>CM037095.1:62549769-63233397 GCA_020916435.1 Oxytropis ochrocephala
CTGAAACAGCTCAGAAGTGCTCATAGATTGGCCAATCTCATGGTGCAAAAGTGGCTTTTAATTTACACAAAATCATGTTTTTGTGTATGGTACCAAAGTGGGCTAACACCATTGATTTTGAGGTCCAATTTTTTGATGGTCAAGATTAATGTTAGGTACCTATTATGCAAGTCTTTACCAAATTTAAATTTTATTTGCATAAAAGGGTCTGGAATATTTTACCTTAAATTGTGACTGAGTTATTATTGTCTTAATGGATGTTCAAACGTTTTCTGTTTAATGGATGTTGAAGCTTTCACATAGTATGTGGAGGTTGATGTTCTTCTAAGTAAAGAATTAATATTATTGGCAGAGACGGTGTTTTTGAAAAATGTCTTCCCCAACTGAATAATGTTTTGAAAAATAGTGTGAGATCTCTCTTTTTATATACTACCTCCTTCTCATATTATATGATTTTTGGTCATTTCACACAAATTAAGAAAGATAGTTAATTTTGTATGTAAAAGAGAAGTTATGAATTACTTTACGGCGATCATAAGAGCTTGAAACAACTCCTTATGCAACGAGTTATTACTCCGGATCAGCAAAATTGGGCGGGGGTGGAAAATAAGGGGGCTGATGCTCTCTCGAGGGTGCATGAACAGGTTGATTTGGGGACTATGGTGCACCAACCTATCTGGAAGGGCAGCAATGAAGTCATAGAGGAAGTTCACAAGGATGCAATGTTGATTCCTATAATTGAAGCTTTGAAAAGGGGGGAGGATACTCATAAGGGATTCACTTACAGAAAGGGTGTGCTGTGCTGTTCAAAGGCAGATTAGTGCTATCTGAGCACTCTCCTAGCATTCAAGTCATGTTGCAAGAATTCCATGAGACACCAATGGGGACATTCTGGATATTATCGTACTTACCGTCGTGTGGCAGCCAATCTTTTCTGGTTTGGAATGACCAAGACAGTCCAGCAGTTTCTCAAAGCCTGCGATACTTGTCAACGCCAAAAATACATGGCTGCTGCCCCTGGTGGCCTGCTGCAGCCAAAACTAAGGGGTATGAAGCTATTTTTGTAGTGGTGGACAGACTGAGCAAATACAGTCACTTTATACCTCTCAAGCATCCCTATTCAGCTAAGTTATTGGCAGAGATATTTACCAAAGAAGTGGTGCGTTTGCATGGAATCCCAGCTTCAAATCTGAGTGACCGTGATCCTATTTTTGTGAGTTCTTTTTGGAAGGAGCTCTTCAAGTTACAAGGCACTCAGTTGAGGATGAGTACGGCGTATCATCCTCTAACCGATGGGCAGACGGAGGTCGTAAATCGTTGCCTAGAAACTTTCCTACATTGCTTTATTGCTGATCAGCCTAAGAAGTGGGTTAAGTGGCTTCCATGGGCGGAGTATTGGTACAACACCAACTTTCACGTATCTACTGAGACTACACCATTTGAGAGTGTGTATGGACGAGCCCCACCGGTGTTGAATCGTTTTTTACCCGGAGAAATCAAGGTTGAAGCTGTCTACAGAGAGCTGAGGGATAGGGATGGGATGAAGTTCTCAAGCAACTCAAGCACCACTTGCAGCAAACACAGCATAGTATGAAGATGCACGCTGACCGTGGCAGATCTGATCGGGTTTTTAGTGTCGGAGATTGGGTATTTCTGAAGTTACGGCCTCATGGACAACTCACTGTAGGAGCCCGGATTAATCCCAAGCTGTCCCCACGTTATTACAGACCTTTCCAGGTGCTAGAACGTGTAGGAGCTGTTGCTTATCATCTCAAGTTGCCCGAAACTTCGCGTATTCATCCGGTTTTCCATGTATCTCTTCTCAAGGGGGCTGTGGGCAAGTATAAAGTGCAGGACACTCTTCCTGTTGAACTGGACATGTCAGCGACATTAACAGCAGTGCCGAACCTGTGGCAGCTCTAGCTCGCAGAGTCGTGGTGAAGGGGAGTGATGCAGTCAACCAAGTGTTGATTCAGTGGAAAGGGCAACAAGCCGAGGACGCAACATGGGAAGACGAACTGAATATCAAGAGTCAGTTTCTGCAGCTGCAACTTGAGGACAAGTCTTTTCTCTAGGAGGGGGTATTGGCAGAGAGAGAGATCCTATTCTCTGTAGGAGCTTGGCTCTTGGCAGCTTAGGAATCTTTCCTAGCTGAGTTCGTATTTCATTCAATAATACAAGATACATTCTCTCCATTTTTACTTGCAAATTACCTTACTGTTTCTAATTTTCTATTAGTTTATCCGCTACAAGCTGGTAGATTTGATTATCAAGTAGAACCTTTATCGTCTTTACTATAATATTACAAAACTTTCCTTATTTTCTTTTCTATTTCAAAATATTATCTCTAGATCTTACCAAAATGGTCCCAAAAAATATTATAAGTAGATCTGTTACACACTTACACTTACATGTGAAAATGAACATAGTAATGCCTAAAATAGTAAAATATCATTCTTAGCCTTAATCATAGTAAAAGTCTATATGATCCACTTTCATGAATCAAAACTTGACAAATGACAATGCAGAATAAATACTAAGTCCGGCAAACAAAGATACACTTCAGAATTTTCAGTCTGTTATGTAGTCTTTTTTTTCTTCAGCAGTTCTGTTCTTCAAACATGATCTAAAGCTATGAAGCACTGACACTTCCAGTTGGAAACGTGTCCGGTGTCCGATAGGGAAGCCAATCGAGCCGAACTGTGTCTGTGTCGTGTCTGTGTCCCCAAACATGACACTTCAATTAATTGTATTTGTTCATTATTTTTCAAATTAAAACCGGTGTCTACGTGTATGTGTCCGTGTCGTGTCTGTGTTGGTGCTTCATAGATCTAAAGACTAAATTTATAATGGATATAACAAACAGAAAATGAAGCAAAAACTGAACATTTTGTAAAAGTATCTACCTTAGTTTGAGAATATATAGCAAGCCTATTACTCAGCATTCTATAATATCAACTTTGGCCAGTGGAGATTTCTGAAGCAAGCATTCCACTATCCTGCTTAGTTTCTCATCTGATATATTTGAAGTAGATTTCATTTTCACTTTCAATGATTTCAATCTAACAAAGCAGGGAAATTGACTTATCATTGAACCAGAAGTTGACAGAACCTACACAATGAGAATGAATCAAACACTTGATATTTGAAGGGCAATCTTACAGGACAAACTGAATATTGGATAAAAAAAATTAACATAACGGCTATGAAGCACCAACACAGATATGTACATCAGCCACAACACTAACACCGGCACATAGAGTCTGATAATAATTTGAAAAAATAGAACTGATTGAATGTAACCACGTATGTTGGTGTCGTGTTAGTGTCTGAGAGCAATACGTGTGTCGAACACTAAAAAGGTCTTCAATCTGAAGTGTCGGTGCTATATAGCATAATAGACATCTTACGAGGAATATGGAAAATAAAAAGGAGAAAATATACAAAAAGTAACTTACATTGAGTATCTTAAGAGTACTTGATGAAAGTATCATTATCTTTGCATAATTAGCTAGCACTTGAAGCCAACTAATCAAAGCAGAATATGTTCTCTCAATGTTTGTATGAAAATAAGTTTCAACATCAATATTTACTCGATCGAGTAAAGAAAGATTAGATGCAGAGACTTGGTGGATAAGATCGCGCATAACCGTGAGCGAATTAAGGTTAGGAGTAGAAAGCACAACTCTGTAAGCCATTTCTTGGATAGTACTTCCTATGGTCAAACAAGAAAGTTTAGAATTCGATATTTCGAAGAATTTCGCATCGCGGTGTAGATTACAACGATCAAGAACCAAAGTGTTCAACGCGTAACAATTCGAAAAAGGCTCAGCACAACCAGTTTCATTTGCAGCAAAAGTGACATGCTCAAGATGCAAAGTTTTCAATGCAGGCAAATGTAGTGAACTTGGAAGTTCTGTCATCCAAGGGATAGCCCAAATGGAAAGCTTTAGATAAGTCAAAGATTTACAGTAAAAGACACAAGGATGTAACTTGAAACCGAGTTTGAAATTCAAATTAACTTCGATCAACAACCGTTGAACATTATGTGACACAGCATATGTCATGACATAATCAAGTAATTCGGTCTTGATGCAACCTTTTCGCTTTAAATCGAGATCAGTCAACGAAATGGAGTCGTCTCGATTAGACAGAATCCAAGACACAAACTTGCTGAAATAGGGAAGATTGTTGAAATCTGAGGAATTCAATGCAAGATTAGTTAGACATTTCCAAAGATTCTTCCATCTTTTAGATAATACACAAGTCTGCACAGCTTCTTTTGTGATCATAAATTTCAATATATGTAGTAAAATAAAATCAGGCAAATCACTTAGCCTATCTTTTTCCTCTTTCTTCATCCTTCACTTCAAAAACTTCAACCTCCTTTTCTTTCAGTCACATCTAACCTAAGAAATTTAAACAAAGATATCATAAACTAATTCTTCAGATATATATATATATATATATATATATATATATATATATATATATATATATATATAGAAAAAAATATGAAAATTAAAAACAAAAGCATAGAACAAAAGCATCTAATTAAAGAAGACCCATTTATTGGAGACTTTCCAAGATTATTTTTTGTTGGGATTACAGAAGACCCTTTTAGAAATTAAATCCAGAACTATTTTCCATTTTCTATTTCCAATAAAAAAAAAACTAAATTTTGGGTTTGATTTTCCTCTTCAAACTACTCAATTGAAAACTAAAGGTAACAAACATAGAAGTAGATTAACAGAAGATTAAGAATGATTTAATGCATAGTTTGATAAGTAATTTATTGATGAAGTTTTGCAGAGAAGTAAGAGATTAGTAGATTACCTTGTGGGGTTGGTAAGTTGGGGATCTGAAGTAAGTTCATCAGTTAGTTACATAGCACTGCAAAGGAGTTGATGATTTTTCTCCCTCAAATCTTTGGATGTGTTTTCTGTGGACTTTGAATTGAATCATGTGAAGAAATGTATTTATGATTGGAGACTAAATAGTACGATAAGAAAAATGTACGAAGCACTTTAGGAAAGAGGGTGTTTTAAGATGAGAGACCAAATCAAATAATTCATCGGTGAATCATTAAATATGACTGTTGTATGTAGTATAAAAATTTATCAACGATGGAGATTTAATGTTAGTTGATCAATCTTAACGATTCATAACGTTTTACACAAAACCTACGATCAATTTTAATAGTTTTACAATGAGGAATTTGATTTGCTCCATTACCTTAAAAGCTACCTAGGAAATATAGGGAACGTGTCATGAAGGTTATAAAAACGTGTGCCTATAATGGATCATCGCCTCTATATTTTTTATAAATTAAACTAGAAATATACACGTGTAGGCACAAGTAATATGATTTTTTTTGACGCAAAAATTCTAATGCATTTCATTCAAAATAGTAGTAAAGATACATGCTGAGACATCAAAAAGAGTCCGAGAAGAAGGGTCGACAATAAGGCTACCCCACTCAAGGTATGAGCCACGCTTGTTTGTCGATCTCCTGAAAACTCGATACGAGAGTTTACATTAAAAAAACTAAAGGACTCTCTACAATAATGTAAAATACAACCATAATCAGAGACAATTGTAGGAGCCTTGTTGAAATCATCTACCACAACTTTAGCATCCAACTCAAAGATCACACTCCGGTATTGAAGTTCACGCACCCAGTCAATTGCAAGCAGTAAACCCAAGGCCTCACCTTTATAGACATCTATTAATGGAGCAAAGGAAAACATTTTTGCTAGAATAAAATCACCTTGATCATTCCGAAGGCACATGCCAAATCCTACTTTTTCTGTTCTCATCAAACGCCGCATCGACATTGACTTCACAAAATAAGGAGGAGGCTTAGTCCACTACACAAGTGCCAAGGCCCGCGACAAAGAGAAAGCGCAGATGGTGTCGCGGAACTCTTGCAGACCGGCGAAGTCCAATCGGCTAAAACCGTGGCAGCTGCTTGAACAATTGTGGCAGCAGAGTCGCGCTTATTGTTCCAGATTAGATTATTGCGACTCGTCCAAATACTCCATAGATTCATGGCCCAAACCGTGCGCTCATCCCCTTGTAAAAGCTGCAAAACCGTAAAAACCGATCTAAAAATCTCCATCGATAGCTGCGATGTGATGCAGCGCATCATCGCAAGAGACTGTGGTACATCCCGCCAAGTTCTTCTTTGTCATACTGATCCACAAATAAATGGGCTCTGGTTTCCTCCTCTTCCCACAAAATGGACAACCCGATGGTACCTCCAGACCACGCCTAATTAAAATATCACGAGTCGGAATACAAGACCTCCCAATCTCCATAGAAAATTTTTAACCTTGGGAGGCACTTTGAGTTTCCATAAAATGCCCCAATTTCGGTCTACTACATGATTATGATTCTGGTTTATGGTTTCCTCAATCAATCGGTAAGCACTCCGCACAAAATACATACCAAGCCGTTCACCTCTCCAACTAATCTCATCCTCAACAACACAGTGGAAACAAAGGTGTTGACAACACCGCAAAGAGACTAGAAGCGGTCGCGTCAACATATATCGAATCAATGGCTCATTCCAACACTTCTTATCATGCACAATTAAGTAATCTACACGAAGAAGTGGGTTATACATACTTGGTTCCCGTGGCCGGACTTGAGAAGCATTCTTGGTCCAATGATCCTCAAACAACCGAATTGAGGCACCACTACCAACACTCCATAGAACTCCTTGACGTAGCAAATCTTGGGCACTAAAAATACTATTCCACACAAAACTCCTATTACTTTTCCGAGTGGCATGCAAAAAATCACTATGAGGGAAATATTTTGCTTTATAAAGCCGAGAAACCAAAAGATCGGGTTGGGTTTGTAGGCGCCAACCTTGCTTACCCAAGAGAGCTAGATTAAAAGATTTCAAATTCTGGAACCCCATACCACCAAGTTTCTTAGGAACACAAAGTTTCTCCCAGGCCATCCATCGAATCCCCCTAGTGGCTCCACCATTACCACCCACCAAAACCCATTGAGCATGCGCTCAATTTCAATGACAAGCATAGATGGGATTGAAAATAGGCTCATGAATATGTTGGAATAGATTGCAACACAGATTTGATCATTACTTCTTTACCAGCTTTAGAGAGCATTCTACCACTCGAATAACTAATTTTGTTCCAAATCCGGTCCTTGATAAACTTAAACAACGATTTCTTACTTCTCCCTACCATTGAAGGAAGCCCCAAGTATTTACCAGTTCCAAGGCATACCTGAACACCCAACTGAGCTGCAATACCACATGCCATATCCTGCTGGACATTTCGACTAAAAAATATTTCCGACTTTTGGAAATTAACCTTTTTCCCCGAAGTCGTCTCATATATATCAAGAATATTTTGAATCCTAGTAGCTTCACCCAGGGAGGCTCAGAAAAAGGAAACAATCATCTTCAAATAACAAGTGAGATATCAAAGGGGCACCCCTACAAATAGTCACGCCATGGATATCACCCGAAGCTATTGACTTATGAAGTAGAGCAGTCAAACCTTCAGAACACAATATGAATAGATATGGGGATAAGGGGTCACCCCGCCTAATGCCACGCCCGGAGTGATTGGGCCTACGGTGGCCCCGATTGACAAGCACGAGAGAATGATCTGAGACTCAATACACATACGAATCCAAGTACCACAAAATCCCAAACGAGTCATTATAGCATATAAATAGCCCCAATCCACCTATCATAGGCCTTGCTCATATCTATTTTCAATGCAACTTCACCTATTTTACCTTTACACTTATTCTTAAGATAATGGATAAGTTCAAAGGCTATCATAGCATTATCAAGGATAGGCGACAAGCTACAAAAGCATATTGCTCAACAGAGATACATTTAGAAAGCACACATTTTAGGCGGTTAGCGAAGACCTTAGAGACAATTTTGTAGATGACGTTACATAGTGCAATGGGTCTCCAATCGGCCATGTAAGTGGGATCATCTTTCTTTGGAATAAGCGATATATTAGTGTCATTCAAGTCATAGGGAATTCACCTCTTTCAAGCCACCAACATATGCATGGAATATATCATCACCCTAGGAATCAATAGTACTTAAAGAATGCGGGGTTGAACCCATCAGGACCTGGGGCCTTATCATTTTCTGTAGCCATAAGAGCCTCTTTAAATTCTTCTTTATCAAAGGCACGGATCAGCATATCATTGTCATCCTGCGTGATCTTCGACTCCATAACTCTAACCACGGACGGGTTCATAGTCCCCCTGCCTACTATAGAAGAGGTCATGAAAGTAGTCGATCGCGACCGCTTTTGATTGCTACCGTGCGCAGCTACGGTTCGTCGGCCCTCTCCAAGCGCTCAATCTTTCTTTCTCTCTCACGGAGGTTGCGCTTAGCATGAAAAATTTGGTGTTTTGGTCTCCATCCCGTAGCCAAAACGTCTTAGCCCTTTGCCTCCAAAAAGCTTCCTCTTGCTTAATAAGTTTAGCTAGACGATTGCGCATCCGATTATACTTCATGACACCCGCGTTATCACGATGGTTCCGCGCACCCTCCATAGCATCCCGACATGCTGAAATGTCCTCCCTGAACCTCAACCGTTTTAGGCGACCTCAAGATTAAAGGCTACAGGCTCACCCCTTCAGCTGGGATTGGATATCACCCACAGTCCCGTGTTCCAACCATTGTGTACAACATCATCCACATCTGGCTCAGCTAGCCAGGCATTCTCAAACTTGAAAGAATAATTACGAGGAGGACCAATTAAATAGTCCCGTTGTAGTAACAAAGGTGAATGGTCCGATTTCGGGGAAATAAGATTCAGCAACCTTGCTTGGGGAAACAATTCCATCCATTCCTTAGTAGCAAAAGCCCTATCCAACCTTTGTTCAATAGCACGGGCGTGCCTAAAGCAAACGACCACGTGGCGAAATGCGGTTAGGGTAAATCAATCGGTGAGCATCCAAATCGCTTCTTGAAAGCCTCTCATTAGATAATTCGGATGATCCCGATACCCACGTGGTGTGTGGAATATGCCACATACACTTGAGTGCAAGTATACACTGTCCAAAAACAAGTAGTAAAAAGATCGAACCCACAGAGATTGAAAAACTCACACTCACGAGCATCATCTCTTTCACCTATCTTCAGCATCACTTCATCACCTCACCATCTCCACCATTAAACTCAGAACTTGTTTTGTAAAGAAGATCTGGAAACAGACTTCTGAACTTAGTTTATTTTCTGCAGTAGTGTAAGGCTCAGACGTTGTAACGTCTATACAAAGATACATCTGAAGAGCTACTTAGTTGCATTTTGTGCACTTAGTTTCTTTTCTGTAATGTATGGTATTTGGATTCTAAATCCACTTCACTCTGTAAAGATGCTCAGCATGAGCTAAACACCTTGTAGTTGAGTTGTTGTTTTGCCTTTAATGAATTCCTAGTTAATGTTATGAAATGTTTTTCGTTGCAGTTTTAAATCTTTGTGCAATAATATTTCCAAACTTGTTTTGAGGTTGGCCTCTTAAAATAGGTAGATTCATAGAGTATGGACATGGTTCATGAAAAGAAATCAAAGATTTACATGAATGAACAATGCACTAAAGACATTTAGGCATCTTTATCTAAGTCTAGACATAGAATGGATAATAGTTCGTGGAGCATTGCTGTGGGTACTTAAAATACAGGAGTGGGCCTATTTAGAACCTAGACATAGGATTTCTTGTACTTGAAACTCGGCGTTTTATCTTTGAAAAGCATAGCTCTTTTTGCAACAGCCGCTCGGGCGTGGCCACGTCTACACAGATTAACATTTGAACGTTATAACGTCTAGACGTTATGACGTCTGGCTAGGAAGGATTTATTTGCAAGCAACAACTCAACTCATTTCTCATCCATTTTCACAACCAACTTTAATTTCCTTGTTTTAATTACATCTTTAGCTTTACAATCAACTCTTATTGCCGATTTATTACTTGTTTCTCTTATGTTTTGATCTTGAACTTTGATAGTATAACCAATCCCTCGGGGAACGATCTCTTACTCTCATCCACTTTATTACTTATACGATGTGTATACTTGCACTATAATTGCGAAAATTCATACTATTACACCGACGCAACAAGTTTTTGGCGCCGATTCTTGTGGGATTGTAAAACTTTTTATTGTTCAAAAGTATCGAAGCATAAGTTGAAAGGATTTTCTTGTGTTGTTTCTTTGTTTTACGTGTTTGAGCAGGTAGACGCGTTACGGCGTATGCTTAGTTCTAACTCTAGCTCTAGTTCAATGAACCAAGGAGTGAATCGAACTCGAGTTTGATCCGAACACAGAAAGAACTTTCGGACAACTAAGGAGACAACAAAGGTTAAGAAGGAGGCAACAACAACATCGGCTCCCAACCATATGCCGAGCATAACACAGGTTCTAGAGGAGGACATACACCAAGAGGAGGTAGAGGACATGGTAGAGGACCACAAACTCATACGAAACAATCATTGTTGATGATGAGCATTATCAAAGCGACGACTCATCAATGCGGGACCACAAGACATGGTCAACAGCGAGGGGCGAGGCCTATGCGTGATTATGCGTGCTCAACCCGCTTCATCTACAAGCGGGCATTGCAAGACCAACCCTTCATCACGGTCACTTTGAGTTCAAGCCAATGATGTTCCAAATCTTTGCAAACTGCAGCCAATTTGGAGGATTCCTCAAGAAGATCCGTACTCTCATCTAAGACAATTCCCGGATGTGTAAAGAACTTTGTCATCCACGGAGTTTCAGAGGATGCATTGATTGAAACTTTTCCCATACTCACTCAAGGACAAGGCTAAAAATTGGCTGAATTCCTTGGAGCCAAATTCAATTCATACTTGGGATGAGTTAGCAGGAGAAGTTTACGGCCAAATATTTCCCTCCCAACAAAAATGCTAAGCTAAGGAATGATATCACTTCCTTGAACAAAGGAAGGAGAATCATTATTTGAAGCTTGGGAGAGGTGGAAGGAATTACTAAGAATGTGCCCTCACCATGGCATTCCGTGGTGATCCAAATGGAGACGTTTTATAATGGTCTAGATCACCTACAAGGCGATACTTGATGCTTCATCGGTGGTGTCATTTTGAACATGTCCTTTTCTGAGGCATGCAAACTCCATTGATGACATAGCCACCCATAACTCTCATTGGCCATCAGATAGGTTTACCCCTGGGAAGAAGGCAGGTGTACACGAGATAAGTGAAGTAACTGCTCTCTCTGCTCAAGTGGCTACACTAACCAACATGATCAAAACTTTGAATACTTCAAACGTGGCCACGTCACGGAAGCTGCATCATTGCAGCGATTGAACCTACCCATTCTGGAGGAGTAGTTTGTGTTTACTGTGAAGAAGGGCATGTGTATGAGGAATGTCCCTACAACCCTCAATCAGTGAACTTTGTATCACAGAACAAAGGGAATGGTCCCTACTCCAACTCCTACAATTCAAATTGGAGAAATCATCCAAATTTCAGTTGGAGAAACAACAATGCCCTAAATTCCAGCAATAATGTTCCTGCAATACCTCCTGGATTTCCCCTCAACAACAACAGAGGCAAGATGTGCCAGAATAACAACAACAGCAATTTGGAGGCCATGATGAAAAGCTTCATAAGTGATTGCAAGACAACTCTTCAGACTCATGAGTCTTCAATCAAAAACTGGAAAATCAAATTGGACAGATAGCCAATTTCTCACACAAAGACAGAATGGAACTCTTCCTTCCACAATGAAGCTCCATCATCATCAACCCTAATGGTAATAATGGGGAAATGGGCAGTAAATGCAATTTCTTTAAGAAGTGGTAATTGAATATCACGAACCAAGTATGCACCGTGGAGGAAGAAGCCCTGGAGAAGGTAAAAGAAGTGCACGAGAAAGAGAAAAAGAAAGGTAAAGAAGCAAGCACAAGTGGTGTGAAAGATACTCCGGACATTGTGATGTCAACCCGCACGTTACTGACGTCTAACTTCGAACCAGGAATCAAAAGCGTACTCCGGGCTTGTACACGAGTATCCTCCTCCACCATTTCCTCACAGATTGAAAAAGCTCATGAAGACAAGCGATCAAGTAAGTTCATGGATATGCTAAAGCAACTACACATCAACCTCCCTTTGGTTGAAGCCTTACAATGAGATGCCTAACTATGCCAAGTTCTTGAAAGATATTATCACCAAAAGAAGAAGGCTAGGGAGTTTGAAATCTGTTGCCTTAATCAAGAATGTAGTTTAATTATGCGAGAATAAGCTTCCTAGAAAACTCAAGGATCCGGCGGTTTCACTATACCATGCTCCATTGGAGATTTTTACATTGGAAAAGCTTTGTGTGACTTGGGAGCAAGTATCAACTTGATGCCCAAGTCCATTTATGATAAACTTGGTATAGAAGCGCTAGACCTACTTCTTTAAGCTTAACCTTAGCTGATAAAAGTAGGGTCTATCCTGAAGGAATATTAGAAGATGTTTTGATTAAAGTTGACAAATTTGTGTTTCCAGTGGATTTTGTTATTTTAGACTTTGATGCAGATAAAGAAGTTCCCATCATCACGGGAGACCTTTCTTAGCAAGCTGGAAGGACAATCATTGATGTGCGAGAAAGGAGAATTAATCATGAGAGTCAATGACCAAGAAGTCAAGTTCAACGTCCTCAATGCACTCAAGTATCCGGTAACCAAATACAGAGGAGTGTTCTTATGTGGTTGCCATAGATCATATGGTCCAAAAGCGATTCAACAAGGACAATAATCATCCGGAGAAGCTTCGGGAATAATGAAATACAAAAGTTGTTAACGAGAAGAAGTTATTCCTCTAGGACGTCAGTAACGATTATCACGCACGTGGTCACGTCCGAGACCCCGCACCAAAGTCGTGGACAAAAGGTATGAATCTCTAGGGCAAGAGGAGTCAAATCGAAGAAGAGTGTGCCATCCATTAAAGAGCCACCTACCTTAGAGTTAAAGGTGTTACTGATCATTTGAAGTATGTCTTTTAGGGAACATGATTCCCTACCGGTGATCATTTCTTCCAAGCTCACTCGAAGCGGGAAGATGATCTCATTACTACTGAAAGAGACATAAAAGGCAATTGGTTGGCAAATGGCGGACATTAAAGGTATCACCCCCACAATCGCATGCACAGAATTGTCTTGGAGGAGAATGCCAAGAATAGCATTGAAGAGGCGGAGAGATTGAACCCCATAATGAAGGAGGTGGTGAAGAAAGAAATCATCAAATGGTTGGATGCTGGGGAATCATCTACCCTATTAGTGATAGCTCTGGGTAAGTCGGTACAATGTGTGCCAAAGAAGGGTGGAGTTCTTTGTGGTAACAAATGATAAAAATGAGCTAATTCCAACAAGGACGAAGAACAGTGGAGAATATGCATGGACTACGTAAAGCTAAACAAAGCAACGAAGAAGGATCATTTCCTCTTCCATTCATTGATCAAATGCTAGATAGGCTCATGAGCAAAGAGTTCTAATGTTTTCTTGATGGTTATTCAGGGTACAACCAGATTGCTATAGCACCTGAAGATCAAGAGAAGACAACATTCACTTGCCCCTATGGTACCTTTGCTTTCAGAAGGATGCCATTTGGGCTGTGTAATGCTCCTGCAACATTTCAGAGGTGTATGATGGCCTTGTTTTCTGATTTCATTGAAAATTCCATGGAAGTCTTCATGGACGATTTCTCAGTCTATGGAGATTCATACAAGGCATGCCTGGATAATTTGGAAGGAGTTCTGGTAAGGTGTGAAGAAACCAACCTAGTGCTTAATTGGGAAAAATGCCATTTTATGGTACAAGAAGGAATAGTGTTGGGACACAGAATATCAAAGAAAGGATTAGAGGTGGACAGAGCAAAGATTGATGTTATTGACAAGCTACCTCCACCAACAACTATCAAAGGAGTCAGAAGTTTCTTAGGACATGCAGGGTTTTACAGAAGATTCATCAAGGATTTCTCAAAAATTTCAAAACCCTTGTGTCTGTTGTTGCAACGTGACCACGTCTTCAATTTTGATGAGCAATGTCATGAAGCTTTCAACAAATCAAGATCGCGCCTTGGTATTCGCTCGAGTAATAGTCACCCGCAGTTGGTCCAAACCATTTGAGTTGATGTGTGATGCAAGTGACTATGCTGTAGGAGCTGTATTGGGGCAAAGGTATGGAAAAATTTTTCATTCTATTTATTATGCCAGTAAAACCTTAGATGATGCCCAATTAAATTATCTTTGTGGTGAAAAAGAGCTCTTGGTCGTTGTGTTTGCATTTGATAAATTTAGATCTTACTTAGTAGGTGCAAAAGTTATTGTCTTTCTTGATCATTCAGCCATTAAGTACTTAATTTCAAAAAAGATGCAAAGCCAAGGCTCATTAGATGGGTTCTCCTCCTCCAAGAATTTGACTTGGAAATTCGTGACAAAAGGAGTGGAGAACCAAGTTCTTTGATCATCTTTCTAGGCTTGAGAATGTTGATGCAGTGCTGAGAAGAAGAAGAGATAAAAGAAAAATTCCCACGATGAGAGACTATTGGTGGTAGCCTCGGTAGTTGAAGGCGTGGCCACGTCTATGACACTCTCGCCAAACGTCATAACGTCGATACTACTACACCATGGTATCGCGACATAGTTAACTACCTTGTTAGCAAGATTGTGCCTCGTAGGATTCAATCATCAAGCGAAGAAGAAGTTCTTCCACACTACAAAGCAATACTGCAGGATGAGCCATACTTGTACAAAATGTGCCGAGATCGGTTACTAAGGAGGTGTCTAGGCGAGGAAGAACAACTCAAATGTGCTACAACAATGTCATTCGACTCCTTATGGTGGACATTTTGGAGGTACGGGGACATTTGCAAAGGTCCTACAATCAGGCTACTACTGGCCAACATTATTCAGAGGATGCACATGAGTGGTTAGGAGATGTGACAGGTGCCAAAGAACAGGGAATATATCAAGCAAGCAGGAGATGCCACTCACAAGCATTCTGGAAGTAGAATTGTTTGATGTATGGGGTATGGATTTCATGGGACCATTTCCTATGTCCCATGGGAATCTATACGATACGTAGCCGTGTGGATTACGTATCAAAGTGGGTTGAAAGCGATAGCATTGCCAAACAATGAAGCTAAATCTGTTAGCAAGTTCTTGAAAAAGAACATATTCACAAGGTTTGGTACTCCAAGAGCCATAATCAGTGATGAAGGCTCTCATTTCTGTAATAAGATAATTGAGAACCTCTTGGCTAAATATGGAGTAAAACACGAGAATTGCTCTGACTTATCACCCCAAACCAGTGGCCAAGCAGAAATATCCAACAGGGAGATCAAAAGAATACTTGAAAAGATGGTTGGTCCCAACAGAAAGGAGTGGTCGTTACACCTGGATGATGCACTTTGGGCCTATAGAACAGCATACAAAACACCATTGGGCATGTCTCCTTACAAGCTAGTTTATGGAAAGGCTTGTCACTTGCCAATTGAGCTCCAACATAAAGCTTATTGGGCAATAAAGCAATTAAATCTAGATCATGCAAAAAATTTGGTGAGGCAAGATTATTGCAATTGAATGAGCTAGAAGAATTCGGACACCATGCCTATGAAAGCTGCAATGTACAAAGAAAAGACAAAGAAGTGGCATGACCAAAGAATTCAAGGAAGGGAACTAGCAGAAGGACAGCAAGTGTTGCTATTCAACTCAAGGCTTAAGTTGTTTCCAGGAAAATTGAAGTCAAGATGGTCAGGTCCATTCACATTAATGAAGATCTATCCTCATGGTGCTGTGGATTTATTTGATGAAAAGACCAACACCATGTTCAAAGTTAATGGCCAACGTGTGAAACAATATCATGGAGAACATGTGGAAAGGGACAAGAACCAAATGTCCTTCAACAATTCTTGAAGGAAAGAAACAAAAGTCTGGCTGAAGACTCTTAAAGCAAGCGCTCTTGGGAGGCAACCCAAGGATTTTTTTAATTTTTCGTTGTTTTTAAATTTTGTTGTTGCAGGAATAAGTGGGCAGACGTCGTAACGTCTCAGAAGGTATTAGACGTGGGCACGTCTGAGCAGTCAAAGAAAATTTAAATGAAGTCAAAAGCAATGACGTGGCAGAAATGATTTCCTTCTGAGCTATGAACGTGGTAACTGACCACGACGTCATCACCTCCCCTTACTTGTCTAATCAACGGTTACTTTTCTCCATTACTCCACTCTACCATTTCTCAACTCCCCATAACCACTTCCCCATAAAAATCTAACCATTCACCACCATTCCACCTCTTGCAACTTATTTCTAATCTCTCTCTCTGAAACCAAAATCTTCCCTCTCTTCCTCAGGAAACCTAAATTTCCAGAAATCCCCCATTACCTTCCAAGCAATTTTTCTGCGCAAACACTATGACAAAAGTGAAGCAATCCGCCACCAAATCCTCTGGAAAAGGAAAGCATGCCGACCTGAGTTCATCCTCAGCCCCCATTCCTGAAACACCTAACCCATCCAAGAAAAAAGCCCTACTTCCTGAAAGGGGCTTTAGTCAAGAAAGCCCCAATCCTGATTTCCTCGCAACCGTCGCAGCGTTGGGTTGGCAGAAATTTGTTGTGCACAGAAAAGAATACATCGCTACTCTGGTCCATGATTTCTACAAAGGGATCGTTGAGAGGCCTGAAGGAGAGCCATCCATTGTGTCAAAGGTGCGAGGTGAGGAAGTGAAGTTTGGGGTAAGAGTCATCAATGACTATTTTGGGCTAAGGGTACTATGGCAAAGTTTGTGGAGACCAAGCGGAAGAACTATGGTGCTGGCATTTGAAATGGACGCTATCAAGGATAGGATTTGTGTGGAAGGAGTCAGTGCAGGGGAGAGGAGTGGAGAGCATGGTAGTGAATTCAAAATCATGAAGAGGTACCTTTGCGATGAAGCCAACACTTGGTTTCATTTCATAAGGCACTGCTTAATTCCTACCTCTCATACATCCTGGGTAGACAAAGAGAGGCTGATTGTGATTGATGCAATCATGTCAAAAGATAAAGTGGAGGTTGGAAAGCTGATCAACCGTGAGCTCAACAAGTGGAAAAATAGGAAGGATGGCTATTTGTACTTCCCATGTATGATAACTGATTTGTGCATGGAGGCAGGAGTGGAGATTGAAGCATCTGAGCTTAGGGAGCAGCCCCAAGGCCCCTTTTCAACAAAATTCAAACCTAGGGTGAAATCTGCAGGAACTTCAAGTTCTGCTGATGCCTGACGCGTTACAACGTGCGGAGGAAAGCGAATTCTCTGGCCAAATTTATCAAGGAGCAGTTTGAGTGGCAAAAGAAGGTGTTTGCCCAAGTGTCCAAGGGTAAGAAAGTGATTGAAGAGCCTGTATTGCCAGATTGGATGCAGGAAGAAGATGATGATGAAGTGCCCTATCCACAATCCAAAGAAGAGTCACATCGAAGGAAAGGGCAAAAAGAGCAAGCCCCCAAAGAAGAAGCAGAGCCAAAGAAAGAGACAAAAGAAGGTAAGTAGTGAGGAAGATTTTAATTCGATGAGTTAGATGATATTTCGATTGTGATGCAGAGAGGAAACAAAGAAAGCTAGTATGAAAGCAATTAGTGAGGAAGAAGAGGAGGAAAGCCACGAGGAAAAAGGGAGTTCGAGTGAAAGGACTGAAAGTGAGTCCCCAACCAATCAAACAAACAAAGAGCCAACCCCAACAAAATCCAAAGAAGTTAGCCCAAAACCATCATCCCCACAAGCCACGCAACAACCACCGTCACCAAAAGAAACTTCCACCCATGACCAAAACACACCAAAGACCCCACGGTCCAAAGCTCAAGACCAACCAAACCCCACAACCACCCCACCCCAACTGAACCTCAAAAACAACCTCACCCCCCAAAAAACCAGACGTGGCAGCGTGCGAGCCAACAAATCCAGAATCCCGACCTATCTCACCACCCAAAAAGACCAGAGTGAAAAGTGCCTCACATATAACCCCTTTGGTAGGAAGAAAAGACAAGAAATAGCTGCTGAGTCAAAACAAGCTAAAGAGAGTGGAGAGAAAGAGGAAGTTGTAGCCCCCACAACCTTAAGGCCAAAGCTACCAGTAAAGAGAAAAACTCAAGGTGTTGCAGGAAACACGCTCATCGCTACTAGTCTTTGCATTCGTAGCCACTAGTGTTTTCGAGAAGCCCCTTCTGCTATTCTTTGAAGAATTGCTGCGCAGACGTCGTAACGTCTCTGTGAAAAAAGAGGTCTGCGACCAAACTTGCGTAAATGCAAGTCACTAATGAAAGAGAAGGCGCCATGGAAAAAGTTAGGCAAAGAAGCAATGGAGGAGGCCACTCGGAAGCCGGGCAGAGCACTGTTGAAGCAAGCGCGAGAGCGATTCTTTGGGCGGAGGATCATCATCAGACGTGGCGACGTCTAAAGAACCAGAGGTGGAAAAAGCCCAGGTGATCCCCAGTGAACCAATGCAAGTCCACCCTGCTGATCTAGCAATGAGGATGTGGGAGGAGGCCAAAAAGAGGATTTCAGAAGTCTCAGGTGTTGCTACTGCAAGTGTGGGTGAGAAAGAATCTGATGAGACAACAACAACAACCACAACTGAGCAAGGAGGAGCGAAGGTCAAGAAAGAGAAGAAGGAAAAGAAGAAAGCTGAAGGTCAGGCAGGAGTATCCACCAGGCAAAGCGGAAGGCTTAGGTCTGGTACAGCAAACAAGTAAGTCCCTATAAATCCAAATAGTAGTTTTAGTTTTATTTTTCTAGTTTTAAGCGTAGTGTAGTTTAGTAATTTTTAAATTTCAATGTCATGAATGAGAACCCCCTTCTAAAAAAAAAAAAAAAAAAAAAAAAAAAAGCTGTTTATCTTTGAGCAGTGGGGACACTGCTCAACCTTAAGTGTGGGGGGGAATCTCAGTGTTTTTAAGTTCTGTTTTGTGTATGAAATCAAATGCAAAAGCAATTTCTGTTCTTACTCTGTCAAGCATGAAAATAATTCTCTTTGGGCTAAGAATAATGAAAAAGTGTGTGTGAGTAACCTATGCATGATTAGATGAAAGAATTGATTGTTGCTCCTACACAAAACTCTGTTTTAAGAAGGAATCTAGTTAGCTAGGGAATATTTTATCTTTGAAGTTAGTTTGGCAAATCTGTGGTGAGAGTAAAACTTGATTAAAAACCTAGAATAGCGAGAGAAGCTAAGTTTGGGGGTAAATCAAGTCGTACTAAGGTTTGGGTGCAAAGGCGTAGGATGGTTAAAGTGCGGTGTAAGCGTGAGTGCAACGTTGTAACGTCTACCCGTAGCGTTATAACGCTCCGCCGTGTGTGTAGTGTTGTGTGCTCGGGCGTTGCAACGTCTCACCTATAAGCGTTGTAACGTCTATTCCCAAAAATACCAAAAAGAGTCCTGTTGATACAAATAAGTGGAAAATCCACATGTGTTGTGTGTTCTCTGTAATACCACTGAACCAAATCTTTGAGCACTGAAAAAAAAAAAAAAAAAAAAAAAAAAAAGTGAATAAAACTCCAAAATGGAGCAAATAAAAGAAGAGTTGCTCGATAATGAAGGGGTTCTGATCCTTTTTGCGTGTGTGAGTCAATAATTTAGATGCACTAACCTAGTCCTAGCACCCAAGTAAGACCCTTTGTCATGCGTTAAATGAACCCCTATTTCTTATGTGAAAATGTTAGCCTATTCTTTGTTTTGAAAAATGTTTTGCTGTCACCATTTGGGAGCCACTCTCTCAATAGCTAAGGTAGTTTCTGAACTAGCTAGAGGAAGAATTAATACAGAGGTCACACACTCACTTTGAGCTTTAATGAATCTGGAATTTAATTATGCATTGGTATGTGAGTGTGTGAAGAAATAGCCCATCGAGAATGAATTTTGACCTGCTGGTTGAGTAACACAGAACCTGCTAGTGTAGTTGATTTCATATTATTAATTGTTTTGATTGCTTGAGGACAAGCAATGATTTAAGTTTGGGGGTGTGATAACTCATATTTTACATGAGTTATTTATACTCACTCACGAATAAATCATGCAAGTTCTTGAGCAATACAAGGTTTAAGTAATTAGTTTTATAATGATTTCTGAGTTTTAGGTGAATAAGAGTTAAAAAGATAAATCTGTGCATTTAGGCACCAAATGGTGCCCTTGAGAGCGTTTTGATGCTTTTTGTGCATGTGTAGGAAATTCAGTGCTGAACGTTACCACGTTCCTCACCACGTCTACAAAAGCGCGTGAGCAAGAGTGAAAGATCTTCATTTTTGGCGACCGAGCAATAATAGTCAAAGATTTAAAAGTCGAGAAGATCTTGGTTTCCCCCATGGGGTGACGCGCGAAGCAGCGTGAGCGTTGAGCGAGTGTCGGGGAAAGATAGGAAAGCGGTGGTAGGTGAGCAAGTGACATCGGCACATGTAAGCAAGGTGGCTATTTAATGAAGGCTCGAAGACTCTCTCGAGGCATCACCAACCACACTCACGAGCATCATCTCTTTCACCTATCTTGACTTCACTTCATCACCTCACCATCTCCACCATTAAACTCGAACTTGTTTTGTAAAGAAGATCCGGAAGCAGACTTCGAACTTAGTTTATTTTGCGATGAGTGTAAGGCTCGGGCGTTGTAACGTCTATCAAAGATACATCTTTTGAAGAGCTACTTAGTTGCATTTTGTGCACTTAGTTTCTTTTCGTAATGTATGGTATTTGGATTCTAAATCCACTTCACTCTGTAAAGATGCTCAGCATGAGCTAAACACCTTGTAGTTGAGTTGTTGTTTTGCCTTTAATGAATTCCTAGTTAATGTTATGAAATGTTTTCGTTGCCCGTTTTAAATCTTTGTGCAATAATATTTCCAAACTTGTTTTGAGGTTGGCCTCTTAAAATAGGTAGATTCATAGGTACAGACATGGTCTATGAAAAGAAATCAAAGATTTACATGAATGAACAATGCACTAAAGACATTTAGGCATCTTTATCTAAGTCTAGACATAGAATGGATAATAGTTCGTGGAGCATTGCTGTGGGTACTTAAAATACAGTGAGTGGGCCTATTTAGAACCTAGACATAGGATTTCTTGTACTTGAAACTCGACGTTTTATCTTTGAAAAGCATAGCTCTTTTACTGTATTAGCTCGGGCGTGGCCACGTCTACACACAGTTAACATTTGAGCGTTATAACGTCTAGGCGTTATGACGTGCGCTAGGAAGGATTTATTTGCAAGCAACAACTCAACTCATTTCTCATCCATTTTCACAACCAACTTTAATTTCCTTGTTTTAATTACATCTTTAGCTTTACAATCAACTCTTATTGCCGATTTATTACTTGTTTCTCTTATGTTTTGATCTTGAACTTTGATAGTATAACCAATCCTCGTGGGAACGATCTCTTACTCTCATCCACTTTATTACTTATACGATGTGTATACTTGCACTATAATTGCGAAAATTCATACTATTACACCGACGCAACAAGTTTTTGGCGCCGTTGTTAGGGATTGTAAAACTTTTATTGTTCAAAAGTATCGAAGCATAAGTTGAAAGGATTTTCTTGTGTTGTTTCTTTGTTTCGTGTTTGAGCAGTAGACGCGTTACGGCGTATGCTTAGTTCTAACTCTAGCTCTAGTTCAATTGAACCAAGGAGTGAATCGAACACGAGTTTGATCCGAACACAAAGAACTTTCGCACAACTAAGGAGACAACAAAGGTTAAGAAGGAGGCAACAACAACATCGGCTCCCAACCATGTCCGAGCATAACACCGGTTCTAGAGGAGGACATACACCAAGAGGAGGTAGAGGACATGGTAGAGGACCACAAACTCATACGAAACAATCATTGTTGATGATGAGCATTATCAAAGGCAAGAACTCATCAATGCGGGACCACAAGACATGGTCGGCAGCGAGCAGGGACGGGCCTATGCGTGATTATGCGCGTGCTCACCACTCGCTCATCTACAAGCGGGCATTGCAAGACCAACCCTTCATACTGGTCACTTTGAGTTCAAGCCAATGATGTTCCAAATCTTTGCAAGCTGCAGGCCAATTTGGAGGATTCCCTCAAGAAGATCCGTACTCTCATCTAAGACAATTCCCGGATGTGTGTAAGCAACTTTGTCATCCCCGGAGTTTCAGAGGATGCATTGATTGAAACTTTTCCCATACTCACTCAAGGACAAGGCTAAAAATTGGCTGAATTCCTTGGAGCCAAATTCAATTCATACTTGGGATGAGTTAGCGAGAGAAGTTTACGGCCAAATATTTCCTCCCAACAAAAATGCTAAGCTAAGGAATGATATCACTTCCTTCAAACAAAGGAAGGAGAATCATTATTTGAAGCTTGGGAGAGGTGGAAGGAATTACTAAGAATGTGCCCTCACCATGGCATTCTGTGGTGATCCAAATGGAGACGTTTTATAATGGTCTAGATCGACCTACAAGGCGATACTTGATGCTTCATCGGTGGTGTCATTTTGAACATGTCCTTTTCTGAGGCATGCAAGCTCATTGATGACATAGCCACCCATAACTCTCATTGGCCATCAGATAGGTTTACCCCTGGGAAGAAGGCAGGTGTACACGAGATAAGTGAAGTAACTGCTCTCTCTGCTCAAGTGGCTACACTAACCAACATGATCAAAACTTTGAATACTTCAAGCGTGGCCACGTCCGAGAATGATATATTGCGGCGATTGAACCTACCCATACGGAGGAGTAGTTTGTGTTTTATTGTGAAGAAGGGCATGTGTATGAGGAATGTCCCTACAACCCTCAATCGGTGAACTTTGTATCACAGAACAAAGGGAATGGTCCTACTCCAACTCCTACAATTCAAATTGGAGAAATCATCCAAATTTGGTTGGAGAAACAACAATGCCCTAAATTCCGGCAATAATGTTCTGCAATACCTCTGGATTTCCCCTCAAGAACAACAGAGAGGCGGTATGTGCGAATAACAACAACAAACAATTTGGAGGCCATGATGAAAAGCTTCATAAGTGATTGCAAGACAACTCTTGGACTCATCATGGTCTTCAATCAAAACTCTGGAAAATCAAATTGAATGAGATAGCTTCGATTCTCACACAAAGACAGAATGGAACTCTTCCTTCCACAATGAAGCTCCATCATCATCAACCCCACAATGGTAATAATGGGGGAAATGGACAGGTAAATGCAATTTCTTTAAGAAGTGGTACTGAATATCCTGAACCAAGTATGCCTGTGGAGGAAGAAGCCCCAGAGAAGGTAAAAGAAGTGCCTGAGAAAGAGAAAAAGAAAGGTAAAGAAGCAAGCACAAGTGGTGTGAAAGATACTCCAGACATTGTGATGTCCAACCCAGACGTTACGACGTCTAACTTCGAACCAGGAATCAAAACTGTACCCAGGCTTGTACCTGAGTATCCTCCTCCACCATTTCCTCACAGATTGAAAAAAGCTCATGAAGACAAGCAGTTCAGTAAGTTCATGGATATGCTAAAGCAACTACACATCAACCTCCCTTTGGTTGAAGCCTTACAACAGATGCCTAACTATGCCAAGTTCTTGAAAGATATTATCACCAAAAGAAGAAGGCTAGGGGAGTTTGAAAGCGTTGCCTTAAGCAAGAATGTAGTTTAATTATGCGAGAATAAGCTTCCTAGAAAACTCAAGGATCTGGCGGTTTCACTATACCATGCTCCATTGGAGATTTTTACATTGGAAAAGCTTTGTGTGACTTGGGAGCAAGTATCGACTTGATGCCCAAGTCCATTTATGATAAACTTGGTATAGGAAGCTGCTAGACCTACTTCTTTAAGCTTAACCTTAGGTGATAAAAGTAGGGTCTATCACGAAGGAATATTAGAAGATGTTTTGATTAAAGTTGACAAATTTGTGTTTCAAAGTGGATTTTGTTATTTTAGACTTTGATGCGAGATAAAGAAGTTCCCATCATCACGGGAGACCTTTCTTAGCAAGCTGGAAGGACAATCATTGATGTGCGTAGAAAGGAGAATTAATCATGAGAGTCAATGACCAAGAAGTCAAGTTCAACGTCCTCAATGCACTCAAGTATCCGGAACCAAATACTGGAGGAGTGTTCTTATGTGGTTGCCATAGATCATATGGTCCAAAAGCGGTTCAACAAGGACAATAATCATGCGGAGAAGCTTACGGGAATAATGAAATACAAAAGTTGTTAATGAAGAAGTTATTCCTCTAGGCGTCGTAACGATCGTATCACGAGGCGTGGTCACGTCGAGACCCCCTACACCAAAGTCGTGGACAAAAAGGTATGAATCTCAGGGCAAGAGGAGTCAAATCGAAGAAGAGTGTGCCATCCATTAAAGAGCCACCTACCTTAGAGTTAAAGGTGTTACCCGATCATTTGAAGTATGTCTTTTTAGGGAACATGATTCCCCTACCGGTGATCATTTCTTCCAAGCTCACTCAAGAGCGGGAAGATGATCTCATTACTACTACTGAAGAGACATAAAAAGGCAATTGGTTGGCAAATGGCGGACATTAAAGGTATCATCCCACAATCTGCATGCACTGAATTGTCTTGGAGGAGAATGCCAAGAATAGCATTGAAAGGCGAGAGGAGATTGAACCCATAATGAAGGAGGTGGTGAAGAAAGAAATCATCAAATGGTTGGATGCAGGAATCATCTACCCTATTAGTGATAGCTCCAGGTAAGTCGATTACAATGTGTGCCAAAGAAGGGTGGAGTTCTTTGTGGTAACAAATGATAAAAATGAGCTAATTCCAACAAGGACGATGAATAAGTGGAGAATATGCATGGACTACTGAAAGCTAAACAAAGCAACGAAGAAGGATCATTTCCTCTTCCATTCATTGATCAAATGCTAGATAGGCTCGCGAGCAAAGAGTTCTACTGTTTCCTTGATGGTTATTCGAGCTACAACGGATAGCTATAGCTTTGAAGATCAAGAGAAGACAACATTCACTTGCCCCTATGGTACCTTTGCTTTCGAGAAGGATGCCATTTGGTACGTGTAATGCTCTGCAACATTTCGAGAGGTGTATGATGGCCTTGTTTTACGATTTCATTGAAAATTCCATGGAAGTCTTCATGGACGATTTCTCGATCTATGGAGATTCATACAAGGCATGCTGGATAATTTGGAAGGAGTTCAGTAAGGTGTGAAGAAACCAACCTAGTGCTTAATTGGGAAAAATGCCATTTTATGGTACAAGAAGGAATAGTGTTGGGACACGAGAATATCAAAGAAAGGATTAGAGGTGGGCCAGAGCAAAGATTGATGTTATTGACAAGCTACCTCCACCAACAACTATCAAGGAGTCGAAGTTTCTTAGGACATGCGGGGTTTCTGAGAAGATTCATCAAGGATTTCTCAAAATTTCAAAACCCTTGTGTATGCATTGTTGCAAGCGTGACCACGTCTTCAATTTTGATGAGCAATGTCATGAAGCTTTCAACAAATGAAGATCGCGCGTGGTATTGCTCGATAATAGTCACTCCAGATTGGTCCAAACCATTTGAGTTGATGTGTGATGCAAGTGACTATGCTGTAGGAGCTGTATTGGGGCAAAGGTATGGAAAAATTTTTCATTCTATTTATTATGCCAGTAAAACCTTAGATGATGCCCAATTAAATTATCTTTGTGGTGAAAAAGAGCTCTTGGCTGTTGTGTTTGCATTTGATAAATTTAGATCTTACTTAGTAGGTGCAAAAGTTATTGTCTTTACTGATCATTCAGCCATTAAGTACTTAATTTCAAAAAAAGATGCAAAGCCAAGGCTCATTAGATGGGTTCTCCTCCTCCAAGAATTTGACTTGGAAATTCGTGACAAAAAGGAGTGGAGAACCAAGTTGCTGATCATCTTTCTAGGCTTGAGAATGTTGATGCAGGTACAGAAGAAGAAGAGATAAAAGAAAAATTCCCTGATGAGAGACTATTGGTGGTAGCCTCAGTAGTTGAAGACGTGGCCACGTCTATGACACTCTCGTCAAACGTCATAACGTCACGATACTACTACACCATGGTATCTTGACATAGTTAACTACCTTGTTAGCAAGATTGTGCTGTAGGATTCAATCATCAACGAGAAGAAGAAGTTCTTCCACACTACAAAGCAATACTTCTGGGATGAGCCATACTTGTACAAAATGTGCCCAGATCAGTTACTAAGGAGGTGTCTAGCTGAGGAAGAACAACTCAATGTGCTACAACAATGTCATTCAGCTCCTTATGGTGGACATTTTGGAGGTACCAGGACAGCTGCAAAGGTCCTACAATCAAAGCACATTGCCAACATTATTCGAGAGATGCACATGAAATTTGGTTAGGAGATGACAAAGTGCAAAGAACAGGGAATATATCAAGCAAGCAGGAGATGCCACTCACAAGCATTCTGGAAGTAGAATTGTTTGATGTATGGGGTATGGATTTCATGGGACCATTTCCTATGTCCCATGGGAATCTATACATTCTAGTAGCTGTGGATTACGTATCAAAGTGGGTTGAAGCAGTAGCATTGCCAAACAATGAAGCTAAATCATTAGCAAGTTCTTGAAAAAGAACATATTCACAAGGTTTGGTACTCCAAGAGCCATAATCAGTGATGAAGGCTCTCATTTCTGTAATAAGATAATTGAGAACCTCTTGGCTAAATATGGAGTAAAACACAGAATTGCTCTGACTTATCACCCTGAACCAAAGTGGCAAGCGAAATATCCAACAGGGAGATCAAAAGAATACTTGAAAAGATGGTTGGTCCCAATGAGAAAGGAGTGGTCGTTACACGGATGATGCACTTTGGGCCTATAGAACGACATACAAAACACCATTGGGCATGTCTCCTTACAAGCTAGTTTATGGAAAGGCTTGTCACTTGCCAATTGAGCTCCAACATAAAGCTTATTGGGCAATAAAGCAATTAAATCTAGATCATGCAAAGGTGGTGAGGCAAGATTATTGCAATTGAATGAGCTAGAAGAATTCGGACACCATGCCTATGAAAGCTCGCAATGTACAAAGAAAAGACAAAGAAGTGGCATGACCAAAGAACTCAAGGAAGGGAACTAGCGGAAGGGACGCAAGTGTTGCTATTCAACTCAAGGCTTAAGTTGTTTCGGGAAAATTGAAGTCAAGATGGTCGAGTCCATTCACATTAATGAAGATCTATCCTCATGGTCTTTGTGGATTTATTTGATGAAAAGACCAACACCATGTTCAAAGTTAATGGCCAACGTGTGAAACAATATCATGGAGAACATGTGGAAAGGGACAAGAACCAAATGTCCTTCAACAATTCTTGAAGGAAAGAAACAAAAGTGCGGTGAAGACTCTTAAAGCAAAGCGCTCTTGGGAGGCAACCCGATTTTTTTTTTAATTTTTCGTTGTTTTTAAATTTTGTTGTTGCGGGAATAAGTGGGCGACGTCGTAGCGTCTCGGAAGGTATTAGGCGTGGGCACGCGTCGGCGACCAAAGAAAATTTAAATGAAGTCAAAAGCAATGACGTGGCGCGAAATGATTTCCTTACGAGCTATGAACGTGGTAGCGACCACGACGTCATCACCTCCCCTTACTTGTCTAATCAGCGGTTACTTTTCTCCATTACTCCACTCTACCATTTCTCAACTCCCATAACCACTTCCCCATAAAAATCTAACCATTCACCACCATTCCACCTCTTGCAACTTATTTCTAATCTCTCTCGAAACCAAAATCTTCCCTCTCTTCCTCAGAAACCTAAATTTCCGAAATCCCCATTACCTTCCAAGCAATTTTTTCACAAGCAAACACTATGACAAAAGTGAAGCAATCCGCCACCAAATCCTCGGAAAAGGAAAGCATGCCGACACGAGTTCATCCTCGGCCCCATTCTGAAACACCTAACCCATCCAAGAAAAAGCCTACTTCACGAAAGGGGCTTTAGTCAAGAAAGCCCCAATCCCGATTTCCTCGCGCAACCGTCGCAGCGTTGGGTTGGCAGAAATTTGTTGTGCACAGAAAAGAATACATCGCTACTCTGGTCCATGATTTCTACAAAGGGATCGTTGAGAGGCCTGAAGGAGAGCCATCCATTGTGTCAAAGGTGCGAGGTGAGGAAGTGAAGTTTCAAAAGAGTCATCAATGACTATTTTGGGCTAGGGTACTATGGCAAAGCTGTGGAGACCAAGCAGAAGAACTATGGTCTGGCTGAAATGGACGCTAACAAGGATAGGATTTGTGTGGAAGGAGCTGTCTGGGAGAGGAGTGGAGAGCATGGTAGTGAATTCAAAATCATGAAGAGGTACCTTTGCGATGAAGCCAACACTTGGTTTCATTTCATAAGGCTTCGCTTAATTCCTACCTCTCATACATCCTGGGTAGACAAAGAGAGGCTGATTGTGATTGATGCAATCATGTCAAAAGATAAAGTGGAGGTTGGAAAGCTGATCAACCGTGAGCTCAACAAGTGGAAAAATAGGAAGGATGGCTATTTGTACTTCCCATGTATGATAACTGATTTGTGCATGGAGGCAGGAGTGGAGATTGAAGCATCTGAGCTTAGGGAGCAGCCCCAAGGCCCCTTTTCAACAAAATTCAAACCTAGGGTGAAATCTGCAGGAACTTCAAGTTCTGCTGATGCACAGACGTTGCAACGTCTGGAGGAAAGGCAGAATTCTCTGGCCAAATTTATCAAGGAGCAGTTTGAGTGGCAAAAGAAGGTGTTTGCCCAAGTGTCCAAGGGTAAGAAAGTGATTGAAGAGCCTGTATTGCCAGATTGGATGCAGGAAGAAGATGATGATGAAGTGCCCCTATCCACAATCCAAAGAAGAGCTGTCAAGAAGGAAAGGGCAAAAAGAGCAAGAAGCCCACCAAAGAAGCAGAGCCCAGCAAAGAGACAAAAGAAGGTAAGTAGTGAGGAAGATTTTAATTCTGATGAGTTAGATGATATTTTCGATCGTGATGCAGAGAGAAACAAAGAAAGCTAGTATGAAAGCAATTAGTGAGGAAGAAGAGGAGGAAAGCCACGAGGAAAAAGGGAGTTCGAGTGAAAGGACTGAAAGTGAGTCCCCAACCAATCAAACAAACAAAGAGCCAACCCCAACAAAATCCAAAGAAGTTAGCCCAAAACCATCATCCCCACAAGCCACGCAACAACCACCGTCACCAAAAGAAACTTCCACCCATGACCAAAACACACCAAAGACCCCACGGTCCAAAGCTCAAGACCAACCAACCCCACAACCACCCCCACCCCAACACGAACCTCAAAACAACCTCACCCCTAAAAACCGGACGTGGCAACGTCCCGAGCCAACAAATCCAGAATCCCAACCTATCTCACCACCCAAAAAGACCAGAGTGAAAAGTGCCTCACATATAACCCCTTTGGTAGGAAGAAAAGACAAGAAATAATTTGGCTGAGTCAAAACAAGCTAAAGAGAGTGGAGAGAAAGAGGAAGTTGTAGCCCCACAACCTTAAGGCCAAAGCTACCAAGAAAGAGAAAAACTCAAGGTGTTGCAGGAAACTCTGCTCGCTACTAGTCTTTGCATTCGTAGCCACTAGTGTTTACGAAGCCCCTTCTCGCTATTCTTTGAAGAATTGCTGCAGACGGCGTCGTAACGTCTGCTTTGAAAAGAGGTGCAGACCAAACTTGCGAGAAATGCAAGTCACTAATGAAAGAAGAAGCTGCCATGGAAAAAGTTAGAGGCAGAAGCAATGGAGGAGGCCACTCGGAGCCGGGCGAGCACTGTTGAAGCAAGCAGCGAGGAGCGATTCTTTGGGCGGAGGATCATCATCAGACGTGGCGACGTCTAAAGAACCAGAGGTGGAAAAAGCCCAGGTGATCCCCAGTGAACCAATGCAAGTCCACCCTGCTGATCTAGCAATGAGGATGTGGGAGGAGGCCAAAAAGAGGATTTCAGAAGTCTCAGGTGTTGCTGCTGCAAGTGTGGGTGAGAAAGAATCTGATGAGACAACAACAACAACCACAACTGAGCAAGGAGGAGCGAAGGTCAAGAAAGAGAAGAAGGAAAAGAAGAAAGCTGAAGGTCATGAGGCAGGAGTATCCACCAGGCAAAGCGGAAGGCTTAGGTCTGGTACAGCATGAAACAAGTAAGTCCCTATAAATCCAAATAGTAGTTTTAGTTTTATTTTTCTAGTTTTAAGCGTAGTGTAGTTTAGTAATTTTTAAATTTCAATGTCATGAATGAGAACCCCCCCTTCTAAAAAAAAAAAAAAGTTGTTTATCTTTGAGCAGTGGGGACACTTTGCTCAACCTTAAGTGTGGGGAATCTCGGTGTTTTTAAGTTCTTTTGTGTATGAAATCAAATGCAAAAGCAATTTCTCGTTCTTACTCTGTCAAGCATGAAAATAATTCTCTTTGGGCTAAGAATAATGAAAAAGTGTGTGTGAGTAACCTATGCATGATTAGATGAAAGAATTGATTGTTGCTCTACACAAAACTCTGTTTTAAGAAGGAATCTAGTTAGCTAGGAATATTTTATCTTGAAGTTAGTTTGGTATTGTGGTGAGAGTAAAACTTGATTAAAAACCTAGAATAGCGATAGAAGCTAAGTTTGGGGGTAAATCAAGTCGTATTTAAATTTGGGTGCAAAGGCGTAGGATGGTTAAAGTGCGGTGTAAGCGTGAGTGCAACGTTGTAACGCGTCTACCCGTAACGTTATAACGTCTGCCGTGTGTGTAGTGTTGTGTGCTCGGGCGTTGCAACGTCTCACCTATAAGCGTTGTAACGTCTATTCCCAAAAATACCAAAAAGAGTCTGTTGATACAAATAAGTGGAAAATCCACATGTGTTGTGTGTTCTCTGTAATACCCTGAACCAAATCTTTGAGCACTCAAATAAAAAAAAAAAAAAAAGTGAATAAAACTCCAAAATGGAGCAAATAAAAAGAAGAGTTGCTCGATAATGAAGGGTTCTGATCCTTTTTGCGTGTGTGAGTCAATAATTTAGATGCACTAACCTAGTCCTAGCACCCAAGTAAGACCACTTTGTCATGCGTTAAATGAACCCCTATTTCTTATGTGAAAATGTTAGCCTATTCTTTGTTTTGAAAAATGTTTTCTTTGTCACCATTTGGGAGCCACTCTCTCAATAGCTAAGGTAGTTTCTGAACTAGCTAGAGGAAGAATTAATCTGAGAGGTCACACACTCACTTTGAGCTTTAATGAATCTGGAATTTAATTATGCATTGGTATGTGAGTGTGTGAAGAAATAGCCCATCGAGAATGAATTTTGACTCTTTGGTTGAGTAACACGTAACCCGCTAGTGTAGTTGATTTCATATTATTAATTGTTTTGATTGCTTGAGGACAAGCAATGATTTAAGTTGGGGGTGTGATAACTCATATTTTACATGAGTTATTTATACTCACTCACGAATAAATCATGCAAGTTCTTGAGCAATACAAGGTTTAAGTAATTAGTTTTATAATGATTTCTGAGTTTTAGGTGAATAAGAGTTAAAAAGATAAATATGTGCATTTAGGCACCAAATGGTGCCCTTGAGAGGCGTTTTGATGCTTTTTGTGCATGTGCAGAAATTCGGTCTTTGAACGCGTTACCACGTTCCTCACCACGTCTACAAAAGCGCAGCAGAGCAAGAGTGAAAGATCTTCATTTTGGCGACCGAGCAATAATAGTCAAAGATTTAAAAGTCGAAGATCTTGGTTTCCCATGGTCGACACGCGAAGCAATCAGTAGCGTTGAGCAGTGTCGGGAAAAGATAGGAAAGCGGTCGGTAGGTGAGCAAGTGACATCGGCACATGTAAGCAAGGTGGCTATTTAATGAAGGCTCAAAGACTCTCTCAAGGCATCACCAACCACACTCACGAGCATCATCTCTTTCACCTATCTTCAAAGATCACTTCATCACCTCACCATCTCCACCATTAAACTCGGAACTTGTTTTGTAAAGAAGATCCGGAAGCGGACTTCGAACTTAGTTTATTTTTCTGCGATGAGTGTAAGGCTCGGACGTTGTAACGTCTATACAAATACATCTTTGAAGAGCTACTTAGTTGCATTTTGTGCACTTAGTTTCTTTTCTGTAATGTATGGTATTTGGATTCTAAATCCACTTCACTCTGTAAAGATGCTCAGCATGAGCTAAACACCTTGTAGTTGAGTTGTTGTTTTGCCTTTAATGAATTCCTAGTTAATGTTATGAAATGTTTTCGTTGCCCGTTTTAAATCTTTGTGCAATAATATTTCCAAACTTGTTTTGAGGTTGGCCTCTTAAAATAGGTAGATTCATAGAGTACAGGACATGGTCTATGAAAAGAAATCAAAGATTTACATGAATGAACAATGCACTAAAGACATTTAGGCATCTTTATCTAAGTCTAGACATAGAATGGATAATAGTTCGTGGAGCATTGCTGTGGGTACTTAAAATACAGGAGTGGGCCTATTTAGAACCTAGACATAGGATTTCTTGTACTTGAAAAACTCGGCGTTTTATCTTTGAAAAGCATAGCTCTTTTTGCATGGCGCTCAGGCGTGGCCACGCGTCTACACAGATTAACATTTGAACGTTATAACGTCTAGACGTTATGACGTCTGGCTAGGAAGGATTTATTTGCAAGCAACAACTCAACTCATTTCTCATCCATTTTCACAACCAACTTTAATTTCCTTGTTTTAATTACATCTTTAGCTTTACAATCAACTCTTATTGCCGATTTATTACTTGTTTCTCTTATGTTTTGATCTTGAACTTTGATAGTATAACCAATCCTCGTGGGAACGATCTCTTACTCTCATCCACTTTATTACTTGTACGATGTGTATACTTGCACTATAATTGCGAAAATTCATACTATTACACTGACGCAACAACAAACACTATGAAAATGAGTAAAGGAGGATTTGTCAATTCCTTCCTCTTCCTCTAAAAATATAAAAACTAACTATGTATATTGAAATTTTGATCTAACTTATGGATTGTGATATATTTCCAAATGAAGATGTGAGGTCCTTTTATAGCCTTCAAGTGAGGTGCTTCCTTCCTTCATGTTGAAGTCATCTTGAGTGGATGATAGCTGTAGTTGCTTTCCAGAGGTTTATCCATGTTGCAATCTTTGACTTAATCATATAGGGTGGTTCCATGGTGTTAGAACAAGTGTCCCTATGTTGATGACTCTTCAAAGCTAAGCCTATAGCTATGTGTGAATGGTAGGCGCCTACTATACATTGTTGGATGGCATCAGGGAAGCAGGCAGGAGGTCATCATATTGCATGTGGATGCATATGAAACAGTCGCTTATTCACCAAGTTGCGCAGAATTGATGCAGGATCGGTCAGAGCATTGATGATGCGACGACATTGAGGCGCAGCGAACAAAACATCAAACATACCACAATATATCCAAAATGGCCTATAACTAACTATATCCATTCAAATCACTCAAGATATCATATATCACACTAAATACTATATAAACTCTTTATTATTACTTGAAAGAGAGCAAATACTAAGTTTAAACATATGAAATACTCTATATAAAATAGAGTTATCACACCCCCAAACTTAAACCATTGCTTGTCCGCAAGTAATGACAAAGACAAACTATAAAAAATAAAAATTCTAGAAGATAGATCAGCTTGATTTTTGGTTTTTCATGAGGAGTTCCCTATGAACTTCATTTATCAACAACTTTTCTTGTGCCTTTATTTCTTCAAAACCACCAAAGTTATTCAAACTCTTTTGTGTGTGTGTGAACCCACTGAGTTGAGATTGGTTCCAAGACTAAGTGAAAAATTTCCTCCTAGCCTTTGAAAGGATTGGTTCATCTTTGGTCACACCAAAATATTTTTCAAAAGAGAGTTTAGACTCACAAAATTTTCTCAAGTGTTGGGGAGTTTTTAAAATCAAAAGGGCTTGATTGAATCTTTCAAAGCTTTTGAGCCAATGCATTTTTCTATTTTTTTTGTGTGGATCTTTTTGTGCAAATGCAATACTTCTTTGAAGTGATTTTGTGCATTGATTTTTTCTGCATTTTGTTTTTTCTTCAGTGCAGTTTGCAGTGATGCAGCTGCACTGATAATGCTTTTTCTTTTTCTAGCTCATATTACCTTCCTCACTGACCTCCAGATGCAAATGCACTTTGGCACAGGTCTTTGACCTCCAGATGCATATATTTTTTCTTTGCACTTTGGTTGTGAGTTGATTTATTGAACTATCCTCCGGATACATTTATTCTGCATGGCACAGTCTTTGACCTCGAGATGCATTCATGTACTTAAGCACGGTATAGTTTCAAAAGATTCGAGGATATGGCTTGTCCACTTTTTTTGTGTATTTTTCTACATTGTTTACTCTTATACTTTTGAAATTCAGCCTTTGTTTTTCATAAAACACCCCCAAACTTAATTCTTTAAGCTCTTCTTTCTTTTTAGTAAAGCTTTGTTTTGACCTAAGCTTACCAAAAATTCCCCTTGCATCAGATTGATCTTTTAAATAGCAAGGTTCTTTTCACAAACTCAGTTTTGAAGTGTTGAAGTGAAAATAATTTTGGTTTTTCTGAGAAATAAGGCTTCTTTTTCTCTTTTTCATCATTGAAATTCCATCCATAGGGCTTTCACCATATTTTTGAAAAACTGATCTTTTCTACTAAAATATTTAGATACTACTTTGTTAAGTACATCTAATATTTAAACAAACTAAAAACTACTTAAAAACATATATATTTACTATATAAAACATATTTAAATAAACACACAACATATTAGATAAAAACATATTAAAAACATAACATAACATGCAAATCCCCCCCCCCCCAAACTTAAGGGGTTGCAGTGCCCTCACTGCAAATTTGTTCAAAAAATACAAACTATTTGTTCAAAACAGGGGAGAGGGATTAGTACAACCAGGGAAATAGTCATAAAGAAACAAAACAAGCATATAGCAATTGTAGGTGAAAGCTTGTAAATTGATACTCATGGTTTGGCTCCACTCCTAATGCAGTGCTATATGCGCTTGGAGGAGTGTGTTTCACCTTCACGCTTCTTCTCCTTGGGCTTGCTTGGTGTTGCTTCAGAGGTGCGGATGCACCTCCTACTACAGTGTAGTTGCGGGAATTTCTTCTTGAACCGATGCAGTGCATCGGTTTATTACATCGATTTCTTCCTCTTTGGAGTTAATTTTGCCGCCTTCCTGCAGTTGCTTGAAGAATTTCGTGTGTTGTGCAATGCTTCCTCTTACGCTTAGCCATTTCTTCCAGAACCATTTTGATTGTTGCTTCATCATGCTGAGTTTGTTGCTGTTGTGATGCGTGACAAGTGATCTGAGAGCATCACTCGCATCTCAACAGTTTGAGTTCTTGTCTCCTTGGCGGATGATTCTTCTTCTTTGTCTTCCTTGTTGAGTCCTTCTTCTTCTCTTTCTGCACAATCTCTTTCTCAAGAGCGGATACAACATTAGAAATAATGTTGCTTGGGTCGAGAAGGTACCGCTGGTCTCATTGGCATAACGAGGGGTTGGTTGTTCTGTGTGAGTTGTTTCTTGTGTTTCTTTTCTTGGAGAGGGTGGTGGAGGGGTTGTTTGTGGTGGTGATAGGACTGGTGGATCATTGAGGGAGGGTAATGGTGATTTTGGAATGGAGGAGGATTCTTGGTTTGGTGAGATGATGGGTGTTTTGGTAACCTGGTGAAGTGATAGGGGTTTCGGTTGTTGGGTTGATGCTTGAGGGTTGGCATATTTCTGCCTAGCAATTTCCTCTAGGATCACACCTCTAGCTTGTTCCTCTTCTTCTTCATCAATTTCCTCATCACTTTCTTCCTCCTCTTCTTCTTCTAACTCCTTATCCATTTCTTTTAATTCCTCATCCTCAGCTTCAGATTCAGAATCATATAATTCCTCCACAACAGGTTCTACCACAACCTTCTTTTGCACTTTGTATTGCTTCCTAGTCACCTTCCTCTTGGTGCTAGGTTCCTCTACTTTCTCCTTTCCTTTTCCTCCTTCTTCAGCCTCTTTCTCTTCCTCTTCTTCACCTTCACTTCTCAGTACCCAAGTAGGAAATTCAGGGGCATTCACTTGGCCCACAAGATCAAATATCTTGTCAAAGACCAATTGAAGCCAATCATGTTGATCATTTTGAAATTTCCATACAGCCCTCTGCTTCTGCATGTAATGCTCTTGCATTGCAGGTGCAGGGCCTCTTACATTTCTCAATTTCTCCTTTACTTCAACACTCAAATTACCAGGGGGAAATTTCCTTTGTTCATTAGCGTATTTAGGGACTCCTTCTTTCATGCATAGCTCATTAATAAGACAAAGGGAAAAGCAGAAATCCCTTTGACTTATTTGAACATGCAAGAATTTCCCCTAGCAATCAATCTACCTATATACATGTCCTTCAGAGAGAATTGTATCTAGCAAGATCAATCTCTCTTTTGGTCATAGCATATGTATGTGATGTAAGCGAGAATTGAATTAGCTATGAGCAGGATGCCAATTACCTAATGCATTTACCAAATAGTTACTTCTAAGCTTAATCTCATTAGGTGTGAATTTTTCCCAAACAGACACACAGTATAGCAATCCTACTCCTTATTTCTTCCATTTCTTTCTTAAAGGCATTTGCCACTCTATTTTCAAATTCATTCCCATTATATTTCAAACATATAATGTTCATTCAATTTCTTTGCATGGAAGTGTACAAGTTTACCTCTCACCATGGAAGTGTAGGAATGTTCTGCTCCTTCTTGTGGTGTGATGCCGGCATAGAATTCTCTCACTATGTCTTCAATATAGCCTCCTCTTGGTAGCACGAAGTGGTCCCAATTGAGATTGGCCATCTGTTGACATGAATGATGGGCTTGCCTTCTTCAAATCATACCTCTCTCGGGCAATAGATGCATGTTCCGCAGATGAACATTGTCATCGATTCGATTGATGATTCTTTGGCTTTCCCTTTCCTTGATGATGATGATCCCGCATGCATGGCTTTCTTCTCTTTTTGGGAGTTTTGGCTGCTGCTGATGATTCTGTCTTGATTGCTTCTTCACCATTGTAATGAATTTCTAGGTTTTTGATTGCTTGTGTGTTTTGGAAAAGATTGGATTGAGAATGAGAAGATTGATTTGTGTTTTGGATGAGAGAATTTGTGAGAATTTGCGAATGAAGGAGTGCTTGTAACAATGAAGGCTTTATGTTTGGGGAAGAGGGAAGTTAGTGGAGTTATTAGGTAGCCGTTAGCATTGCGTCTTTGCGCATGCATCTTGCCAAGTGTCTTGTTTTGGCTACCAATGTGTCATTTAATCTTGCTTAACCTCTTTTGATCTTCCTGAAGCCTTATGATTCACACTTAACCAATTTTCTTCAAGTTTATAAATTTCTGATGCAGGGCACATTTTCCTTCAATGCAGGTGCACTTGATGCAGATGCATTAGTTTCCTGCATTTCTGCAAAACAACTAAAAACATAAAATTGCACAAAAATACTTAAAAACAATGGGTTGCCTCCCATTAAGCGCTTGTTTTAAGAGTCTTGTCAGCCTGACTACCTCTTTTTATTTAGAGATTTTGCAAATGGGTGGTGATTTTGTCTCTCACCACATGTTCACCATAGTACATTTTAACTCTATGACCATTCACCTTGAAGACAGTATTTGAAGTTTTATCAAATAAGTCTACTGCTCCATGTGGATAAACTTTTATCAACTTAAATGGTCCTGACCATCTTGACCTTAGTTTTCCAGGAAATAGCTTCAACCTAGAGTTGTACAGCAGAACTAGTCCTCCTTCTTTCAATTCTCTTCTGAGAATTTTCTTGTCATGCCATTTCTTAGTCTTAGCTTTGTAGATTTCAGCATTCTCATAAGAGGTTTGCCTAATTTCTTCTAACTCATCAAGCTCTATCATTCTCTTTTTACCTGCCTTGTTCAAATTGAAATTGAGCTTCTTGATAGCCCAATAGGATTTGTTTTCCAATTCTACAGGTAAATGGCATGCTTTTCCATAGACTAATTTGTAAGGGGACATTCCTAAGGGTGTTTTGAATCTTTGTTCTATATGCCCATAAAGCATCATCCAAATGTAAAGACCAATCTTTCCTATTTGGACTTACCATTTTTCTAGCATTCTCTTAATTTCCCTATTGGATAGTGCGCTTGTCCACTAGTTTGAGGATGGTAGGCTGTAGCTATCTTATGCTTAACTCCATACTTAGCTAGAAGGTTTTCTATGATTTTATTGCAAAAGTGTGAACCTTCATCATTAATGATAGCTCTAGGAGTTCCAAATCTAGTGAATATATTTCTTTGAAGAAACTTACTCACTGATTTAGCATCATTATTAGGTAATGCTCTCTGCCTCTACCCATTTGGACACATAATCAACAGCTACTAAGATATATAAATTGCCAAAAGAGGGTGGAAAAGGTCCCATGAAATCCATGCCCCAAACATCAAATAATTCTATTTCTAAAATATTTGTTCTAGGCATTTCATGCTTATCAGAGATATTTCCTGCTCTTTGACATTTATCACAGTATTTGACCATAAAATATGAATCTTTAAATAAAGTAGGCCAAAAATAAACGATGTAATACCTTAGTCTTTGTTCTAGTGCTTCCAAAGTGTCCTCCATAAGGTGCAGAAATGGCAATGCAGAAGCACTGCTTGTTGCTCCTCTTCAGGTATGCATTTCCTCATTAATTGATCAGGGCACATCTTGTAAAGGAATGGATCATCCCAATAGTATTGCTTAACCATGTGGAAGAATTTTCTCCTTTGTTGATATGTCATACTCACTGGTACTACTTTGCTTGCAAGGAAATTTACAATATCAACAAACCATGGTGCAGTGCATTTAATGCTCTGCATTGCTTATAGCAAATGCGGTTTCATGTTTTGCATTGATTGTGATTGCCAATAGTTTCTCATCCGGAAAACTCTCCTTGATTTCTTCTCCTTGTATACCAAGTGATTCTCCTTCAATCCTTGATAAATGGTCCGCTACTTGATTTTCTACTCCTTTCTTGTCTCTAATTTCTAGATCAAATTCTTGTAGGAGTAAAATCCACCTTATCGACCTTGGCTTTGCATCCTTCTTTGAAATTAGATACTTAATGGCGAGTGATCGGTGTAGACAATAATTTTAGTGCCAACTAAGTATGATCTGAATTTTTCAAATGCAAATACCACAGCCAATAATTCCTTTTCTGTGAGTGTGTAGTTCACTTGAGCTTCAATTAATGTCTTGCTAGCATAATATATGGAATGAAAAACCTTGTCATACCTTTGCCCTAGGATTGCTCCTCTACTGCAAAGTCACTAGCATCACACATTAATTCAAATGGCTGCTCCAACTGGAGTTACTATAATTGGTCTTTGTCACCAATGCTTTTTTAAGCTTGTCAAAAGCTTCTATACAATAGTTATCAAAGATAAATTCTACATCATGTTGCAAAAGCATGCATAATGGTTTTGAGATTTTTGAAAAGTCTTTGATAAACCTTCTATAGAAACCAGCATGGCCTAAGAAGCTCCACGATACCTTTAACTCGTATTTGGTGGTGGTAGATTCTCAATGACATCAACTTTAGCTTTGTCTACCTCTAGACCTTTCTTTGAAATCCTATGTCCTAGCACTATGCCTTCTTGCACCATGAAATGGCACTTTTCCCAGTTTAAGACTAAATTTGTTTCTTCACATCTCTTGAGAATTTGTTCCAAGTTTGTTAAGCAAACTTGAAATGTTTCTCCAAAGATAGAGAAATCATCCATGAATACTTCCATTGATTGCTCAATGAAATCGAGAAAATAGACATCATGCATCTTTGGAATGTAGCAGTGCATTACATAAGCCAAATGGCATTCTCCTAAAAGCAAAAGTACCATAAGGGCATGTAAAGGTGGTTTTGTGTTGATCCTTAGGCTCAATGGCTATTTGATTATAGCTTTGAGTAGCCATCTAGGAAACAATAAAATTCTTTCCCTGCTAATCTATCTAACATTTGGTCTATGAATGGTAAAGGAAAGTGATCCTTTTTGGTAGCTTTGTTGAGTTTTACGTAATCCATCTGATTCTCCACCTATAATGATTCTAGTTGGTATCAACTCATTCTTTTCATTGGCTATTCTTGTCACACCCCCTTTCTTTGGTACACATTGGGACAGGCTTACCCAAGCACATGCCTCGATATGGGGTATATGATTCCAGCATCTAGCCACTTAATTATTTCCTTTTTCACAACCTCTTTCATGATAGGATTTAGTCTTCTTTGACTCTCTATGTTGTTTTTGGAATTTTCTTCCAAAATGACTCTGTGCATGCATATAGAAGGACTAATTCCTTTGATATTTGCCATTTGCCAACCTATAGCTTTGGTATGCTTCTTAAGAGTACTAATGAGATCACTCTCCTGTTTTGATGTTAAATTAGAAGCAATGATAACAGGTAAAGTCTCATTTGTTCCTAAGAATGCATACTTAAGGTGTTCAGGCAGTATCTTCAATTCTAACTTAGGAGGTTGTTCTATTGAGGGTAAGTTCTTCTTGAGAGTTGGATCCTCAAGATTGAGTGGTTCATAAGTCCTAGCCCATACTTCCTTACAAGAGTTTTCTATTGGCAGATTCTCTTTTTCTAGTATTTCAGCATCTAGCAATGCAGCTGCATCTAATGCATCTGCATTGGCTAAGTGATCATACTGCTTGTAAAATTGTTTTTCTACCAATTGATCTAGAGAGAATAAGGATGAACACTCTTCTGTTTCCTCTGAAGGGTACTTCATAGCATTCATTACATTGAATTTGATCTCTTGATCATTCACTCTCATAGTGAGTTCACCTTTCTGCACATCAATTATGGTTTTACCAGTTGCTAAAAATGGTCTACCTAGGATAATAGGCACTTCCTTATCTGCATCAAAGTCAAGGATAACAAAATCTACAGGGAATACAAATTTATCTACCTTGACTAGGATGTCTTCTATGATACCTTCAGGATAGGCTATTGATTTATCTACTAATTGAAGTGTCACAGTGGTTGGTTTTGCATTTCCAATTTCTAACTGGTCAAAAATAGATTTAGGCATCAAGTTGATGCTTGCACCTAAATCACATAAAGCTTTACCAGTATAGGATTTTCCTATAGAAAATGGAATTGTAAAACTACAGATCCTTCAATTTCCTAGGAATCTTATTTTGCATAAGCAAACTACAATCTTGATCATGGCAACTGTTTCAAACTCACCTAATCTTCTTCTCTTAGTAAGCACATCCTTCATAAATTTTGCATAATTTGGCATTTGTTGGAGGGCTTCTACTAAGGGAACATTGATGTGTAATTGTTTTAGTACCTCTAAGAATTTACCAAACTGCTTCTCCTCATGTGCTTTTTCAGGTCTTTGAGGGTAAGGAGGAGGAGGGTATTCAGGTACTAACTTAGGTAGTGGACTTTGAACTTCTTGTGATGCGGGAGCACTAGATGCTTACTGCATTGGTTTCTTTTGATTTTTGGTTTTTCTCCCTTATCTACACTTTCCTTCTCGATTAACTCTACCAAATCCTTACCACTTCTCAATGAAATAGCCTTAACACTGCTCTTTTCCTTTGGTTTGAGAAGGTGTAGCTTCTGTATTTGAAGGTAAGGCACCTTGTGGCCTTTGATACAGAGTGTGGCTAATTGACCAACTTGATTCTCTAAGTTCTTGATGGAAGCATCTTGGGTTTGTCTAGCGATTCTAGATTCACCTATGAATGCTTTAAGCATGGTTTCTAGAGAATTATCGAGTGGTAGGTTGAGAGTTTCTTTGGTTATTTTGAGTGGGAATCTGGTGGGTTGGTTTGTGTAGTTGGAGCGAGTTCTAGTGCAGTGCACTATTGTTGCTCCATCTAAAATTTGGGTGATCTTTCCAACCAGGATTATAAGTGTTTGAATAAGGGTTGTTATTCCTATTATAACCTACATAATTTCTGAGAGATAGGGTTGCTAGAACACTCCTCATACAAGTGACCTCCTCCACAAGTACACACAACTAGGTGTGCACGGAGGTACTTGTTCTCTTCTTGCGACTGTGATGCTTTACGGTGATGCTGTTTGCATTAGATGCTTGATAGCATTGCCAGAAGTGAAGTTTTTCATCAAATTAGCTAGAGTGGCTACTTGAGCAGATAGGGCAGATATATCATTAATTTCATGCACCCCTGATGGTTTCTTTTGGGCACTTACCCTCTCAGTAGGCCAACTAGAGCTATTAGCTGCTATTCTATCAATTAATTCACATGCTTCATTGTATGACAGATTTAATAACACTCCACCATATGATGCATCAAGCATTATTCTGGTTTGAGGTTCTAAACCATTATAAGATGTTTCCATTTGAATAATAACAGGTAAACCATGATGAGGACATTTTCTTAAAAGTTCCTTCCATCTTTCCCATGCTTCAAATAAAGACTCAAACTCTTTTTGTCTAAAAGATGTAATATCATTTCTCAACCTGGCATTTTTGATAGGTGGGAAATATTTTCCTAAAAATTTTTCAGCCATTTCATTCCATGAATGAATAGAGTTAGACTCTAAAGAATTTAGCCAAGCCTTGGCTCTATCTCTCAAAGAATATGGAAATAACCTTAATCTAAATGCATTTTCACTAACACGGGTAAAATAAAATTACTACATACTTCTAGAAATTGCCTTAAATGCAAATGAGGATCTTCATGAGGAGATCCTCCAAATTGACCAATAGTTTGAAGCATTTGAAACATCATAGGCTTAAATTCAAAATGCATGGCATCAATATGAGGAATGCTGTTTATACTAGTTTGCATGTTTTGATGATCAAATCGAGCATAATCCTCATAGGTCTATCTCTATCATTAATCATACCTATGTGATCCATGTGGATGAGATTTTCTCTATGAACTTCTTCTTCGGTAGAGCATCTTTGTGATCCAGGCCTCCCCTCACCGAGTGTGGCCTTGAGCTTTGTTCTTCACCGAAAGACATGTTCTTTGGCTTGTTGATTCTGTTTTTGGAGTCTTAGCAATCTCCGAATTTTCTTTCTATTTCTAAATCTAAACTATATTCGGAGTTTTGTTTACAGTTACTGTACATATACTAAGTATCATGTACTTTGGTTGACTGAAACTCTAAAAACCAGAATTTATATACAACACTAAATTACTCAATATCAGAATTTTAAAAAGAATTTACTTCAATCCCCGGCAACGGCGCCAAAAACTTGGTGTGTGGAATATGCCACATACACTTGAGTGCAAGTATACACTGTCCAAAAACAAGTAGTAAAAAGATCGAACCCACAGAGATTGAAAAACTCACTTTTAAATGATATAAAGTAATAAAGTGTAAAGTCACTAAGTAACAAAATAATTTTGGATTTTGTTTGATGATCACAACTAAGTTAGAAAACTAAGAAAGAATGTTGATAGTGTGAAAGAGAAAAGCTAGTTGGAATGTCTTCATCAAGTAATTTACTTAAAAGTGTATGATGCAGTATGTGATGCAGCTGCACTGAATGCTGTTGCATTAGCTATGTGCCTTTCGGTCACTTTCTTCAGAGTATCATTACCAGCTCTTATGATCCTTGTTCTATGCAAAGTAAAGGGGTGTTAGTGCCTATCTTGCCTCCTAACAAGTATTCATTTTGCTTAAGTGAATTCACTCTTGTATTTTAAGTACCCACAATTATCCTATGGACTATACTATCCTATGTCTAGGACTTAGCATGGTTTTCACAAAGTTTTCTTTATGTAAAACACTCACCCATATTAGTTCTTGAGTTCTTAATTGTAAGCCATGTCTGGTCATTTACAATTCATACTTATTCTAAGTGATCAAGTTTAAAATAAGTAATAAAAATATTATCAAGCAAGAACTAAAGTACAAACATACATACATGCAACATACTTACTTAAAAGCTCATTAAATGATTAGAACATTCCAACTAAGAAAGGTTTAGCTAACAAGAGACATTGCAAGATATATATAAACCTGAATAGACCATGTTTATATATATAGAAATCACTAAAGAGAAACAACAAGAGTAAAGTTACAAATGTTGAAAACCTTTATATGAAGTCTTCTAGCAATGCACTAGCATTACTCCTTAGCACTATACAAACACTATGAAAATGAGTAAAGGAGGATTTGTCAATTCCTTCCTCTTCCTCTAAAAATATAAAAACTAACTATGTATATTGAAATTTTGATCTAACTTATGGATTGTGATATATTTCCAAATGAAGATGTGAGGTCCTTTTATAGCCTTCAAGTGAGGTGCTTCCTTCCTTCATGTTGAAGTCATCTTGAGTGGATGATAGCTGTAGTTGCTTTCCAGAGGTTTATCCATGTTGCAATCTTTGACTTAATCATATAGGGTGGTTCCATGGTGTTAGAACAAGTGTCCCTATGTTGATGACTCTTCAAAGCTAAGCCTATAGCTATGTGTGAATGGTAGGCGCCTACTATACATTGTTGGATGGCATCAGGGAAGCAGGCAGGAGGCAATGAAGCCCGGATACGAGATACGATACGGGATACGATACGACACGATACGTGGATACGGGAAAATTTAGAAAATCAAGATACGATACGACAGGGATACTTCAATAAAAAATTAAATTAAAATTTAAAAATATAAAACATTAAGATACTTTTGATCAAAATAAGTAAGCATAGTCTCCCCTCCCGACAAAAACTCTGTTGGGAGGGGAGAACCACAGGTACTCGTGGTCAGCTAGATTCCTCGGCGTAGATTAGTCATCGACAAAGCTGGTGGAAATTTGCGCACCAAAAACACGGTAAGCCAAAAAAAGATAGTAAGCATAGTTAAATGTCTTTTCCCCACCCATTTTAAAATATATTCTTCCTCCTACGAACATGTCACAAATAAGTTTAGGTTATATAGAATTGCTTAATATTCAATATTTAACACTAACTGTGTCATTCTCCTCTCCTCCATCTCCATCATCAAAAAATAACATAGCTTCAAACTCTGGTTCATCAAGAGATATCTCTGCTAATTCAATTCCAACAACATCAAGTGGATCATGTGTATCTCCACTAATGTCCCACATCTTTGTCTCTACTTTACCATATCATTCATCTTTCCTAGACAAAAGATGAAGATTAGTATGCACATAAACCAAATTTTGTGCCCTTTTTGGATCCATTTTTCTCTTCAAAGAAAGGATAAAATAGTAAGTATCTAATCGTTATAAATATAAATTGTAGGATACTCCCATCAGGATACGTATCCTGTAAGTATCCAGCAAGTATCCGGTAAGTATCTGGTCTTTTTTGATTTAAAAATAAATATAAATTCTAGGATACTCTCAGGATACGTATCCGGAAGTATCCGACACGTATCGGTATCGGATACGTATCGGATACGGGTACGTGGCCTATTTTGGAGTATCGGGGCTTCATAGGCAGGAGGTCATCATATTGCATGTGGATGCATATGAAACAGGCTGCTTATTCACCAAGTTGCGCAGAATTGATGCAGGATCAGTGCAGGAGCATTGATGCAGACAGCATTGAGGCTGCACTGAACAAAAACATCAAACATACCACAATATATCCAAAATGGCCTATAACTAACTATATCCATTCAAATCACTCAAGATATCATATATCACACTAAATACTATATAAACTCTTTATTATTACTTGAAAGAGAGCAAATACTAAGTTTAAACATATGAAATACTCTATATAAAATAGAGTTATCACCACGCTTGTCCTTCGGGGATAACAAATCATTAAAGTCACCAATAATGCACCACGGTAGGGTAGATAATCCAGATAACCTGCGAATAAGGGCCCAAGACTCATAACTGATTGACCTGTCCGCATAACCATAGTATCCAGTAACTCTCCAATCACCCCGAGTAGCATCCTCAACAACAACATCAATATGATGTCGGGAATAGCTAGTAACACAAGTGATAACATTCCTCCAGAGCACATCAATGCCCCCTCCTCTACCAACTCTATCAACTGACACACACCCATCAAACTCCAACACCCTTCTAACCTTATCTAACGTAGTAGCATAAGATAATGTCTCAAATAGAAAAACAATCTCCGAATTGTTACTCCGGACCAGGTCCCGAAGCATAGGAATTGCCGAGTCGTGACCCAGGCCTCGACAATTCCAACTAAGAATACTCATTTCTCCTGGCAGGCCTGGCTGCCATGACCTGCCAATACAAAAGACTTAGCATCAGGTTGTTGTTGAGGACCATGAGAGCTTTCACCACTAGAAATATTAGCATGCATGCTTTTTCGTTTTTGTTTTCGGACTTCCTCAGTATCACAACTATCCAAATCCATGCAGTCACGTGAATTTTGTGGTCCAGACTGTTCACGTGAGGATAGGCTAGGGAGGGCACGTGGAAGAGCTAAGGGAGGACCCACATGATCAACACGGGGAGTAGGAACTGCGGTCAACACAGCTGGTTCGCTAATAATGGCACGATTCATATTATTCCCTCCCAAAGTAATGGAGTCGTGGTGAATACTAAGGGAAGAAAAACAGTCTGCATTAATATCACAATTGTTGCCAACATTATTACCACTATTGTCATTATGTTGGCTCCTTGTTTATCCCCGGCCAGGTGGTGCAAATTGCTTGGCGTTGCGTGTAGCGGATGACCCACGTGTTTTTCTCTTGCTTGCGCCATTGGTTACCATCTCCCGGAGCACGACGCTCAACTTTTAGTTCCGGTCCCCACCCACGGCTTCCATCATCATTGTCCTTGGTGAATAGAATTTCACAACTAGTCTCTTGATGACCCAGAAGGCCACCAAAGTAACAAAATACGGAGAGGCGTTCTTACTTAAAACGCACTATTTTGATATTATCACCACCAACATTAATCTTTTTGCCTCGACGTAAAGGTTTACGGACATCCACCATGACTCGAATCCGCATAAAAGATTTCCACAAGTCTGAACTATTTTTGGGATCATATTCCACAAATGTTCCAATAAAATTACCTAAGCTCCGACCAACGACTTGATGAATAAATCCAATAGGAACGTCATGAACCTAGACCCAAAAAGCCACTTCAAAAAGGGAAACCTGCGCAACAACATCCCGTACCCCAAGCTTGGCTAGAATTAGCATGTGTCCATCAAAGTGCCAAGGTCCCCCCGAAAAGACCTTGTCAACATCACGCCAGTGGTAGAATTGGTAGAGGAAAAGGTTGCTGTCAAGAGCACGAATATTCACTCCTTTGACCGGTTGCCAAATTGCAGCAAGGTGGTCCTTCATAATTGGGATTCGAATGTTCTTCCGGTGTGAGAAACGCCCCACCGCGGACAATGACGTGCATCAAAAGTCTCATTATTATTAGCGCAGATAGGCTCCGTTGTATGAGAACATCATCATCTTCCTCCCCGTGAAGTTCATAGTGTTAGAAGCCATAGCAAGTCACGAGGCTCCCTTCAAAATTAGTAACAAGCAAAGAATGCGCGCCTCGGTGAGAGCGGCTTCCCGCAGGATCTGAGATACTGGAAGTAGGCGATTCGATATACTAATCTTGAGAGAGCAAAAGCGTGATGATGGCGAGAGAGAAGAAGGAGAACTCGCATGGAGGAGCAGAGAGAGAGAAACGACTACGGAATGCGGCAAGGAAGCGTCTCGCGGGGAACCCCCTAGGAGAAGCAGAAAATTAGGTTTAGAGAGAAGTGAAAAGAGTTATTTTGAAACTTGATTGGTATCAAGCACGGGTAATATGATATTCTTTTTATTAATAGATTTAGACAGAATTTAATTACAATAAAACTTTCAAGTTATTAAGAAATGAATTTTTACAATTTTAGAATATTTTATTCATTTAACATTTTTAATCGTTACAAAATACATTTTATCAGTCATAAAATTATAATAACAACATGTAACATTTTCCGTTGTATCTCAAATGCAGAAAAGAAAATAATTATTCTTACAATGTGTAACGTTCCTCCATAAAAAATAATAATGAAATAATAAAAACAACATATAATGTTAACCTGTTGAAACTAAAAAATAAAATATAAAAATAATTTTTTCAATATTATCTAGTACTTTCTTGACGCGGATCAAAAGAAAAATGCTCATTTAAAATAAATAAAGATATTCATGAAAACAAATATAAAAAATAATTATATCGACAGCGTGTTACATTTCTCCGTAAGTCAAAAATAAAGAAATTATATGAACATGTATTGTTTACCTGTTAAAACTCAAAAGAAAGATAAAAAAAGATTTATAAAAAAAACAAAATATCCATTTATAATAGTAGTAGAGATATTTTCTCGTCCAGTGTTTTAGACATGAGTAGTTTTGTATTTTTGGTAGTGGTTGAGCTGATTAAATAGATATTTAGTGATTAGTGTTTTGATTAAATATATAGTTGATGATTAGTGTTTTGATTAAAAAGATATAGATTAAAAATAAAATGTGGAGAGAGAGAGAGAGTAGAGGTGGGAGAGATAGGGAGAAAATTGATAAAGATAAGATTTGATAGAGATGAAAAATAGTAGGTTTTAAATGTGAGATAAAAAATTTAAAAGATGATGTGAGAAAGTGGAACCCACAAAAATAAAATATGAGATAGAATAATAATAAGTTTCCAATTTTGCCTTCAAAAAAGGAAAAAATGAAGAGAGCAAATTGGTAATTTGACCAGCTCATTCTTTTCTTAAATTGTTTGTTGATGTGATGGTTATAAAAAACATGTTCCTGCCCTATTTCTTGGATAACACTACCCCTTGCATTACTTTTACTTTCGCCTCTGATTTGGGGTGGTTTTAATGAAATTATTTTTAAGGCTCTATTTGATAAAAAGTAGCAGATAACGGATAAGCTAGTGGATAGCGGAAAAATTAGCTTATAGCAGATGAGCGGATAAACCAGCAGATAGAGTTTAAAGTGTTTGATAAAATTAGCGGTTGAAGTAGCTTATAAAAATAAAATTACGTTTGGTCAAAAAAAATACGTAAATAAACATTTGTAATTAATGCTAGAGAGAGAGAGAGAGAGAGAGAGAGAGAGAGAGATTAATTTAATGGAGAATAAGTAGGGAACTTAATTAAAGTAAAGATTACAAAATTGAGAGAAAAAATGAAATGCAACGCTACTTCAAGTAGCGTTTCAAAAAATACTATAAACTAGTGAAAAAACTTTGAAAGCTAGTTGTGCTAAACACTTACAACTAGTGGATCAGCATAGTCAAACATAGCCTAAATAAAAAAAGTGTGTGCTAAACACTTATTAGTTATTTATATTTAATTAATTATTATAAAGAATATTTGATAGTACTAAATTATCCTCCTATAATAACAACCATTGGATACAATTTAAGTAATATATTTATCATCTAACAGCTAATATAGATTTAGTGATTATCACTAAATAAAAGGCTTAGTGATGTAAGCCTTAGCCGAATACAAGGATGTGTGCAAACCAATACTTTTGCAGTGGTCGGTGATAAGCCTAGTCATTTTCTTACTTTTTTGGAAGGAGAAAGAAAGTGCCTCCTGCACTAAAGGAAAATTAAAGATTGATTGCCTAAGGAATCGACTAAAAAGGGAACTTTATTCATATCAAATTGTTACTATAAGGTATAACATTCCATTCACTACAACAGATCTAGTAGATGGGCAGCATTTTTTTTCATCTATGGGCAGCGCTTTTGAGCGCTGCTGAACGTGGCGCTGGCTATTCACTCCAACAATGGGCAGCGCTTCCTAAAAAGCGCCACCTATTGCAAAACACGTCCTTCCAGATACGCAGCGCTTTTTAAAAAGCGCTGAATATATCCAAAGCGTCCTCCCAGATACTTAGCGCTTTTTAAAAAGCGTTGAATATATCCAAAGCGTCCTCCCAGATACTTAGCGCTTTTTAAAAAGCGCTGAATATTACCCCTTATACGCAGCGCTTCATTAAAAGCGCTGAATATTGCCTATTTGTGTTACTAAATACCCAGTAGCTTTATTAAAAGCTACTGAATATTGCCTATTTGTGTTATTAAATACCCAGTAACTTCATTAAAAGCGCTGAATATTGTCAAAAAAAAAAATTAATTTTTTCATTTTGTGTGTTTTCCTTTTTATATTTACAAATTACATGCATGTACCAATCCAATCCAATACATAATGAATCAAATTGCTAAGAGGAATCCAAATTACATATAACAGAAACAAATTACATAAGAGGAACCAAAACAAAATAGCTAAGAAGTTTCTAATTCATATGTATCCAAAACAATCTATCAAGTTACAATATTATGAACCAAAAACTAGCTAGGCTAACTTATATGTATCCAAATGAAACTTTAAAAAAAACGGGAGACATAACTGCACCATTCTCCCCTAAGCTCAGCAATTTGCTCAACAGAGTATGTCTGGCTTTGACAATCGCTAAAATACTGAAATTATATAAATAAATAAAATTAGAATTTAAATGGTTAAATATTGGAAAGAACCACTATTAAATCGAAATCATATCAAAATATATTATCAGTAGATACCTGACGGGGGATAGTCATTTTCTTTTGGGTAATAATATCCTTCATATATTTCATGACGTAATACCCACAATCAATGTTATTGAATTGTTTACGACACTACAAAACATAAGATTAGTTAATTGTTAAATTGAGTTGAATACAGTTTTTGGACAAAATAATGTAATGTATAAGTTAGAAACTTACAATTATTGCTAACATATCAAACACATACAACTACATTCAACATATTCCTCTCCTATCAAATATTTTTTTTACACATTCAACATATTTCCTCTCCAACCTATCAAAAAACCTAAAAAACAAAAAACAAAATAGAGAACTAACCTTTGAGAGAAGATGAAGACAAGCAATGAGAAGACCAAGGGGTCTTTGGAGAGGATTCACGAGAGTGAGGATTGAGAGGATTCACGGTTCTTCAGGGAAAGGACCAACGGATGAGAAGAGTGAGGGATGAGAAGACCAAGGGTTTGGGGGTTTGTGGGTTTGGGGTTTTTCTGGGTTTGGGGTTTTTTTGGGTTTGGGGGTTTTAATTTTGGGTTGAGGATTCATTTGAGAGTGAGGAGAGCTCGTTGTGTGTGGGTGTGGGTTTTTCTTTGAGAGAGGCAGAACAACGTCTGTGAGAGAGAGAGAGAAGAGAAGCGCGAAGGAAATGAAAATAAGAGAAAGCGAAGCGGGCAAAAAAAAATTAAAGCAATACTCGGCGTTTCTAAAAAGCGCTGAATATGTGTAGAAACGCGTTGTGTGATGGGCAGCGCGTTTTGGTAAAAGCGCCGAGTATTCACAGCGTGATGGGTAGCGTTTGGAAAAAAGCGGCGAGTATGTGTAGAACGCGTCCTTCAATGCGCGGCGTTTGGAGAGAAGCGAGTATTTCCTGCGTGATGGGTAGCGTTTGGAGAAAAAAACGCTGGGTATGTTGAGAACGCCTCCTTCAATGCGCAGCGTTTGGAAAAAAACACTGAGTATTACTTGCGTGTTTTTGTGATAGGCAGCACTCTTTGAGGAAACGCTGCTCATGGTGGCGCTCATTTTTAGCCAATCTGGCGTAGTGATTTCTTCATGGTTAAGTAAGTAAATAAAATATGACACTTCCTACTTGCTAAATTTACGTGGTGCATGGGAGAAGTAATAGGATTAGTGTGCTTTTGTTGTTATCTCATGTCTCCATATGAAAAGTAAGTATAATACATATCTTAATTTTTCTTTCTCATTTATCTCCAAACCTTCAAAGTGAAGTAATTGTCCAAGGTGATTACATTGACACCTCTTCTTTCTCAAAAGTCATGAGGAAAGGTGGAAAAACGGACCACCCAACCCATATCTAGTTCGGACTTTCTTGGGCCAGGTTAGAAAGGTCGAGTAGAATATCGGGCTCATGTCTCACAACCCAAGCCCATCCACCCGAGGCGGATCTTTATAGGAGCACAGGGAGCCACGATACTCTGGCTCCCATTAAGTTAATATATACATAGATATATTTTATACTCAAAGTTAGAATATATAGAACCAAATGAACACTAAGCAACAAAATTATTAGTAGTCAAACGGTTAAGAGCATTATTTGTGTATTTAGGGTCCCCAGTTCAATTCTTGTGATGGTCAAACCTCTTTTTTGTAGTTATTTGTATATTTTTCTCAAAAATTAATATAAAAAACTGCACTAAGCAATATTTGAACTTAGGACATTAAAATCATAGATAATTTTGACCACTAAACCAAACAAACTATTATAAATACACCATTAATTTTGTTTTATATACTTGTTACTATTTTCGCTCCCTCCAATTTTTTTGGCAAGATCCGCCACTGCATCCACCTACATAAATCTGGTGTAGTATGTTACTTAAATGAAATTACAATAGTTCCAAGTTATACAATACATTTCTAACACTACAAGAAAATCGTTGATTTGCCACGGACATTTCCGTGGCAAATGTACAAATTTCCGTGGCAAAACAACATTTGCCACAGATTTGCCACGGACAAAAATTGGTGGCAAAAACGCTCGTCGCAAATCGTTTGCCACAGACTTTTCCGTCGCAAATCGTTTGCCACAGACTTTTCCGTGGCAAATTGTTCCGTCGCAAACTCGTGGCAAATCCATCGCAAATTTCCGTGGCAAAGTCGTCGCAAATTTCCGTCGCAAATCCGTCGCAAAAATTAAAAAAAAAATTAAAAAAAAAATTAAATCATAATTTTAATTCTTCAACCCATTCTACCCACAATATTACATTCAATTTTTATTGCAAAAGCAAAAGTTTAGTAATATAAAGTTAGAATAAATGTTAATGTTATCATCACAATTATTTAGAATCAAACTCATTATACATATATGAGTAGCTACTCACTACAAAAAAAATTATTAGTCAATGTTATTTAGAATCAAACTCCCTGCACTTGAAATTAGCTAGGAGAATCAAACTCCCTGCACTTGAAAGTTCATGTGTCTTGACAATCCTGAAACCAACGAAAAACATAAAAATGAAAGAGTATATAAACCATGTATCTAAACAATGATTGAATTTGAGAGAAGAATAAGGATAAAGATATATAATGGTAAATTGAGTAAAAATCCAAACCAACAAAAAAAGACAAATCTATCATATACCCATTTTACAATCTCAGAGAAGCTCAAGTTCTAAGGAATCAAATCAGTGTTGGCTTAGAAGAATTATCAACTTGAATGGAAGAGTCAAAAGACTTCAAGCTAAGCGTCTTTGAAGCTCCTTTGCCTATGCTTTTATTGTACTGCATAACGAGTAAAGAAAACATCATCAATTTGAGAAAAAATGGATTGAAAGTGATATTTTAGGACTAATTATAGAACCCGAGAGTGAGATTTTAAGACTAAGTAACATGTAAACAAAATTTGAAAGCATTTCTACATAAATCATGATATTACTACTCAGCAGCAAACATCATAGAACTCATTCAAACATCCTTAAAAAACGAATAAACGTTGGAGACATAATGAATATCTAGTTAAACAATTATGATTGTGCCAAAGAAGAGGCAAGTAACCAATCTGATATATGGATTAGTTTCCAAAGCTCCAAATCCCATTGGTTGAGCAAGTGAAGCACTACATAAAATAAAACAAACTTTACTTATAAAGTTATAATGTACAACATGTAAAAAATGATGTAGAGGCATTCAATTAAGAAATCTAACAACTGAAAACATGAAACCTTGACAAGGCAAAGCAGACACATCATTTTGGCACATGGAATCACAACTTTATTCTACTTTCCAATCAACTTTTTAACATAGTTTAGCAAAATGGAAGCACGAAAAAGACAAATTAAAAAAGAAAAGAAGCAATAGAAGAAAGAGAGTGACTAATACCACTTCAATAAGCTTACCAGTACCACTTTCATTGGCCCAGCTGAATTAAAGGAAAGCTGCAATTAAAAGTGTCGAAGAGCAAAGAAAAACAAACCATTAGAACCCAAAAATAGCATTGAAGCTCACTCACCATTGTAACCCAAAAACAATATCATGACACAAAAAGGGATGAAGCAATCACCAAATTGGGAATCACTGGACTCAATATCCAGATTATTAGAGAATAAGAAGGGTATCATGAATGCCTTTCATTGCTTGATCTATACAAAGATATAGAAAATAAACAATCAAGATACGATAAAGTTAACAAAAGAAGAATATAAAAGTGTCAAAGCATCCTGCTGTAACCAATATAAAAGTGTCAAAGCAGTCATAGAGACTTGCTGCATAAACCAATTTCCAGAATCATTGCCCAAAATATCCATTGAAGATGGAATCAACCTGCTGTAACCAGGAGAACCTCTAGAGCATTGAAAAATTTCTCCAATAAGATTGGTTGGAAAACATGCATCAAGATCCCAATCAACAAATATTTCAATAAGATGCTTTGAAACCTGTTGAACACACACACACACACACAAATAGCTTGTCTAGACTTGGTGACCTTCACCAATAAAAACCGCTTTTATGATCCAACATCATCGATTATCTTAAAACTGAGAATCAAATTCAAATGCATGTGATTAAAGCTGTTGAATTAAAAAAAAACAGTTAAACCAGAACAACTTCTCAATCAAATATAAGCTATATAAACACGAACTACTTACTGATCTTACAGAAAAATCACGAAAAACTATCAAAAAAATCAGCAAACCCTAAAATCTAAAAAAGCGTAGAAGCAAAAGGTGGAAAAAACCAAACGCCTCAAGAAAGAGGGCTTTGACTTAACTATAGAAGCTGTGATGATAGAGTAATTGAAAGAGAAGAAGTGACAAGTTTTGGTCTGCTATCTGCAGAATTGCAATGTACATGTTATTGTTGAAGTGAAGAAGATATAGACATGCAAATGGGTTCAAGGAGGATGAGGAATAATATTAAAAGATCCATAGACACAAGACATTCAATAATATGATCATAGCGGGGACTAGAGTAACATGATACCATGCTAGGTACATAGCACACTAAACCGATGAAAATGACATAACATAACTCTTAGATGCCACATTGATTCAATTGATTGTTTCTAATCCTACAACTCAAAGGGAAAATAGGAAGCAAGAAATGACAGCTTCCATCCATGCTTTCTTGTTAGTGTACAAAACAAGAAAATAACATACTATTATAATGCAAAGCAATTTAAGATGCTCAGATCGATGGAATGGAATGCAAAGCGTAGAAAATAGCAAAGAATTGATTACAATGCCGAGACCAAATGCTTTAAGTAATGAACTCCAAATATGGTAAAAAAAACGAAAAAAGAAGATAGCAACCATGTATGACTAATCTAAAAAAGATTGCAAATAGACTTTTGAAAGAAATGCGAGAGCGAGAATGATGTGGTGAAATAGGAAATAACACACCACGACTGAGATGCAAATTTCTTTTCTCCCTTTCATTCATATAGTGAGCAGTGTAAGTTCAATTCCATTTCCACACCTTAGTCCATGTGGCACAATGAAAGGGATCAAAAAGTCAAGAATCTAGTTATTATTTATTAATATTCCAAAACAGGGAAAAAGTGGCTAAATCACAATTCTCTAAAGTACATTCTAAAAGGTTATATTGATTTCACAATCACAACACAACACAAAGAAAGTAGCAATCATCATCATAAACAACACAACACAAAGTGAGTATAGTTGCAATATTGAGTGAGATCATAAGGTTAAGCTACCACATTGAACAACACTTGCACAAAGAAAGTGAAGATGATATCCTATAAACGTTACTATTAGCCGAATCAAGAATAAGAAGCTCCCCATTAGGCAACACCTCAACAGCATAAGGCTCAATTCCAAGCTTGCTTCCATCAAACACAGTTTCCACATTATGCCCACTCTCAAACTTCATCATCGACTTTCCAGAAACCGTTGCCATTCAAATTCAACATTCCAATTCCACGTCACAACCAAAATCAAAAAAATAAATAAATAATTGGAAAAAAAAAGATAAAAAAAGAAAGTGAAAAGAGCATTGAATTGAGATAAACCCATTATCCAAACCTTTTTTGGTGGTGGGTTTGAGTGACTATAACCATTTGGTGAAAGCAGTAAAAGCATTAGAGAGAAATCCACTAAGAATCTCTGAAGAAATTAAGAAAAACAAAATTAGAGGTGAAACAAGAAGCAGAAGAAGATGGATTGAAGTGAAATGACTTACTTGAAGGTGAAAGAGTTGGTGGTAATAATGGTGGATCGAAGTGAAATGACTTACTTGCAGGTTCGGAACAAAGTGAATGACGACGGAGACTCATGTGTTTCCATTTTGTCACGAGCTGTTTCAGCCGAAAACGATTTGGGAATCTTGTCGACTTTCTTCATCGTAGTGGTTTCGATGGTGGTCTCCCGCACGGAGATCATGGTGCCGGTGGAGAAAGATCGGGCGAGGAACCGATCAATTTGGAAGCTAGGGTTTCGATTTGGAGGTTGAGAGTGAGAATGGTGGTGCGGTGGAGGTTGAGGAGGCGTGGTGGTGGCGGTGCAGTGGAGGATTGGCGGTGCAGTGGAGGATGAGGGAGGCAGGAGGTGAGGTGAGGTGAGGAGAGTGAGAGTCTTAGGGTTTGCGTGAGAGTGAGAGTGAGGGTGAAAGAAAGGATCGAGGAGATCCTTTTACTTAAATCTTGATTGAAATGTTTGCCACGGCGTTGCTACGTGGATCGTCGTGGCAAATTATCAACGCCCGTGGCAAATTATCAACGCCCGTGGCAAATCCTTACCAAACTTACTAAGGCTTTTCTCACGACAGATTCCGTGGCAAATCCGTCGCAAGTCCGTCGCAAATTGGTGACGGAATCAGTTTGTGGCAAAAGTTTGTGGCAAATCCAACTTATTCTTGTAGTGTAGCTTACTGTCACTGACATTTTAGAGAAGCTTATTGTTAAAAAAAAATCAATTGGTAATTACAATTTACAAACTCGGTGACACTAAATTAGTTAGTTGTAACTCCTAATTTTAATTTGTGGCTATTGATAACTCTTATTTATAAGAGTTATTTATACTTTCTAGACTTAAATCAATGTGAGTTTTAAGGTAATATTGTTGTTTAAATAGGTAATTATGTGTTAAGTAGTGACATTGAAGGTTAGGATACAATTGGTGATAATGTGGCACTCTTGGAAGCTTTGGGGTTTTTTTTTAGATAGACAAAGTGGTTAGAAATTAGTGTGTTAGTTGTTAGAGGGGAAGGGGAGCGAGGTTTGAATCCCGTACACCTACATTTTTCCACCAACGATGTCCCTTTCACTCAACCATGTGAGCTACCCTTCTGGGACGCCTTGGGGTATTTTTATGTGTTTGTTTAATGCTACAGCTTTATAATGCCACAACATCAGTTTTGCCACTTCATCATAATAGAGAATCCACTTACAAATGGAGAGGTACACTTGGTTGGTGGGAATGTCACTTCTTGTTGTTGGGAGACACATTGGATAAAAGAAAGAGAGGATTCTCTTCCTCAAGATACTCGGACTCACTCCATCTTCCACACAAGTTGTTTTTGCTGGTTAAAAACAGAGAGATTTCTTGACACCATCACCTTTTTGCACAACAGGTATGCGCTACCCATAAGACCCGATTGGCTAGCTCGAAATGGACTCAAGCTTTTTCGGGGCTAAAAAGCTTGGTTATCAAAATGGGCTTAACTTCTTCCGCCCAAGTCCTATTTTTTTCGGGCCAACGCATTTTTCCAGCTCTCATTACAAAAAAAAAAATTGACTTTCGCTCACAAACAAAGACTGTCACTAAATGTGAAATGTGTGTAGATAAAAGTAACTTTGATCTTTCCCCACAACCATTTTCTCCCTAGAGTATCTATGACATCCAAACACGCATATTTGTCACTAGTAAAAGGTTCTCCCTTGCCATTACGACTCAATACATTCACCTTCATTTTTCCATTGATAGTATATCTTAATGTGAATTTATATGGTTATATCCAGAGCGGTGGTTGGAGCGGTGGCCAGAGTGGTGGTTAGTGGTGGTCAGCGGTGGTCAGAGTGGTGATCGATGGTCAAAATGGTGGTTAAAGTGGCAGTTGACGGTAGTCGGAGTGTTGGTCGCCCCAAAGTGGTGGTTGGCGGTGCCGGAGCGGTGGTTGGCGGTGGTCAGATTGGTGGTCGGTAGTTGTTGAAGAGAGGGAGAAAAAGGGAAGATGATAGAGAAGGAGGGGGACAATATATGAGACACAAAGAGGAGAATGGGAGAGATAAATAGAGAGAGTAGTGGGAAGAGAGAAGTTTTTCCTTTGGTCATAGTGCATCAATTTTGTCATTCATTTGTCAGCGTAAATTCATGGGACTTGTTGTATTCGATTCGTATGAACTCTATAATAACCTCATGATTTATGATTTTATTTTTTGAGAGATCATGGTTTGCAACTCGTAATTAGGGAGATACTTTATTTGTATTATATTGGTTTTTTTTTTTCCAAATTTGGGTTTTCACCTTATCTATTTGTGTTTTACCTTTTTCCAGTTTTAGTTTTTTTCTTTACATTGCATCAGATTTGATTTTCCCCTTACATTGCATCACATTTGATTCTTCAGATTTTATGAACTATGGAATTATTAAAAGAGGACGAAGATGGCTTTTTTTTTTCACCTCCCTCCTTGTCACTCCCACCCCCATAAATACATAAAACCCAAAAATGCCCCTTACATTTCATAAAAAAAGGGACCAGACCCCACCACCCGACTAAATTCCCAAATTTACCTTAAAAAAAGGTAATTCCGGAATTTGGTGTTGTTTTTCTCGGATTTAGCGCGAGAAGTTGGTAATTCCGGTTCAGGATTTTTGAACCGAATTTATCTCCACAAAAGGTAAATCCGAAAATCTTCTTTAATTTTTTCGGAAATACCTTCTTTAAAGGTAAATTCGTTCACAAAATGTGAATTTACCTCTAAAAAAGGTATTTCCGAAATTTTTTTTGTAACATTGATTTTAAATTGATGGTTATTATGGATTTAACCGCTGCCTTTACGTCAAAGAGGTCAGCAAAGGAGCGGGCACAGCATGACATCCACTTGGTAAGTCACTTTCCAGATTTTTTACATAAGTATGTTGATGACATTATCAATGTGGAGGGAGATGGAAACTGTGGATTTAGATGCATTTCTGCTTCACTAGACTGGTCGGAGCACAGTTGGCAAATTGTTCGAAATGATTTGATCATTTGTGAGATGGAGTCCAACTGGTTTCAGTACACACAGATCATGGGTGACAATGTTCAGAACATTAGAGATTCATTGGTTCATGTCCCAAACAGACAACAACAACCTATTGAGAAGTGGATGACCATGCCAGACACAGGACATGTTATAGCTACTAGATATCAGACACCCCTGGTTATGTTGTCACCTCATGAGAATTGGACATTCTTCCCTTTGAGGGGAGATTGTGTTTCCAGTCAGAGTCAGTTGGTTTGTGTTGGGTTCATCCATAAGAATCATTGGATTCTAGTCAAGTTGAACCACACTAGCCTATGCCTCCTACACATCCTTCTTGGGGTCGACACGCTTTAGATGAAGCTAGATCGTGGCAATATCCATACATTGGACGCATGCAATTATGGTCTTCTTTTGTTCCAGATTATGTTCCAATGACACCACTTTCTTATGTAGACATCACCACTTGATTGTTTATATACTTTTACATTATTATATGGTGGTTTTTTGGTACACGTTAATAGTCTTACAAAATTTTGTAAATCGTAATTTTAACCACTAAAACGTAGTATTATAGTTTGTCTAAAAAGTTATAATTTTTTTAAAAAAAATTTACGATTGGTAAAAAAGGTCCAAAACTTAGTTAAAATGTCATTTTTTTACACTAAAAAACATGTTTTTAGTGCGACTTTGTCCTACAATTACCGTTCGTAAATAAATTTGTAACTCGTATTTTTAACCTCCATAACGTACTATTATACTTTTTCTACAATGTCAATTTTTTTAAAAAAATTCATGCATGGTAAAAACGGTCTACAACACAGTAAAAAAATCATTTTTTGTAAACTAAAACAAACATGTTTTTTAATTCAATTACTAATTGACGGTCCAGATATTGCCGACCACTTTTAAACGAACTAGATTTTGCCGACACTTTTAACGGTCCAGATATTGCCAACCACTTTTCATCAACGGTGGAAATTCATTCTAGGGTTTCATTTTTTCCTATAAATAGACCTTTGGCATTTCACTTCTTTCACAAACAAGTAGCCTCTCATGGACACTATGAATACACAATACTCTCGTGATTCTGCACTCACTGTCCTTCACCATCAGGGCACAATCACCAACAGAGAAAATGATGTCCATTTCGAGAGTCCAAACCCCATTTTATGCAGGCTTAAAGACAACATCACCTTTGAAGCACTGAAAGAAAAAATAACAACGAAGGTGCAGCTGGAGGGTGACGAGCAAGAAGTCACCCGGATCATTTATCGCTACCCCACTATGGGTGATAATAATCGTGTTCAGTGGTCTACCATGGATGAGAAGAACAACGATGACGTTCGAGTAATGATGTACCGTTTTGACTTATTTTGAGATCATGAGTCCTTTCGGTGTATGTCGAAAACCGGAAGGACCGATTCTTTGAGATCCTTCGTCGTTTCAAACCACCATCTCACTAGTTTCTACCGAGTGTTTTCATTTTGTTTGTTGTTTGTTTTGTTGTTTCCGTTCAGAATTTTCATGTCTTATTTCGTTTCGTCATCATAATCGTTGTAAAACGCTACTTTAATTAGTTTTAAGTTGTTTTTAAGTAATTTAATTTTTTCCGGAATTATCAGGGAAAAGAGGTAAATCTGGGAGAGGGTTTGGGATTCCCGGATTTACCTAAAAGTTGAGATAAATTCGGTTCAATAAATGTGAACCGAATTTACCTCCACTTTTACGTAAATTCGGGAATCCCAAACCCCCTCTCGGATTTACCTCTTTTCACTGGTAATTCCGAAATTTTGTAACATGATGGGGGTATTTTTGTCCACAATGGTATTTATGGGGGTGTAGCCGATAATGAAGGGGGTGAAAAAAAACCAACGAAGATGAATAGTATTTTTGTTAATGGAAAAAAAGTAAATATGAAGAACGATGAAATGGAAAGCCAGTTCATTCCCGTTTAGTCCACATCATATCTGTAATAGTCATGTAAGAGTTTTTAAAACGAAATACAAAAAATAACTTAAAAGACATCGAGAGCAATTCTGCCGCCAAACTAACGGAGTTAGCTAGGTGAGTTAATATCAAGGATTAGCTTGACACTTGAAGTGCTAACTTAGTGGTAAGAGCTAGCATTATATCCTCAAGATGCTGAGTTCCAGTCCCCTCAGGAACCATTGTAAAATGGTCATTTGTGTCACTTTGATTTTTTTTGAAGTGAGAGACAAAATTGACGGCGAGTAACATTTTTATTTACCGGAATGGCTATTTACTCAAAGTTTAACCTTGCATACCTATCAAAAAAAAAGTTTAAGGCTAAACTACTCTTTTGGTCCTTTATCTTTGGCTTTGGTTTCACTTTGGTCCTTTATCTTTTTTTTTTCTCGTTTTGGTCCCCCATCTTTCATTTCTGTGTCATTTTGGTCCTTTTTTGGTATTTTCCATCCATTGACTTAACAGACGCCTTGGCTGGCGATTAATCACGACGTGGCGTCTTAAGTGTCGAGAGCGACATGGAATTCATTAAGTGATGTGGCACATGAGGGACCAAATTGAAACTTAAAAGAAACATAGGGGACCAAATTGACACAAAAACAAAAAACACTAAAACTTCACCTTCTTCCTCCAAACATCATCTCCATCAACTCCGACGAGCCACCACCTCCGGCGAGCCACCACCACCACAGATCAATCACTCATCAACTCTTAATCTTTAACCTCTCTCCTCAAATCCAAAACCCCCAATTTCTCAAGCTTAATCCCTAGCCTCTCATCCACCATCACCACCCCCAATTTCTCAAACACACCCATTTACTGTTTCCAGCAAAACAAACATAAAAAAGACCCAAAACACTATCTTTCCACAAGTTACGGTGCTTATTAATTAACATCAGCAAATTACAAACCACAAAACCTAATTATGTTCAAACTAAAACCCTAAAAAATGGTGGATACAAAAAATCAAACCTGTTGGTAGCATATCCTGAATTAAAATAGCACAAAAACAAAATCAGCAAATCAACCATGTGAAAAAAACGCAAAAGTATACAAAAATGAAAGAAATTGGAGAGAATGAAGTGTGTGAACTGAATCGAGAAAAGAGGGAGGAGAGGACACTAAATTAAGGATTTGTGGTGGAAAGAAACTTGAAGGGAAAGCACCGTAACTTGAAGGGAGAGGACATTAAATTAGGGATTTGTGGTGGAAAGAAACTTGAGGAGAGAGGTTAAAGATTAAGTGTTGATGAGTGATTGATATGTGGTGGTGGTGGTGGTGGCTCATGGGGAGGTGGTGCTGTGGTGGTGGCTCACGGAGTTGATGGAGATGATGTTTGGAGGAAGAAGGTGAAGTTTTAGTGTTTTTTGTTTTTGTGTCAATTTGGTCCCCTATGTTTCTTTTAAGTTTCAATTTGGTCCTCACGTATGTACATCACTTAATGAATTCCATATATTTCTCGACATTTTAAGACGCCACGTCGCCGATTAAGCTGCGGCGTGCGCGCTGTTAAGTCAATGGATGGAAAATACCAAAAAAGGACCAAAATGACACAGAAATGAAAGATGAGGGACCAAAACGAGAAAAAAAAAAGATAAAAGACCAAAAGAGTAGTTTAGCCAAAGTTTAACCTTGCATATTTTTTTTTTTAAAAAAAACATGAATAATTTCTCCGAAATCTTCAACAAAAAAAATGATGTTAAAGAAGTGAGCGATCGTAATTTTGGATAAACAAAAAGGGTAGTATCGGAAATATGGAAAACATTGAACGGAGAAGAAATTGACGTTCCTACAAAACCCAGTTTTGTTCATTACAATTTGCAACTGCTTCCACCTTAACACCGCAATCGCTTTCCTGTTTCAAGGTATTATAAATCTCTTTCACTTTCTCACTTCCATTTCCGTTTCGTTTTTTCTCTTTCTCTTGTTGTTTGTTACCAAAGTAAATAGAATTTAATTTCTTTTTTTTTTTTTGCTTTTCGTGTTTTTGCCTGAATTCGTTTTCTTACGTTTTCTCTCAAAGATTTCAGACAGTTGATTCGATTAACAATTCATGATGTTAATCGGCGTTGAATTATGTACTGTTTCGTAGATGAAATGTTTGGATTTTAATTTTTGCATATTTCATTTATTTAGCTATGAAGTTCATTTCAGCACGGCTTTTGGATTTCTCATTCTGTGTTTTGTAAATGAAATTGGCGTTATTGAAGATTGAAAATATTTGAACAATTTTAGATTTCTGTTTTGCATTGCTTGCTGTATAATGAAGTTTGCTATATGTTTATTTATGATTGTGTTTGCTTTTTTCCCGATTGAATTTAGTGATATGTAAGCTTGCTTTCAATGGAATGTATTATTTATTTAATCTCAAGGTTTAGGGTTTGGCAGTTAAATGCCTTGTGATTTGTTGATGGTATGGTAGTGAAGTCTGTTAATTTGTAAAATTTGCAACTGTGTTTCACATGCTTAGAAACATGTGCTAGAGAATGGTGTTTTGAATTTTCAATTTAATAGCAATCTGTAGTGGCAAAATATTATGAATTGATGGTAATCTTGAATTTCTAGTATACGTGGATTCAGTATAGTATTATGCTCATAAAAAGGGTTGAATGTCCATAGAAGCATATTCCTGTACTTATTATGGACGTGAGTGTGACCATTATTGGGAGTGAGTCGACCATAAAGATCATCGGAAGCTGTAGACAAGGACACAGTATGCCTACAGTGGACAGTAGGGCTTTGAACTGATTATGACCCCATTGACTTCCTACTTCTGAGTTCAGTTTCCTTCATTACATCAAACAATTTGACATTTTAATTTTCTTGTATTATTTCTTTAAAAGTCTTAGCAGGCTGTGCATTAATATGTGATATTTTTCTTACTTTTGTTGTAATCATTTAACTTCGTTTGGTAAGTCTTGACATTTAAAATGTTTCTCTTTCATCAAATTCTTATTTAACATTTCTCTCTCTCAATTGTTATATGTTTCTAGTTGCTCTGGCATTCATTAGCTTGTCTGGAATGGTATTTCTGCTTAGATTTTCCCCTTTTCTCTGTTTCTCATTTGTTTTTCTTGTTTAATTACTTGTGTTCTTGAAGCTTAAGAACTTACTGCAGAAACTTCTTTTTGTTTTTCCCAGTTGGTTGAGCCAGTTGAGGATTGCCTTGCCTACTTTTGCTGTTTGAAGAGCTAGTTGGTCTGCCAAAATGAAGTAATGCTAGCAAAACCCTTTCTTTTATCATTTTGCTTATATATATATATATATATATATATATATATATATATATATATTAGGTGACTGAAAGTTGAATGGTCTTTTCTCAGCTTATTATATATTGTGTATTAGAATGAGTGGATGATAAGTATATAAGCAGTTGGGGAACCCTGCCTTGAAAGCTTGCTATCAAGGGGGGAGAACAAAGCCACTTAAATACTCCACCATGCATCCCATATTAGATGTGGGACTTGAGCATTCCTAATAACCAAGTCCTTATAGAGGAACTAAGGAATATGTTCCTCCGGGATAGTGGTTGTCCTAGGTGCCACAAATGAAAATTTTAAAAGGATAATTGAACCATCCCACATGTCGAAATTCTTTGGTGAATATGGACTCATGGAAACAGATAATCCATGCATCGAAATCTGCTTCTTATAAACATATTAAAGTTCCTTTATTTTGGTGCTTTCTAGTTTATTTTTGATTGATACAGAAAGAAGCCTCAATATTGAGGCAGCAAATCATAAATTAAAAGCAAGAAAGGTAGATTTATTGGTTGTAGTATGTGTTGTTGGGAATTGTCATTTTGCCAGGGTGAGCAATATAGGGAGATGGTCTTTAGCCTGCCTCTATTTCTCAAGGAGATGCAACTCTTCAACCCTGCCTTGATATCTCAAGACGATGCAACTCTTTTGGTTCATGGTTATACAACTTACAGACCAAGTTGAAAGAAGTTGTATAACAGTTCCAAAATATTTTCTGATCTTGAGTTTCAGCACAAATTGACTGATATGTTGTTAGGGGGATTCAGAGTAAATCAGTGTTGCTCCAAATGTTAGGTTTTAGAGTTTGTAAGAAGCCACTTTGGGTATCAGAAGTATGTAATAGGGTTGCTATAGACTATAGTTGTCTTGTGATTGTGATTTTGGTGCATATTATTTTCAGATATGTAGAAAGGGAGAAGGTGCTTTTTCTGAGAAAAATTTCTCACATTTAGGATGATTAATAGTTGTGTCATTTTGATGTTTGATATGATTGTTGGTATAGAGGGCGACTAAGATGGCTTTAGGTGGACCATAACCACATTTTTGAATCATATACTCATGGTAGATACTAGATACAACTCCTCAAATAGTCAAGGTAAAGAATAATTTGATGGTGGATGAAAAACATGAAAGCCAAGGTACCTGTTAATAGAATCCAGGGGGAGAGAATGGAAATGTGAGCAGTACCTGGCAAAACAATATTTTCTTCCATATTCCAGTATTTTTCTAGTATTCCTTAGAGAATTTCCATAGGAAACAAATAAACAGGAAGAGATGTAAAAAACCATTCGTCATCGACCTTGTACACCATTATAATCTAATAGGACTTTTGGGCCCGGGGCTGATGTAATCCTTAAGCCAAAAGGCCCAGTACATGGCAAGTTTCTTCTAGAAGGAAAAAGGTAGGACCAGAGAGAGAGAGAGAAAAGGGAATTGGCTGGTGATTTCACATTGCTGTCATGTGATACGGTCAGGAGATGATGATTAAGAGTAGAGCGGGGGAATACTGGATATAGCATTCTGTTATTTTGTCATTTGGAATAGGAGAATCATATATTCTCTGGGTATAGGAGCCATAGGCTCTGGTATAGGAATTTACATACAGTATTGTAAGAGCTTTGCTCATTTTCCTTAATCAATACATACTGTTTTCATTGAATTTACCATTTATTGTCCCTGTTCTGTGTGTGTTTTCATCATGATCCAAACATTGCGAATGTCCACAAGTTACCTTCATATTTTTTTCAAAGCATCCTGAATTGAACTAAGGCAACATTCTGCGAGTTTGATGGTTATTCTTTCACATGGCCCAGTGTTTTCTATGTAGTTCAAGATAGCCAACTTCAAAATCTATTTGTATTAGTTGTATAACTTTTGTGACACATGGTCACACGAACACCCCCTAACACAACCTGATGCTAAATGACATTTGTATACTTGCCACAAACAAGTCCATTATACTTCATTTCAACTTCTTGAGTTTAACTGTTGAAGCACCAATACTTTGAGAGCACTTGGTTGGATTCATAGTAGGGTTGTTGGTTCTTGGTAGAAACTGGATAATAGATTAACAGAAAGGTCTGAAGAAGAACTCCAGGCATTTAAAGCTCAAATCCTCATTCAAAATACTAGGAAATCAAGTTGATTCGAATTTGCAGGCTAGAGATGTAAATGGGGATGCTGAGGGAGTTTCTAATGATTTGTTGGGTAATGAGGATGCTCAAAAGAAGGAGGAACTAAAAGAAACCACCGTAGAAGAGGTTGAAGATGAAATAAGTGCCCCTATGATAGAAATTCACAAAGAAGCAACTCAGGTGGAGGTAGAGGATTGTATTTCGGGGACTCAAGAAGTAGAGAATGATAAGGCGGAGAACAGATCAATAATTTGGTCTGATGATGCACTAAAAAAGAATGATAGCGCAGCTGTGGTGGAGGAAAGTGTTACTATAAGCAATTCTTTTGGCCCCTTCCTGAGAAATAAGAAGAAACCAAAAAACAAAGGAAAGTCAGTCACTTGTAAAAACGATAATGAGGTTGAGGTTAATCAGGGGGTGATTGTTGGACTGGTTAATGAGGAGGCTAAGAATTTATTCCCCTCCGTTAGTCTCTCTAATGGGTCGAATGGTGATTCAAGGTTTCATGTTGTCACTCGTAATCCGCCAGGCTCTAAACTATCTTTGTCTTATAGTTGTCATATGAGTGGGGCAGCCATTGGTGATGTCTCTGTGGGGGATTCAAGAATCCAAATTTGCAATGAGAGGTATTTGGTAGATCATGAGCTATCTGTTGCTAATAAGGTGTGGAGTTTTGCTAAGGAAAGCTTGGGAGTGTCTGGTAAAGGCAGAGATGAGGAATATGCAGGGAGAATTAGATCCTTAGAAGTCAGGGACCAGAATGCGAAGAGAAGGAAGGGGGAAAAAGATGGTTCCAAATGAAGATTGCAACAATAAATATGAGAGGGTGGGGGGGTGCTGCTAAGAGAAAGCGCCTAAAGAAGTTGATAGTAAATGAAAAGGCTGACTTTTGCATGATTCAGGAGACAAAAAGCTGTGATTTATCGAGAAGGTCGGTGGGTAGTATTTGGGGCAATCAAGATTTTGATTGGTTGAGCAAAAACGCAAATGGAATGTCAGAAGGGTTGATCTCAAGATGGAATGTTAGTGCCCAGTGGGTAGGTGACAGGGAGATATCCGACCATTGCCCAGTATGGCTGGTTACTTCGGCACCAAATTGGGGACCTAAACCTTTTAGGTTCAATAATTGCTGGTTAGAACATCCTGAATTTACGGAATTTATCAAAGAATGCTGGAGCTCATTTCAGGTAAGGGGGAAAGCATCTTTTGTGCTAAAGGAAAAATTGAAATTGCTAAAGGAAAAATTAAAGGTGTGGAATCGGGAAGTTTTTGGCTACAAAGATCTGAAAATAGAAAATATTGTCTGGGATTTGAATGAAATAGAGAGGGTGGCAACAGAAGAGGGGGAGTTGATGATGAAAGTAGAAATAAATTGAATGAGGAATTTTGGAAAGAGCTTTATGCAAAGGAAAGCCTTCTTGCCCAGAAGGCAAGAGTGAAATGGATTGCTGAAGGAGACTCTAACAGCCGCTTTTTCCATGCTTGCTTGAAAGGAAATCGGAGAAGAACACAGCTATTAAAACTCCAGGTGAATGGGGAGTGGATTGAAGAAGTGGGGGCAGTGAAAAGAGAGGTGAAAAATCACTTCGAAGAAAATTTTAAGGAAGGGGATAGTAATAGGCCAACAATTGATGGAGTGAGTTTTAAACGAATCTTGGGAACGGAAAATGAGTTGTTAGTTGAGCCGTTTTCAATGGAGGAAATAAAGGAGGTGGTGTGGGAATGTGATGGCAACAAAAGTCCAGGGCCGGACGGCTTCAATTTCAGATTTGTAAAGGAGTGTTGGGAGGTTATTGGTCCGGAAGTCTTGAACTTTTTTGATGAATTCTACTCAAGTGCAAGGCTACCTAAGGCGATTAGTGCTTCCTTCATTGCACTTATCCCAAAGTGTAACAACCCACAGGACCTGGGGGAATATAGGCCTATCTCCCTCATCGGGTGTTTATATAAGATGCTAGCAAAGGTGCTAGCAGGAAGATTGAAAAAGGTGTTGAAAGGGGTTATTTCGGACAGCCAAAGTGCTTTTCTTGCAGGCAGAAACATCCTTGACGGAGTGGTGGTTGTTAATGAGATTATGGATTTGGCTAAGAGGAAGAAGCAAAAATGTGTTGTTATGAAAGCAGACTTTGAAAAGGCGTATGATTCAGTGAGCTGGGCATATCTGGACTATATGTTAGACAGGATGGGGTTTGGAGAGAGGTGGAGAAAATGGATGCGGGCGTGTATCTCGTCCAACTCAATTTCAGTATTGGTCAATGGGAGCCCAACGGAAGAGTTTGTGGCACAGAAAGGTCTAAAGCAAGGGGATCCGCTGGCTCCGTTCCTGTTCCTAATAGCGGCTGAAGGATTGGCGGGTTTGGTGAGGAAAGGTGTTGATTCAAATAATCTCAAAGGATTTAGTGTGAATAATTCTATTTCGGTTGAGCTTTTGCAATTCGCGGATAACACAATTCTTTTTTGTGATGGCGGAGATTCGAGTATTTGGTGTTGGAAAGCATTGCTAAGAAGCTTCGAGATGGTATCCGGTTTAAAGGTAAACTTTGCGAAGAGTAGCGTTATTGGCTTGAATATTGAAGAAAGAGCCTTGGAAGGTATATCACAATTTTTGGCGTGTAAGGTGGGATCGGCTCCTTTTAAATTTCTGGGTGTTCCGGTGGGAGCGAACCCGAGAAGATTGAGTACGTGGCAGCCCATAATTGATTCAATTAAGGCAAGGTTAAATAGCTGGAAAAGTAGACAACTATCCATTGGGGGTCGTGTTACATTAATAAATTCTGTCCTTGCGGCTCTTCCGTTGTACTTCTTTTCCTTTTACAAAGCACCGAAGAAGGTGATTGCGGAGATTACGAAAATTCAGAGAAGCTTTCTTTGGGGAGGTGATGAGGAGAACAAGAAGATGGCGTGGGTTAGGTGGGGTACTATTTGTTTACCTAAGGAGGAGGGGGGGTTGGGAGTAAAGAATTTAGAAGTGTTTAATATGGCGTTATTAACAAAATGGCGATGGAGAATTTTGGTCGAGGAAAACAACCCAATATGGAAGGAGGTCTTGAGGGAGAGGTATGGGGTAGGAGGGAGATGTCCCGACATTACCGAGAGTAGAAGAGGGTGGGAGAAAAAATCGTTATGGTGGAGGGACTTATGCCTACTTGGAGAGGGCTATGGTGGACAAGAAGATTGGTTTGGAAACTTGGTAAAAATTAAAGTAGGCAAAGGTAATTTGGTTCGGTTTTGGAAGGATATTTGGATCGGGAGGGACAGGTTGGCGGGCGTGTTTAGGATATATTCAATTGCTGCAGCTCATGAGGCCACGGTAGAGGAATTTGGGGAGTGGTGGTGTGTGGTGGTGTTGTGTCGTGGGGTTGGGCTTCGGATCTGGCGATGCAAAGCGCAGACGCGCGCGACCGGTAGCCGTTCGCGGCATTTGTTATGCGGTGTTTCATTATCGCAGCAAGCGGATAAATGGTTGTGGTTGCCGGACGCGTTGGCTGGATTTACGGTGAAGAAATGCTATGCTTTATTATCAAAATTTTCTGCAGGTGATGATGATTTATGCGCAGCCGAATCGGGTTTCTTTGTAATCAAGAAAATCTGGAAGACCGATGTGCCATCTAAAGTGCAGATTTTTGCGTGGAGAGTTCTCTTGAAGCGCATTGCTACACGAGTTGCGTTGCATAGAAGAGGTATTATACAATCTCAAAATGAATTGAGTTGCGTATTGTGTTCCCGGGATGATGAATCGGTGGATCATATGTTTATGGATTGTGGAGTAGCTAAAGATATATGGAGGAGTGTTGTTGCTTGGCTTGGATGTTCGTTAGGCGAAACGGGAAATATTGTCAATCATTTTGTGGAATTCGGGAATTTAACGAAGGGTAGGAAACAAAGGGGGGTAAAGCATCTCATATGGATGGCGGTTGTGTGGAAAATATGGTTGGCTCGAAACAATGTAATCTTCAAAGGGGAGGCGGTTTCCATTCCGGGTATTATAGAGGGTATCAAGGATACGGCATGGAGTTGGTTTAAGGCAAGGCGAGGGAGGAATTGTTCGGCGACTTGGGCGGATTGGTATAATTGTCCGTTGTGCTGTTATTCTATCTTGTGATCCAATTATGTAATGTATTTGATACTGTTTCTCTTAGTAGGGGGAGAAGCAGTGGGCTAGGTCATTTTTCCCACTGTTGTACGTTTTATGCGTGCGGGGTACTCTTTTTCCTCCTTGAGTCTTTTTTCCCAAGGGGGTTTTGGCTCAGGGAGGTTTTGAGGAGGCCCTCCCCCTTCACTTTGTAAGTGGTTGGGCACACCTGGTGCTTCTATCAATGAATCGTTGCTTATCTAAAAAAAAAAAAATTAGGAAGTAAATGCAAGTCATAGATTTAACCTATTTCACCTTGTTCTGAAATTAAACTTCATTATAAAGAAAGGAGCAACTCTGGAAAGAAATTTTTTGACCACTTGATTATGTGTGTTTGTTTCCACGTTGGAAGGTGGGTAGACGTGAGTTTAATGAAACTCTACAACTTGGAGCGTCTATCTATTCGTGCATTTGTGAGCTTGTAACGTGGAAGCAAAAGCACACTATGGAGGCTAGGATACTATGTTCGGGATTAACTCTACTTAAGGCTTAAGCTATTTGGGGGAGATTTATGATTGGTTCATAATCTGACCATAGAAGCAAGTTCCAAAAGCTTAATTTAATATGGAGGGCCTCTGAAGGGTAGGAAATGCAATAAGACATAGGGACTCATTACATGTGCTCCTGAGTAGATCATAATTCATAAAGGCTGCTGAGAAAATACACGTAATTGTCATCACCAATAGTTACGGGAAAGTAAATCATGTTCAGAATCAGTAAATTTGACCAAATTATCCATATCTACATTCTACATCACCGTCTTTCCTGTTTTCTGTCCACCACAAATCACTGATTAACCAAATGACTCCCTTTCAATCCAAAAAAATCCCTGATAACTACTCAAGTTTATGAGTTTCTCAACAGGAAGCCTATACAGGCAAATGTAAAGGGAATGTTCGATAACCATGTTCGTATCAACCTGACATCAAATTAAAGTAAAAAGGGTAGTGCTTGTGTGTTTGTTTCGTTTTTCAATTTCTTGAAAATCTTCTGGATCATATTTAAAATTTAAAATGAATCTTGCAGTGGCTATTTATAAAAACGTACACAATGTTTGAAAGATGAAAACAGAAAGTGATTAATTGATGGAACTTGCACACTTTATATACTGTAGGAACATATAATGTAGAAGCATTCCCATGATCATTTTAGTTTGAGAAATTGGGGAAATTGAGGCAAACAAACCTGAGGCGGGAATTTGCTGAACCCAAGACCCATATTCTATGATTGACAGAAACTATTGTGCAATGAATATAGCTTAAACTTCATGTTTTCATTAATTGTGCATGTCTCACTATTTATTTTAGAATCATTACCGTGACCTTTTTATTTTAATACTGCCCTGCTTTTAGCACATCATGTTATCTATTTTTAATAATTTGAATCTTGTATTTGCTATCACATTGTAGGGGACGTGTTAGGTGGGATGAGGCTAACATTGGGGAAATTGAGGCAAACAAACCTGTGAGGCAGAAAATTACTGAGCCGAAGACTCCATATCATCCTATGATTGATGACGATAGTATGTAAAGAAGCTAACGTAAACTTCATGCTACCGTTTATTTATATGCAATTATGAGTATAAATGATAGCATGATCTTATTTTATCTTACTACTTTTAAGTTTCAACTATAATAATGCTTTTATTTTTGTATTGGGTATTTATTATTTTTCCAAAATTTCATTTCATGACTAAATTCTATAATATAGTTAGGCCTTCTTTGGTTTATAAATGTGAGAGCATATTTTAGTCTACCTCTGCTCTAAGAAACATTTGAAGTTTTATTCTCACGTCTGTGTACTGTATGTTTACTGTAGTTCATAAGACATTGTATGTATGCCAACTTTTCTTCTAAAATACAACATCTGGAACATGTCTTCTGAAATGACCTACGTTTTTAGGTTCTCCATCCCCTGTACCTGGAAGTTTTGATGCATGTATTGATGATGAAAATCATTTAGTGCAAAATCACACAACGCAAGTTGAAGCAATCTGGACTGCTCTGAATGACATGGCCTCCAGTAGCAAAAGAGGGTCTGGACAATCAAGTGGTTGGACATCATCCGAGGATGAGCGAGAAGCAATGGAACAAGATGACGATGGTATGATACGATGATTATTTGATCTTTGTTTGCAGTTTTTGACAAAGACCATTTCTGTTTAATGTTTTATTATGATTCTGTCAAAAAGGTTTTATTATGATTGTTTTATTTAATGATGATTGATTTGTGATCCAAATAATTAAAATGTCTGAATAATTACCTTAATTAACTCAATTGATTTTAACATAATTAGAACATTAGAAAATATAAATGGATTTCTGCACTGACATTGTGGAGTATCTATAAATTATTGATTTGGTTGAGGTTGCACATTTTTGCAGTATGTGATGTTTTTAATATCATGATAGCAATTTGCTTGTTGCAGCTATGAGAATAATTATATTTTTATGAAGGTAGTAGTAATAAAAATTAACTAGATATTGTTATGTAAAGACAACTTTGAGAAGTGCTTGATTACAAAGTCAGTTCTGTCTAATAGTTTTAAATAGAACATGACAGCAGTATTTTTCCTTGTGCCTATCATTCACTCTGTTGGATCTGAAACGCCTTTTTTCTTTCCAAGTTGGTGTGACGGGTACCCAATTGATTTATACAGCTTAGAATGTTATGATGCATCTTGATAGTGCTTGTATGGTGCTGGTTAAAACGTTGGACTTGGAGATGCTGCTGTAACATCCAATCATTTTACTATTTTAATTTTCAGTTAACAGTGTAAAATACCTCATTTTACTGTTTCAGCGTCTGGTTCTCAGGTCGGTTATCGGTTGTGGGAAGGAATATCATGATTGAGTCTGAATTAATTTACTGTGCTTATTTGCTGTTGTATTGATGAATTACTTGTTCCTCTACATATCTAACCTGATTTTTCTTGGGATGGGAATAATGTTTAGATGCTGAAACAGATAAGAAGATAAATTTTAGAAAGCTCAGAAAGGCCCACTATAATGAATTTCATAAGGTCAAAGAGCTTCAACAGCAGGGTTCTCTTTCTGAGGATGAAAGTGAAGAGGATGGTAATTCTGAACCTAGCAAGGAGGAGGAGAAATGTGAATCATCTTCACTGAGTGACAGTGTAAAAGAGATGGACATTGAGGGGAAAAGTCTTCTGCACCTGCAGCTAATGGTTTTTAGAAAGTGGCTAACTAATAAAATCACTTCCATTTCATTTTGAGTTGGAAAAAACATAATGATTCTCTGTATTTTTATATCATGTCCATGTAAATATTTTCCCCCATTTTGTCCAACCTTCTCTGTTCATGCAAACTTGCATGATCCGTTTACTTGCAAAAGAGATTCTGTTTGGCATATTTTGGGGAATTCGCTGGTGCCTTTTATTAGTAATTAAGGATGGATGGTTAAAGGGAGTAAATATCCCAATTGGAACCATATTACATTTTGTTATCTTATGATTTTTACTGCATTTGTGTAGGAGAGGAGATTTATGAGTGAACATCTCTCCATTCCTCAATAGATATGGGTAATTCCATTATTATGATTTGGAATGTATAAATGTTTATATTTCTAAAATTGGTGACATTAGATATGTATTGGCATACTAAAAAAGCAGACATTATTAGCATATAAAATTATAGTAATGGATTGTACGCAAAAAAAAAAAAAAAAAAACTATAGAAATGGAGATGTGTTTGAAATCTCTTTTTAGAAATAGATTTTAGTTTTTCGAATTTTTTAATTAATAAATTTGTTCTTTTGTTAAATTTTAAAAACTAGAAAACAGTTTTTAAAAATCAATTCAAACTAGAAAACAGTTTTTTTTTGAGAAGTAGAAAAAAATTATATCCAAGATTTAGACACCAATTTTGGAATCCATTTTGGATTAATGGATACCTTATGACCTGTTAAGCCCAATTTAATGACACAGCAAAATACCTCATTATTTGCTTATAAGTGGTAAGTTTGACTTTGTTCTATAAACAAAGTTTTTGGTCTGATAGTCGGACTGATAAGTGTCATCACCTAACACACAAATGAAAAAATCAAAGTTCAACACCTGATGGGATCGAACCTGGCAACCGGATGTCCATAAACAAAGTAAAGTAATTTATCTTGAACTTGATCACGGTATCAAAAAAAAAGATTGATTTTCGTTCCTTTTTTAACGGCCAGTTTAGTTCGATTTTTGTTAAACAAAAAATATTTCAATCCAAAGAGTAAAACATGTGGTTTACATAGTTACAAATATAATTGGAGATTTTTATTTTTTTTGAAGAAAATAGTTGCTTTTAACCTACATTTTAATCAAGCAAAAAGAGATCTTCACTCATAAAATAGTGAGAGACACATGAATTTTAATCAAGCGCAATCGATATTTTAACCTACATTTTAATCAAGCAAAAAGAGATGGTACAAATCCTGCTCTGGAATAGATATTTTAACCTACATTTTTTTGGACCAATTTCCTATTCTAAAGAAATTTCTTCTTTTAGGACTTGAACACAACCGATTTGAAAGTATCATCAAACGCAATCGTTCTTCAGGCATCACTAACCATAGGATCCACATCATCATGTACCACATCCCCCCCCCCCCCCACCAACATTTTCTCAATATTCTCATATCGGATGAAACCACTAGATTGGAAGTAGCATCAAACCTTAAGACATTTAGCGAATCTGCTTCGATGGTGGGGTTGAGTAAATGATGAATCAATATCAATCAAATGTTGGTTCAATGCGTTATTTGTTGATGAAGACACCGCCAAATCACCCAAATAATGAGTATTCACAGGAGAGTTTCGGGAAGAGGGAGATTTCTCAAAAGGGGTTTCTCTATCACATGGAGTAGAAGGAGGAGAGGAAGCATCTTTTTGTGTATCATTAAGTGTAGTAGCAATATTCTTTACCATACCAAGAATAGGATTGGGTTTTCATCTACCTCTTCAGGGGATAGAACAATATTATTAATGCCCTTGAAATGGTTAGAATCATTATCTTCCTCCACTGAAATAATCAAACCAATACCATGTAAAGCCTTAGATTGTTGCGCTTTGGAGGGGAAACATCGATTATAGATTGCTCCACAATAATCGACTTCCCTATGTCCTTCTTAGGAATGTTTTATATTATAGGTTGAGGAGCAACATAGTTCACCTTTCGTGGAACCTTCTTTTTGCCTTTAATCTTTTTCGTAAACACTTCAACCTTGCTGACAAACTGATCATATCCATTGTTATGCTTACAATTTTGGAGTGAGTGACCACTACATTGTCAAGATTTGTAAAACAAAGGAACGTGTTCATACTCAACATCGATGAGAAAATTATATCTCTCTCTTTCCACTAATAATTGATCATGTAGATTTTCTATTAAATCAATATCTAGCAGAACTCTAGCAAAGTGACCAAAAGTTCTCTTTGAAGTGGCTGTACCCAAAGCAATATAGACACTTAAACTGCCACTAATCTCGAACAAAATCTTTGGCCTTCAATGTTCACGAGAAAGACCATGAAGCTGGACCCAACATTGAGTAATAGTCTGTTTAGTGGAAAAAGGATCAAAATCAAGCGTCCAAAATGAGGCGCAACACCTTAGGATATAGATTGCATGATCCATGAGTTCCTATACGTCGATGATCTTCCATTGAGGAGAACTAGAATTCAAAGAAGCCATGGACCAATCAGTTTCGGGATGCCGAAAATTAGAAATTCGTGACCGCAAATCTTTGGTTTAATAATGCTCATCGTCCTTAGATAAAATAAGTCTCCCATATAAAACATTATTGCAGTCATCAATACTAGCACGATATTCATCCTCATATATTTTAATCACCAAAACATCCCCTTGAGACACAGTTTTGGTAAATATTTCATATGGGTATCAAATATTAGGACTCGAGACATTCTAAAATTTTCGTTATTTTAGTCATTTTTTTTCAAAATAATAGTACTTTTAAAAACCAATGTACAATTCACCACATTTTCCCAATACACTCTTCGCATATATTGAGTCTTTTAGAGAACCGAGATATGAAATAATTCCCCCAAGACACTTTTGTATAAGAATTTGTAAATAATTAATACTAAAAAAAGGGTATTTTGTATTTAACTTACACAAATTAATAGTAACACCTCAGTAAATGACTAAAATTATCAAAGTTTGGTAATGAAAAGATTATGATTCTGCCAATAAAGTTTGACTCTGTTGGTTAGAAGTTGACTAGTTCTTTGCAATGACCTGAGTTCAACTCTCGTTGCCAATGTAAGAATCTCTTTAATAGGTGATTTGTAACTCACCGAAACTTTCATTAATAAAAAATAGAAGAGTATGACTCTGCTGTCAAATAATAAAAGACTTAATTTCATGCAATGAATACAATGAATAGAGACAAAATGAATCCTTTTAAACCATAGGAATTAATAAGATCATCATCAATGGAGAAACCCTCAATTGAGTTCTTAAATGGGTCTCATATGTACACATCACTTATTTATAATTTTTTAATATAGTACTTACATAAGAACCTCATATCTCCAACCCAGAACTCCAATAAAATTTACTAAATGAGTTCCACTAGTAATTTTTTATCATTTTACATTTTTTTGATACAATTTATCATTTTACATTAACAATACTTTATATGACATATGGAATATTAAAATATCCTAACCAAAAAGAATATTAAATATTAAAATTATAAACTTTAATTTTTTTTTAAAAATGTTAAAATCATAAACGGTAATTGCACTATTCTTTTTTGGTGATTACTCCTATACCCATTCAGAGTTGGGTGGGTATGATACCTCCTAGGCAAAATTGACAAAATTGATTCAATATTTAATTTTATTTTAAAATATTTAAATAGAAAAAAAAAGGTGTCATTGAGTGTTTTGCTTAGAAGGTATCATACCCACTCAACTCTAGAGGGGTATGGAAGAAAAAACCTTCTTTTTTTGGTATACAATTTTGCTCACTATTCTGTCAAAATGGTAATGATAAAATTTTCATGAATGTAATTTTAAATGTTGTATTTAATTTTTTGTGTCAAAACATTCAATTGTTTCCATTTAATTTTATATTTAGTTTTAAAGACAACAACAATTTTTATTAATTTTTTATTGAAAAGTAAAAAAATAGGTCGTGCATCAAGAGGAGAGAGAGGGTTTCTTCTTAAAGAACTCCAACTAAATATACTCACTTTTTTTCTCTACAATGGGAGTACCTATTAAAGCACACTTCTTACTCCCTCCGTCCCACTTTGTTTGCAGTTTAAGGTTTTGATACTCTCTTTAAGAAAAATAATTAGGACTTTAGATTCTTTAAAAATTGTTGTCTAATTTACCATTTAATCATTTATCTCTCTACCTAGATAAATGTGAATATTTTATTGAAGGTAAAAAATTGTCATAATTAATTGGGTATAAATGTAAAAGAACATAAAAAATTTCATTGAAAATCTAAAATAACAATCAATTTGGGACAAATTGATTTTGCTAAAACAACAAATAATTTGAGACGGAGGGAGTAATAGATAAGAAACTCCCTTGGATGCTCTAGCCTCTAAGGAGGAGAGATGTGAGGGTGGGGGCGGTTTCGTATTTAGATGCCACGTGGTTAATTGCCATACGTTGGCATGTGTGCTTTTTTCAGAAGATTTTTTCGAACTTTTGCTAATCCCAAAAATATCTATTCCTCTCTCTCACTTTATTTTTATTTTTTTTAATAATCAACTCTCTCACTTTATGAACCTCATGAGATATTTATTTAGTTAAAATTTTAAAGTGAGAGTGGAAAAACACACACGTTAGATACTAATGCGTTAAGCCTCACAAATAGTGTGTTGGCTAGAGGTGCACCGTGCACGCGCACCTACAAACATACACACACCACACTTTGTATTAGGGGTGTTCGCGGTGCAGTTTGATTCGATTTTGAGACAAAAAGTAAATCGAACCGCAAGTTAAAATTACATGCAGTTTGGTTTGGTTCGGTTGGCTTCCTAAAATAAAATCGAACCAAACCAAACCAAACCAATGCGGTTTTGATTGGTTCGGTTAGTTCGATTTTTTCCATGACAAAAATAATTTAAAACGGAGTTAAAATTAACTAACTTAAAAAAGGCTAACATAAATCTTTAAGAAAAAATCTACTCAAATATATCTAGTATATAAATCACTCTCTTTTAATTTTTTTTTTCAAATAGCTAAGACAATGTTTAAAAGAATTTGAGTTAATTATTTTGTTGTAATTTTTAAATATAGCATAACATAATTGATTGTTTGTAAGTGAGTCCAAGAATTAATTGGATTTGGGTTAGTAAGTGAGTGAGAGTTGGGTTGTAGTTGCATTTGGGTTAGTAAGTTAGTAAGGAAGGTTGTAATTCAATAAGCCTTAGTGTTATTGCGGTTTGGTTTGGTTTGGTTCGGTTTCCGAAATCAAAACCGCGAACCGAACCGAACCGCGCGGTGCAATGAAAAAAAGAACCGAACAAAACCGATCAAAAGCAGTTTTTTGCGGTTTTCGGTTTGGTTTGGTTCGATTTGCGGTTTTCCTATTGGTTTGGTTCGGTTTTGAACACCCCTACTTTGTATTAAGCTCTATGTATAAAACCGTTTAATAATACTATTTATGATATTGATTATACTATTTGTCAATTCTTAAACGATTTAAACAATAATAAATTTATAATTAAATATAACTTATTTAATTATATACATTTTCAAATTGTAAGTAAAACTAATTTATATTAGATAATTTTAAAATATTGTGATTACTTGTCAAAAAAGAAATATTGTGATTAAAATTTTGTAGCCAGTAACTAATCATATAGTTTGATATTGTTTTTTTTTACAAATATAAGTATACTTTAATATGATTGAATAATATAAAATTGCCAAAGTATATTATGTAACACCCCCTTATATTATTTACTATTTTAATAAATAAAAATCAGAGTTCTAAAAACTTTTTCCACGCACCTCAAAAAGAGTGCTACATTTAATCAAAACCTCACAAAATAGCATTTAGGAAACTCAAACGCGCAACTAGTGCGTGATATGTATAACATATCCAAGTGGGCGAACCTCAAAACCTGCTTTTAAGTTTACAATAATCCAGAAAATAGTTTCACAAAGACAAATGAATAAAACCAGTTTAACATATTCAGTACATAATCCAAATCAGTCTAATACATAAAATAAAATGACAATAATACAACCCCCGTCCCTGGTGTTACTAATCAAAGCTGACACAAACGACCCAAGAAGGCATGAACACCTTCACTCAGTATCACCTGCACGTTGCCACGAGAGCAGGCAACATAAAAGCAGTAGAGTGAGTCTCTTTACATAAATAATAACAAGTAGGATAAGCATTATATTAGGAAGCAACTAGTAACACCAATCCACCACAGATAAAACATTTATCATTTAATTATAGCATCAATAATTAATATTAACGGGTCAACTAGCAACACCAAGTTTCACTACGAAGGCATGTGTATATGCATGTATGCAATATGCATGTGGATCCATCATCTTCGCTTTAAAGCCTCAAGGGCACACTTCACTTTGGCCGAAGCCCACTTCACTTTATATGCATAAATTATGTGACACCATGACAATGCATCACAACATAATACATTTACCACAACAATTATTAACTCTTCACTTTTCACTTCGCAATTCCACTTCGTTCACAATAATTGGCCGAAGCCTACACATCACTTTATCCTCATCACAACATCACACTTCATTTATTGGACCCCTTCACTTTCCTAAGGACTCAATTCTCACCTAGGGACTAATTTGGCACTTGGGAACCAATCTCACACCATAGGGACCATTTTAGCACCTAAGGACTATTTTGACACTTAGGGACTATTTTGACACTTAGGGACTATTTTGGCATCAAGGGGCCAAACATCACTTAGACACCATTGGGCACCAATAGGCGCCAAGGGGCAGCCATTTTGGCGCCCCATACCGTGAGACCTTCAGCCACACACACACACACACTGTGAGACACACACCCACGCACACTGGGCGCCAAGTTCCTAGCGAACTGGCGCCCCCTGCATCCATCCCAGCCACTGCACGCACTTATCACCCACCAGGCGCCAAATTCCTAGGGAATTGGCGCCCCTGCACACCACACACACCCTGCCAGCCTCATGAACAGTATACCTGGCGCCATTTTCCCACAGCCAAATGGCGCCCGCACACCAAAGACACACTCAACCGAACAGCTAGCACATCAGGCGCCATTTTGCCCAGCAAATGGCGCCCCCCACTCCTCTGCACAACCCTCACTTAAACACAACACTACCTAGGCGCCATTTCCTTGTGAAATTGGCGCCCCCCCTCCTCAAACACACCAAACCAAAACAACTCAAACACACTTTCATTTAACAATTCAACTCTTAATTTAATTAACAACACTCATCTAGACAATTAATCAACATCATTTAATTGACATATTCCCACATTCCTTCACATTGAGGTATTTAATCAAACACATGGCATGCACAATTCACAACACACTTATTTCCAACATCAATCATCATGGTATCACCAAATTAAACATCAAACACAACAACAACATAAGATTAACACCAAATTCATACAATCAACCATCCTAGAGTTATTCCACACACAACACATATCATACAAATTATTATAGATGTAAGTGAGAGTCCCCTAACCTTGAATGAGCTAAAACTTCAACTCAACACCAAGAACCAACAATAATGGAGTATCCCCACTCTCCTTTCAGCTGAAAACGTGTTGGTCCTCTACTTGGGTAACAATGGAGAAATTTAAAATGAACAATAATTAGGACATGGAGGCCACAACACTTAAAAGAGGAAGAAAAATGGTGATGAAGGACCAAGATTTCACTTACCAAGCCAAAACTCAAGAGAAAGCCTTCTCCTTTTCTCCCTCTCCCTTGCGTCGGCCTTCCTCCTCCTCCTTTCTATTCTTTCGTTTCTTTCTTTCAAATGTGGGTAATGAGCACCACCCTTTCTACTTATTTAGATACCCCCTGAAAATAAAATAAACTCTAACTTAATTATTCCACTCAATAAATTAGACCCCTTTTTGATAAAATAAACCCAACTAATTAATTAACTTAATTAAATGTTGCAAGCCTTAAATAACTTAATTAAATAAACAATTAAATTATTTTGGACGTTACATATTACACTTATATATAATAATTCATAAAGCGAAACACAACTGATAAAATTGATAATAAGCTAAATATTTTTTTTGTTATCCAAATTTAAATCTGAAATCTCCACTTTGTAAAGTTGATGTTAGGTTGAATATTTTTCGTAGTTATCCAAATTTGAAATCTCCACATGCACAACTTTATAAAAAATGTTTATTTAAAAAAATACTAGCAACACTTTATTTAACACGCTCCTAGACCCTTTTGTTTAATTTGAGTAGTATCCAATAGCGCTCAGATTTTTGGATGAGATTGTTTGAGTTTCTTTTAACTAATCAAGGTTCTGAGTTCAAATCCCACATTGTGAATATAACAACCTTAAATATCTTGAAAAAGTGTTTTGTCGTTTATTACGATGCTACTCGATTCGAAGGATTAGCCTTAAAAAATAATATGAGCTAGTATTATGATATTTTTTTTTTGACAAAATTATGATATTTTTTTTTTATAAGTTAAGAAATTGTATGATATTTGTTGTGTGCTGACAATAGAGGTGTGACGTGTGAGAATACCGCAGTTTTATTAGTACTATATTCTCCGACCTCTCAGATATTTATTTATTTTCCCATTTCTCAATCTTTTCTTTTATTTAACAAACCAAACTTCCTCATCGTTAAAATCTCAACCTCTTCTCACACCAAACTTACACCTCTCTCTCTCTCTCTCTCTCTCTCTCTCTCTCTCTCCGCCAAGATGAATTCTCCAGTACAAGTACCGGCGTCGGAAACAGAAACGACGTCACTTTGGACAGACGAGAAACACGTAAACTTCCTCAACAACATGGAAGCTTCTTTCGTTCGTACAATGTTCCAAAACAAAGCTTCTTCCACTAATCATCATCACCAACATCGTTTTCTCCGTCTAGATCGTTACCTCCCTGACAGTTCCGAATCCACGTTGGATTTGAAACCACAAAATCAACAACGACGCCGTACAAGAAAACACCATGCACCTTCAGGTACTTGATCTTAATTTCTCCCACCACTACCTGCGCATTTTAGCAACCGTTACACTGCGCCTTGATTTGTCAAGACAGCGTTTGGGGTGCACATTAGTTTTTTTAATTTTTATGTTAAGCTTGGTAGTTATTACTTGATGTGGTTCGTGGTTTGATTAGCTTAACCAATCAGCACGTTAATACTATTGGAAACTTGGAATATGCCTCTTTAGATATTTTGTATATGATTCCCTCAAAAAAAAAGATATTTTATTTTATATAAAATTAATTAATAAGTAGTTTATAAAGTTTGTATATATTTTTTATTTCACTAATCGTATCATATTATTTATTTATTTATTTAATTACTTTAGAAATTAATTTGATGAATTTTACGAATTTTTCTGAGTACAATTTTTGTATATAGTTTCTAAACCGCTTAGAAGAGAGGTTTAATGTCTTTAAACCTAGTACAATTTGCGAACTTGAGATTTTTACTTGCTACTTTGTTCATAAATAAAAATAAAGAGAATATTAATTTAGAGATTAAATTGAGAATTTTATTTTTTATTATAATAATAAGAAAACCAGTTAGAGAAGAGTTTTATATATTTGTTCTAGTTTTGTTGCTAGTTTAATATTTTTGGTAGATGACTTTATTTTCTTGGTTGAAAAATAAAACTTCGAATTTTTCTCTGCCACATGGAAAAAAAAAGTTCACTGCCATTTTTTTAATGTACTTTTTATGTAGATATTTTCGTTGGAAAATATCTCATGTTCATCTTCACTTGGGTCAGGTTCACTTTATTGACCGACCACCTTGTTTTTATATTCACTTTTAATTTTGGTTTGTTTTATACGACAGATGTAATGGGTCCAAGAATAAGAAAAACAAGGAGGAGATCATCTCAACCGTTCAATTCATCACAAGATCAGGTACATTTTATAAATATTTTTAACAAAATAATTGTCTATATACAAATGCTATCAAGAGAAAGATATTTTTGGGGGTTAAGAATATAATATCAGAAAAGTGACTAATGGGTGATTGACACGTGTACTCTAAACAGGTGGTCCCACAAGTAGGAGAAAATGAAAGCAAAGGTGCATCTTCTCATGGTGACGGTGACAAAGGAGCTGAAAATTAATGTTTACTGTACCTCTTCTACCCACTATCAAAAAAAGATCTAGATATTTTTTTTTGAGGATTTGTTTTATAATTTTTTTTCGATGATTGTTTATTTTAATTAATCATTCTATTTTAATTTCTTCTAATAGCTTATTGCTATCTTAATTGACTAATTGTATTTGGTCCTTGGCAAAGCCAGACCCCTATTGTTTAGCGAATATCGTATATTGAATAAGTTTTTAGTAAATGTTTGGTATCACTAGCTTATAGTAAATTTTTCTAGTGCGATTATTTATTGTGAGAATTTTTCCTAAAAATTACCTACGAATTGACATATTAGACTCTTAGGGCATATTTGAGAGGGGGGTTTCAGAGGAGAAAGGTGAGAGAGCTTAGAAAAGAATAGTCTATATTTTAATATATATTGGAGATTTTAAAAAAATCAAATGAACAACATGACAAATAACAGTATAAAATTTTTAATCACATTTCATTTATAATATTTAGAGACATTTTATAACTTCTCCAATTTAAAATTGAAAATGTGTTTCCTCTCCCCTTCCATTCCCTTCCAAAACACCCTCCCAAAAATAGCATCAAGAGAAATGATTTGCGAAAGTTACGGCTAAATAAAAATCATGGATGACATATAACATCACAAAATAACACACTACATCATTCGTGTGTGTGGCCACGAAACATCGTTCGCGGCATGTAGCATTATCCTATTTTTTACTAGCGTATAGTGTGTGAGAGAGAGTAAAAAAGTTTGAAAAGTGTGTAAACGAATGAAAAAGTAAAATTACTTAAATATCTTCCAATTGCTTAATTGGGAAAGAGGCAAGATTGATATTTTTGAGAGCTTAAAAAACTAAGCTAAAGATAATTTTTAAGATCGCTTATAAGTTATTTTCATAAACTATCTCAGGGTTTCAAAAGTGTTTATCATTTCAGCCTTTCATACAAACCCATAAAAATTTCAAGAGATAGCAACACCAATTAAAAAGGCAAACAATAAGTTATTTCTTAGTTATATCACAATTCAAGACCAAGATATTAACATCAAACTATAGATATACTCGCGCATACGCACGCAGTGTTTCAACGTTATTTTTATTAATGAATTTAGACATAATTTAAAGTAGATAAACAAAATGTTTCAAATTGTAATTGAGTTAGTCAACACTATTTCGTGAACATTTACCAAAGAATATGTAATATTTCCCGTAGAGATTAGAAAATCTAATTTTATTAAATTTCAAATTTTCCAAGTAGATATTAAATAAAACTTATTGATAGAGAAAAGGGATATATTAATATGAAATTAAAGTATATATATTGTGACAAAATAGAAAAATGAGATAGAGTTAGAGGAAGAAAGATATTAGATTAATAAAAGGGTAGTTTGGTATTTTTGGTAGTGAGTGTTTTGATAAAAGATATAGGTGATTGATAATCTCATATATTTTTAATTGATTTTAAATCCATGGTAATAAATGTGAGTCATAAAAAGCGGAATGATAAAATGTAAAGCGGAGGTCATTTTGATGTTTATTTCATATATTTGTTAAGACTAATATTTTACCCGTGTATTTATTATAATTATCTATGAATTATGAACAAATTAAAGTTGCAAAATATAATAAAAGAAAGAGGGAAAATACAATATTTAATTTAAAATTTATTAAAATAGTTGTGTTGCAAAAAGTTTTTAAAAAAGTCGGTATCATCTTATAATATTAATGGTCGTATCTTTCTATAATAGTGTCGCTCCATGGCGCTCCCGGCGCGCCACAGTTTGGCGCTTACATTGGCGCCTCGTTGGTGCAATTGTTGGCGCTACGGTTCTTTTGCTCTCGTTGACGCTTTTCTCTTGGCGCTTCGTTAGCGCTTCCATTGGCACTCCCGTTGATGTTGTCGTTGTTGTTCCTGCCCGTGCATTTCACGAAAAAGTGGATGGATTTAATTATTGATTTTTTTAGGAAAAACAATTTTGGAATTTTTGCTAGCGGTATCGCTTATTTTGACTATCGGAAGTGATTAAATTAATTGAGTTTAGTAGTTTAGAGTAGATTAAAGTAAATAATAAACTTTAAATGATTTAATACTAATTTTATTAAGTTTATTTAATTACTGATTTTGTAGAAGAAATAAATTTAAAAATAAAGTGTTTTTTTATTAAAAAAATTGACTGCGCTCGTTAGTGCGGCAGGCGGCACACAACTTTTGTTGCGTTTTGGTGCTCCCGTTTGCACTCCTGCTGCTCCCGTTGGCACTCCTATTGGCACTTTATTTGACATTGTCGTTGCTACTCCCTTGTGGCTCACGAAAAAACGGGATGAAATTTAATTATTGATTTTTTTAGAAAAAATTATTTTAGAATTTTTGCAAGCGGTATCGCTTTTTTGACAAATGGTAGTGGTTAAATTAATTGGGTTTAGTAGGTTGAGTAGATTATAGTAAATAGTAAATTCTACATAATTAAATATTAATTTAATTAATTTTATGTAATTACTGTTTTTAACAAAAAATTAATTTTCTAAAAAAATTTGTGTAGTGAGTATTTGATTATGTTTTTTTTGACGCAAGAGTATTTGATTATGTTGATAGTAAAGAAAAATGAAAAACAGTGAGAGAAATGAAAGAGAAGAGTAGGTTTGAAAGTGAAATAAAAAAAAATAAAAAGATGATATAAGAGTGGAACTCACTAATAATAAAAGCGTGAAAGGGATAATATAGTAATTTTGGTGGTGGGTTGATGATATATATTTATAGTTGGCAATATAAATAACACCAACATTAATTTACAATGACTAAACATTATACAATTATTATGTAGTTATCAAAGACACCAAACAAAAGCCTGTCATAGGAATTTTAATCATTGGCAGCAAAAGCAAGAAAAAACTCCATGTAAAAAATATTTATTTCGTGATAATATTAAAGAGGAAAATATATATGATAAGAAGTCTCCAAACCTTTACTACAAAAAAACAGAATCACAAAATAGATTAGGTCTATGAAAAATATGGGTTTTATTTGTCGAAATGAAAAATGGGTTGAACTATCAAAATTTGAGTCCAAAATGAGGGCGTTTGCTTTTCCCACTCTCCCTCCTACTCACTGCACACCCCACAACCCCCAATATTCTCAGACTACCCCTAAGGCGTTCAGATATAGTCCTCCGAACACGTTTGGATAGAGGGGTCCGGACAGAAAACGCCCCAGTAAGCTAGTATTTTGAAAAAAGAAAACAAAATGCAAGTGGTTTGTGGGTGACTGTGAGAGACGAAACTAAAGTGGATTCAGAATTGAAAAACGCAAATAAAGTTCAAGTGCAGAACTTATCAAAAAAAAACAAAGTGAAATGTGATGGGACATAAAAGTGATGAGACTACTTGGCAGAAAGTGATGAGTCAGAAAAGTGAAATGTTGATTGCAATAAACACTTGTTCGTATGACTTGATTCGAATCGGTTTGGATGACATTGTCCGAACAGGTGAAATTACGCATAATAGGGTGTGAAGTCAATATTTAACTCACGCGAACGATGCCATTCGAACGGGTTCGAATGCCCGTGTTCGAACACGTGAAATTACTTGCAAAAAAAAGACGTTTTAGTTGACCTTTTGATCATTTCACACCCTTATGGGGTGTGTTTTGAGTAGGAAGAGAGTGGGAAAAGCAAAACCCAAAATGAGCTAGCAGGCTAGCCCAGTCAATAGTTTTCTTGGCCCAAGATAGGCTAGCAGGCCAGCCCAACAAGTATTTTAATACTTTGATATTTTATTGGCCAATTGTATATCAAAAATATCCGTTGGATCATAAATTAATAACATTTCAAAGTAAAATAAAATAAAATATTTAATAATAAATTATTTACATTTTTTAAAAGTATGTGCAGTGTATATTTACTTCTGTTGTGCACGATATTTTTTATGGAAAATGTTGTTCCTGCGAACAGACTTCGTGAATCGCACACACGAATGAGGTGTGTTGGGTTATGCGGGGCCATGTGTCACTTTTTTTTGAAGCTACTGACATATGTTATTTTCCATCCACTCTTTTGGTGACACGTTTTTCGTGGGGGTGCTTTTTGCGAAAAATATTCGCAGGATATAGCACTGCTCATTTTTTATCTCTTATTTCCGTAAGTGACACTTAATTTTTATTTTTTCTCATACTAGCAGCAAAAGAGAGAAAGTTTGAAGGGATGAGAGATATTTTATGCAAGTTCTTACGTAAACTCATATTAACATTATTTGATATAATAAATGAATAATAAATAAAGCCAAGTTTTGTGATATTTTCATAGCTGCATGTATATATATATATATATTTATATATATTTATATTAGCTTATGTCATGCAGTGTTGTCATTATGGTAGGAAATGGATAGAGATAGTGACAGGAGAGGAGTGTATGAATGTGATTTGTGAAGGAAGTAGGGGTTGTTTGGTAAATGTCTTTAAATTGAAAGGAAGAAAGTTCCATCTATTGGTCAACTTTTGCATGTGTAATGTTCCTTAATTATATATGTTGATCAATTTGGATGAGTTTCTATTTTCTGTATGTCTTATGTCCGGTCAATTTGGAGAGAGAACATTTTTATTGGTGTAAGAAAATTCCTCTATTAAAAAATTGAAATTAAAATGAATTCGAAATCATCATCCTCTTCCTCAAACTGACTTCAAGCAATTTCCAGATAAACTCCAAAGAGAAATCTTCTTTGATAATCATTTTCTTACACCAATAGAGGAAATCATTCAAGATATCAATTTCCAGATCTGAATGAATCAAGTGTCAATCAGAAATCGAAATATGCAATTTCATTGTTGACAATTCAAGATGTGTAATCACCACAATACCACCTTTATCGTCCAGAAACCTAGATTTTAGATTTTTGATTCAATCATTTATGGGTTTTGTTATACCCCAATTTTATCCGAATTCTTGTATCACTGTAATGTTTTATTTTACTAAGAGCATCTACAACGGCAAACCAACACATGGGTTCGTAACACAGGTTTAGTGGGTCCCAATTGCCAAATCAATTTTAACGCACTCCACACTTATTTTTCTCCAACAGTGAACTTTCTAAAAAATTCAATTTGGCCCCACAATTTAATCCACTAATTTTTGCTGTCTATTTAATTTATTTATTTTACTCAATTCTTTTTCGTTCAAGTTGTTCCAGACTCTTCCACTTTCACATTTTTAGTCAGCACTTTCAATTATGTTGATTAATTTATTTTACTCAATACTCAATTAGTCAATCCTTTAGCATCTCATCTCAAGGTTGATATCTCATCAACTGATAAAAATATCTTCTTCTCTCTCGTCCTGTGCTACCTATCACTGTCACTCCCGTTGTGCCCTCTCACCTCTTTGCCTTCCTCCCACTGTGATCCCCTCATTTCTCTGCCTTCTCGCTCCCACTTATCTCTAGTGCTTCTACCATGTAGACTAAGATCACTCTCACGAGATTCACCTCATCGGAGCAACAACGACAATGGTAGGTCGTGCGCCGAAATCTCGTTAGCGGTGGCTTTGGCTGATGTTTTGTTCTCTTCTCTCAGATTTGGACTAATGATGAAGATTAATGGTTCTCAATTTTTTTGTATTTAATTTTTTTAATTTCGCAACATATCTATGACTTGTTTTTCTTGATCTGTTGATTCTAGCAAGTGATTTTGATTTGATTTTTGCTATTGTATTTTCCAATTTGATTTCTACCTTCAATTTGTGTTTGCGAAATGCAAAAAGTAAATCCGATTTCGATGATTCTTGCTTTTGCCTTCTTTTCGTATATTATCCCAAATATTTTTAATCGAATATATTTTACGATCCAGTGCGTCTCGCAAGCACCCGTCGCGCATTCTGTTGGCGAGAATTTCATGTTGAAAACGCGTGCTCCAACGGTGAACGAGTCAAGAGGTGCGTTCGTAAACTTGCGAAAAACTCTTGAAGCACCCTCCGCTGGAGGTGCCCTAAGTTGCGATTTGTGAGTCTCGAGGTCCAATTTTAGCGTGTCAACGTTATTCGAGTTTGCTCGGACATATTTTGATTGAATTGGGCCTATTCTAATAACTTGGGCCTATGTATGTGGATTGAGCCTACTTTTAGCATGGCGTTTGCTTTTCCCACACCCCCTCCTACTCAAAACACACCCCATAAGGGTGTGAAAAGACCAAAAGACCAGCCAAAACCTCTTTTTTCACGAAATTTCACTGTTCGAACACGGGCCTTGAGCAGTTCGAATGACATCATTCGTGTGTGTTAAATCTTGACTTCACACTCTCTCTTGGGCGTTTTTTCACTGTTGGTGAGGTCATGCGAACTCGCGCGCATGACCTTGTTCGAACCCGCTCAACGACATCGCTCGAGTGTGTTAAATATTGACTTCACACTCTCTTGTGCGTAATTTCACCTGTTCGAACGAGGTCATTCGAACGTGTTCGAACAGTCTTTAAACACGTGAACTCAGCGTTTCACGCGAGGTTATTTTTGGAATAAAATTTGTTAAGGGGTGTGAAAGAGTAGGAGGGGGTGTGGGAAAAGCAATGGCCTTTAGCATTTGTTGCTTATTGGGCCGGTGTCTTCTAATTGGGTCTCATTCTAGTACATCGTTTAGTCGGGTCCGGTTTTACTCTCGGTTTTGGCCCAACTTCAATTTTGTTTTGTCCATTTAATTTACTAAAACAGAATATGTTCACAAAAATATTTTTAAAAAAATAGAATTTAATTAGAATTTAATTACAAAAATAATTTTACAACAAATTAAGTTTGTCTATAGTCCAAAAATACAAATATAATAAAAAAATATACAAAAATAGTAAAAATGCGAAAATTCAATAAAATACAGAAAAGAACAAGAGGACAGCAACATCAATAGCGCATCAGCTAAAGCTGAGCCTCTCCCTTGTTCTCCTCGTTGAGCAAGTCTCTAACCTTCAACCCAATGTCTTGTGCTTGCTGAGCAAGTATTCTAGAATCAGAAATAGGGAATAAAATTAGGTTAGAATCAGATAATTAATGGCAAAAAAACCCTAAAAGTCACTATAATTACTACAATAATCTTAGAGAAAAGGGACAGAAAAAAACATTCAGCAATCATAAAAAAAGATTAGGGTTTCACATCGAGACCCTAATCATCAAATACACTATAAAGTCCTGAAACAAGGAAAGAGGCAGCAACAACAGCAAAACAAAAAATGAGAGAGGTTCAAGCAGTTAACAATAGCAATCACAAGCACAATAGGAGACATATTAGAGCCTGGAAAATTAGGTTGGTTTCTCTATATACTTATCAGATCAAAAAACATGTGAATAATTCAGTTATATATCGTACGTATTGTTTTTTACTCTCTACATAGGACTAACAAACACAATAGTCTAACTCAAATACATAACAAAACTTAGATCAGAATATAGACAAAAATTAAAATCAAAAGAGGATTAGTATTACTAATTTTGAAATAAGATTAGGGTTAGGTTAAAAATAGATCGCTAAGTAGGTTTATCTCAAATAAACAGGTCCAGATTAGTTCTTTTAGAGTCCAGATTTTTCAAAAAAACAAAAAATAAAAACGAAATTAGGATTAATAAAAAAAAATTGAGTTAGATTTTTTTTCTGGTCACAAAAATTTTAGGAACATAAAGGACTTTTTTTTTTTTTGGAAAGAAAGTCAAGATTGAATGTTGTTTTTTTAGATCAGATCTGCCATCAAAGTGATCTCATGGAGAAGCTGAAATTAGGTTTTTTTCTGAAAAAGAGCTGATATTAAGAACAATTTAGAACAAGAGCATCAAACAAAGCTTTCCCCTTTCAAAAGTCGATTTAAGGTGTGGGTTTTAGGGGGCAAGTCAAATAAAAGAATGGAGATGAAGAAAGGTGTGAAATAATGATAAAACAAGAAAGAGAGATGAACCTGTGAAAAAGGACCGCCGCGAGCCACCGTCACGCTGCCGTAGAGTGTTGCCGGAGGCGCTCCCACCTTCCCCCCATCGTCATCTCTGTTGCATCCCTCCTCCCTCTCACTGTTCCATCCTCTCTCTCTCTCTCTCTCTCTCTCACACTTTGCGTTACTTTCTATCTTTCTCCAATCTGTGAAAATTTCGCATTCCCCCCAATGGCGGATCCAGAATCTCAAATTCGTGGGGGCAAAAAAATGCGATGGTCAAACAACTGGATAGTGATAAACCAATTGTGTGGTTGACTGGGTCACTAATTAAATTATGTAACTCAGTCTCTATATATAGCACTCGTGGATCACTAATTAAATTTAAATTTCATGACTTGATAAAATTTCAAAAGAAAACATAACATATAAGTTTTATATATATTTTATAAAATTATTTAAAATTCAAACAATATCTTGAAAAACCTATAAAAATACGGTACAAATTTATTATAACTTTACAATCTATTAATCAGTTATATATAATATATAACTAATTATATTCTTTGTAAATTAGTTCGAATTAAACCATTTTATATTTTATATATAATTGTCATTTATCTATAGGAAAACAACTATTAGTGAGTGAGTGACAGATAACATTAATAAAATGGTTTTTTCTATCAAAGTAAATTAGTTGCCACTCCCTTTAATTCGCAAGGGATGTTTTTTCCATACCCCACCCCTTCCCCATATACCCCCACCCAAAAGTGAAACCCCAAAATGCCCTTTGCAAACTACATTTTTTTTTAAAAAAAGGCCAATCGTATATATGTTATTTTGGACATATATACGATGGTCAAATTTAACCCATCGTATATATGTCCTTAAGATGTATATACGATTAGCCGTGTAAGATGCAATCGTATATACGTCTGAAGGACATATATACGATGTGTTAAAAGTAGGCATCGTATATATGTTCAAAATGACATATATACGATTTGTTTTAATTTTTATTACTAAAAGGCTACTAAAAATTCGTTAAATAGTCAAAACTATTCTAAAAAATTATAAAAACACCACTAAAAATCTAACAAAACCAAAATAAGGCTATACAAATTTTTTTAGATTTTTTGGAGACAATGAAAAATTAAAAAAAATCGTAAAAAAATAGTAAACGATGAAATTTGAGATTTTGAGGTCGTAGTCCCGTAAGAAGTCACTTCTACGGGAGTCTTAATTCTTGATTTTTTTCGGATTTAATGGCTGTGGTTTCATTACGATCGGAGTATGTTGCCCGAAAACCGATTTTTTAGCCTAAATTATTCGTTCGACGTATAACATCGTCACGTTTTAACGAACTACACACTAAACCTATTTTCAGGGCTTAATTAATTTTATTGGTGGGGGTGTGCCAATCGTATATTCGCCTTGGGGGGCGTAAATACGATGCCCAAATGTAAGGATCGTATATACACCCCCCAAGTGTATATATACGATTTAAAAAATTTTTTTAAAAATACGTTTTGTAAGAAAGTTTTGGGATTTCACTTTTGGGTGGGGGTATATGGGGAAGGGGTGGGGTACCAAAAAAACCCAATTCGCAAACCCCCCTATAAGCCCACTTCATTTTTTGAACCAACGGTCCAACCAACAAAAAAACGAACTGGGCCCTTCTATTCACACACGTGTTTTTCTATATACACCCCATGTTTAATTATACAACCCCCTGCAACTAATTGCACCCCTGTTTTACTATTCCACCCCATTTCTTGTTTTTTACTTAATTCTCTTCAAAAACAATTTCTTTTAACACAAAACTTACAATAAATAAATATTTTCATCTAAAATATAAATAGGGGACTAACTCAACCGTACGGTTGGGTTAGTCGCCGTTTTAGGACGAATGAACCGTATGGCTCAAAAATCTTAAAACCCCTATACCGTCAAAATTCCAAAAATAATATTTTCCTTCAAAAAACCAAATAGGGGACTAAGTCGGTCATACAGATGGGTTAGTCATCGTTCTAGGATGAAGGAGCCGTACGACTCAAAAGTCTTAGAACCCCTATAAAAATAAAAAAATATAATTAACAAACAAACATTTTCCCAAAAAAATAGGGGATTAAGTCAGTCGTACGACTGAGTTAATCATCGTTCTAAGACGAATGAGCCGTACGGCAATAATTCTAAAACCCCTATATTAAAAAACATTAACCAACAAACATTTTCTACCAAGAACTATGTAGCTTTTATTTCTCTATCGTATCTGGATATACGTAGGAGCAGGGGTCCACTCCTATCAAACACAAAAAAACTAAATTTTCTTTTTCTACACATTTAAAAGGGTAAAATGAGTTAATAAAATACAACTAATTAGAAGGTAACCTTCTTTAGGAAGGATGTCGTGGGGTGCTAATACTTTCCCCATGCATAACGACTCCCGAACATTAACCTAGCCCTTATCCAAACCCAAATGGATTTTCCAAATTTGGCCTTAAACTAAAATTTGTTGGCGGCTTCATTCCCGAACTTCGAAGAATACATTCCCTAATTTTTCGCTCGCTACAGGTTTGTTTGAATCGCTCTCCTCTCGTATGAATGCAATCGCCTCTCTCGTCTGTATAAATTCAATCGCTCTCCTCTCGCATTTAATTCTCTCGCTTCAATCATTTCTAGGTTTGTTTTGATTTTCGTTTCTAGATTTCGATTTCGATTTCATCTATCTTATGGATTTCGTCTTCATCTTATAGGTTTGGATTCAATATGAAGTGATAAACAAAACAAGCATCGTAATTCATTTCCGGTTTCTTTGATTGTTTGAACTCTAATTCCCAACTCGGTTCCCGAGTTTGAATAACAATACCTTTAGTTTTTTTTATTTTAATAAATATTAAATTAAAAATGAAATTTCACAAAAATTAAATAAAAGTGACATGGATTAAAACTGTAAGCCTCCTAGACATAAACTATGAACATCAAGCACCATAATCGCCACATAGGCATTTTTAACTGAGTTGGAGGATGCTAACGATGCAAAAATTTAAAATATAAAGAACCAGTTTAGAAAACAAAAGATAAAGGACCAAATCGTTACCTGACATTAAGTTAAGGGACCTCATGAGCAATTCAGCGAAACCAAAAATAGTTGATGGCATTTTCAAAATTTTGGTAAAAACATTAGGGCAAATGTTTTAGGATAAAGAGAAAAATAGCTGATGACATTTTCGAAATTTTGGTAAAAACATGAGGGCATATATTTCGGGCACACCAGGCTGCCAAAACTCGCGCCCTTTCGTTTTTATTCTTTTGCATATTTTTAGCTGTGTGTTTCGTGGTTCCTTAAAGTGTAGGGAAAATACAGTTGTTCAACATGCAAAGTTCGTTCCTCAATAATCGATTTGGTAGAAAAATAATTTAATTTCATAAAAAATATGTAAAGTGTGACATTAAATAGTGAGTTTTGAGGTACTTTAGGGTTGTGAATATTTTTTTGAGGTGCAAATATGATCAATAATATTAATTATCACCACCGTAGAACCAAACACACACTTAATAGGTGAAATGAATCTTGTATTTCAGAAAATGCGATCAATAATATTAATAATGAAATTATATTGTAATCGTGTGCGTGTGTGGTATTTATTTTCCTTTCGTCTAAGTTGACAAAAAAATAATAAAATTAAATTATAACCTAAAAAATGTTAAGTTTCTATCATAATACATGCTTTGACTTGGTACTATATATGTTAAATTAGTTAGTGTTAATTAGTATATAAAGCGTCTTAAATTCAAACATTCACACTACATTCTTTTTGACAAAAAAAAAAACATTCACACTACATGTCACTCTAAAAAAATTAGCGATTATATTCTTCCTTCATTTTGCCTAATTAATTTGTTTTTTTTTTTGGTACAATAATTAATTTATTATTTCTTGAAGTGACATCTTGCCAAAGGAGAAAAATATAAGACAAACAACAGAAGTCACTATCCTTTGCTGGAAAATTATTCATTGTTAGCTTATCATTTCTCTAAGATTAAGATAAGCAGATAAAAACATTAGCTAAATTGGTCGATGAAACATGTTTGGAGTTTGTTCTGTACCGTATCTAAGATAAGGATATCCGAGATAGTTGGTAGGTAATAAGGTTTTGATCAATTTGGAGTTATGTCCGTCTTTGATTATTCCGAAATTTGGTTGTTCGAAAGTTGTGGTGGGGTGTACCGCATAAACACTCCGATCTTTCAAGTCGAAGCTTGATGGAGTTAATGCAAATAAGTGATAATTAATGCGCACTCTCTCCTTGGAATAACCGCAGATTTATAGGTTCGGGAAAGACTTGGGTGTCATCATCCAACCATTGGTTGTGGAGGTGCATAGTGGGTCATTGGATGAACGTTTATGGGCCTTGGCCGTTGAAGGCCCAATCGGTTGGCCTTTTTTGCGAGAGAGGGGTGCAAATAGTATGCATGTGATTTCTCCATAACAGCTTGCCCCTAAGTCGGTTTGGCATGTTAGGTCAAACTAGACTTGAAATATGTGTAAAAAGTGAATCGTTTTAAGTGAGATTGAGAAAATAGTCAGATTTGGACTTTCTTACCGATCTTGTAGATGATTCAAACCGAATCAGATATCGATCTTTGAAGATGGTCGATGCCGAATCAGATTACCGATCTTTGAAGATAGTTGATGCCGAACTGCATTTATCGATCTTTGAAGATGGTTGAGTGTTGGTGACGCTTCATTTTAATATTATTTCTTTTTTCGAATGAGCATTAAATGCTCGTGTTGATCGATGTGACCGCTCACGATTACTCGAGGCGTCTTTTTAATGATGACTTCCTCGATTCTTGTGTCGCTTCGATTCTCGATTGAGTGCGCCGCTTCGAATGAATAGTAATCGGTCATATCTCGTAACCCTATAAATACAAGTGAGGTAATTCATTTATCTTTTTAGTTTCATGCTTCACTCGTAGCTACCGACTTCGTGGTTTTAAGTTCTCCGAGCTCGCTTCCTTCGATTTCTCGACATCAAATCTCTTCATTCTTTCTCAAGACTTTCTTCTAAGGTTAGTGTTTCTATTTGAATTTACTTTATGTTGTGTTTTATGTAGAATTTATTCTTCGTTGCGCCGCTTTTTCAATTCCACCGGCCGAGATCTAGCCCTCACCGCCATCTTTTTGCCGGGATGGGGTTGTCGGGTTGGGTTCCACCTTGTTCGTGAACCCAACATCTTCTTATGATTTTATCCTCGATAGCTTGCCCCCATTCCCCGTAGGGTAAATCGCGAAAAACAAAACAGCATAACTCGCGCCAAACGCTCCGACTTATAGATCAAGCCGAGCAAGCTCGCAAGTCTAGAGGTCCTCGATATCGGAAAGTTAATGGCATCTAGAATCGATTCTAATCCATTAGATAGGAGAGCATGGCTTCACACTGAAATACAGGAAGAAATGTCTTCCGCCTAGAGGAAGTGATGAGAGAAGAGCTTCCGACGAAGAATCGCCCACCCTTCCGCCCAACAACAATCGAACTCAGAGGCTCAAGTGGATGTGGATTTAGATCCGAGCTCTTCAGACGACTCCGATCTTGATTCGAGTTCGTAATCCGACATCGAATCGATGGAAGAAATGTTGACGACCCTCCCGCTGTTGACCCGTAAGAGGAAAATGTTGGTGAAGATAGAAGAGGAAAAGAGCCGGAAGATACCGGAAGTTTTGAGTTGTTATACGGGTATGAAGATTCCGGTTAATAACGCCGATCTCCCCGTAGTTCCCCCTTGGGCTCGCCCCGTGATTACTCCCCGGTATCCGAGAAACTTCGTAATACTGCACTCGCTATTGACTCCGAAATCGATATCGCAATTATTCTAAGAGGCTTTATGCAAAAGATCCCGTAGCTGGCGTGTCTTTGGAATGGGAAAGAGGCGAGCATGTGGCCACTTACCCGCATTCTCTCAAGTTTATTGTTTCATCGGACGACTTTAGCTCACATGCGCATCTCTGTCCTCCATTCACGGCCTTTCAACAATCGGTTTGGCTGTGTTAGAAATAGCCCATCTCAACTTCACCCCAATGCTTGGGCATTCGTGACGAGCTTTTGAGTGGTATGCATTCATCTAGGTCGGCCCCTTTCCCTTCAACTTTTCTTGCATATGTTTCAAATAAACAAAAGGATCGAGAAGAACAAATGCAAAAACCCGCACGCTAGAGCATTACGCCTCCGATCCGCACTCAGAATCAAGGTTTTTCGCCATATTCGTAAAGTTTGAAGTATGAATGGAAGAATAAGTTTTTTCCGGTCGAACCGGTGTTGCGCTTTGTGGTAGATCGAGTTGGGACATTTAATGCCGAGAATGACATCGCTCACCACCAAGTTTCCTCTTGGTTGGACCCGTCGAGATGAGATTTAAAAGGCATTCCGTTGAAAAGAATCATTTGAACGAGGAGGATCGTAATACCTTGAAAGTGCTCCAATTTATTGCAGATCGGATCGCCACCAACAACGAGAATAGGCCGACTCTATGGGGTTTCGATACCAAGTTGTTGGTGGCATCCGTTAAATTTGAACAGTCGAGAAAGTTTTAGGTCGGTTTTAAAACGTTTCTCTTAGTTTATTTTTACTATGTTTGCCGCTTTTAAATATCCACGATCTTGACTTGCATAACATTTTTAACATAATTTTGCAATCTTTAACTTGCAGATAGCATGGCCCCGAGACGGAATATGGCGGCTTTGAAAGCCTTGGCAATTAAAGAAATTACCCGGCCATGCAAAGAAGTTGGAAGTAATACGGAGTTCTAGCCGAGGAAACTCTCCCGCAATTGTCACTTCGGGCCGTGCCCATCACCGTGGTTAATCCCGAGGGGAAGAGGAAGAGGAAACTCGGCCATTTACACCTAAAAGGAAGCAACCATCCGTCACTTCCTCCTAGGTCCAAACCCCAAGATCGGAGAAAATGTGATTGATCCGAGCGAACATTCAAAAAAGCACAAAAACATAAGCCTCATCGCTCCCTTTGATCCACGGGCATATATGACCCTCAAGACCGAGGAATTCCAAGTCGACCCTTTCGGAGTTTCACTCTCGGTTTTTTCAAGGATGGTCGACTTAGTGAGGAGGATAAAGCTACTGCAGACTTTAAAAATTAAAGGTATGGTTTCTCGGTTTTCAAAACTTACCTATCAGGACTTCCAACTTCTTTTATACTTATGTATTTATCTATTTGTACAGATCTTGAAGCCAAGCACGAGTCATTTCTTAAAGTTGTAAGTCCACTTCTGGCCGATCTCGATAAATCTCAAAAGATGTGGAACTCTACAAGCAGATGATCAAGATTTGGAATCTCAATACTTACAACTCGAGGCCGAAAAGAAACAACTTGAGGCCGAAAAGAAGCAACTTGAGGCCGATCTCAAGCGCATAAATGAAAATTTGAAAATGCTCGCGTCGAGCTTCAAGAAAAGATGCTAAGATTGCGGAGTTGACAGCTTTCGACCTATTAAATAACTTTCCCGAGCTTCAAGAGCAAATTGAGAAACTTATCGCTTCTAAATGTTGAAGCTCGAAGATCGGAAGAAGGCTATTCGGATGGGTCAAGATGGCATTGTCGAAGCTTTCAATAACGCCTTGACCAAGTCGCCGTAGTAATCCCTAACTTTGTTGCCGATCGTGATATTTTTAACCCGAGTACGGGTTCATGATGGTCATATTGTTGAGTTTGACCCGGAATCCGACGAAGTGTCAAGGATCGTTTATCCGAAAGATGTGTAATTTGCTAATTTTCATCCATTTTTTTGAGATCGAGGGTCCCGCCAGAATCCTGTATTTTTGTAATGATATCTCTATATTTAACTCGCCATATTTTTGGCTTCCTTTGTGGCTACGTTTTTATCTCGGATATCTCTTCCTTCTCGCTTTTAAACAAGTTTTAACATCCGAAAAATAGCGGTATTGATTGAATGCTTTAGCAAAGCAAGTCTATATTAAAACAAGATCGGAACTAGAATGCCTTAGCAAAGCAAGTCTATATTGAAACAAGATCGGAACTAGAATGCCTTAGCAAAGCAAGTCTATATTAAAACAAGATCGAACTAGAATGCCTTAGCAAAGCAAGTCTATATTAAAACAAGATCGGAACTAGAATGCCTTAGCAAAGCAAGTCTATATTAAAACAAGATCGGAACTAGAATGCCTTAGCAAAGCAAGTCTATATTAAAACAAGATCGGAACTAGAATGCCTTAGCAAAGCAAGTCTAATCTGTAATATTTCTTGAGTTTGGTGGCGTTCCAAGTTCTTGGGATCGCCTTGCCTTCTAAGGTTTCTAGCTCGAAAGCGCCATTTCCGTTTTTTGTCGTGACTCGATATGGACCTTCCCGGTTCGGTTAGCTTGCCTCTCGCGATGCATTTTTTGATCCTACATCCGCTCTTCTCAAGACGAGGTCGCCGATGTCAAACTCCTTGGGACGACTTTCTGATTATAACGGGTAGCTATTCTTTGTTTGTTGATGGCTTCTTTGAGGGATGCATGATCCCGGATTTCATCTACCAGATCTAGTTCTTCTCGTAAAGCTTGCTCGTTGTCTTCTGGTGATTTCGGATTTGAAGTTCTCCAAGATAATTCTCCGATTTCGATCGGGATGACAGCCTTCCGCTCCCATATGATAATCGGAAAGGTGTTTCTCCGTGGAGCTTTGAGGAGTTGTTTTATATGCCCACAAGACATAAGGGAGTTCTTCAACCCAATTTCCTTTGGCGTTGTCTAACCTTTTCTTCAATCCGTTGAGAAGTACTTTGTTTGCTGCTTCTGCTTGACCATTTGTTTGGGGATGTTCCACCGACGTGAATCGATGTTTGATTTTAAGATCGGACATCAACTTCCCGAATCCTTTATCCGCGAATCGAGTTCCATTGTCCGTGATTACCACCTCGCACTCCGACCGTAATTATCTCTTTCGGAAAAAGAGATGCGTTCTTTGCCTTAATAATAGATAGTGGTTTGGCCTCAATCCATTTAGTAAAATAATCAATCGCCACAATTAAGAATTTATTCTCCCGGGCTTTTGGAAAAGGTCCTAGAAGGTCTATCCCCACCATGCAAAAGGCCATGGGGAGAGAGAGAGTTGTGAGACCGGTGAGGAGGTGCAATGTGAACGTTTGCGTGGATCCGCAATTCGGACATTTCTTCACATAGTTCCTTGCATCGCCTTCAATGGTTGGCCAAAAGTATCCCGCCCTTAACACCTTCCCGGCTAAGGATCTACCACCTAAATGTTGGCCACATATTCCTTCATGAATTTCCATTAACACATATTCACCTCCGTCCGCTTCTAGACATTTCAATAATGGTGCAGAGAGTGCCTTCTTGTAAAGTCGTTTCATTGAAAATCGCAAAAGATGCCGCTTTTTTCTGACGATCTTGGCTTTTTTGCAGATCGGAAGGTTCCGTGCCCGACATGATGTAATTCAAGATAGAGCAATCCATGTTTGATCTTCATTTATTACGCATAATCGATGACATCGAGTGTAAATCGTCCCCAAAACTAGGTTTCTTTGAGGATCTCTTGTATAACCGACCGGTGATTTCCAGTAGTTTTGGTGCTTGCTAATTTGGAAAGAACATCGGCTCGAACGTTGTTTGTTCTTGGGACATGCTTAACCTCGCGAAATCAAATTCGGCCAGAGTTTCTTGACATGATTCGGGTACTTTTGGAGGATTGGCTCTTTTGCTTTCGCATCGCCCCGATCCGGGAGACCACGAGGAGTGAATCAAGATGGAGATTTAGCCGAGTGATACGTAGATCCGGCCAAACGTAGGCCAAGAATGCATGCTTCAGATTCACTTTGATTATTTGAAGTTGTAAAATTGAAGGTGAGTGACAATTCTATAACCACTCCGGAAGGACTTTCAAGGATAATTCCGCCCCACTCCCTTTGGGATTGGAAGAGCCATCGACATGGATCGTCCATACTTCATTCTCGCCTCTGTAGAAGTCATTTCTCGCTACAAAGTCTCGCTAACACTTGAGCTTTCATTGCCGATCTTGATTCATATTTGATATCGAATTCGGATAAATTTCATCGCCACTTTATTATTCTTCCCGAAAGGTCCGGACGATGTAGGATTTGTCTCGATCGGATGGTTTGTTCGAACGAACGACAACTTGGTGAGAAACAAAATAATGTCTGAGTCGCCGAGTAGCTATTACTAAAGCCAAAGCTATTTTCTCTATTTTTTGATATCGGAGTTCTGGCCCTTGTAACGCTTTGCTCACAAAGTAAACCGGGCTCTGTCCCTCTTTTGTTTCCCTGACCACGCTTCTAATGCTTCCTCAGATATTGAGAGATACAAATATAATACTTCCTCAGGCTCAGGTCGGGTTAATATCGGAGGTTCTGATAATATATTTTTTAACTGGGTGAGTGCCTCATCCCGTTCTGTGGTCCAAATAAATTGATTCCTTTTTAAAAGTTTAAAAGGGTAGTGATTTAAAAAAAGATTTGAGATGAACCGAGATAGAGCCGCAATCATGCCGTTAAGTTTCGAATTTCTTTCTTGGTGTTTGGGGTTTTCATCTCCGCCACCGATTTGCATTTGTCCTGGTTTGCCTCAATCCTCTTTCGGTGAGATAGAATCCCAAGAATTTTCCGCTTTGACCCCGAAAGTGCATTTCTCCTGATTTAATCTCATCCTGCTTTTTCCTTATCTCGAAAAAGCTCTTTGAGATCGGTAACATGACGATTTGCTTGCTCACTTTTTGCAATCATATCATCTAAGTATACTTCTACATTTCACCGATCCGGTTTTTGAAAACTCTATTCATCATTCTCTCGACACGTTGCTCCCCGCATTTTTGAGACCGAAAGGCATAACTCAGAACAAAAATTTCCGCTCTCACCATAAAAGCGATTTTTCTTGATCGGGGAAACATGGGGATTTGGTTATATCCCGAATACGCATCCATGAATGATAATAAACCAAATCTCGATGCATGATCGACTAGTCGATCAATGTTTGGAACAGGAAAAGCATCTTTAGGACATGACCTATTAAGATCGGTATAATCAATGCACATGCGCCATTTTCCATTTGATTTTTTAACAAGTACTGTGGTTTGAGAGCCAAGTAGTATATTTGAGCTCGCCATAAAATTAGCTTTAACTAAATCGCTTCACGCGCTTGGTCGTTGCTTCCGCTCTTCTCTATATTCTCAACCCTTTTGCGTTGGGCAACCCACTTTGCATCGGGATATATTGACAAATGATGGCAAGCGACTTGTGTGGTATACTGTGCATGTCTTCACCACCAAGCAAAGAGATCGGCGTGTTCCCTTAAGCACCGGGTTAATTCTCTTTTATTTCGCCCTGTAGGTTCGCACCGATTTTGACCGTTTTTGTTGGATCATCGCCCAACATTACTCTGATGAATTCCCCGTCCGGTTTTGGTCGTTCTTGCCTTTTTTCTGAATGAGGATGCTGAGTGCTGTCTTTCTCTTCGTCCGAGCTCTCAGGATCTAAACGCGTGCGCCTAAATCCATTACATTTACCTCTGAAAACTTCACTTTCTTCTTTCGCAGACGTATTCTTTGATGCAAGCTCGGCTTTGTCTCTTGCAGAAATTTCAGCTTTGAGAAGGAGGTAATAGCATCTTTCGGAAGATTCTAAATCGGCATTGATAGTTACTACCTCGTTACTTTGAGAGTGAAACTTCATTTTCAGATGTACAGTAGAAGTCACCGCCGAAGTTTCCCCAAAGTCGGCCTCCCAATGATGCAATTGTAGATTGATGAGCAAGGTAATACCATGAATTTAACAGAATTGTCCGAGATAAAGGTTCCTCTCCAAAGGTGACCCTTAAGTCTATGTAACCCATCGGTCTAGTTTGTGAACCATTGAATCCGGAGAGGTCCGTTCCGTGATAGGAAAAAGTTCCTTGGTGTAATTCCAATTTTCTCTAGTACATCAAGAACATGATGTCACAAGAGTCGCCTTGGTCAATTAAAATTTTTCTTATCTCTTTCTCGGCCATTATCGCTTTGAGATTAACAAAGTGGAATGTCTTCCTTTACCTTCCGTTTAGAAGATCGTCATCTCCAAATGACAGTGGGTAAAGCGAGTTGCTATCGGGTTGGCTGATGATGTAGATGCTACACATTGAATTTCCTTCCACTTTCTTTTGATTGTTCTTGCTTTGTAGCTCCTTGGACTTCACCACCTGAGATTACCATTACCACAGGTCGGCCTCTACTCCTTCGAGTGTCTGCCTCTTCCTTATAATCTACGATTTCTTTCCCTCTTACTTCGTCAACCTCTTTCTCTTGTTTGATGCTTTTTTTTCTTTGGAATGGCTTCTTGATATACTGCCCGAGCTTACCTTTTTTGATAAGGTCTTCAATGTCGTCTTTTAAAGCGTTGCACCGATTTGTGTCATGGCCGGCGCTTTGGTGATAACGACAGTACTTGTTGTTCCTCATTCCCGGCCGTTGGGGAATAGGATCGGGATACCTTACGTGTTTAAATTCATTGTTCTGACATTCTTGCAAGATCTTCTCCTTTCCACATATGAGTTCGGTGTAGTCTCGATGTCGCCCTTGTCGAGGTTTGAATTTCTAGATGGCGCGCGATGGCCCAAATCTCCGGGAATTTCAATATTTGATTTGACTTTTCGACTGAGGTCGGCTTTCTTTGGTTTGGTTAGCTACGCTTTTCACAAAGAACTTGCTAGCTTCATCGCCTTCCTCATGGTCGATGTACTTCTGAAAGACGGAGGAACTCTCCTAAAGTCGAGGGTTGGTTGATGCTTACGTCGATTTGGAATAAAGTGCCTCTGCAGAAACCCCGGGATAGGAAATATAGACGAAATTCCTCATTCAACCCATGCACCTTTCCGGCTCCGAAGTTGAATCTTGCAATATAAGACCGGATAGATTCATCATCGGCTTGGTGGATTGCATGCAACACCATCCATGATTTCGCCTTACCTTCGAATGTGCGGCTTGCCGAGAATAACTTGGAAAGTTGTTCCCGTGAAGAGATTGAATTTGTGGGATGTCTCTCGAACCATAAACCCGCAGATTTTTCAAGGGTGAGGAAAAAGTCTACACATGATCTCACCGGAGCATTCCGATATTGCATCATGGTTTCATAGTACTCTAGATGAACATCCGGGTCTCCGAGTCCGTCATAAATTTTCAAGTGTTCAGGAGGTTTTCTAAACCTCGGGAATAGGAAATAATCTATTTCCAAGTGAATGGCCCTCTTTCTGGTTGCAACTCCCTGTTTTTCTCCCGGTTTCGAGCTTTGCGAGGTTGGTAATTGGAATGATGTTGTTTTCTTTCCGGGCTCTCTCTTTATAGTAGTGATGTCCGCGCCTGGAGGACTTTCTCTCGCTCCTGCACCGCTGTCTGCGTGGCGAGGATGATGCATTAGAGGAATCTTCTTCGCCAGAGTCCTCTATATTTCTAAGAGCGCCTCGGCTCTTCTCTTCCTCGCCTTCTAGGTGGAGATCGATGATAATGACGTCGCTCGGAGAGAGAACGATGTCGCCTTCTGAGCTCGTGGTTCTTCCGGTTGCTCGAGCTCGTCTATCGGGTTAATCCGGATCGATCATTGCGGAGAACCCCGGCCCGCAATATCTCGGGCTTGATAACCGCAACCTCGGCTTCTAACTCAAATGCGGAGGCTCTCGGCTCGAGATGCTTCATTATGCCGATTTAGAATTTGAACATGTTCGTTGTAAAGTGTTCACCGGAACGGAATAATCGTAGGAGGTGAAGGAGCTCGATAAGAGGTTGACTCTCTGTTATTGACATTTTGGCCAAGAATGATTAGAGTTATCGCAAATCCGGGGTTCCTTCATCTTGTGACCGGATGATACTTGCTATCCGCACTTTGGCTTGTGATTCGGGATCCATGATTGATCAAAAATAAATAGATAAAGTTTTTAATGAGTTCGGGAAAGCTCCCACCGTGGTAATTAATGTTTGCATCGTATCTAAGATAAGGATATCCGAGATAGTTGGTAGGTAATAAGGTTTTGATCAATTTGGAGTTATGTCCAGTCTTTGATTATTCCGAAATTTGGTTGTTCCATTTGTGGTGGGGTGTACCGCATAAACACTCCGATCTTTCAAGTCGAGCAGATGGAGTTAATGCAAATAAGTGATAATTAATGCGCGCTCTCTCTTGGAATAAGCGCAGAAGATTTATAGGTTTCGGAAGACTTGGGTGTCATCATCCAACCATTGGTTGTGGAGTGCATAGTGGTTTGCATTGGATGAACGTTTAACGCGCTTTACCATTGAAGCGCCCAATTGGCTACTTTTGTGCAGAGAGAGGTGCAAATAAGATGCATGTGATTTCTCCATAACAGAGTTAAACGTGTGTAGGGACTAAGGAACAATTTGGATCATAAATTATCCACAAAATTTGGTTGTTGGGAAAATTTTCGCAGTTTTTGGAAGAACAATATGAAAACGATGACAAATTTGAGGTTGCCTTAAATTTGGTCCGTTGGAGAGAAACTGTTTGTGGATTAGAAACTGTTTGTCTTTTTCATAATGGAAAGAATGAGTTTTATTAAAAAAAAAATTGATGCATATTCTCTTTAGGAATAAGTGATCAATAAGAAATAAGAGTACTCTATCTCGTTATTAAAAAAAAAGATGTACAGTCAAAACCATGAGGAAATATATGTACTGAAACTCATAGGAAAAGCGAAACTTCATAACCAAGGGAGGCTAACAATGAATAATTTTCCAAGCTTTTTTTCTAAAATAAAATGAGGGAATCCACCCCCTATTGTGATACCAAGGGAGGCTAAGCTATCCGGACAAGAGTGCCCTACTCTAGAAATATAAGATACAATAAAGTTCATATTTCTAACGGTAATTAAACAATTGTTCCAACGAAAATAGAGACGCCAATGGACCAAAGACGAATTAGCAAAGGAGTCTACTATGATCTCGGAGTCACACTCACGCCAAAGATTTGACCAACCACGATGATTAGCTATATTGCCCCGAATAACTCAATTTGGAAGGCTTAATTGATCTCCAAATTCATAGAAAAGCAACACAGAGTTATTGCACTTCTTCCTCTCAAAATACTGCTACCTCGCCATGCCTGGACAACCTTTTGCAACCCCGTCAGAATTGCATTAATCTAGTTGCAACTACGAGGGAGTTATAAAACTTCTAGAATCTTAGGACCCTTAGAAGGATGTTAAGTTATCCTAAAATTCTTCAACACCACAAAATTAGATATAGATGAAGACATCTCGCGATTGCTAAGGTTACCCACTGGGAAGATATCAGTTAGGAAAGAGACTATACCCACTACAAAAAAACACAAATTAGCGACAAATTGTTCCTCATTATTAGAAATTAATGACGACCCATTTTCGTCGCTAACGCATATAGCAACACAATTTTAAATTTGTCGCTAATTAGTGAGGACGATTGCTGTTAAATTCGCTTGTGGCTTGTGCCAAATCCATAACCCCGCTCCAGATTTCACCGATGTCAACAAAGGCGGTGGTCCATCTGCTTGAACTACGCCTCCTCGAGATCATCAATCGGTGGTTTCAAAAAGATATCAATGTTAGCTTTTGGATTGATGGGACAAGTAGGGTGATAAATGAACCGAACCAACTCGAACATAGTTTGAAACTCGACTCGATAAATAAGCTCGTTGAACTTGGTTCATGAACCAAATGAAATTTAACTTGAAATGAAAATTGAGCTCGTTAAATAAATGAGCCTAACTTGAGCTAGGAATAGTTTGACTCGCTTTGGTTCATGAATCAACTCGATATATATATATATATATATATATATATATATATATATATATATATATATATATATATATAATCTTTGTTATGCATTTTGTGTTTCTAAAGCAAGGTTTGTTTGTTTATTTGTTGGTGTAGTTTTTTTAGCACTAACTATTACTATATTATTATATCATTATGCAATTCTAAAATTATTTTATTATTATACTTGTTTATTTTTTTATTAAACTCATTAGATAGATAAACAAAAATATTATATTTATATTTATATTTTCATATAAGTAATTATTTCATTTAAAACTATTAGTAAATTGTTATTTTAAAATGTCAAAAATCTAGAATTTTATGGTTTTTTTTACAAAAAAATAGATTTTTTTAACTTTTTATCCGAGCTGCTCACGAGTTTGAGTCGAGTCGAGCTGAGCTGATAAAAAAGGGTCATGTCGAACTCGAGTCGAGCTACGAGCTGAGCCGATTCTTATCGAGTCGAGCCGAGCTGACCAAGTTCGACTCACCTCGACTCATTTCCAACCCTCCAAGTATCAAGCAAGCCAAAAACATATACGGTTTAGTAAAGCACATCTCAGAGGAAGATTAAAAAGCAGAATAATGACTTGCCAACAAGAATAGTGTGTCGCTGATTCTTGGATATGTGGAGTAAATCCATCAGAGCACAAGCCAGCCCGAACATTTTGTGGGTCCGAGGACTTCACCGCCGATGGGTGGTGTAAAATGTCCGAGGTATGCCAATTTTCATAATGCCACGCCATTTTCTTCGCATTTCGACGGATGCAAACATTCTTTGCAACCTTGGAACTATAGGCTAATAGAACATCGACTTTACAGAGATTGGTTTATAATTATGTTTTCCCATTTAAGATCATGATACCTCAGTTTTCCACAGAATCTACATTCCTGTAGTGCACTATCGATTTTACCAAATTCGTTATTGTAAAACAGCATGTGCCTATCCACACAACAATCAATCTTCTTATTTCTTACATTCCAATCTCAGCTTCGAAACTAACATCTTTGTTTCATAATAACTTTTTGGCAAAATATCTTTATTAGGCGTCGCTTCCAAAATCATTTCAGTCACATTATCTAAACCTAAGTCAGAATATTATTTATGGACTTGAGAGCTAAAAACTTCACACACATAGATAATTTTGATTGTGGCGAGCCTTCAAACTGAGACTCATCTAAGGGAACAAATTATAAAATCTCTGTGCTTCTTCATTTGGAAGTTCACCATGATCGTCATACCGAGACTCATCTAATGGAACATTCACCCAAAGAGAATCACAATTGTTTTTTTTTACCAAAAGCTACATATATTATTTAAAATATTGTTACTAAACTAAACTCAAATTTTAAAATGCTAATTTTTTAATTTTTAATTTTTTTGACCAAATTAAAAAGATTTCTTTTAAAATCAATATTGAGAGTTGAAAATATTTTCTTTATTTTAATCCTAAAAATGCATAGAAGTTTCTTGAATGACGAAGAGCCGTGGAAAAACTCAATTTTTAAAATGCTAATTTTTTAATTTTTAATTTTTTTGACCAAATTAAAATGATTTGTTTTAAAATCAATATTGAGAGTTGAAAATATTTTCTTTATTTTAATCCTAAAAATGCGTAGAAGTTTCTTGAATGACGAAGAGCCGTGGAAGTTATGTTACCTACACGGTGCGTAACAGTTCTAAATTCTAATCCGCATTATCATGCAAACAAAAAATGCGGTTAACATTAATCAAAGCGAATCCTCCTTATTTTCTCACGGAAGTTTCTCGACATAAACGTAACGCAGTACCTTCTCGTTCCTTCCTTTCTATCTTCTCTCTCTCTCTCTCTCCCTCATCTTTATATTCCCAACAGAACCTTCTAGAACCACCATAACAACCCCACCTCTCTTTCTCTTTCTCTCTCATCCATACAACCACCAGAACCTTCTGCACCTCTTTCTTCATGGCTCCACCGTCTCCGGTGGAAACCAACGGCGATTCCACCACTAACGCTACCACCGCCGTAGCTATAGAATCGCAGAGATCTATTCCGACGCCGTTTCTCACCAAAACGTACCAGCTCGTCGAAGACCAATCCATCGACGACGTTATTTCCTGGAACGACGACGGATCCACGTTCATCGTTTGGAACCCTACCGTTTTTGCTAGAGACTTGCTTCCAAAATATTTCAAACACAATAACTTCTCAAGCTTCGTTCGCCAACTCAACACCTATGTAATTCACTCCTCACAACACAAAATTCTCTGATTCTTTTTCGTGTCTATTTTTTCTTCTATGTTGAGTTTTTGATTTCGTTTTTTTGATTTTTGAAATTTTTGTTGTTTTGTTTTGCTTGATTTGCAGGGATTTAGGAAGGTAGTACCTGACCGGTGGGAATTTTCAAACGATTATTTCCGGAGAGGAGAGAAACGGCTTCTGTGCGAGATACAACGGCGGAAGATCGCGTCTACGTCACCATCGTTGTCGCCGACGGCTGTTGCTACTGCTGTTACAGCAACCGCAACGGTTACGGTTATGTCGCCTGTGCCGCTGACTGCGATACCGACAGCGATGCCTATTATATCTCCGTCGAACTCCGGTGAAGAACAGGTGATATCCTCAAGTTCATCGCCGTCACGAGCACCGGCGGAACTTCTGGATGAGAACGAGAGGCTGAGGAAAGAGAACGTTCAGTTGAACAAGGAACTCGCGGAGATGAGATTGCTCTGCAACAATATTTACTCTCTCATGTCAAATTTCGCGAACGCCAACAGTAATAGCAACCAAACAGATGGTAGCGCGCAAGGAAGCAGAGAGTCCGGCATGACGGCGGTGAAACCGCTTGATTTGATGCCGCCGGTGGTGAAGCATATCACGGTGGAGATGATGAATCCGAAACTGTTTGGTGTGGCGATAGGAGCGAAGCGAGCGAGAGAGAACGGTGAAGGAGGAAGGGAAGAAGATACGATGTTGCGGTTGCACCATACAGGTGCTGTGGACGTGAAATCAGAGCCGTTGAATTGTCAGAATCATGGAGACAATAATAATCAACAAACCCGTGGTTGAATCTTTGCCGTAGTTCTAATCAAAGGGTGTATAACTGACACGTGGCGTTATCGTGTGCAGGAGCATGTTTAGATTAGATATGTTATGGTGTAGGGAATCTAACACCGAGCACGCGGAGGTGCACGTGATAATCAGTCACGTGTGTCGTTTAACCGTAGGGACCGATTCCCAGAAGTTTCTTATGAGATGTACACGAGTCAGAAGAAAACGATACTCTTTCGTCCTTTTTCTTTATTTATTTTTTTCTTTTTCTTTTTTTGGCACTAAATTGGCATTAAATAGTGTTTAGAATTTTGTTTTGTTTTATGATAATTTTACTTCAATATTCACAATCAGGTGAATATGTTGGTATTGTAGTGCATATATTATTTCTCTTCTGTTAAATGTTTTTTTACCATTAAGTTGTTTTTATAGATATTGAAAAACATAGCTAAAAGTCATTAAAGAAATAATTAAAATTAATGTAAAAAGTTTGGGATTCATTAGAGATAAAATAAAGAAAAGTCATAAGGAAAAGTGGAGTTAGTAGTGCACTTAAAGGGAAAAGAGAGGAAAGGTGGAAGATTCTAGTGATCAAAACACAAATTAAAGGAGATTAAAGTGATAAGCACAAAGAGAAAAGGTTGTAAAAGTGTAATTTTATATTGGAAGAAAGGGCCAAGCAAGAAAAAAACTATGAAAATTCAGTTCACTTCTACTGTCCTTTTGATATTTAGTCAAATTTGGTATCTCAGCAAAGTAAAAAGTATGGTACCAAATTGATGAGTTTGACAACTTGACATCCCCACCATTCCAAATAAGTGTTAGATTATTAATTATTAATATTCTGGGAACACAGACTAATTATTATTTTTTAAATTGTAAAAATATGTTGAGAAGTAATTAGTGTTTTTTTTGAGAAGTAATTAGTGTTAGTGCACTCATTTATAAGTTTTTTTTTTTTAAAATAGGAACAGGACCTGATCCGATGTACTCATAGGCTCTATTTGGCAAAATCGATCCGCTATTTTTACAATGATCCACTAATTGTAGGTGTTTAGTAATACCATTTTTTAGCGTTTTTCCAGTAGCTTATAGGGTTTTTAGAAACGCTAGTTGAAATAGCGTTTGAGTTTATAATTTATAGCGTTTCATTTTTTCTCTCAATTTTATTTTTGCTACTTTAATTAAATTACTTATTTATCCACCATTAAATTAATTTCTATCATTTTTAAGCATTAATTACCTATGTCTATTTATGTAATTTTATATTTATAAGTTACTTCAACCGCTAGTTTTATCAAACACTTTTAATTAAATCCGCGACCTCATCCGCTATCAGCTATCTCATCCGCTATTCGCTAACTTATCCGCTATCCGCTACTTTTTGCCGAATAGAGTCATACTCCCAAAAGCTTTTTGTGATTGTTAATAAGTTGCCTTTCAAATTTCAATAGTTGGCTTCCTACCTTTAAGTACTCTAGTATAGGGTAACTACTCTTCCTTGTTGGTAAGTGTCATTCGTAAATTGACACACTAGTGGCGGATTTAAAACCCATGGTGCGAGGGTGTCAATTTTTATAATCAAGCATCACCAAATATAATCAAAATAAATTTTAATTTTAATAATTAAATAAACTACATAATTTATATTTGTCTTATTCACTGGGAGAGAAATGAATTGTGTTAGTAATTGTGTGTGTAGATTGGGTGCAATATTAGGGCTTGAGTGCAAACAGCGCTGCTAGCTTCTCTCCTCTCAAAGCTCGCTTCTCTATGGCCCTGTGGGCCTTATGATCATGAGATTGTGGTGCTCGTGGTGTTCTCCTTTTTCTCCCAAGGTTCTTTATGTAGTTCTTGGACGCATTTTATGGGTTTCCTCTTCAAGGCTTGTGTTCTTGTTCCATGGGTAATTACACATATAAGTTCACTAAAAATTCAAGGATCATTTCATAAATCATAATTTTTCCAAACACGAGACAAACTAAAATGGGAAGAATGTACAAAATATGGACAAACATTCTTAATTAGAACTCTTGCTATCATAAAGCAAGTAAGCCATTTGAGTCTCTAATTGCTCCCCTTTTATTATTGGTCCTAGTGCCAATTCTTGTATCTTCATGTCCTTATCACATTTGCTACCGACTATTCAAGGTCCTTTGTGTAACACCCCTTTTCTACCCTTATATTACGTGTCATTTATCAGAGTAATTCTTTTTCAAAAATAAAATTGTTTCAATTGATAGAAAAGAAATGCTACAACTTCCTTAAAAACTCATCAAATATGCACTCTTCAAATTTGTGCAATCAACATCGCTTATGGAAAATTCCATTCTCATAAACACAATCGCAATGCATAAATGCCAACTCACCAAATACTCTCAAACACGCCTCAATGTAACAAATAAAAATCAAGATACAACCATTAAACAAATTATCCAACCCCACGCCCCTGTGTGTTACAAAGATCGTAGAGCGACACAACAATACATCCCAAAACTAAAAGAATAAGGCAAAGCAAGTCCTTCACTCATGGTACTGCAGCTGCTGCACACAATAGAGCAACATTCCAAGTGTATGGGTGAGAATTTCAATGGAACATAATCGGATACATAATAGAGAAATGAGAATGCATAATCACAAGGTATCATCATCCTCACCACATCATAAATACACAACACCATTTCAAATCACATCAAGAATAACTCACGCTTATGATTATGTATGAAAATGCAACCCACACGCGGCATATGCATGATGGTACCATATCCTCTTTAAAAACCACTCAAGGCATATCTTCATCATAGAAGAAAACCACTCAAGGCATAACATCATCAATAGTAGTCATAGTATGCACATGCCATGGAACTCTATAACACATGTGCAACTCAATCAACACTTACTCTGAGTACTCATCATCATCATCATAAAATAAATAACCACTCAAGGTATGTCATCATAAAACACTCGTGAGACTGTATTCGCCATTCACATCACAATCTTAAATAACACATCATCATAAAACACTCAGAGAGTGCATTCGCCATTCACATCACAATCTTAAATACACATCATCAAAATCACTCATAGCATGAACCGACACACATTCATCAACATCATATAGTCACGCTCATCATAAGCATATATATATATATATATACATTACTGTTATCTTTTAGTTTTGTGGATTATAAAATAGTAAACCGATTGACTATGGGATTACTCTGTAATCGGTACTACTCGCAAGAGGCATTGGCCACATTTGCAAGGCTCTCGTGATGCCCTTGTAAATACACAATTGAAAGAAATTTCGCCTTAGTGGTAACCCACGCCTAGCCATAGTCAGGAGTACACTAGTAGTATAACCTCTTACAAAGAATTCAATTATATAAACATAACAATCACATTTTTAGTAGTGGGAACAACCCATTTGGTTTGGAAAACATTGTACTTACATTTGAGAAAACATCATAATTTTAATTTGAGAACTTCCCATTTAATTTGCAACCGATAAAATAAAATATCACCCATCTTATTTATAAATTCACCACTTTAACACGCCCCTTTGTTAACAAAATAAACTCAGAAAATTTGGTTCTTGACCAGCCACAAATAGAGAAAACAGTGACTTTTTAGGCGCGTAACGGTAACCAAAACGGCAGAATTTTTCGCGCCAAATTCAAAAGAAAAAAAAATGTTGTCCTTTTAGCGCAAAATAAAGAACAAGAATTTCACATAAAACATCGCTCATTTTTTTTTTTATAAAACAAAGCAGACATTTTCTTCAGAAACAAAGAACTCATGTATAAAAATAACCGCAAGGCAACGACTTATTTTCCTGCAAACAAAGCAAAGTTGTTTTTAGTTTGCTAACAAAGCAGTATTTTCATTTCGTAAAAACAGCAACATTCTTTTTGAGAAACAGCAAACAGCAGTATGTATATTCATGAAAACATCAATTATTTGTTAACAAAACAGCAACAATTTAATAACCAAAAACAGCACCTTATATTTTTGAAAAAACAAGAACTATATTCAATTAAAAACAGCAACAACACATAATTTAACAAAGCAAACAGCAACAATTTAATAACCAAAGACAGCACCTTATATTTTTGAAAAACAACAACTATATTCAATTAAAAACAGCAACAACACATAATTTAACAAGCAAACAGCAACCCTTTCATCACCCTAACCATGGAAATCGATTCTAACCCCATCAACTCACCCAATTCGAAACTCAATTCATCATCCCATAAATTTAATCACGTGATCACATCAACAATTCATCATACAACATCAAAACCCAACAAAACCCATCATATACCCAATTATGTTAAACGAAACGCTCACCCTTACCTTAATTTAAACCGTAGGACTCCAATAACACCAAAATCACCCAAAATAGCAAGCTTTCCCTTCGTCTCCTTCGCAACAACGATGGCTGTCCCTCCTTGAGCAAATTGCGAACCAACAACAACAAGCAATGAGGGATTGAAAATCACCACAATAGGAAAAGGAAAAATTTTGAGAAAGAAGGGACCAAAACCCTTACTCTTGAGCAACTTGAGAAGTTTCTCTCTTCTCCTTTCTTTCTCCTCCCACTACGCACCACCTCTTCCTTTTCTTCTTCGTTGCTTTTCTTTTCTTTTCCTTCCTATGCAACTAAACCTAGTCTATTTATATTTTGGGCTCAAAAGGTTTGGGCCCTTTTACACCCCCTTCCATCGCTTTCCACCACTCCCTAACACAATAAAATAATTACCACATTATAACTCAATATAATTAAAATTAGTGTAACACTTTAAATAATTTAATCAATTACTTAATTAAATTATTTAGGTGTTACAACTCTCCCCACTTAGGAAATTTCGCCCTCTAAATTCATACCGAGTCAAATAGCCTCGATAGACTCCTCATCCCCGCTCTCTAGCTCCCAAGTCATGCTCTCACCAAAGAGCCTCCCAACCACACTACCTTGACCAATGCAATGTCTTTCCTCTCAACACCTTCACCTCTCTATCATCAATCCTCACCGGCATAGTCTCCACCGTGAGATTCTCACGCACTTCTACATCATCCATGTGAATCACATGAGACGGTTCGAATATACTTCCAAGCCGTGACACGTGGAATACATCGCAAGTTCGAAGATTAGGTGGCAGAGCCACCCTGTAAGCAACTTTTCCTACCTCTCCTGATTTGGTACGGTCCAATAAATCTAGAGTCAACTTCTTCGCTTTCAAAGGCACGCCAACACCGCCATAGCGTGACCTCAGAATACATGCTCACCACCAAATTTCAAGTCCTTTCTCCTCCTATCATGATAACTTTCTCGCCGACTGGGACTCTTTCATTTTCTCCCCGATCATCTTAACCTTCTCTCGTAGTCTCCTAACCAATTCCGGCCCAAGAACGACACTCTCACCGCACTCATGCCAACACAACGGAGTCCTACACCTCCGCCCATACAAAGGCCTCAAAAGGAGCCATCCCTATACTCGAATGGTAGCCAAGTATTATAAGTGAACTCAATCGCTGGAAGGTGTGTATCCCACGCACCTCCCTCGCTCCAAAGACACAAGCTCGTAAGATCCTCCAAAGATCGGATGGTTCTCTCCGTCTCACCATCACCGAGGATGATAAGTCAACTCAACCTCGCCTTGGACCCCAAAGCCTCCCGTAAGCTTCCCCAAAACTCGACGACGAAACCGCGGGTCTCTATCCGACACAATACTCTTCGGAACCCCATGAAGCTTCACAATCACCGAATGTATATTCTAGCCAACTTTTGGCACATGTGATGTGATGTTGATAGGAATAAAGTGAGCAGACTTGGTCAACCTATCCACAATCACCCAAATAGAGTCAAACCCTCTCACAGTGTTTGGCAACCTCGTCACAAAGTCCATGGAAATGTTGCCCCACTTCCATTCCGAATCTCCAACGGCTGCATCAACCCCGCCGCTTGGTGCTCAATCTTTGACTTCGCAAGTCAAACATGCGTGATACAAATTGTGCTACATCCTTCTTCATACCTGTGCCACCAAAACAGCTTTCTTCAAATCATGGTACATTTTCGTGGCACTGGATGAATACTTAACTTGCTCCTATGGCTCTCCTCAAGTATCATTCTCTTCATATATCGGCATCATCAGAACACATATCCCGCCCCCGAATCTCAATACTCCCCGAATCCAACTCGAAATCCCCATCCACCGCCTCGATCACCCGCAACCAACAAATCCACCGGGCCACATCCCGCTTCGGGCGCTCGATATTAATCAAGAAGTCATTATCAATCCTCAAGATACCCCACCGACACTCTGCGGTGTCACCTCACAAACTGTGACTCAAATCACGGAATTGCTCAATCAACTCCAACTCCTTCACCATCATTCACGACATATGTAAAGTTTTCCGACTTAAAGCATCACCACGACATTAGCTTTGCGGGATGATAGTTCAAGCCGAAATCGTAATCTTTCAAAGAACTCTAACCAACGCCTCTGTCTCATATTCACTCCTTTCGTCAAACAAGTACCTCAAACTCTTGTGATCACCGAACACCTCAAACCGTACCACAGTAGATAAGGCCTCCAAATCTTTTAGCGCAAACACAATAGCAAATTTAGTTCCAAATCATGAGTAGGATAGTTCTTCTCATGTATCCTCAACTGTCTCGACGCATAAGCAACTACCTTCCCATCCTCGCATCAATACACCTCCCAAACCCATCTTGGAAGCATCGCAAAGATACAACAAAAGGTTGATCCCAAGACAGTAAACACTAGCACCTGAGATGTTGTCAACCTCCTTTTCAACTCTTGGAAGCTCTCTTCACACTTGGCGCCCCACACAAAAGCTCTTCCCCTTACAGTCAATTGGGTCAACTAAGGGCTAGCTTAAAGAACCCCTCAATAAACCTCCCGTAGTAACCAACCAACCCCAAGAAACTCCTAATCTCGGGCCACAGACTTTGGGCTCTCCCACCGCAACATCGCATCAACCTTAGCCGGGCTCCACAAACTATACCATCACCAGAGATATTGTGACCCAAGAAGCTTACCTCTTTCACCGTAACTCACACTTTGATAACTTAGCATAAAGCTTTCTTTCTTTCAAAGACTCTCTAGCACTAACCTCAAGTGCTCGCGTGTTCCTCCTCGCACTTAGAGTACACCAAAGATATCATCAATAAACACAACCACAAACCGATCCAAATAGCTATGGAAGATCCTGGCTCATGTACTCCATAAACACCCCCGTGCATTTCAGGACACCAAACGGCATTACAGAGTACTCATAATGCCCATACCTCATCCCGAACGCGGTCTTCTTCGATGTCTTCATCCTTCACCTTGATCCGATGATAACCCGACCTCAAGTCAATTTTGCTAAAAACCTTAGCACCCACCACCGATCCATCGATCATCAATCCTCTAAGAGGATATTTATTTTTAATAGTTACCTTGTTCAGCTTGTTCGTAATCCACGCACACGCACGCATACTCCCATCCTTCTTCTTAACCAACAAAACCGAGCCCCCATGGTGACACACTAGGCCTCACAAACTTCTTCTCAAGAAGCTCCTCTAATCGCTTCTTCTGGGCCTGCATAACCTAAGCCGACATTCTGAGACGGCACATAGACATGTGCCTAGTGCCGTGCACAAGCTCAATCCCAAACTCAACTTCCTCTCTCGTGGCACACTAGGAATCTCATCAGAAACACTTCAGTGGAACTCACACACCACCGCAACCCATCAATCACAACTGGTTCTCAGCAGACATGGACGCCATCAAAGCAAACAACCGACCACCCTCTTTCATTACCCCGCGCAATTGCTCGCCAGACAAAGAAAGGCACTCTTCCTCTTCAGAAGAAGAAAACTAACAGACTTACTAGGACGCTTGATGTGCACATGGTTATCTACTAACCAATCCATGCCCGTAATCACATCCAACCCACCCAAAGGCAAACAAATCAGATCAACTGTAAAATCTCGCCAAGACCGACAGAGGACACCTAGCACACATTAGAGAAGTAGTTATCAACCCTTAGCCGGAGTGTCGATAACCATCCCTCTCCATAATGCATAATACTAAATTCAACTTTTCAAAGACAAATGTATAATAAAAGAGTGCGTAGCATCTGTGTTAACAATAGCAACTAAAGGTGTACCATAGATGAAACATGTACCTCTAATCGCATTGGGTCCTCTCAACTCCGCCAAAGGCAAAAACTCTCCCCTGGACTTCTCTTTCTTTGGCTTTGGACACCGTGGTAATCGATGTGACCACTCTCCCACAATTAAAGCATAAGCACCTCTTTCCTATCACGCTTGGAAGCCATGTGTCCCTCTTTTCCACACTTGTAACATCTCTTTTTCTCATTATTCTGACAACTGACTCTTATGGCTCGCTTTTCCCACACGTGTAACAAGTAACACCGGCCGCAAAGATCTCCCCACTTCGCTTAGACCCACCAACAAATTTACCAACAAACTTCCCTTTGCCCTTACCAAACAGCACCTCATATGGCTTTCTCGACCGAAAAATTCTTTTGCCTTTCCTTCATAACTCGAGAAGGCATTATTGTCCTCTTCAAAATTCTCGCACTATTAACCAACAATGGGAATACACTGATCTCCGCCGACACCCTATAGCTCTCTTAACGCCAAGACACAACCCGCTTTCAAACTTGATGCATTTAGAGAACTCAAGACCTCTCCATCATAGTGTGGATAAAACTTGGACAAGCTTCAAGAAATTTTGCAAAGATACTCGCCATACCATGCTACCTTGCTCAAGTCTCAAAACTCCACCTCTTTCTTTCCACTGACATCTTCCTGATAGTATTTTCTCTTGAACTCCCTCTCAAACACCGCCCACGTGATCTCCTCATCGCGTCACAACCCCGACTAGCCGCCCTCCACCAATCATAAGCCTCTTTCTTCAACATGTGTGTGCCATAAATAACCTTCTCGAGCATCGGCAATCCATGACACTAATATCCGCTTCCATCTCGCTTTAGCCACTCAAGGGCACCATCGATTATACCCACCTTCAAAAGTAGGAGGGTTCTCACGCCGAACGCGGCCGCACTCACGCGCTCCATCACCCATAGCATCGGGTATGTTACCCACAACCCCAACAATAGCTCGCAAGGCAAAGAACAAGTGCAACATCGCTCCGCCCCGCCATTCTAGTATCGCAATGTAAAAACAAAATCATATACGAGTAACAAAGCTCAAATGTTACTCAACTTGACGACTAACCACGTACGGACAGATCGAATCGCTCCGATACCACTAATGTAACACCCTTTTCTACCCTTATATTACGTGTCATTTATCGAGTAATCTTTTTCAAAAATAAAATTGTTTCAATTGATAGAAAAGAAATGCTACACTTCCTTAAAAACTCATCAAATATGCACTCTTCAAATTTGTGCAATCAACATCGCTATGGAAAATTCCATTCTCATAAACACAATCGCAGCAAGATAAATACCAACTCACCAAATACTCTCAAACACGCCTCAATGTAACAAATAAAAATCAAGATACAACCATTAAACAAATTATCCAACCCCACGCCCTAGTGTTACAAAGATCGTAGAGCGACACAACAATACATCCCAAAAACTAAAAGAATAAGGCAAAGCAAGTCCTTCACTGGGCGGCACTGCAAGCGGCACACAATAGAGCAACATTCCAAGCGTAAGGGTGGTGAGAATTTCAATGGAACATAATCGATACATAATAGAGAAATGAGAATGCATAATCACAAGGTATCATCATCCTCACCACATCATAAATACACAACACCACCAAATCACATCAAGAATAACTCACGCTTATGATTATGTATGAAAATGCAACCCACACGCGGCATATGCATGATGGTACCATATCCTCTTTAAAACCACTCAAGGCATATCTTCATCATAGAAGAAAACCACTCAAGGCATAACATCATCAATAGTAGTCATAGTATGCACATGCCATGGAACTCTATAACACATGTGCAACTCAATCAACACTTACTCTGAGTACTCATCATCATCATCATAAAATAAATAACCACTCAAGGTATGTCATCATAAAACACTCGTGAGAGTGTATTCGCCATTCACATCACAATCTTAAATAACACATCATCATAAAACACTCGAGAGTGCATTCGCTCATTCACATCACAATCTTAAATACACATCATCAAAATCACTCATAGCATGAACCGACACATTCATCAACATCATATAGTCACGCCATCATAAGCATATATATATATATATATATACATTACTGTTATCTTTTAGTTTTGTGGATTATAAAATAGTAAACCGATTGACTATGGGATTACTCAGTAATCGGTACTACTCGCAAGAGGCATTGGCCACATTTGCAAGGCTCTCAAGTGATGCCCTTGTAAATACACCTGAAAGAAATTTCGCCTTAGTGGTAACCCACGCCTAGCCATAGTCAAGGAGTACACTAGTAGTATAACCTCTCTACAAAGAATTCAATTATATAAACATAACAATCACATTTTTAGTAGTGGGAACAACCCATTTGGTTTGGAAAACATTGTACTTACATTTGAGAAAACATCATAATTTTAATTTGAGAACTTCCCATTTAATTTGCAACCGATAAAATAAAATATCACCATCTTATTTATAAATTCACCACTTTAACACGCCTTTGTTAACAAAATAAACTCAGAAAATTTGGTTCTTGACCAGCCACAAATAGAGAAAATGTTGACTTTTTAGGCGCAGAACGGTAACCAAAACGGCAGAATTTTTCGCGCCAAATTCAAAGAAGAAATGTTGTCCTTTTAGCGCAAAAAAACAAAGAACAAGAATTACACATAAAAAAATACTTCATTTTTTTTTTTTTATAAAACAGCAGTACATTTTCTTCAGAAACAACAACTCATGTATAAAAATAACCGCAAGGCAACGACTTATTTTCCTCCGCAAACAACATGTTTTTAGCTTGCTAACAGCAGATTTTCATTCATTTAAAAACAAAGAACATTCTTTTTGAGAAACAAAGAAACAGCAAGAAGATGTATATTCATGAAAACATCAATTATTTGTTAACAAAACAGCAACAATTTAATAACCAAAAACAGCACCTTATATTCTTGAAAAACAGCAACTATATTCAATTAAAAACAAAGAACAACACATAATTTAACAAAGCAAACAACAACAATTTAATAACCAAAGACAAAGACCTTATATTTTTGAAAAACAAGAACTATATTCAATTAAAAACAGCAACAACACATAATTTAACAAGCAAACAGCAACCCTTTCATCACCCTAACCATGGAAATCGATTCTAACCCCATCAACTCACCCAATTCAAACTCAATTCATCATCCCATAAATTTAATCACGTGATCACATCAACAATTCATCATACAACATCAAAACCCAACAAAACCCATCATATACCCAATTATGTTAAACTAAACGCCACCCTTACCTTAATTTAAAACCGTAGGACTCCAATAACACCAAAATCACCCAAAATAGCAAGCTTTCCTTCGCCTCCTTCAGAACAACGATGGCTGTCCCTCCTCGAGCAAATTGCGAATAACCAACAACAACAAGCAATGAGGATTGAAAATCACCACAATAGGAAAAGGAAAATTTTGAGAAAGAAGGGACCAAAACCCTTACCTTGAGCAACTTGAGAAGTTTCTCTCTTCTCCTTTCTTTCTCCTCCCCACCAGCAGCACCACCTCTTCCTTTTCTTCTTCTGTTGCTTTTCTTTTCTTTTCCTTCCTATGCAACTAAACCTAGTCTATTTATATTTTGGGCTCAAAAGGTTTGGGCCCTTTTTACACCCCCCTTCCATCGCTTCCACCACTCCCTAACACAATAAAATAATTACCACATTATAACTCAATATAATTAAAATTAGTGCAACACTTTAAATAATTTAATCAATTACTTAATTAAATTATTTAGGGGTTACACTTTGCTTCTTCCTTGGTGATGCCTCGCGCTCAAGGTGTACACCAACATCCTCTCAACCAGAGGCGAATTGACTGCCGCCTGAGCCTCCACCTTCAATGTTGGGCAGTTTCGGCATGTTCCAGTTCGAGGCCAACAAAGCTATTGTGGTACCTTACATATTTGTCTCCTCGCTAGTCAAGGTCGCTTTCTTCGATGCTTACTCATCACAAAACCTTGATCAAAGGCTCTTTGTTGTTTATCTTAGGCGCATTCTGCTTTCTATGACTTATAAGTTGTTTCATGCTTTCCAAGTGTTTGTTGGTATGTCTCTAATCAAAGATTTTCGTGTCTAATGCCCAATTTAAACCTACTCTCACGAGACCAAGTTCAGGACATTTAGAGCAAGAAATCGTTGTAAAAGCACCGACGAGACTCGGTTTTAAAGCTTCCCAAGTTCAAAGTTTTGCCCCTTTCAAGCAAATGGCATCCTGTAGAGAGGAGGTGGCTTGGTTAGTGGTGGTCTATTGAGTTCTTTAGGTGTCCCCCGACTAAACTGGCCGATTTGGCTGATAGTTTGATTGCATATGGTTATACGAGTTTGCGATAGTTAATTACTCTCTCCGGTCCACAATATAAGAGAAAAAACTAGACATGTCACATACAAAAGAATAACATTGGAACATGTTATTTTCAATTAATAAAGCTGAAATCTAAGTTTCTTTCCAAAACTATCATTTTTATAAAATTTAAATTTATAGGAACAAGGTTGAACCACATGGTAAAGTGGAGACAATAAATGTATATCATAAACATTCTTTCTAAGTAAATAAAGGTAGAATTGGAAGTAGACATTTAATACACCTTAACAATGATGTTTGTTTCTTCTATTGTGGACCACCAATTTTTTCCCCTCTTATATTGTGGACTGCAGAGAGGAGTTCGTGTGGCAGGAGTATCTCGTTAGCATTTCCTTTGGACTTTGCTTTTTCCACTCCCTCCTACTCAAAAGACATACCCTCACCCTACACATTTACCAAACTAACCCACTTACATTTGAATTCCCTACCCTCTCCCTCTTCTTCTCCTACAACAAACACACTCTCTCCAAAACCCAAACCTCCTCTCCACTCCAAAACCCACCCTCCTCACCTTCATCATTCACTCCCATTCAATTACCCAACATTGGCAACTAGCTCAAGGTAATAACCCTACCAAACTTTTTTCATTTTGGCTCCGCTTTTGAGCTTGTTTCTACCATTTTTATTTTCTCAAATCGCGCTCAGCTTCGAATAATGTCGCTCAACATGTTCGCTTTTTATCGCTCAACGTGTCATAAATGGGGTGTGACTTTGTTGTTTTCGAACACCCTTATTCGAACGCTGTTCGCATAAGGACGTTCGAACAGTCGCATGACAGTAACTAATAATTTGCAGTTTTTGTGCAGGTTTTTGTGGGTTAAATGGAAGAAAATGGGGAACTTCGAGAGCAATGAGATGTCAATCGAGCAGCTTGAGATGTCAACTGACGTTGTAGAAGTTCAAGACTTTACTAGTTCTTTCGTAACTGATACGATAAGAATTAGTTGTTGATTACTCAACAAAGCGAGACAAGTCATTTTGGGAGCATGTAGATGACAAATTTGACCCTGTGGTTCAGATAGTGGATGTTTTGCTCTACTCGTAAATGCCCTACTTCCCAACGAGGAGTGGAACGCCTACAAACCCACACGCTCGGGTTCCACTTACTTTGTCAACGTGTCCAAAGACCTAATCCATCACAAAGAAAAAAGCGAACTCAAGCTGACAATGCTACTACCTTCCCTACTCCTCCACTACCTAAGAAACCAACACCCACACCTTTGGTTACGTGTCGCTATTACCATCTGCTTTCAACAAAATCTCTTACCTTAGCACCAGCTCTTACTTTGACACCAGTTCCTGCTCTTACACCAAATCCTATTGTTACAAATATGGATGCTACAGTTATGGATGTTTTTAATAAATACATAATAGGGATGCCAATGTACATACATTCCTATGTTGAAAAAATTGTTAATGTGGTGGTGATGGAAACTCGATTCCTGCCAGACACGCATTTCTTGGAAGGGGTGAGAGGCTTTGGCAACCTGCGTGAGAACTGAAATGATGGAAGAGCTTAACCAATACAATGACTTTTACACTTGTCTGTATGGTGGAATTGGAAAGGTAACATTTTTGATGAAGGCGTTGTTGAGGGCACATCATGGGGATAATGTTGAAGATAATTGGATGACTACACCGGATATGGGGTATCTAATCAGTAACAAGTACAGAGTCGTCCTGACTTGTTGGTCACCTAATTGTTCTTACACAATTTTTCCTTTCAATGTTGCACCATTCGTAAGTGCCCAACATTTCAACATCATTTTCGTAGAAGAATACAAACACTTTGTACAGTGCATGCTGACTTCTATTTAGATTCAATTTAGTTATTCTCAAACATTACATGTCATTCTTTTTTTTTTTGTCTTTTGAAGGTCTTTATGAAGTCCGAAGACCAATGCCCCGCCGGATTTAATATGGAATACTAATAGGCACCCATAGCAAAGCGGTCAGACTCGCTTTATTAGCCGCATGCAAAAGTGGAAGTGTTTGATCCTACAATCACAACCCCATCATCCTCCTGTGTAGATTTAAGTAAAGATAGTGATGAGAGTCAATGTTAAGTTAGGTTTATAATTTTGGTACACAAAGTTGTATAACTCTTGACTGACTTATTTTGAAATCATCCAAAAAAACTCTGTTTTCTGGTTTATTAGCATCTGTTCTGCATAACAGTGATTCGAAGGCGACCATTCGAACGACACCATGCAAGCACGTTCGAATAACGTCATCCGCGTCAAAAATTATGCACCCACACACCATCAGTTACCAACTTTCCTTAACACGTATGAATATATTCGAACCTGTTCGAACGAGCTTATGCGAACATCCAAAATTCCTTAACACGGATAACGTCGTTCGAACGCGTTCGCACAACGTCGTTCGAACCGTCACTTAAACCGTGCTCCACGAGCGTCCCACGCGAGATTATTTTTGAAAAAAAATTGTTTAGGGGTGTGCGGTGAGTAGGAGGGGGAGTGAGAAAAGCAATATCCTTCTTTTTATGCATCTTTGGGGTTTCATAATCATGTATGGTACCCCCAATAATAAGATGAATTGGTACACTTGGTGAAATGTTGTGGCTTTACAAATCATGAATGAAATATTTCACTATTAACAAAAAATGGAAGGTTCTTTTTTTTTTCCCACCACTTCCCCATATACCCCCACGAGCCCTGCGCAAAGACCAAAATACCCTTACAAAATCTAAAGATTCCAAGAAATCCTGCACCTCCAAAAAAAATATGGGGGTCGTATATACCCCCCTCAAATCAGATATACTCCATCATATATACCATTTGGGGTTGTATATACGATGGCCAAATTATGGGGTCGATATACACTCCCAAATGATATATACGATGCATGATATATACGATTGAGGGGTGTATATACGAATTTCTATTATGGTTTTTTAGTCAAATAAAAATTAATTAAATTATTTAAAAATTAAAATTATATATTTTTAATATAGATAAATTAGAGATGAATAACTTAGGCCTAAAAATAGGTTTAGTGTGTAGTTCGTTGACACGTGATTTATGTTATACGTCGAACTAATATTTTAGGCTAACAAATCTGTTTTGTGCAACCTACTCCGATCATAATGAAACCACAACCACAACGCCTAAAAATCTCAAATTCCATCGCTTATTATTTTTTATTAATTTTTTAATTTTTCATAGTCTGCAAAAATCTAAAAAAATTTGCATAGACTTATTTTAGTTTTGTTAGATTTTTAGTGGTATTTTTATAATTTTTTTATTAGATTTGACTCTCTAACGAATTTTTTGTAGCCTTTTAGTAACATTTTTTAAAAAGATTAAAACAAATCATTAAAAAAATAAAACCATCGTGATATACGCTTTTTGAGATGTGTATAGGATTTGACATAAAATAGCCATCGATAAACGCATTTCAAAACGATATACGATTTGTTTTTTATTTAAAAATTAGTTTTCAAAAGTTAATATTTTTGTGCTATCAAAATGTGTGGGTGTATGAAGGAAAGGGCGGGCATGAAAAAACAAGCTAAAATGGAATGTAAAATATTTCATTCATAAAGGGTAAGTTCCAATTTACTTTTTGAGGATGTCCGTTTGATCCCTTCACTTGAGGGAAGGCCCACCTCTACACACACGCAAGAAGTAAATCCCAATTTCAAATTTAGGTAACTACAGAAAAAATCCGGCATAACAATTTGTAGTGTTAAGCACAAAATCAACTAGGCATATGTAATAGGGCTGGTTTTTTTATACCATCCCCTCACACCCCCACCCATTATTGTTATTCCAATTTTACCTCTACCATAAATCACATTTTGACTTTCATTAAATCCACTTTGATTGGGACTCACATTAATACGCATCGTATATACCTCAATGGAAGGTATATACGATTACATTTAATATTTAACGCCGACCTAAAAAGACTCCATCGATATATGTCCTTCAAGACATATATACGATTGCATTATTAAATGCTACGTTGACTACCCATCGTATATATTTTTTGACACGTGGACATATTTTTTTTTGTCGATTAAATTTCTTTGACACTTGTTTATTATTTCTATCCGTTACTCGATATTTTTTGACACGTGACATATTTTTTTGTCGATTAAATTTCTTTGACACTTGTTTATTATTTCTATCCGCTACTCGATATTTTTTGACACGCGACATATTTTTTTTTTTTTGTCGATTAAATTTATTTGACACTTGTTTATTATTTCTATCCGTTACTCGATATTTTTTGACACGTGGACACATTTTTTTTGTCGATTAAATTTCTTTGACACTTGTTTATTATTTCTATCCGTTACTTCGATTTTTTTGACACGTGGACATATTTTTTTTTGTCGATTAAATTTCTTTGACACTTGTTTATTATTTCTATCCGTTACTCGATATTTTTTGACACGTGGACACATTTTTTTTTGTCGATTAAATTTCTTTGACACTTGTTTATTATTTCTATCCGTTACTCGATTTTTTTTGACACGTGGACATATTTTTTTTTGTCGATTAAATTTCTTTGACACTTGTTTATTATTTCTATCCGTTACTCGATATTTTTTGACACGTGGACAGATTTTTTTTTTTGTCGATTAAATTTCTTTGACACTTGTTTATTATTTCTATCCGTTACTCGATATTTTTTGACACGTGGACATATTTTTTTTTGTCGATTAAATTTCTTTGACACTTGTTTATTATTTCTATCCGTTACTCGATATTTTTTGACATGTGGACACATTTTTTATCGTCGATTAAATTTCTTTGACACTTGTTTATTATTTCAGAGCGGAATCGTTGCATTGGTCTTTGAAAAGACAGTTGAAGACTTCGAAGGGTGATCTATCAAAATGTTTCATATCTATTGATGACATGCTGACAATACATTTTGATCAAATTATCTGGTCTTTTCAAAGAAGCATCGCCAGTAATCAAGTCAAGTCTAATATTCCATCGCTTAAAAATCTTCAAGGACTTGTTTCGTTATTCGTGCATTGGGTCACATGGTGAAAGAGTTTGAAAGGTCAAAATCTGGGGTTGATATGACAAAGGGCGTGTGTTTGCATTCAAAGGAAGACACATATACTTCCTTGTGCTTGTGAGATCGGTATTTTTCATGCTTCCGCAATTTATTCCGCTTCATCGTTGTTGATGATCACCGGAAACACTTGAGTTTGGATGCAAAGAGATGATAAATCCACTCGTGATAAATCATCTACCGTGATATTTCTTATCGCTTGATGCTATCAAGGCAAGATTTGATAAAGTCGTGAGGAGGAAAATATCTTATTAAGAGGCAAATGAACGAGATAGCTTTCCTTCTACTTCTTCTATGGTTGCACCTAAATCAAAAGTCATAACGTAAAGGTGCACCAAAGAAGAAAAAATAGAAATTATTTGATGCTAAGCGTGATCCTTCGGGTGGGAGCACGTGGATGAGAAGGTAAAACAGATCAAGAATCCGGGCTTCCAAAATTCCTACACAATGGCCAACCAAATTATCTCAGTGGCGCATGCATAACCGAGACTAAAATTCACTTACCGCTTGTTCCAAAGACACGCGGCGCAACTATGTTGAAAAAATTGTTGATGTTGAAGGTGACAAGAATCGCGCTTTTTAGAGCAATCGGGGTTGACTTGACATGGGTGAGGAGGACTCGCCTCTTATTAGGCAAGCTTTGATTCAGAAACAAAGGATGTGGACTCCTTGTATTCGCACATGTTTGGGAAGAACCGATCGTTAGAGCTTCGCAAAGCTTTAACTATTGAGTCATACGGACGCCACCGAGTCAAAGTGGTTTGATTTGGTTCGAGATGGGGTATATGGTTGCAACCGTGTATAATGTTGCATTGGTTCGCTTTTCTTTGCCTATGAATTTCACTTATCCGCTTTTGAGAGGCACTTACGCTCATCTAAGTTGAAAATCATATCTGCTCGAATGAGCAAAATGTACAATCGGTTGCATCTTTCAATCTCTCCCACTTGTCCGCTGCTTCTCCTATTGCCCCACAAAGCTGGTACTAGCACTACTCACCGAGAGTCCGCTTCATGGTTGCATCCAGATGCCGACGCTTTACCCTATGACGCCTATGTGTCCTCCCGTGCACCTCCCACTCACCGTGATGCCTAGATGTATAGATTTAGCCGATGATTCTATTGACGGCTTGTAGATAGATTCACACATTTTTTGTATTACACGTGTATATATTACTATATCGCGCTTTTTGTAATTATACGCGCTTATTTTATCCAATATATCTACACCGCTGATGTTAATCAAATCACGAGACTTCAAATTATAACCGTAATAAAATCATAACTATTAACAAAAACAAAGTCCATCGATATATCTCTTTGGGACATATATACGATGTGTATTTAACGCGATCGTATATAGGTTCCGCAGCGTATATACGATTGACTTAAAATGCATCAATCGATATACGCACAATGAACATATGTACGATGTCAAAATTTTACCCATCGATATAGGCCCCAAAAAGATATATACGATGGGTTGTTACTTTGTAAAAAAATAGGATTTTTGAAGGGCATTTTGGGAATATCATACCGGGTGGGGGTATATGGGGAAGGGTGGGGGTACAAAAACAAATTTTTATGTAATATTATCCTCTCTGTGTGGTAAAGTAGTGGATAATGGATAGCAGATGACAAATTATGTGTTTGAGTAAAACTAAGCAGTAAAAATATCTTATAAATATAAAATGACATAAAAAGATATTTAATTAATGATTAAATTATTTAATGATGACAAACTATTTAATGAAGAAAGATAAGTAATTTAAAAAAGTATTAAGGGTAAAATGTCAAAAAAGTGAAACACTATACGCTATCCACTAAAATGCTTCATGAAGTAGCTGCTTTCAAAAATGCTAAACGCTACTTTAAAACATTAAACATTAGTACTTACCAAATATTTGTACTCGCCATTCGCTAGTCTCATCCGCTATCTCAGCTAGCTGATAGAACGCCTAAAATGGAGCCTTTAGAGTATTATAATAAATAGGCTAAAATACAATCTAACTATGATTGTCTACAGTCTCTAAACATGAAGCATATGACAGTATAATTGTTAAAGAATAGTCAGCAAGAGTTAAACAACTAGCTGATGTCTAGCTAATTATGATGATTCAGGCTATGTTCAAGAAAAAAGTAGTAGATAAACTAACTTATAAATGAATCTAGCAGAAATTGATAGTAGAGATTTATGTAGTAGATTGAATTTAAAGTGTTTGGTAGAAACTAATATCAAGAACTTATAAATATAAAATTACGTAAATAGACATACGTAATTAATGCTAAAAAGGAGAGAGAAGTTTATTTAATAGAGGATAAATGAATAATTTAATTAAAGAGTGAGACTAAAATCGGAGAAAGAAAACGAAACGCTATGTTTTTTAAACGCTTAATTCAAGATAGCTTCAAAAACACTATAAATTATTAAAAAAAAATACTAAAAGTTGGTTAAATACCTACCACTAGCGAATCAGCTTTACTCTCAATGAACAATATTGTCAGGAGAAAAGAATAGTTTTTGTTCTCTTATAACTTGTTTTATGGATTCTATTTTACTGAGCCATGTGATACATGGGGTAGATATGTTTTTGTGTAGTGTGTGATAGTGGAGGCCACCATACCTATGACCCCATCCCTGTTTTTGTGTTAGTTGAAAATGAAAAAGGAACCACGTTTCCTTTATAGGCAAAGAAGTTCAATGATTGAAGTGAAGAAAACAGTAGTAGATTTTATGGTCACAGTAGCATGATAAAAGTGGTACTTTATGGCTTCTCAAAGCTTCAAAAGATATTTCAAAATATTTTATTAAAATTTTCATGGCACTTTTCATTTTTCTTTTCTAAAAAGACACCGTCTACATGTGGAACTTTTGAATAAAATATACATGGCCATCATTTTCATACATATAATAAATCACAGGCAGGCTTCTCTAGAAGGAAGGTACTACTTTTAGTTTCACTTCTCTCTTCCATCAATAATATTCAAGCTTTTTCTGTATCAAATTGGGATAGAAAACGTGTAAAATATCTAGCCGCAATTGTTGAAACCAAACTCATAATTCTCCCGCGTCACTGTATATATCGACCAAGACGAATCTTAGTAATGCTTGTTCATGCATATCTTCATGGAGATTGTTTCTATTGAAAATTTCACTCAAGAGTCTCAAGTGTTAAATCTCAACAATTTAATATGTTGATTTTATCTTTTCATGTGTTAAAGCTTTTCTCTCTTACTTATTAATCAATATTTGAGATTTCACATGATAGTAATGCTACTTGAGAGAATCTATTATATTCTTCGTGATGTTCCAAACAATTTAGAGACCCAATACAAATATTAAAAGTTGGACAATAAATGTCTTGCGTCTCTAAAAGATTCAATAAATATAAATAGTATATTTAGAAAAGTTTGGTAAATTGTACATTTAGTTTCTTGTTTTGGGACAAAAACAAAATGCCAAAAATACCAATAATTAAGAATATAGCCAGAGGGAATAGTATGTTTTTGAACCCTAAAAAATGGTATTGGGGTGAGTCCTGTGCGGTAGCACAACCCGCGCATGGCCATGGCTAGCCCTGCTCCATAGTAGTAATTTTAATATTAATTATAAAAATATAAATTAGCACCGCTACTTAAAAAGTTGAGTCAAAAGAAATTTCTGATATTATAAGAAGTAAATACAAAAATCACCACTAAAATTTATTTTGTTTTACATCTTTTGATTTACTTAGATTTTATTTAGTCGAATGACATTACAAGTGTTATGAAACAAGATATAAAGAACAAGAAGAAAGGTGAAGAAAATATAAGGAACAAGAACAAAGAAGGAGAATATGGGGCTTTGTATTATAAATATTCATAACACTCCTCTTTGATGTCCACCAAGGATATGCCTCATTAAAACATTACTAAAAACCCAATGGATAAAAATCTAGTGAATAAAAAAGAGTATAATATAATCGCCAAAGTGGGAACCGCTTAGTTAAAAACCTTTTCAGAAAACCTGGGACAAAAACGATGACAAAGGAAAAAGAGTGCACTTTTTTCTCCCCGAATGAAGCGCCACTTCAAAATATGAATTTCAACATCCGAGTTTCTCCCCGAGTGTATATGGAGCAATCTACTCATTGCCACTTGTGATGTATCCTCTTTAATGGAGTTTTATGTCAATATTATCTTCAAAATATCTTACTTGAATTGTTGGCATTTAGGCATGAAATGAAGAGCTCTTTCTTTGAATACTCTATAGTTTTTTATTGAAGTTCTTCAGGAGTTCTGATAATATTCATGTCATCAACATAAACATATCAGTTATAACTTATAGCAAATTCTTTTCCAAATTTTTTATAAAACTACTAGTAGGATACCCGTGCATACGCACGGGTGTTGTCATATTTTTTTCATGAATGAACTTAGACATAATTTAAATAGTCCGACAAAGACTCGTGAAAAAAGACCAATTTAAAGTAGTTAAAAATGAGTCTCAAATAAAAAAATTAGATAAATATTAAAATCTAAAAATGTAAAAGTATCATTTAAAAATAATCTGTGCATTTATCCCGTGTTCTTTTATATATAGTGTCAGTGTTGTTTATCCCGTATTTTTTTAATATATCAGTGCAACTATCTCGTGTTTTTACATACATCATTGGAATTATCCCGTGTTTTTTATATTTCAATAAAGTTATCTCAGAATAACCCAAAGTAATTTAATTAATTATTTGATTAAATTATTAAAGTGTTGCATTATTATAATTATATTAAATCATTATATTTTAATTGAAGGGATTAGTAATCCAGTAAACCGGATGACAAGGAATGACCCAAGAGCCCAAGCCCATTGACTTAGGCTCCTAGGCGCTAGGGTTGATGCAATTCGCATCAATTGAGAAAAAAAGAAAGAAAGTTGCGAAGAGAGGGAAAAGAGAGAAGAGGTGCGATCGGCTAGGGAGAAGGGAGAAGAGAAGGAGAAAAACGGCGCATCAAGGAGGAGAAAGAAGGGTTTAGTCGTGAGCAAGGAGTCTTTGTTGTTGTGGTTACTTTGGTGCTTCGTAGAGATCCCTCCGTCTTCGAAAAACTTAAGGTAAGGGTGGGTCTTACCTTATAATGAGGTCTATAATGAGATGTATGTAGATTGTAGGATTTATATTGATCTCTATGTGTTGTAATTGTTGTTTTGTTGTATGATTGAAGGTGTGATGAATTTATGCTTTAGGTGGATTATGAGAAGTGTGTAGGAAATTGTAATGTATGTGAATTGGTTGTCAAAATGTGTTTATGAGACTGTTAGAATCAATATAAGGTGTTTGTGAAACTGTTGTTGATGATTGAGTATAAGGAAATTGGAGAAAATTTGATTAAGGGAACCCTAGACAACATAGGGCGCCAACTGCTAGGGAGAATGGCGCCCCACTGTGTGCTGCTGTATTGGGCGCCAATGGCTGCCCAAATTGGCGCATGTGTGCGCTCGTGTTCAGGCAAGCGGCGCTCGTAAGGCGCCATGTGGCCGCGGTGTGTTGTCGCAGCCCAGGTGCGTGGCGCCAAAAGGTGGCCGCCTGGGCGCGCTCAGTGTTGCCAGAGCCCAGTGCGTGGCGCCAAAATGTGGCTGCCCATGCGCCTGTGTGTGATATGTCTAAGTGATGGGCGCCTAGTAAGGCGCCATGTGCGGTGTGTGCGTGTTGTCAGAGCCAGGTGCCGGGCGCCAATGTGGTTGGCCAAAGGCGCCAGTGAGGCGCCAAGTTGCCGTGCGTGAGTGTGTGCAAAGCGGGCGCCGCCACGTGGCGCCCTGTGGCGCCAGTGTGCGCCGTGGCTGTGTGTGGGTGTGGTGCCGCACAGGCGCCAAATGGTTGCCCTCGTGCGCCCATGTTGTTGCTTGAATTTGTGCTGGGCGCCGCTTACGCCTGTGGCGCGTGTGTGTGCGCTTCGAGTCCGGCATCGTGGTCTCGCTTGGTCTTAGTTTGTGTCCAGGTGCCGTGTTGCGCTGGGCGCCAGTTGTTGCCCGCTTTGGCGCATGTGTGGTCAGAGTTGCCACCGGGCGCCCGCTTTTCATCGCTTTGGCGCTCGGGTGGTCGTGGTTGCCACCGGGCGCCGCTTTATTGCTTTTGGCGCCTAGCGTCGCTCGCTTGTGTCCGTGTGCCGCTTTGGTGCCGCTAATGATGATGGCATAATTTTTATATTGCCAATGTTGTTAAATGACGATGGGTCTATTGACCAAATTAAAATGATGATGTTATTGATGATGGGCGTAAAGCCAAAGTGACGATATTGATGCTGTGGATAAATTGTTGGTTGTTCATGAAGTCTCATGCATTACATGTGCATTTTTATTGACGATGTGAGGCTTCGGCCTTTGAGCTATTGACGATGAATAAGGCTCAATTATTGACGATGTGCCCAATTGGCAAAATTAAGGACGATGAATGGTACCACATGCATACTTGCATTTTCATACATTCATTCTCATAAATGTTGACGGATCAGAGGATCATTGTGATACACAAAAACATGTTAATATAGTTGTTATAAATAAATAACAAAGGCTGTTGTATGTATATCTTATGTGATGCTGTGATTGATATAATTCTATGCACTAGCATACTACTTATTATAAGCTTGATTATACGGATAGACTCACTCCCTTATGTTGTTTATTACTACAGGTAACCATGAGTGAAGACTTGTTTTCCTTCATATCCGCGAGTCAGTCTTATGCTCTGATACGTAACACTCAGGGGATGGGCATTAGATTTCTTGTTTTGTTCTGTTTGGCTGTTGAACTATTTTATTTGAGAATATTATGTTGTTATTGAGACCGTGATTTGAATTTATGAGATTTTTTTTAATCCGCTGCGTGATGTATAAGTTTTCCAGTGCGTGAATTGAATTAATATATTTTTTAGGATTCCATCCCACACGATTGGTGTTACGTATTATTTTGACTTATAAGATGATTTGTTTTATGTTGTCGTTGTTTTAAATGAAGTAAATGTAGCATCCCGTTGGGATGAATTGAAAAATAATTTTTAAACTCTGATATTTTATTTATAAATTGCCGGGTAGAAATGAGGTGTTACATTATCACGTGTTTTTTAATATATCAGTGAAGTTATCTCATAGTTTCAATTGATTATTTTAGTTGATTAATAGATTATAGTGGACATTAACGGATAGATGGTAGATTATCAAATATTTCAGTGAATTGTTTTGTATATATCAGTGCAGTTATCCTGTGTTTTTATACATACCATTGCAATTATCTCAAGTTTTTTTTTACATATTAGTATAGTTATATATCCCATGTTTTTAATATATCAAACAGTAGTTATCTCATAGTTTCAATTTATTATTTTAGTTGATTAATACATTATAGTAGAGAGGAAAAGATAGATAGTAGATTATCAAATATATCAGTGCAGTTTTCCAGTGTTTTTTTATATATCAGTATAATTATCCCGTGTTTTTTATATATCAGTACAGTTATCCCGTGTTTTAAATATTAACCAGTAGTTGAAATAATCATTAAGTTTTCCTTTTTCTTTTGATATATTAATATCCTGCTTTTTTATATATCAGTGAAGTTATCCCGTGTTTTTATATATTAGTGCAGTAGTTTAGATTGATTATTTTAGTTTATTAGTAGATTTGATTTGATTTGAATTTCGAAATTTGAAAAAAAAGGGGGAAAGTTAAAAAAAATGGAGTGAGAAGAAATTTGAAAAAAATGTGATAGTAAATTACAATGTTGCCCTTAGTTAGATGAGTTGTCAAATAAAAAGATATTAGATTAGATTAGTAGATAGTGGGTAAAGAAAGTTGGTGAGTTTGATTTGAATTTTGAATTTTGAAAAAAAAAAGTAAGAGAAAGTAGGAAAATGTATTGAGAGAAGAAATTTGATAAAAGTATTATAGTAAATTACAATGTTGTCCTTAGTTATTAGATGAATTGTCAGTGAATAGAGAGGCTTGTTTGTGTAATTTAAATGTGTTGTTTGTATAAATAGATTAACTGTGGTTTGTTTGTATAAATAGATAAATAGATATTAGGTTAGATAATAAATAAGAGTAAATTGTAATTATATAAGATTATATAGTGGATTAAAAAAAATGGGAAAAGAAATATTTTTAAATAAAGGGTGTAGGGGCCACTAATAATAGATCTGTAAGAAAAAAGAAATATTGGGAAATGTGATATTGAAAGAGAGTGAGTGAGAAAGGAAGAGAAAGTAGAATTAAAAAATTAAAAATAAAACAAAAGTGGTGATGTGTCAAAAAAGTAAGATGTCTAAAATTGTAATTTTGTAAGTTGTTTGTTTGAATAAATAGATATTAGATTAGATATGAATTGGTGATGTCATTTTTGTATCCATATGTGTTCAAATTATAGTATCTCATGGAGGGATTAATTCAATGAGTGAGAATCCGAAAAGTGTGAATTGGAATATTAATCCTTCAAGATCTTCAAATAATTACGACTATCAAATGAGTCATAAAAATAAGTTGTAGCAACATTCATCTTGTGAAAATTGAGCTCTTCATATGCTACAAGGCTAATTAAGTATTGAAAAGTACTTGCATCCACCCTTGAGCAAAACATGTCGAGCTTTGAATCTCACAATTTCATAGTCCTCATTCTGTGTTTGCACAAAAAATCCATATGTATACGTTTGGTTTCACACCTTCAGGTGTTTGGACTACAGGTCCAGAAACTCTTGTAAAATGAGCTTAATTCTGTTTCAATTTCATCTTTCAATTTTGGCCAATTCTCACTTTGCCTAAAATCTTTAGTACACTTTGATTCATGATCATCGCTATCATTTATCACATTTAGCGCTATATTATATGTGAAAATATCATCAACGTTGACTTTGTTTTGGTTCCATTGTATTTCATTATTGAGATAATTCATCGAGATATCTTCAATTTTGTAATTTTCGTGTAATCGATTAGTTCTTCAGGAGCTGAAATGTTAATGATGTCTAAAGACTCTTGTTTGCTGGTGTTTTTAGCAAACAATCACTAGTTTTCAATATTAAGACTGTGAGATCAAACTAGAAAATCTCTTTGACAATTGCCTTTGTGTTTTGTGTCTTTCAAATAAGTATGTAAGAATGTAAAAATAGTAGGAAGAGATAGTTTGAAAGCGTAATGAAAGTAAGAAAGCAACAAACGAAAAACAAGTAAAAATTGCATTAAAATGATAGAAAGAAGAAGTGGTACACCAACACGCATAATATAATCCGATTCACTCTTGTTTCGCTTTGGCTTGGAAGTTGAGTTTCTCGTTGTTTTTGTAAAATGTGGTGACCCCGCTTTCCTATTACAAGCGGAGTATTTATACTCTCGATACAATCGTGGGCAAGCACGATAACTACTTCCTAAAAACTAGGAAATAACCGCCCACTAATCGCCGCTTCGCGCTTCACCACCTTGTCGTCGAAGGATTTGGCGTAAGTATTGACCCAGCTTTGTTTAACAATTGGGGCCTCTCCCGCAAGGTTTCGCCATTGTTTCGTAGCTTGAAGACCCAAGTCCGCAAGGCTTGCTTGCATTGTCAAGACTTGTACAACTTCACCGCCGAATTTATGGTACATTGACTTGAGCATTGACCGCGGGCCCACGTAATACTTATTAAATGTGCAATAATACCATTTAAAGCTTAATTTAATGCCCTTGTCGGAATTTTGAGGTAACAGATCGCCTCAAAAATGCTTTTTCGATTTTAATAAGGAATGGAGGGAAGAAAAGGTATTTTTGAATATCGTGCAATGGTCATTTCTACCGCTTTTTGCATTTCAACAAAGGGTTTAAAAGACAACTATCATTACTTGCATGTAAAACGAACCGCCTTATTGGCACACGCTGCATAGTTGGTGGGCCATCACGCCTCTCAAACGTCGCGAACGCGGCGGAAGTTATGGCTTAACGCAAGCAATAATCAGAGCTTCCCAACATATATAAACGCTACAACCCTTCATATTCCTTTCTTTACTCGGCTTGAACTTTTGTGAAGTCTCTCTCGCATTCTTCATTCTCTCGCGCTTTGCAAAAATCCCAAAATCACTAAAGTTTCAAACTTTCATTCCTTTTCTTCAATCTACGCCGAATTTCGCCTCGCATTTGCTTTTTATCCTCATGGCTTCTTCATCCGTCGCCGAATGTTCAACGGCACCATTTAAACCAACAGACTCTAAAACCCTTGATGGCTTTGTTGATGAGCCCGACATTCACGATAGTCGAAAGCAGCTTCAATGGCAAACCCTGTAATCGATTCCTTCTACTAGTGGTTTATACTCATGCATATCTAGGTCCTCTACCGATATCCTATTAGAAAACACAAGTTTTCAAATTTTCCCTACCATGCCTGCCTTCAACCTGCACTTTCACTAAGACCCTTTCCATTTAGAATTTCAATAGTCCTTCCTGTGGTTTTCGTGTCGCTCCTGTGCTCGACCAACAGATTTACATAGATTGCCTCGACAAGGTAGAGGCTAAAAAGGCCGACATCCGAAAAAACAAGGTATTTTTGACCTTATCCAGCTTGTTCAGGTATGGGCCTAAGTATGACAAGACTTTGTTATTGGTCGCTATGCGCTCGGGATTGTGCCACTCATAGCCTTCATTTGAGACGTGGCATGCCGAATTCCCACTTTACTAGATGTTGCCGCCATCACAGTCCGAAACCCCAGGTGAGACTTTTGACCCCGCTAATCCCGACATGTATACCCGCTCACTTTCAACAATGCCACTTTTGCTCCTTACATCACTTTAACACCACAATCGTGACAATGACACTGTTCGCTAAAGAACACGAGCCTTCTTAACCCTTTGGTTATCCTTTTGTTTTCTCAGACTGCTCACCTGTGTTTCTAAAACCTATATTCCATCGCAAAATTTCAACTCCACGAGAAAGAAAACATTAATCTTGTTAAACCGTTGTTGGGTTCTTCTATCGTGAGCTTGACAATGCCGTTTCTAGAATCGAAAGAAGATTTAACCCACCAACAAGTTCTGGCCTCGCCCATCAGGGTTATTGCAATTGTGGTCGCTAGCCACTTTTGAGTCTCGACTAGGTCTCAGATATCCCCAAGTCCTGCTCACCCAACCTTAAAGTCTAGGAGGATCAAGCGGATTCGACTAGCTCACTGAAACCCAAACAGATAAATATTCCTCCGTAAGAGTCTTTCAAATTCACTTCGACATGTTCCCCGGCGCACAAGTTTCAGAGACTCTATGGCTCCCTTTCAGGCAAAGGCCTTTCGGTCCAACTTGGTTTCTCAGAACCATTTCCTTCTTCTTCTCGCTTCTAACAAGTCGAGGAGATTACCCAACCGCAAGCCTACCTCTCCCCGCTATTCTTTCTACCAGACTTACCCCCGCAAAGCTAAAAATAGCTTCTAATTAAGAGATACTTCCCAAGTTATTCTCGCTGCATACTTTGGCCTTTGTCAGTTCGACCAATACAAGCAGTGTTTTCATAGGCGTAGAATTTTCGAATCCGCATACGCTGTAGCCTACAAACAAGCCTTCAAGAAATTTCACTATAGGGCCTTGAATTTCAACCTCTCGATTCAACCCTGCATTCTCATGCACCAAGAAATTTCATGAATGGTGGATCTGACATTACACCATCGCTGGAGAGGCTAGTGATACCTTTGCAGAAATATTATGAAGAAATTGGTGGCAGCCTTCCCTTCAAACAACCTGTATTTACTTTTGATATCCAAATCTTTCTCGAGTCTTAAACATCTCAGAATTTAGTTTTATTTCTGCTTTTCTTACCAATGTTTTTCGACATCGATCAACTCGCACCAAGTCAAGATCAAAGTAGCAAGGCTACCACAGCAAAATCTCCTCCAGCAACCAAGAAAATAGTGGACGCGAGATCTACTCTAGACATTGTCCTAAAGAAGGTATGTTGCCATTTATTCGCTTCAAATTATTTTTGATTACGACTTTTACTTATGTCGAAAACCTTCTTTCTAGAAGACAACCTGCAAAATCCCTCAGCACTCAAAGCTAAAAAGAAAATGGTCCTTCCCGGTGATGAGGTACTATACTCTTGCCTTGTTAATCCGTCAAATTTCTCTTCCTCCGTCATTCACTTTCTTGTCATAACCCAAATTCTTTTTTGCAGGACACTGAAAGTGATGATAATATCCCCCTCACTCAGAGGGAGAAGAAGAGAAACCTTCCTGAGATTCAAAGGGCAGCTCAAGGCATCATTATTAATGAGGCTCCTGAATCACCTTCTTCTCCTCCAATCAAGAGACTTAAGGTACAAGAGGTAAACTCCCTTTCGACATTAGTTTAGACTTATTCGGCCTCATCTTTCCAATCCTTAACTTAACCGATATACCTTGTTGTGCATAGGTGGGTGGATCGCCGTGGACAAACTCAAGTTCGGGCCTATGGTTGAGGTCGCGCCGATCTAGAGTTGTCACTCCCATGCTCCCTTTTCCTTCATCTCCTCGTGGTATAATCGCTCAAGAAATTTTCCAAACGTTGATAACCCCAAATCCTCGCTGAGGAGTTTGCTCCAAGTGGCCGGAAATGTCGAACAAGAGTTCTGGCCGTCAAGAGAATGCTCCCGCTATGGAGGAGGCTATTCCGATCGATAGTGGTCGAACGGAGGTCGTTGTTGGAGAAACCGCCAAGTTCCGTAACTTACCATTCCAACAACCGGCGACTGTATAGAAGTGGCTACCTCCGCACAAAATTCTCAAGCAAATATGGTCGATCAAGAACCGAGGAGCTTTAGAGTGGGGGTATTCGCAGATCAAGGTGCTTCGCCAAAGAGTCATCTAACAAAGGCTGCCACGATCAAGAATTGGCCGAGCTAAAGAAGACTGATCCCTGGCACTTTGAAGATCATGTTAAGTCTCAAGAGCTCGCCGAGCCGCTTGATTTGCGCCTCAAACAACTCTCTAAGTTCTATCAACCAAGAGACGGCCGAAAGCCCGCTTCACCACCAAGATTTAAGGTGTTAGAAGGGGACTTGGTGGCAACCATCGAGAATGAACCATCCGTGGTATCTCGAGGTAAAATCCTCATTCACAAGATCACCAAATTAGATCCTCCTCAAAACGCCCTTTCGCTCTTCATGGAATTTGGCCCCATCTTCGAGCAACTTTCTTTAATCAACCAACGGCCGACCACCTCCAAACACAAGGTTCAAGAGACTCAACTCGCTGAGGTAGAACTCGCCTCTTAAGGCCGATCAAGACGACATCGAGGCCCTCAAACTCAAGCGCCTAACGATGAGAAAGCAATCGCCGAACGGGATGCGTAGATTGCGCGCATCGATGAAGAGATAAAGACCCTTCAACTCAAATCGCCAAACGCTAAGCATCGTAAGGGCTCGATCGTTGAACGCATGAGTGTCGCTTCTTCGCCCACCAAAACCACCAAAGCATTGGCGCTATATAGAGCACTTGGAGAAGATCGACAAGCATCAAGTCGTTTCGCCGATTTCTACAAAGAGTCAGACTTTCTCGACACCTCTATTTCTCTAAGTGTTAGCATTATGGAGAGGCATAAGGCTACCTTGTCGACCTTCCGAGGTCAGAATAGTTTAGCATTCTAAAAATGGTCAGTGTAACTTTAACAATTTCTTTATACATTGCCATTTATGAACAACTTTCATTCACTTATAATTGCTCAATCTTTATCTCGCTTAATGTTGGCTTGTATCGCTTTAAATACTTGCCATTTATTCTAAAGATTCTATTTTCGCCACCTAACTCTTCGACTTCATAAGCGCCATTCTAAAAGCATCGCAACACGCTAAATGGGCCTTCCCACCCCGGTGACCATTTGCCTAAAACTCTATCTTTTTATCCATAGGTAATAGGACTTTCCACACTAACTCCCCTTCCTTAAAGGTTTTTAACTTAACCTTTTATTGTAGGCTTTAGCTACTCTTTCTTTTCTCGTCGAATAAGCATCTCTAAAGCTAACAACCTCTCTTCGCCTACATCAACTAATTCATCAATCATCATATTCCAATAATGATCAAAAGGGATTTCACATTGTTTCAATCCTTGTTGATTGTAACAGATCTCGATGTGTAACACCGCATCATGCCCAAATGTTAACCTCGTAGGAGTGGTATTTATAGACTCTTTAGGTGAAGTTCGACAAGCCCATAACACTTGGTCAAGAGAACTGTACAACTTCTAGGCTTACGCCCCACGTGTTTTTTAATCAAGTTAATAATGATTTTATTGGCAGCCTCTACTTGACCATTGGCTTCAGGCGTAGTATGGTGTCAAGTCAATAACTTGAAACCAATTTCAAGAAATAAATCTACCATTTTTCGACCAAGAAAAAAAAGACTTGGTCCTGTAGTAATGGTCTCTCGAATTCCATATCTATAAATGATATGATTTTGAATAAACCTTATCATCGCTTCGATCTACATTGGCAAAGGTATTGCCTCTACCCATTTAGTAAAGTAATCGATCCCTACTAGAATGTATCTCGTGGCCTTTCGACGAGGTTGGTTTTATTTCTCCAATCACATCTAAAGCCCAACCCCGAATGGCCAAGGTTTCACTATAGAATGCAACTCATTTGCAGGTGCACGTGTTGTATTCCAAAGATGTTTTTGGCATTCTTGGCAACCTTTGGCAAATTCTATACAATCTTTTAGCATAGTTGGCCAATACATTCCTTGTCTAAATAACAACCATTTCATTTTGTGGCCTACTTGATGTGAGCCACATGCTCCACTATGTGTATCAGAATCGCCAAATATGCCTCGCTTTCACTAAGACATTTTAGTAGTACTCTCTTCGTGAGTTTGCTTGTACAATTGCTTTCCAATTAACACATAGCTTAGAGCTCAGATTTTTACTTTTTGTTAGTGTCCCCTCGAGGATTCTCAGAATACTCTACAATGGGTTTTCGCCAATCATCATCAACCATATTGTCAATAGCAAAAATTTCGCTAAGTCAATCTCGCACAAAATGTGACGTTGACGCCAAGACTTCATTTGTATTTATTGCCCCCAATTTTTGGTGTTGACAATAACGTCAAGGAGTATTATGGAGAGAGTCTTCTCGAGATTAATTTATCTTTTATCTCAATTAACTCTTTCTAGGCTTTGCTTCGATACTTTGTAACCTAAGCAATTTGTGCTACTTCATTTGCCACGTGATTTTCAATTCGCAGTAAATGTTCTAGGTGAACGAGCGTAAACCTTTTTAGCAACGTATTGGCAATAACTAAATATTTAATTAGGTGTTCATTAATACATTTGTATTCTTTTGTCAATTGTTTGACCACCACTTGAGAATCACCTTTATTTCGACATAACTTGCCCCCAATTCGAGCAAAATTTTAAGGCCTACTATTAAAGCCTCATACTCAAATTTCATTATTTGAGCAAGAGTCTCAATTTTAAATTTATACTTCGTTGGAGTATTTTTCCTACGAGATAATCAAAATTCCAATACCGCTTCCATTTTTATGGCTTCGAGCCATCAAGTATAATCTCCAAGGATTGTATGTCTAACTAATGTATTTCACATTCGACAAATGTAACGGTCTACTATAAAATCAGCACCACTTGTCCTTTAATTGACTTGAGGGGTTGGTAAGTTGTTGTACTCTAGCAAAGCTAAAGCCCATTTGCCAATTCGACTATGCAACATTGGTTTTGACAACATATGTTTAATAACATCAAAATGCGAATAAACATAAACATCTCACGATTTTATATATTGCTTCAATTTTGTACAAGAAAATACAAGCAAAGGCATAGTTTCTCAATTGACTATACCTAGTTTCAAAGATCGATCAAAACCCTACTAAGGTAATAAATGGGTCTTTCGACACCACTATCATCCTCTTGCGCTAACATGCTACCTATTGTGTTATCGTAAGTCGCTATATACAATTTTAGCAATTTGTTTCAATAATGTGCAATAAATTGGTGGCTTGACCAGATAAGACTTGATTGCGCCGAAAGCATCTTGGTGAACTTGCTCCCACTTGAATTCATCTTCTTCTTCAATCTCAAGAATGGCTAAAAACTTGTGTTTTGCCACTTAGATTTGAGATGAATCTTCAAGGAAGTTGATTTTCCCTAGTAGTAGGATCAAGTTCTTTTTTGGTCAAGCGGGCCTTCGCTTCCATAATTGCTTTAGTCTTATTTTCGTTGATCTCTATGCCTTTCTTGTGTACTACAAAACCCAAGAATTCACCCGCACGCATACGTAAAGCACATTTGGTTGATTCATTTTCAATCCATATTTCCTCATTCGCTCAAAAGAACGTCAAGATGGTCTAAATGACCACTTTCTCGAGGATGACTTAACCACCACATCATCTATGTATACTTGCATAAAATCATCAATAAAATCGTGAAACATAGAATTCATTGCCCTTTGATAAGTGGCGCCAAAGATTTTTAAACCAAAAGGCATGACTACCCATTCATAAACACCTAATGCCCCCGACATCGAAAAGTCGCTTTGACACGCCCTCTTCGGCAATAAAGATTTGATTATACCCCGAGTAGCCATCTAGCAAATCGAGATAATCAATCCGCCGCCGAATCTATTAGCATTTCTCGCACGGGCATAGCGTATTCATCTTTAGGTGTTGCATTATTTAGATCCCTAAAGTCTACGCAAACTCTAAGTTTTCCATTTTTCTTCATTATCGAACTATATTAGCTAACCAATCAACATACCGCGCTTCCGATGAATTTGCTTTTGAATGTGCCTTTCTATTTCTTCCTTGATCTTAGCCAATATCCGAGGAGCAAATCTTCTTGGCGCTCATTTCATCGTTTCTTCCCCGGTCGAATGGGTATTTGTAATTCCACCACTTTCGACTCAACCCGCATTTCATTGACTCCAAGCAAAGCAATCTTTGAACTCCCGCAGTATGAAATAACTTGTTCTCAAGGCAAAGATCAAGATGTGCACTAATATATGTTGGCTTTTTGATCGCCATTTCCCAAATCCACTTCTTCGATCGATCTTGAGCTTGCATGCGCTTTGTAGAATCTCTAGGTCTTTTTCAAAACCCAATGGTTCGCCATCATAAATGCAATCCAATTTTGTCATTTATGACTTCACCATTTTCTTCAGATGAAGTTATGGCTTCGATGTACCATTGTTTGTTGATTTAACTCGCCTCCAAAGCCGCTTTTTATTTTATTTTCGCCATGTAAGCCGTAATTTATCCTGCGCTAATCGGGCAACCGACATCTAAACCTTCTAAGAGTCAGTTGTCCCATCCCCGCTGGAGGTAGCACACCATCAGATAGACATTTGCACCTTCTATTTCTCTCTTTCCCACACAAAACCATGTGTTGGGTATAAGTGAATGGAGGAAAGCACATTATCTCAAGAGATATATGCTTGGCTAGAAGATGAACATGGCGCAATATTCGCCATTTGTTTCTCGAATTCTCCCCGGTGACGTTATTTACGCCAAGAAGGAAATAACTTTGGTCCGCTTCGACGCACTCCACCGCACCATCATCCTCCACATTACCAATTTCTCGTGTAGGCTCGAGGAACAGCTCCTACGCCATGTATCCACTCTCTCCCAAGGAGTAGATTGTAGCTTGCTTTTGATGCTATAACAAAGAACGTGGTGGTTCTTCTAACAAAGATCTACCACCACTTCCACTTCGATACCTCCCAACGATCGCGATTTCCCTCATAATTGGTTAACATAATATTATGAGGTCTAAGGTCCAGATCAAACAAAATTCTATTGTCTTCAAAGATGGCCTCGAGGCATTAAGTTAACAAAGAGTTCTCCATCGACTCAAGATCTTATTAATGCCTACGCCATTAACTTTGGCCCGCACGCATGCGGCTTCAAATGGTGTTGCATGCCCTCGCCCGCCTCTCAAAAGTGGCCATCTGCTCTTCTACGCAGCCATTGTTCATGACATAGTAGCATACCGCTTATGGTTAGCCATATCCCCAATGAAGTCCTCTTCGACGCCGTTGGGGACCGTGAATAAAGATCATACTCACTCTGGCAGATAGACACCACGCTGCAGATGACGCCGAAACTAGCCTCAGAGTCGCCGAAATCTGAAGTAACATCTTCATCCATGTCGAATGAAGCACTTTTCTTCTTTAAAGGTGTTAATGGAGGAAAATCCTCTCCATAGCAGCCTTCTTGGTTCCTCTATCACAATAGATTTCCCTTTAGCCTTATTTCCAACCTCACTTGATTGGCAAAGACCTATACTTATCTTTGTGTTCCCCACGGTTTTAGGAGTCACACCCTTAACCTGCTTTTGGCGTTGCTCGCTGGCAACCAGTGTTGCCTTCTTTTTCGAGCTACCGTAACGACGCCATCGGGTCTTCGCCATGGGATTCTTCCCTTTATAATTGTTCTTGTAATTATATTTCGAGGCCTCACCGTGATTGGCTTGGCCTTTCCAAATTTTGTCGAGCAAAGACTTTGTAGTGTCTACATCCAAAGATGTATCCACTTCTCATTGATGGGTCCGCTTCTTGGAAAAAATGGTTTCGCAGAGGCAGATAGCACAAACTCCTTCGCTACACCCTTACCAAAGAAAACCGCAGCTTGCTTGTCAAGCCTTGCTCGAATTCTTTACCTTGTAAGGGAGGTCCCCTCTTTGAAGTCAAATTTGGCCTCTTATCCGCCATTTCTTTTTAAGGGTTGTCGAACTTCACAAAGATTCGACACTTTTAGCCGCTTCTTTATCAAACACCGTGACCGCACCTTGGACATAACATGACCTCAGAGCTCAATTTGCACCTGGCTTAGGAAGTCTATCGATCTTCTCTCACTGGGGTACACAGATTGCACCTTCTCCTCGTATTCTTCCCCGAGTAACTGCTGCACAAAGACCACTCTTTTGTACAATACTTTTGATTTTTCAAAGCAGAGATTTGGTAGACTTAGGAGAATCCACCATTTTTACGCCTACCATATTGATACTCATCTCAATTGGTTCGCAGATACATCGCTCCACTTGATGGAGGGGTCAAAGATCAATTTGCATCGGTGCTTTATTCTTTTTATCTCCAAATTTGAGCCTCCTTCCTCGATCGTCAACCATGTCCCCGAAAAGTACAGAACTGGCCGGGCTTGTATGTCCCAAAAATTATGAAACTTACAATAACCCTTTTTCTTCCTCTGCTCGAGAGGAGGAACTTTCGTGCCATTTGGCACTATTATTTGGCCATCGCTACTAGCAAATCAAGATCTCGCCACATTTAGTAACATCAAAAGTGTACGCTTTTAGGCACAAATCTATCATTCTTAGGCTCTACAGATTATTCCCATTTATGTGCCTTAATAATTTACAAGCATAAGGAGGACTGTGCTTAAGTTCACCACGTCTATTTCCTCGCATTCGACATCACTAAATGCAAAATCGAATTGTTCATCTACATAGGCTATCTTTTCTTTTTGTGAAAACCCACCGAGTTTTCTTTTTATTGTACTTATTCACTCTAGCCTTTTCCTCTTTAAGCCTTTCGACTTGTCGAACTCTATCGCCTAGTTGGGCCATGTCTCTCAAATGAGACGTATCCAATTTCTTTCGAATTGAATAGTCAAGGCCACCGCAGCCATTTCGACGAGCTCATGTTCGTGCACTTGTGTAAAACACCTTGTTTTCAAAGAACTCGAATCTATTCAAATAATCATCAATAGCCTCGTGTACTTTACGTCGAACACCGCCAATTCTTTAAGGCTAATCTTCGATCGCCCATGTAGAATTGCTCATGAAAAGCCTTTTCTAACCGCCCCATGTATATATGGAACTGGGGAAGAGTGGTAAACCACGTAAAGGCATTTTTAGTTAGAGAATTTGGAAAATACTTCATTTTCAAACTCTCATTTTGAGCTATGTCTCCCGCCTACCATGTACCTGCAATATGTTCGACAAGAGATTCATTGGTGTCACCCCAAACTTAGTGAATTTAGGGATTTTCCAAATTTCGCAAGAAACTCGCTCGCAAGATATACTCACACAGGGGCGATATGAAATTAGGCCTATGTAAACCTATGTTAAGGCCATTTTGCGCCATTATGGTTTCGACCAAAGTGGCTATGTTGTCTTGAGCGCAAACGTTATTTCGTTGCACTTGTCTAACAACTTCATCAAGATTTTGGTTTCGATTCACCATAACCACCTCGTGGATGCGATTTCCCATTTGTTGTTCGCCCATAACCGCTCTGGCTTCGATAACCACCGATCTCTGTGGGGTATTAGGCATATTGTTCCCTACAATTTGGTAATCGCCATTGTTTTCGTAGGAGCCCCAAAGAAATCTGCAATCCTACCCATTTGGTCCGCTAACATCCGATAATCGGTATTTGTGTTTCAATCAAAGGATTGAACACTGCATCAATTTGTTGAGTCATCATATTAACCATATCATGATTGTTGGCTCACTTGTTGTCTTAACGCCAACAAGGACGCATTGGTTAATGCAGAGGATTTCACCAAGCACGCCTCGTAAGAGACGTGTGAAGGAGAAAAGGTCGAGACATGTGGCATTCCAAAGAGGGCATGCCATATACCCCAAAAGGGTATGGTGGTAGACTCATATTTTGGAAACGTGTTTCCAAACTATTCCCTCGCTGCCACATAAGGACAAGAAGGAAGTCCCATACTTTGTGGGCAAGGCCATAGACGATGTCGAACCAACGCTGGTCATTGACATCGTGGGAACGGTTATTGATGTCACCGGGCCGTAGTCCCCGCAACATTTCCACCGCCGACATTGGCGTAATCTACCGCTGTTCCTTGCACTTGTGATATCACAGTGGTCGAACTAGAGGCGTTGTTAGAATTGGTGCGCACTCATCCTACCACCTCAAGTGCATACAAGTTTATACACTTAATGTAAACGACACAAAATAATCGCAAAGGTCCCATCAAGGCGTGCTAATTTGTTTGCGGGTGTTTTTAGCAAACAATCACTAGTTTTCAATATTAAGATCGTGAGATCAAACTAGAAAATCTCTTTGACAATTGCCTTTGTGTTTTGTGTCTTCAAAATAGTATGCGTAAGAAGTAAAAATAGTAGGAAGAGATAGTTTGAAAGCGTAATGAAAGTAAGAAAGCAACAAACGTAAAAACAAGTAAAAATTGCATTAAAATGATAGAAAGAAGAAGGTGGTACACCAACACGCATAATATAACTGATTCACTCTTGTTTCGCTTTTGGCTTGGAAGTTGAGTTTCGTTGTTTTTGTAAAATGTGGTGACCCCGCTTTCCTATTACAAGGGAGTATTTATACTCGTCGATACAATCGTAAGGCAAGCACGATAACTACTTCCTAAAAACTAGGAAATAACCGCCCACTAATCGCTGCAAGCTCGCGCTCGACCAGCCTTTGTCGTCGAAGGATTTGGCTAAGTATTGGACCCGCTTTGTCGAACAATTGGGCCTCTCCGCCAAGGTTTCGCATTGTTTCGTAGCTTGAAGACCCAAGTCCGTCGAAGTTTGCTTGCATTGTCAAGACTTGTACAACTTCACCGTCGAATTTATGGTACATTGACTTGAGCATTGACCTGTGGCCCACAGAATACTTATTAAATGTGCAGTCAATACCATTTAAAGCTTAATTTAATGCCCTTGTCGGAATTTTGAGGTAACAACTCTTCTAGAGGTTTATATCCTCGCTCGACCATCTTTGGTTTTAGCTCATGTTCTTGTTCGAGAATTTTTATCTTTGGAATCGATTGGTCTACCACGCCTCAAGCGCGATTGAGACTCATTTGCAATATTCGATTGTCCAACAGGACATCCATTTTATTGAAGCATTAATACTGATATGTATGATTTGGTCACACATTTGGATCAATAAATGCATTCGGTAGATGATTTTATAAGCTTTGCAAATGAATTTTGAATTTCTAGTTCACATTGTTTAGTTTGAGGATCAAGATGAGACAATGATAATTTATTCCTACTGATCTCTTTTTTCAACTGCTTATTCTCTCCCCCTAATGCTGAGAAATTTAATTCATCAAATGATAATCATCAAACTGGACTATAAATAAATCTCCAATTATTGGCTCAAATTACTTTATTATACATGGATATTTATATCCAATATATATTCCCAAAAGTCTTTGAGGACCTATCATAGTGCATTGTGAACTGAGAATTTGGATCATACACTGCACATCCAAAAAGATTTAAGATGGGAAATATTCGTGACAAAGAAGAGTTGTGATAACTTGTTGCCTTGGTGCGAATCAATGTTATAGCATGAAAAATTGCATTTTCCCAAGTAGAAATTGGAAGTTCTTATCTCATGAGTATCAATCATATAATTAACTTTAGACGTCTATAGAATGGTTCTTCAAGACCATTTTATGAATGTACATATGTTATTTGATGTTTAATATCAATTCTAATAAACATATCACACTTGTCAGATGTTTTCTAGACAATTTAGAAAAATGAGCTCTTAGTGACGTTAGAGTAGCAAACAATCTCACAAACTTCTAGTTGTGAGTTGACGATAAATACCCAAACTTCTAGTTGTGAGTTGACGAAAAGTACATGTGCCCATTTAGTTGATGCATAAATTAAAATCATAAAGTATCTAAATGGTCCACATGGTGAGTGTATTGACCCACAAATATCACCATATGTATTCGTTCTAAAAAGTTGAGATATTCATTTCCAATTTTTGTGGTGATGGCTAATTCCATTGTGTATAAGAGGTACATGAGAATTTATTAGATTGAAGAATCTCATGGTTCTTCAACTGATGGCCACATGAATTTTCAAGTATTTTTCGCATCATTATAGACCCAAGATGGCCCAACCACCATGCCAAACAACAAAATTTTTGTGATTTGTAAACGCTTGGTTTACAACAATGTGTGCTCAATTGCATTGATATAAGTGCAGTACAAACTAGAGGAAGAGCGGGAAACACTTCCACTACACTTATTTTATCCAAAACATGTCTCGTTATATAAAGATGTTCAAAATCTTCTTCATCTCTCGGGAATTTTTGTTTTCTCCTTAAAATTGTATGTGCGCTTACACTATCAATGGACACATATCTTCATTACTCTTGCTAGTGTCAATACTCATTCTATCCAAAAAGGAAGAAAAAATAGATAAAAGAGAAGTACATGAAACATTATAAATAAATTATTTAAACATAAATGATTATGGAAGTTGAAAACACACTTAAATATATAACTTTATTAACATAGGAAACCTAAAGACACTCTTAAACTTAAAACTTTATTATTATTGAAAACTATAGAAATCTAGTTTTTGACACTTCCATCTCCAATAAGGTGATCTACTCTCGATCCATCAAGATTTGCAAATAAATCAACAACATTTAAGTAAGTAAAATCCATAATTGAAATAATCATATCTTCATAAGAAAAATAGGTCTCAATTCTATTATCATTATTTTTAAATGATTTTTGGTAAATATCAACAAGATGCTTTGGTGTATGAGAGGTACAACCCAAATAACCTTTTGCCTTAACAACGATAGCAAATATTTTTATTTTTCTACTTCTGGTGAAAAAAATTGTGTTCTTGTAGTTTCCACTGTGATTATTATCAAGACTACGGCCACAGGTTTGCCCATAGTGGTCGTGTGTTGCTACATTCACTTTTGGAAATGAAACAATACTAGTGGGACGAGTCTCATGACTTTTCATCAAAAGTTCATTATCTTGTTATCGAGTGTTGCCACATTCGCTTATGGTAATGGAGCAGTACTAGCGAGATGAGTCGCGTGATATTCCAATGAATTTTAGTTGAAGGCGCAACAACTCCATAGTCAAGTAATAATACTCCGGCATAGTGTACTAGATAACGTATTATAAGATCATGTTGCCTTTTCCCATGAATTTGTAAAACAATAATAGCTTATAAAGATCAAGCAATAGTTTACATGTAAAATTCATATTAGGATTTACAACATATTTACAATTAAGTAACAAAAGTTCAAATTACAAAGGATTAATTTTGAAAATTAACAAATTACCGTAATTTTAAAAGTCACAATCCAAAAGATAAACAGACGAATTGGTCAACAAATCACACAACAACCCAATAGATAGTAAAATCTTTAAATCTTTTGACCAATTCAAGTTCAATTGCTCAAGCTTCTCAAGTTGATTTGAAATAAGAGTAAGAACTCAGCTGAGTTATAACTGCATGTAAAATATATGGCTTATCATGTCCAACATCAAAACCTTCTAATCTAATATAGCATCCAAAGTGAGTTGTTGAATAGATCAATATATTAAGACCAAACAATACCAGCAAGTAACTAAGAACCGATCACAAATTCCAAAATTATGCATTATGTCATATTCTAATAATTTCTACAGTGTAACAACACGATGGTCGAACTACACAATATTCCATTTGATGACAAAATAATGAAGGTCCTGTGCAAGGTTAGTAATCTTGTCACAAAACAATGTTACATTTATGAAACAAGTCAACAACTCAAAGATTCATGCCACGATTTATAAATTTCAGAAAATCTAACCACCACATAGAACACAAAACATAGCATGTGAGGTATAGGCATGAATCGAACATGGAAGCAATATCAGAAAGAACCAGTATACAATTGTCTCGATGTTATCATCTCTAGGAAAAAGACACACATCGTATAATAAATTTCTAGTTATCATCAATTGCATTGGCAAATCATAAAACTTCCAGTTATCATCAATCAATTGCACTGGTCAGTCATATACACTTCAACTTTTCCACATTACTAGACTTTCACTCGAGCTCTGCACGGGGTCTTAGTTATTTTCATAAAATATATTACATATAAAAACTATAAAAATGATTTGCCACTTTTTTTTTATTTATAAAAACTATAAAAATGTCATTACATATTTTTGTTTTTTTCCGTAAATGATTTGCCACATTTTTTTATCAAAACTTCAATAATATCATTAATCTGTTTTTGTCTTTTTCCGGATATGATTGTCCTTATTTTTTTATCAAAACCACAAAAGTGTTATTACATACGTTTGTCTTTTTTCGAAAATGATTGTCTTCATTTATTATCAAGACTATAAAAATGTCATTACTTTTTTTGTCTTTTACCAAATATGATTACCCTCATTTTTTTTATCAAAACTACAAAAAATGTTGTTCTAGACTGGGCTTGAGGCCAGGCCCACTCAGCAAATGAGGCAGTTTGCAGCCCAAACCACCCCAGGGTGGCCATAATGCTTTAACCCTACCATCAAGGGACCAGATCAAATCGTACAGGATCAATCGGCTCCAAGGCATCCACTGTGCAGTATATATACCCCAGAGGTCTGACACTGATGAGGTAATTAATTCTCACCCATTTACAGTTCCTGCTCTTTGCTCACCCCACTGACTTGGGCGCAGAGTGTAATTGTAGGTACCTCACTCAGACGGGAAGCTGAAGGAATTCAACCACACCAGGCGCTTCATCTGCTCGCTCATCAAAAGGTCTACTACAGATCAAATGTCATTACATACGTTTCTCTTTTCCCAAAATGATTGTCCTAACTTTTTATCAAAAACCACAAAAATGCCATTAGTTTTCTTTTGTCTTTTACCGGAAATATATGTTCTCATTTTGTTGTCAAAACTTCAAGAATATCATTAGATACGTTTGCCCTTTTCCCGAAATAATAGCCCTCGTTTTTTTATCTAAACTACGTAAATGCCATTAATTTTTTTTTTTATCTTTTACCGAATATATTTGCCCTCTTTTTGTTGTCAAAACTACCAAAATGTCATTGCTTTTTTTTTACTTTTTATAACTACATATTTGTATACGTATAATACGTATAGCCAAAAGTTGATTTTGTACATGTTTTAGCACTTTAGCTTTATATAAGGAGAGGATATTTAAGTGTATTTTGAAATGTATATGATTCGGCAAGATGAAAAAATTGAAGCGCTACCGTTTATTTCACAAATTGATTCCACTACCTTTTGCAACTTCAGAGATATTATGTATCTAATTCCCATTATGTATCTCATCACCTACTATTTTAGATTGGTAGAACTTCGTGCTGATAACGTATTATCAAACAATATATAAAGAACAAGAAGAAAGGTGAAGAAAATATAAGGAACAAGAACAAATAAGGAGAATATGGGAGCTTTGTATTATTCACTTCTCAAGTACATCATTTCACTTATTTAGTCGACTGATCTACAATGTTCATTCCATACTTTACCTTATGAGAGAATTCAGCTATCAACTCGCTAATCATTAGTAGATGTAGGGGAATAACAAGTTCAAATGGCAGGAGGTACTAACTGATGAAGGAAGGGGATGTCTATTTCTCACTCATATGGATTGAGCAGAGCTTCAAATTAGCAAACTAGACACTCCAAATCACTTAATATTCCCAAAATACCTCCACCAATTTCATATATCCTTATTTTAATCTTATATATTTAAATGTTATTAAAATTCAAAATTTTAAATGAATTTATCTATTTAATGGATAAATCCGTAATTAAAAAATGAACTACTGATTTATCTACTAAATAAATAAATCAGTAGTTAATTTTTTAATTACGGATTTATCCACTACATAGATAAATCTGTTTATATTTTTTTCTTCACTATAGAATTATCCGTTAAACTGATAAATCTGTTAAAAAAGATTCACAACGGATTTATGCTGTGAAGTTAAATCCGTAAGCAATCCTTTAAAAATTAGTTGACAACATTACAGATTCACCACAATTGACAAGCCACTTAGCATTCTCATATGCATTTATTTAAGCTTACAAATTCTTGTTTTTTTAATTATCAAAAGCTTACAGATTCATTTATATCACGAAATTGTCTTACAGATTCAATAATATGCAACTACGGATTTAATAACGCAACTACGGATTTAATAACGCAACTACGTATTTATCGGAAAAAAATATCCATTAGGGATTTATCTATTTAATAACGCAACTATGTGTTTTATTTATTAAACAGATAAATCTATTGTGAAAAAAAATAAACGGATTTATCTATTTAGTAGATAAATTCGTAATTATAAAATGAACGGCTGATTTATTTGTAGTTCAATTTTCTACTACAGATTTATCTACTAAATAGATAAATCTGTATAGCTAAAAATTACAGGCTCAAATTGGGATATATGAAATTGGTGGGGTTATAACAACCAAATGTGGGGGGTAGAAAAATCGTTATCCTAAGAATTATTAATGCCAATCTGCTTGTATATTTTTTATTAACATTGTATATTTTAAATTGCAAGTAGTTTTTTGTAGGATATATATGCTCATTTAAAACAGAAAATTGAAAAGAAAAAAATATAAGAAAAATCAGTTAGGTGGTTTTGATAGTAACTAGCAAAGATAATTGGCAGATACGCACGCATCGTTGTCGTGTTATGTTTATTAATAGTCTTAGACATAAGTTAATTAGTCTCAATATTACTCTGAGGAAATCATGTCTAATTTAAAGTTGATAAAAAAAGTGTCAAATTGTAATTTAGTTAGTCCAAACATTACCCCGTAAACATTTACTGGCAATATATAATATTTCCCGTAGAGATTAGAAAATAAAATTGTATTAAAGTTTCAAGTTTTACGAATTGTAATATATCCCGTAGAGACTAAATAAAACTAATTGATAGAGAAAAATGAATGAGACATGTAGATGAAATTAAAGTAGATATGTTGTGAAAAATAGAAAAATGAGATAGAGTTAGAGGAAGAAAGAAGAGTGAAAAAAAATGTGTTGAAAAAGTTTGAAAAAATATATGAAAGAGAGTGATAAGTAATATTTTCTATAGAGATTAGAAAACAAAATTGTTGTAAAGTTTCAAAGTTTATAAATTGTAATATTTTCCGTAGAAACTAAATAAAACTTATTGACAGAGAAAACATAGAATATTAAAAAAATGAAGGAAATGTGTAGATGAAATTAAAGTAGATATATTGTGAAAACTGAGATAGAGTTAGAGGAAGAAAGAGGAGGAGAGAGTGAAAAAATTTGAAAAAAGTGTGAGAGAGAGTGAAAAAGTTTGAAAAAGTGAAATTATATAAATATCTCAAAATTATTTTGATGGAAAAATGGTAAAATGATATTTTGGCAAGAGATGTCACTTTTGTTTTTTCAAAAGTGACTTTTGCTTTCTCAAAAAGTTTTGATATTATTTTTTAGTAAATTACCAAGTTACCATTCAAATGATGTTGTGCTAATTTTTTTAGGTTTGAGTTTTTAGTAAATTTGCAGGTGGTTTGTTTGCCTATAATATAGTAGATTCAAATGATGTTGTGCTAATTTTTTTAGGTTTGAGTTTTTAGTAAATTTGCAGGTGGTTTGTTTGCCTATAGTATAGTAGATAGTAGATAGATAGATAGTAGATTTCAATCTTTTAATCTATACTTATGTCCTTTTTTAAGGGTTTTGCTTTTCCCACTCCCCCTCTTATTCTTTCACACCCCTTAACAAATTTTATTCCAAAAATAACCTTGCGTGAAACGCTGTGAGGACGTGTTTAATGACTGTTCGAACGACCTTGTTCGAAGGTTCACATGACCTCATGCGAACAGGTGAAAAACGCCCAAGAGGGTGTGAAGTCAAAATTTAACACACTCGAACGATGTCGTTCGAACAAGGTCATGCGAATAGGTTCGCATGACCTCATGCGAACAGCTAAAAAACACCCAAAAGGGTGTGAAGTCAAAATTTAACGCACTTGAACGATGTCATTCGAACATGTTCGAAGGCCCGTGTTCGAACACGTGAAAATTCTTGAAAAAAAAGACGTTTTGGCTGGTCTTTTGGTCTTCACACCCTTATGGGGTGTGTTTTGAGTAGGAGGGGGCGTGGGAAAAGCAACACCCTTTTTTAAATTCAATAGGGCCGAAGCCCAATGCATACATGTATATTTTTGCGAAATTTTTTTACCCCACCACAATACTTCATACCCCTACATCCAGGGTGAAAAATCAAAAATACCCTCCAGCCTTAGTAAAAAAACTCAAAACGGATTTATCTATTAAAATGATAAATCCATTTTGCATTTTTTGCAAAAGCAATTTATCATTTTAATAGATAAATCCGTTTTGTATTTTCTTAAAACGAATTTATTTATTAAAATAATAAATCTGCTTTTGCCTTATCTATTAAAATAATAAACTGCTTTTTAAAAAATGCAAAAATGATTTATTATTTTAATAGATAAATCCGTTTTGTATAAAAAATAAATTTTATTTTATTTTATTTAAGTTTTTAAAAAAATGTTATAAAAACACCACTAAAAATTCCTTAAATAATCAAAATTAATCTAAAAATTATAAAAACACCACTAAAAATCTAATAAAATCAAAAGAAAGTTATGCAAACTTTTTAGATTTTTTGGAGAGTATGAAAAATTGAAAAAATTAATAAAAATAGTTAATGATGGAATTTGGGATTTTGAGCCACGCAGTCCTGATAGAAGTATTTTCTTGGAGAGTTATGGTCCCTTTTTTCCGGATTTAATGGTTGTGGTTTTGGGGACAATTGGAGTAGGTTGTCCGAAAACTAATTTTTTAGCCTAGATTATCTAGCCGGTGAACAACATCGTCACGTGCAACAACTATCTACACACTAAATAAAGCCAAAAGATCACATATATCCTATTTTTAATATATATAAATATATATTAAAAATTAATTATAATTTTTTAACATATTTATCTATTTTATTTATCAAAAACGGATTTATCTATTAAATAGGTAAATTCTGTTTTGAAAAATTTAAAAACGAATTTATCTATTTAATAGATAAATCCGTTTTGAAAAATTACAAACCGGATTTACCTTGAATTTCTCCCTACAACATATTTATCTTTAATTTAGGTAATTCTATTTCATAAATAAACTGAGGGGCATACAAAAAATTGTGTATTTCTCTCCTAGGGTTTAGGCTCTCGTGAGAAGTTTTGCCCGCTCGCTGGTCGTTTTATTTTTCGCCGCCGTGCTTCTCTTGCTTTACTGCCATGGCCGCGTCACAGTTTGATCGTTTATCGCTGGAAGTTGAAGAGTCCGATACGGTGGTTCAACCGGAAGGTGATGAGGGGATGAACTTGTGCCTGGTGGGACGCTTTCTCACTGACCGTCCTATCAGGGCACACATCATGAAGGATCGATCGATAATGGAGTTTGGAGATTGCTAGGAGGAGTAATAATCACACGAGATAGAACCAGGTGCTCGCGCATACCCGATTCTACCACCAAGTAGATGTGCAGCGTGTCCTCAAGGGTGGTCTGTGGTCTTTCGACAAACACCTATTGATCTTGAGTGCTATGCAGGATGGGATTATGCCAAATCAACTTCCTCTCTTCATGGTCCCTTATTGGGTACATGTTCACAACTTACCTCCTCGGTATATGTCTCGTGCATTGGTAAAACCATAGTCGCTTGTTTGGGCGATCTCCTCGAATACGACTCAAAGAATACGAAGGTTTCGCGCACGATATGCGCATGAGGATTCTATTGGACGTCAGGAAGCCTATATTGCGAACGAAGAAGATCGTAAAGGAAGGCGGGTGCCAATCACGGTGACGCTCAAATATGAAAAGCTAGGCTCTTTTGTTGTTATTTGTGTGGGCTCTGGGCCACAATGATGAGTTATGCCCACAACTCTTAATTAACCATGAGAACCGATGATGGTGTAAGAGGTCGGGACCGGATATACGTGCAAATCCTAGGTCGGTTGCTAGCGGCGGTGGTTCTCGGTGGTTGCGTGAGGAGAACGTAGGGGTGGTCCACGTAAACGCCAGACGGTCAACCCAATTATGGGGTGCGCGGCCATTACAAAACTCGTGGCAAAGAAACCTCGGTAATGGCGTATGTAACGCCCCAAAAAAATAATTCAAGTATTTATTTAATTAATTTATTTAGGTGTTATGTTGGTTGGTTATAATAAAATAAATACACGGTGTTTTAATTTAAATAAGGAGTGGTGTGTAGTAAATGAATGGGTGGTATTTTAATTAAATAGGGAGTGGTATGATAAATTAAGTGGGTGGTAAATAGGGCCCATAGCGCATGAGCCCAACATTATATAAGGTCTAGGTTAGTGTCTCACTCATTTTAGAAAGAAAGAAAGAAAAGAAGAGAAGAGAGAAGAGAAGAGAGTCATGACGGCAAAGAAAAGAAAGGAGAGAGAGAAGAGAAATGAGGAGAAATCGCGAAGATAGAAGGAGGAAGAAAGAAGGAACTTGTTGCCGTGGTTCTTGTTGGTGATTCATAGAAGGTGTTCCTGGGTGTATCAGCAAATACGAGAACTGCCAACAACAATTGGACCTGCGGCCCAGCCCAACTCGATCGGCCCAAACACGCCGCTTGGAGCGCACTCGCCGCCGGCCGAAAATCTCGCTAACGGCCGGACCGCAAGATATATACGCCATTCGCATATGGCATCGTGCACGTTCTCTAACCTTGTGCTATCTCGCCCGAGCGACCTCTCACTAGATCGTCGGAGTGTCTTTGCGTGTACCACCCGAGGTGCTCAACGCGTGAAGCCAGGACCCGGTCCTTTCACTCACTCAACGACCGCCCATAGATTTAATCAATCAACACTTCAACACTTCATTGGTCAAGGTACGATCAATTGGCGACCACAGCTGGGAGGCCCGCGGCGCTATCCTACCACATTCATGGCTCCACGCGATCGCCCCGCACGCTGGCCGCTTCTCGACTCAATCCTCCGCAATCAAGAATGCGCACTCGGAGGCGTGGCCGCCATCTGATCCACGAATCTCAAGGACTTCCACGACAAGAACCTTCGGTGCACAACGGCCGTGGACCGGGTCCTCCAAAGCCAGATCCATCCGCCGTTCTCGAGACCTACCGCCCGAGCCTGGTTGAAGCGGGCATTCGTGAACCTCTACCGGATCATGTCACTTTCGCCGTTTTGCGGCTCCCGCAAAACAAAAATCAAGTTGATCGCATCGAGATGCGCCATCTCTCAAGACGAGAGGTTCGCTTCCGGGCGCCCACGGGCGAAGACGGAGAACATACGCTCGCTCGCCGCCGACCGGCGCGCGAAGACACCGCTCCTCCTCGGCGAGCATCTCTCGCGAGAGAGCACTACTCATCGCTTCTCCCGGCAAGAAGAAGCAGGCGGCGCATGACGCTCTCTGCGAGAACGAGCGTGAGACGCCGCTCGATGTCCTATGATTATGAAGATTCCGGCTACCGCCCCGACACCGGCCGCCACCTACTGTGTACTCCTCCAATGAGTCGTCCGGTCACGCTCGGTCGAGAAGCAGATCTTGGGATTCTCGTGAAGAGCCGGGAGATTACGTAAATGGGAGAATTAGGGACGCTTTCAGATCGGCCAAGGAGAGGCCAAAGCGAGCGACCCGTAAGGCCTCTCAAGATCCACCAACCGGCCCGTCCGAGGATTCTATGGAATGCCGGCAACGAGGGCGTGCCTCGCAATGCAACCCTTTGGGTCGAACGGCATTCGAGAATGAACACGCCCGTTCTCCGTGGAGATCAGCGTTACAAGATTCGAGAGACTCTCGTAAGCCGCCCAATCTCAACAAGTTTGACGGCCGAGGAGATCCGCATAAGCATCTCCGTTACTTCAATAATTACCGCCGCTATAGGGAATGGGGACCACCATGAAATGCGTGCTTTTTCCCCGTCTCGGACGGCCGAGCATTGGAATGGTGGGAGTCTCGCGACCCAATTCCATCTCCTCTGGGACGACTGATCGTAATATTCTGCCTCACTACACCGCAAACCCGCCGCGCCAATATCGGTATGAAGAATACTTGGACTCGTTGTTCAAGGAGATAATGAGACGCCGAGGCAAGATATCGACCGGTTTAACATCGAGGTCGAGTTCGTTTCGTGACTTGTCGACAAGGACAAGTTGAAATATCTCGAAGCGTGGTATTCGACCGACCACCGGCTCGTCAAGAATTTACTTTGAATCATTACGAGGATCTCACCACTTCCTAACAAGCGGCTAACGCCCACATGCGCGGTATGAAGAAACTCTCGCAAGAAGAAAGGCCGTCCGCGCACGACCTAAAGAAGAAAACGGTAAGCCGGCCAAAGGGCATGAAGGTCGCCGCGACAATCGGCCTGACTTTCGAGATAAAAAGTTTGATCATCGCACTCGACTCAACACCTCCATTGCGCAGATCTACAAATGAGTGTCGAATAATGAGTTTGTGGGAGTTAAGCGGCCCGAACCACTCGTGCTCAAGAAGGGGGGCACGACCGACCAAAAGATACCGCCGTTACCACACAAGAGGGGGCACGATACTAACGATCGTATGGCCCTCAAAGATGATATTGAAGAACTTATTCGAAAGGCAAGTTGGGAAAGTATGTGAGGTCGAGGAAGGCGACCGACCTCAAGAGAGGCGTAAAGAAGCCGATCCAGCACAGAGAAAGGGCCTCGCCGCCATAGAGAACACCTAAAACAAGGACCGATCCGAGGATCGTGACACTCAGCGATCCAAAGGCCGTAATGTTGCGATGGTTATTCATGGTGGAAACCCCGATCGCAGTGGAATCTAACAAAGCCACCAAGAGAAAGTGGGACGAGTTGTTAATGGTCGCATCCACTTCAAAGACCACCACCGGTCTCGAGCGCACCCCATCTCGCTCTGGTGACAATGACTATACGACGGCAAGCCTAATAGTTATGTTCCATTGGTAATCAGAGCTGTCATGGCAAACACAGAGGTGCAGAGAATTCTGGTCGATCAAGGTAGCTCGGCCGATATCATGTTTGAAGACTTGATCGACAAAATCAAGGTTGATCGGAGCGAGATAATTCCCCAGGCCGAGCCTACCCCTCTAACAGGTTTCAATGGGGCGACCACCTACCCGTTGGGAACGATCGAGCTGCTAGTCACGTTTGGTGACGACACTGGGGATAGTACTCTGTACAGGACGGTCAGGACGACGTTCCTTGTACTCCCCCTCAAATCCTGCTATCAATGTATTATTGGTAGGCCGACTTTGGGTAAGCTAGAGGCCGTTACATCGACGGTGCATCTAAAAATGAAATTCTACAGCAAAGACGACCAAGTGGTCACCCTGGCGGCCGACCTAGAATCAGCAAGAAGAAGCCACGCTCTTTACCAAGAAATATGTGACGAGGTAGATCGTGGCCCGAACGTTCAGAGCACTAGTGAAGGCCATCAAGTCAATGTCGCTGATTTGGACGCTCGGTATGATCCAGACAGCGACCCAGAGGACAATGATGATGATTTGGCTCGAGAGCTGAAAAACAGGCTGAAAAGACCAGAGCCTCATGGAGAGTTGGTAGATGTTCAATTGGGTGACGACCCATCCAAAACGGTAAAGCTCGGTAGCGACCTACCAGAGCAAGTGAAGCAAGATCTAGTGCAATGCTTGAGAGACTATGCTGACCTGTTCGCATGGCAGGCATCAGACATGCCCGGCATCCCTATCGGTAGCTCGCCATCAACTTTCAATCGATGAAGGGGTCAAGCGGCCGCCCAAAGAAGACGACTCGTAACGAGGAAAAATCTCGCGCGCGCAAAGGCCGCTGAGGACCTCATAAAGGCCAATTTTATAGAAGAGATCAAATACACGACCTGGCCGCCCAATGTCGTCTTTGGTTAAGAAGAAGAATGGAAAGTGGAGGATGTGTGTGGACTATATCGATCTAAATAAGGCATGCCCGGAAGGATGCCTTCCCCGCACTCCAACATCGATAAGTCGGTCGATGGGGCCTCGCTACAAACCATCGTCTTTTCGACGCTTACTCGATACAATCGATCACGATGTATCCGCCCGATCGGCACAAGACAGATGACCTTCATGACCGATCGGGGAAATTTTCAAGATAAGGTGATGCCTTTCGGGCTCAAGAACGCTTGGAGCGACCTACCAAATAATGATGAACATAATTTTCAAGAGGCGATCGGTCGATCTCGAGAGGTGTATTTGGACGACATGATCATTAAAAGCGTAACCGACCCAGATCACGTGAACGACCTCAGGGGAAAAATTGAAAGAAGCAGGAAGAACCTCACTTAGACTAAATCCGGAGAAGTGTACCTTTGGGGTGAGGCCGGCAGATTCTTGGGTTTCCACCTGACTGAAAAGGGGGAAGCAAACCCCGAAAAGTGTAGTAGGCGGTCCGGCCGATATGAGGCCGCCCACGTCGAAAAAAGAAATACAACACTAAATGGCATGGTGGCCGCTCTATCCAGGTTCATCCCCAAAGCGGCCTGCAAGTCGCCCAATCGCTTAGGATCGCTAAAGAAAGAGGTGGACTTTGAGTGGACCGAACAATGCGGCCGTGAGCATTGGATGATTTAAAGCAAGCTTTGGTTAGCCCGCCGATCATGACCAAGCCGTTGCCGGGCGAGACGTTATATCTGTACTTGGCCATAACAGAAGAAGTTCTCAGTGCTGTGCTAGTTAGAGAGAACGATCTAAAGCAGAATCCGGTCTATTTCATAAGTAAAGTACTCCAAGGGCCCGAGCTGAGATACCAGAAGATAGAGAAATTTGCCCTTGCGCTCCTAATAGCTGCTAGAAGATTGAGACCCTACTTTGTGGCCCATCAGGTTGTGGTAAGGACCGACCAGCCTATCAGGCAAGTCCTACATCGGCCAGACCTGGCGGGACGGATGATAAAGTGGGCTGTGGAGCTCAGTGAGTTTGGGATTAAATTTGAATCCAGATCGGCCGCAAAAGCGCAGGTGTTGGCCGACTTTATAGCGGAAATGACTCCCACTCCAGAAGATCGTCGAACGACCGGATCTTGCGTAGATGGGTCGTCTAATAATAAAGGAAGTGGAGCCGCCTAATACTAGAGAATTCAAGGCCCGGCCGTGGAGGTGTCTTTGACTTTCGCTTCCATACTTCGAACAATCAGCGAGAATATGAGGCGTGCATACCGCCCGCACTTCTTGAGAGATTTCAATGTCGACCGTGTTGAACTCGGATCGACTTACTCGTAGTCTCGCAGATCAAAGAATTATATGATGCTAAAGACGACGTCTTTGAAAAGCTATCTAGCAAGAGTTGGAGAGAAGCGCTCGCCAGATTCGACCGAAATGAAGTGGTACATGTGCCTCGGACCGAAAATGTTCGAGCAGATATATTATCAAAGCTTGCAAGTACCAAGACTCCGGAAATCACAGGAGTTTGATTCAGAGACGTTAAATACGGCCGAGTGTGTGTCACTAAGCCAACTCGGCCACCGGCCGTTCTTTGTGTCAATTTCGATTCAGATTGGATCGCTTCTATCTTACTGCGACATCGTTGAAGGCGAAGAACCGAGCGACTGTAAGGCAGCGAAGTTGGTCGTGCTCGTGGCGACCAAATACCCGTGATAGAAGGAAAGTTGTACAGAAGAGGATTCTCCTCTCCATTGTTAAGGTGTCTTACAACGGCCGGCCGACCATGTGCCGAGGGACATTCATGAAGGTGTTTGTGGGAGTCACCAGGGCGCCCGCTCCATAGCTAAGAAGGCTCTCGTGGCGGCTACTATTGGCCGACCATGGACGAGGATGCCAAGAAGCTCGCTCGAAGTGTAAGAAATGCCAAGTACATGCCGATGTCCACATTGCACCTTCCTCGAAATTACAAAGTCTTGCCTCACCTTGGCCGTCTTTGGTGGGGCATGGATCTTCTAGGCCCGTTTCCACCCGCCTCCGTGCCGGTTCAAGTTCTTGATCGTGGCGAGATTACTTTACTAAGTGGATCGAGGCCGAGCCGCTTGCAACAATCACATCGGCCAAAGTCGCAAGTTCTTGGACGGTGTGTGCTAGCCCGTTTGGGATCCCCAAAGAATTGATAACGCATAACCGCACCGGTTCACGTGACAAGATTTGAATGTAACAAAGATTTGAATGTAATACCGACCGACCTATTAATGAACTCAGCTAGAGACCATGGATGGGGCGACTATCCCCAGAACGTGGAATGCAGAAAAACTCAGGAAATATTACGTTTGAATGTAACAAAGATTTGAATGTAATACCGACCGACCTATTAATGAAAAGCAGGCAGGCGCTCTTTTTCCCATCGGGTTTTTTACGAGGCTCGACCTTTAGAAATATGATGTTATTTACTCTCTCGCAAGGATATGACCGGTCGCTTCAAGATTGCCCGCGGCAAGGGAGCGACCGAAGATTTATCAAAGTCGATCAGATCGTCGAAACGATCTAAATCGAGCGACCATCGAAATGGTCCCAATCGAGTGCCATCGAAATGGCCCAAGGGTTTAAACCCGCAAACCTTAGATCGTCGAAACGAACCAAATCAAGCGACCGTCGAAACGGTCCCAACCGAGTGCCATCGAAATGGCCCGCGGTTAGATCACCCGCAAACGACGGCCATCGAGTCGATTTCAAACGAGCGCCATCGAAAATGGCCCATAAACGCTAGGTCGTCGAACGATCTACATCGAAAGTGCCATCGAAAATGGCCCAAGGGTTAAGTGATAACCCATCACGGTAGGCCGTCGAAACGACCTACCTCAAATGCCATTGAAAGGGCCTGATTGAAGGTCGCCGAGCGATCCAAGGCCCCGTTGGGATATTAAAACTTATCAAAGAATGGATGCTTTCGAAATAAGCGCGAACGACGACCGAATCGGCCTTAACACTCAAGACTGGAGAGAAATAAACATACAAGGCGCCGTAAAGAAAGCGACCATAAACGAGCGCTATCGGCAAAGATTTAAACGGCCACGAGCGCCCACCGGCTCAAAATGAATAAGGCGAACAAATGCAAGAAGCACGCAGACATAGCAATATAAATGTGAGAAGGCGTAATTAAAGGCAAACGAAAATTGTCATTACAAAACGAGGACGCCGGCCGATGCCGAAGCGCCCACAAATCAAAAATCGCGGCGAAGGCAGAGAAATTGTTGTGCCCGAAGGCAAGTTAAACGGTTACAAAATTTACACCGCCGCAGGGCTTTAAAAGAGAATGGTGGCGGGCGAATGACGTTGCCTTGCTCGCCGACTTCTCGCAGCAACATGATCTTGTTGTTATCGACATAGTGCGTGGGCTTCGATCATCTTGTCATCAAAATTGATCTGCAGATCGGTATTCAATACCCGCACCGCCCGAGAGCATTGTAAAATCGCCAATTGCAGCCTCCCGACCGGCCACAGGCCACCTTTCGGATTGTTTCCTCCGGCTCGGCCTTATCGGCCGCCAGCAAAACCTCTCTCTTGGCCGTAGCATCAAGATCGGCCTTCAAAGTAGCGACACGAGAAGCAAGCTCCTTGTTCCTCTTTGCCGCCTTGGCCCGGCCATCCTCCCCTCGTTTGAGGGCCTTCTTCGATCGACGAGCTTGTCATATTTTAGCCGCGCCTCGGCTAAAGCCTTGTCTTTTCCTCGCAAAATTCAGTCGACGGGTTGTTAGTCGGTCGAACAAAGATAGACGAAGAGTACAAGACTAAAAATAAAATTACCATCGATTCGCCACCACCCGCCATGACTTTCTCGACCCCATGCAGAGAGAAGCGCAGAGCGCCATGGGTTTCTTCTCAGATTGCTCCGGATCGGCCGCACCCAAGCTTTCGAGCGAGATGACAGAATCTCCTCCGTCGCAGGGCGGGACCCGACAATCACGCTTGGCCCGCTTGGGTGAGCGATCGGCACGGGGGGAGGCGATCGAGGCTTGCCGACCGGCTTCTTCCCTGGCTCTTAGGAGTTCGGGGGACCTTTGAGGAAGATTCGTGGTTATCCCCGACCGGAACCATCAAATCTCTTGGCCCCTCCTTCAAAGCTTGGGGCGGAGGCTTAGCAGGTGTCCAGTTTTTTGCCGCCATTCTTTCTCGCAAAATAACGAGCTATGAGTTAGAATAAAAGATTGACAAGACCGACAAAGAAAAATATAAAGAAAAAGTTCAAAAGCGAACCAATCTCGCCTCGTGTCTTGGCCTTTCAGACAAGACAAAGTGGTCGGCAAGGTATGTCGCCCTTAGGATCTGGACGCATCATACTCGCCAACGACTTTATCATCTCCCAGAGTCTCCGTGTCGGCCTCGCCAAGTCTTTCATCAGATAGATGTAGTCGCCTACTACTCAAGAAATGAGCCTCATTCCACATGATTGGGAAATAAGGGGACCTAGCATCCCGTCCGGTTGAACCTCGAAACGGCCTTCACGCTCTTTCGCTTGAACGATCCAAAAATACCGGCTTTTCCGTGCCGCTCCCAACGACTCTCGGAATGCTTTGAAAAATCGGTGGTGGGTCTTCGCATTTTGAAGGAGACTTGCTCCCTCTTCTCCTTGTTGGCCTTCTCTCGAGCCACTCACCAAAGATAGCAAAGAAAAGCATCATCGAGACCTACGACCACCTTGGTCAAGAAGACTCAAAAGTCTTTAAAAACGCCCATGCGCTTGGATGAAAAAAGTGAAGAAGGCGACCCCAATATGGCGCAGACGCCGCGTTGGAATTCGGTAAAAAGGAGGGTAATCTTCATCTTCTCGAACACGAGCCGATACATCGTGAACTTGAAGTTGGGAGAATAAGTCGCGATATCTTCGCCTCCTTCATGCCTCTTATCCTCGGCCGGTGAGTCTTCAAGGCGCTCCAGATCGGGCAAAGCATCGTGACCGACGGTGAAGAATGCTCTCGTTAGAGCGAAGAGTTTTCGACACCCAAGACATGTCGATATATCTCGAGCTACATCGGCTTGGACTTCGCCGACCCTTCGCTCGACCCTCCTATGTTGACTTCCGCATCGTAAATATCGACTTCGGGTGAATCACCTCTTCTCCTTGGACTTCTTCGCCTCGGCCGCCTCGGCCTCCACCATCTCCTCGCCCACGATCGGGACGACACTTTGCGCTCGTCATCATCAATAATAATCACGTCGGCGCCCTCTTCTTCTCTCCTCCACTCGGGATACAACGCCCTCGGCGAAGGATGGGCGGACCGAACCATACTCTTTGAGTGGCCGATCCTCGACCGGAAGAACGAGAACTCGAGCTGCCGCCGAGGAACCGCTGAAGAGCTAGAATCTTTGTCGCCCGAAGACGACTTGGACTCGCCCCGCCTCGACATGTATGTGGCGAAAGATCGGGCGGTTTTTCCGAATACGAGCGCGATTAACTTCGCCCGTGGCATACACAAACACTGTGATAAAGGGATCGAGTCGTCGATCGAGCAAAGCACTCATGAGAGGGGCGAGAGCTGGCCATCCTCGACGACACCCCTATCACGAGGCGTGGAAAAGCACGGCGCTTTCAAGAAAAAACTCAAGCTTAAAAAGGTAAAGGAGAGATCGATTCATACCTTAAGCGGATGTAGTGGATCGGTCGCTAGTAGACGTAATCGCCTTCGGATGCAAGTCGGCGACGGATGAGTCGGTCGTTGGCGCGCAGCAATTCTTGGAAGTGTGAGAAATGAACTCAGCAGAAGGACTATTTATAGTGCGCGGATCTCGCGCGAAGGGGACCGGGATACGAAGAGTCACAACGCTTCGCCTTCTCACCAATGGTTGTCTCTGCATGCACCTCTAAACACCAAACGCCATGTCTTAAATGTCAAGAATACCAACCGTCACAACCGCGACGGCCGATGGTTGACAAGCTGGCCGACACCGCGCCTACAGAGAGAGAGCGAACGCCGCGGTTCGCTACGCCAAAATAACCACCTCGGGGGCATCGATTCAAGCCTCTCCCGCTCTTAAGCGACCTAGGCTTCGGGGGGGCAATCGTTCTCGGGTGTATCAAGCCAAATACGAACCGCCAACAACAATTGGACTCGCGCCCCACCTCAACTCGACGCCCAAACACGCCGCTTGAGCGCACTCTCGCCGGCGTAAAATCTCGCTAACGGCGGACCGCAAAGATATATACGCCATTCGCATATGGCATCGTGCACGTTCTCTAACCTTGTGCTATCCGCCCGAGCGACCTCTCACTAGATCGTCGGAGTGTCTTTGCGTGTACCACCCGAGGTGCTCAACAGCGTGAAGCCAGGACCTGGTCCTTTCACTCACTCAACGACCCGCCCATAGATTTAATCAATCAACACTTCAACACTTCATTGGTCAAGGTACGATCGTAGGGTTCTTGTCTCCATCAAATTCTAAGGTAAGGGTGGGTTAAATTGTATAAAGGGATGCATGATGGGATGTATGTGGGAAGTAGAATCTACAATGCCTAGGACATGTTTTGCTTATATGTTTGCAATGAATCATGAAATATATATGTTGTTGGTGTTGTTTTGAGTGTTGATGGCTTTGAATGAAATCGATGGTAAAACATTGCATATAAGGTGTTTGATGAATGTATTGATAGTGTTTGAATTGGTGGCTGAATTGTGATGATTGTTTGTGTTGTTGAATTCACTGTTTTGAGATGTTCTGACATAGGTTCAGTATTTCAGTGACTAAGAACGTTTTACAGATTGGAAAATTATGTGGTTTGTCATTTCGAAAACTTGATTGAATGCTTGTTAACTTGGCACTGATTTGGTTGCATTTGGAGTTGTATAGCTCGAGTTATAGGCGATACAAGTTAGGTTAAAATTCTGGAAACGATTTGGGTATGGGTTCAGTATTTCGGTAACTGGGAACGTTGTATTGACTGAAAAATTATGTGGTTTACTTTTCTGGAAAATAGACTTAATGCTTGTTAATGTGGCACTGGTTTGGCTGCATTTAGAGTTGTGTAGCTCAAGATATGAATTCCACAAGTTAAGGTAAGATTCTGGAAACAATCTAGACATAGGGTCAGTGTTTTGGCTACTGCGTTTTCAAAAGAACTCCTTTTCGAACGAATCCAATTTCTTTGAAAACTAAACAGAATTTGCTCCAGTTTATGCACAAGTTTCATGCAATTTGATTGAGTTTTGGTCATTTTAGAACTGCTTGAATTTGAAGGACAGAAACTGCCCTCTTTTGAAACTAGTATGTGTATTTTTGAAAACTGTACCTATTGAACACTCTCCTTCAAAAACTGAACTTAGGGATAAGAAATAGACCCATAGGGCTTTCCAACAAGTATTTATTTGTCGAAACCGATGTCGTTTACTATTTTAATTAATTCGCCAAAGTAGGCGATAGTTACAGAATTTTCTGCACCGAGTTTATGTAGATTAGCTTGAACGTTGAATAAGAACGATTATTTTGTTGAATAGGTTGAAGTTGAATTTTGTTGTTGTTGTTGTGTTGTTGTAGGCCTATGGCCAAACGTTGAATTCTGTTGTTGTTGAGTCACTATGACTAAGCCTTGATGATGTTGTTGTCGAGTCAATATGACTAACCTTGATGATGTTGTTGTTGAGTCAATATGACTAACCTTGATGATGTTGTTGTTGAGTCAATATGACTAAATTTGATGATGATGTTGTTGGGTCGAATGTGACCAAATGTTGACGTTGATGATGTTGTTGTATTGTTGTTGTCGTTGTTGGGTTAATGTGACTAAATATTGTTGTTGTCGTTGTTGGGTCAATGTGACCAAATCTTGTTGTTGTCGTTGTTGGGTCAATGTGACTATATGTTGTTGTGGTAGTTGTTGGGTCAAGTATGACCAAAAAGTTGATGAAGTTGTTGTTGGGTCAAGTATGACCACATGTTGATGATGATGTTGATGATGTTGTTGTGCATAATGTATGATTATGTTGTTGATGGTCCCGAGGTGTCGCATATGGTGTCTCATACATGGCATATGCATACCACGTTGTTGTAGGTCGCGGTCTTAGAGCTTTGCTCGTTGTTGTTGATGAAGCCACAAAGGCTATTTACGTTGATTGATACCACATGCATATACCCGCGTCGGAGTGGGTTGCATTTCATACATATACGCCATACTCATGGTATCGTTGCTTGTTGATTTGCTTATGTTGCTACTTGTTGTTTTGCTTATGTTGCTACTTGTTGTTTTGCTTATGTTGTTGCTTGTTGGTGTTGCTCCGTGATAGTTGTATTATGGTGTTAATGTTCGTGGTAGTTATAGTGTCATGATATCGTAATGTCGCCGTTGATTTATGTGTTTTCTTATAGTTGATGTTCATTGAGGGTTGTATTCGTGTAGTTGCGTTATGGTAAATGTAGTTGTCCAATTCAAAGATACTACTTATCATGTTTCTTTTATGTCGTTAGACTCACCCTTCGCTTGAATGTTACCCCTATGCGCGTAACGCGTGTAAATGCGAGTGAAGGCTTTCTACCTTCGTCTAGTTTGAGTCGTGTCGTTTGCTCTGATACGTAGCACCTGGGGGAACGAACACTAGTATTAGTTATTTTATTATAAACTGTGTTTCTACTATTTGATGTTTTTCTGGATTGTATTATCGGTGTTTTGAGGGTTCGCCCCATCAAGTCGTGCTATGTATCACTCGATTATAATTAATGACGAGTTTTATTATTGACTAAATGAACGTTGGTTGGTTTTCGAAATGTCGAATGTGACACTCCATTGCATGCTTAGCTTTAATTCCGCACTCTGATAATTAATAAAATGAACGGGTAGACATGGGGTGTTACAGCAGAGGTCAGTGAGAAAATAATGCAATCATTGATTGCAGTCTTCAAAGATCCATCAACTCTCTTCTCACCCTCAACTCCTACGACACCTGGAAATATTCAGACTCCCAGTGACCCCACCAAACCTGCAGACCAATGTATGACTGATGCTGAAAGTGATATTAGTGATGTCATTGAAGGCGAGAAAAAACGTCGTCGCAACCAAGGTGAAGTTTCATTGAATATTCCTCATCTACCATCGTACCCACCAAGAATTTTTCCAACACAATTATCTGTTACACGCTTACCCCAATTTGATCCGATGAGCATTTTTATCCGCAGGACCTAGAAAGCGTAGCACCGCCAGAGCCATGAGTATCTTAAGCCGAACTCGCTGGGCCTCGCAACCCGAATGCAGTTCAATCTCTTAGGGACCTCGTCGGACGTACTCAACCGGATGTTGTATTCCTGTCTCGAAACTTTGGTACAAAGCTACAAAAATTGAAAATGTTCGTATTCGTTTGAATTTTGACTCTTCTTTTGCAAAGTGAATAGTAGAGGACGAGGCGGGCTAGTCTGCCTCTTTTGAAATCCCCTTTGACCGCCGATAATCAACTACTCGTAATTTCATCAATATGCGTGTTTGCCACCCAGATAGACCTCCATGGTGCTTAACTTGCTTCTATGGGTGGCCCGAGTCTACTAGAAGAAGAGAGTCCTCGAATCTCCTGAGAACTCTTGCGACAGACAACTCCTTACCATGGTGTGTTATAGGGGACTTCAATGACCTTCTCTCCAATGAAGACAAACGTGGTCGTGTGGATCACCCCAATTGGAAGATCCAGGGATTTAGACAAGCGGTATTAGATTGTCAACTATTGGACATTACCTTAAAAGGCTATCAATTCACTTGGACTAAAGGTCGGGGAACCGATGATTTTAAAGAGGAACGCCTTGATAGGGCAATGGTTACTCAAAGTTGGAAAGACTCTTTTCTAAATCACAGACTTTGTAACTCTCGGTGGCTAGTATATCCGACAACACTCCTATAATTCTTCATCTTTATGAACGTGGCCTTCGTCGTGGTGGCGGTGAACTTCCAGTTTGAAAATGCTTGGCTATCCGAGGAGAACCTAAAGTCGCTTGTGGAGAGAGGTTGGGGTATTGGCGGTGGATGAACATCATGAATAAGTGAAGCTTTGTAATCAAGAAATGAATGTCCGAGGCAGGTCATCGCGCATGAGGTTTCGTTCAGATATCAATCTTTGCCAGAAAGAGTCGGGCCGTGTTACGTGAGGATGCGGACCATGCAACAGCCGATATAAAGAAGTGCAAAGCAACCTCTTTCACGCTTCTTAGCGCAAAGAAGAAACCTTCCGAAACAACGCTCAAAAGTCTTATGGCTAAGTGAGGTGACTCAACTCACGCTTTTTCATGTCACGCCTCCGCGAGAAAATGCGGGAATGAAATCAAATCTCTTCACCGTGATGATGACAAATGAAGTGACGGACCAACTCCGATATTGCAAAGAATCTGCAAGGAGTATTTTGAGACTCTTTTCCAACACCAAGACATAGATGACAACACCGTGATCAACTCAATCCCATCCTTTGTCACGGAGGAAGATAATCACCGCTTGATCCACCCGTTCTCAGGAGGAATTTCAGATTGCTCTCAATGACATGCACCAAGACAAGGCTCCTGGCCCTGATGGTTTGAATCCGGCTTTTTACAAAAAATTCTGGCATATTTGTGGAGAAGAGGTGTTTCACGCAGGCACTCTATGGCTACAACAAGGGTACTTTCCTTCTCATTTAAATGATACTAATGTTGTACTTATCCCCAAGAAACAAACCCCCCACTCTATGAAAGATTTACGACCCAATTCCCTTTGCAACGTGGTGTACAAAATTTTATCTAAGGTACTAGCAAATTGATTGAAACCTTTGCTTCCTAATTGTATCTCAGCCGAGCAGTCGGCGTTTGTTGCTAACCGGTCTATTCTGGATAATGCAATGGTAGCTTTTGAAACTATTCACCATATGAATTGTAAAGTGGGTGGGAAACAAGGTGAGGTAGCTCTTAAAATAGACATTAGTAAGGCGTATGACTGGGTGAGCTGGCAATATCTAAAGCATGTTCTTACTAAGATGGGTTTTCATTCAACCTGGGTTAACTGGATGATGATGTGTCTAGAGTCTGTTGATTATCAATTATAGTGAATGATGATAGTGTTGGACCAGTCAAGCCAGGGCGTGGCCTAAGGCAAGGGGACCCCCTATCCTCATAGCTGTTTATTCTCTATGTTGAAGGCCTTACTAGACTTTATTCAGCGGTCCGAAGGTCGAGGTGAATTACATGGCATCAAAGTGTGTAGGCGCTCCCATCCTTACACACCTTTTGTTTGCTGATGATCATTTTCTGTTTTTCAGGGCTAATGATAATGAGAGTAGAGTAATGAAGGAGATTCTAACTACTTATGAATTAGCATCTGGCCAAGCAATCAACTACCAGAAGTCTGGCATCTACTTTAGTAAAACTACTCCTGCTGCTACAAGAGAGTTTATTTCTAATATTCTGGGAGTCACTGAATGCTTAGGCATCGGGAAATACTTGGGACTAGGCGTAAGAAGAAGGCCATCTTTAATCACCTAAAGGACCGTATTTGGGGTAAGATTCAAGGTTGGTCAGGCAAGCACTTATCTAAAGCAGGTCGTGAGGTTCTTGTCAAATCTGTGGCCTAAGCCATTCCCACTTATTGCATGAGCACCTTTCTCATCCCACGTCACTAGGGGAGGAGATGGAGAGTATGATCAACTCCTTTTGGTGGGGTTCAAATCGTGGTCAAGGTAGAGGTATCAATTGGCTAAATTGGGATAAGTTATCAATGCGCAAGGAACATGGAGGTATGGGTTTTCGCCACTTTCACATATTTAATTTGGCAATGCTAGGGAAGCAAGGTTGGAAGATTTTCACCACCTAGATGCTATAGTGTCACGTGTCTTCAAAGCGAAATATTTCCCAAGAGGGGATTTTTTGGGGGCCTCTATAGGCCATAGCCCAAGTTTTATTTGGCGTAGCATCTGCGCTTCACGGGTAACTATCAAAGGAGGTATGCGATGGAGGATTGGTGATGGCTCACAAGTCCGTATATGGGATGATCCTTGGTCTCAGTAATGTTTCAAATGCTTATGTTTCATCTCCGAGGCCAACAAACACCTCTCTTACTTATGTTTCGACTTAATGACTCATCGCATCCAATTGGAATCATGACCTCATAAATTCTACTTTCCACCCGATTGAGGCTAAGGCAATCCTCAACATGCCGTGCTTTCTACGCAATTGTCAATGATGAATTAATTTGGGATCATAGCAAGGATGGTCGTTATACCGCTCGTCAAACCTACCATTTTGCCATGGAACATTTGGTGGATACATCTCATTTACGGGTGGAGGGTAATTGGAGAGCTATATGGGCACTGCACATACCGAACAAGCTGAAAATTTTACTCTGGAGAATGGCTCGTGGCTGTCTTCCCGTTCGTAGCCGTCTCCAACGCAAGGGTGTTCCTTGTTCATTCCTATGTCCGATGTGTAATGAGGCGCCTGAGAACGAGTGGCATTTATTTTTTGGCTGCACTACGACACAACAGGTCTGGAACACAGCTGGACTTTGGCACAAAATCAGACCTGCTTATGATTCTCGCGTAAGGCGCCGCACTGATTTTTACTCGCCGAAGCTCTCGGCGTAATGATCGGATTGACCTTGCAGCTATGTTCTGGTGTATTTGGCGGCGTCAAAATGAGAAGGTATGGAATTCTATTGATCTCCCCGTCAATCTTGCGGTCCTGGACGCTAGGGCAGTGGTGTTTGAATGGCTGCGTGTGCGTGATAAACCTCAAAATTCAGCAACAAAGGCAAAGAAACATCACAAAGGGCGTAAACCGCCAAACGGACGCCTCAAGTGCAACGTCGACGCAACATGGTTCCCAGCTGAGGCTCAGTGTGGTATTGGGATATGTTTACGTGATCATCATGGCTCATTTGTGCAGGTAAAGACTGTATGTTTCTCGGGTTCTCTCCTTCCTAGGGAAATAGAGGCCATCGGTTTGCTTGAAGCTCTCAAATGGATGCAGCAGCTGTCTTACAACGGCGTGGACATTGAACTAGATTGCAAGCAAGTGGTGGATGCTCTTGTGGAAATCTACCTTGTCCCACGGAGTTTGGTGGTATTCTTTCCAATTGCCAGCGTCTCTTTACTATTTTATCTAACTGTACTGTCAGTTTTGTACGACAACAAGCCAATTGTATTGCTCATAGCTTAGCATGGGCGGCTCAATCTTTTGCTAGTCACCACATTCATAACAATATTCCGAATTGTATTTTGACTTCTTTATTGAATGAAATGGCATGAGTTTATTTGCTTCAAAAAAAAACTGAGGGGCAATATGGGAATAAAACAGTTGGCGGGGGTATGGAGTTTGCCGTTGGGCGTACAAAAAAAAAGCACCCATATTTTTGAAGTCTAACCCGATGCAAAATTTCTCAAATATAGGAAGGCTGAAGATATTCCGTACCCCCCAGTTGGCCCATTTATCCCTCCAAAATCCCAAACTTCCCATTTTAATTGTAACACTTATCCCCCCTCCCTCGCGCACACACACATTTATTTTAACTTTCGGAATTATGATTTTGATATAAATCTAAAATGTATTTTTTGACTTTTAGATTTTTGTTTTTGACATACATTCGGATTAAAAAAATACATAATTGTTTTATATAAAAAAACATAAATTTGGAAGTTAATTTTTTTTTGGGAAATCTTTTAATAGCACTTATTTAATTAAGCGCTATTAAAGAGTCAAAGATAAATCCATAGCACATCAACAATGTGTGTAGGTGCTGTTGTTTATCTTCTTTCATATATGTGGCTTGTCATTGCTGCGCGCTGTTTTTTTTTCTCTCTTTTTTCTCTTTTCCCTTTTTTTCCTTCTTTTTTTTTTTTTTTTTTTTTTCCTTTTTTCATATTTTACTGTTATGTATTTCTTTCTTTTTCTTACTTTAATATTTGAGGACTACTTTACGGTCTCGAAATATTTTACATGTTTAAATATGTGAAGTTTGCTCTTCAATAATCAAATCGGTGAAAAAAAAATTTAATTTAATGACAAAATACGAAAAATGAGATGCTAAATAGTGTGCTTTGATATACTTTATGGTGAAAGAATAATAACTTTGTGACAAAATACGTAAAATGTGATGTTAAACAGTGTGTTTTGCGGTACCTTAGGGTCTAGAAAAAATTAACTTGTTCAACTACACAAAGCTCATTACTCAATAACCCATTTGGTGAAAAAAAATATAATTTCACAACAAAATACGTAAAATGCGATGCTAAATAGTGTTTTTAGGGTATTTTAGCATCAATTTGTTTTAATTATTCAAATATGGGAACTTCGTTCCTCAACTTCAACTTTGTATATGTTCTTATATTTTAATAGTGGTTTTAAATCAAACTTTGCATTATATTTACCTATCGACAACATTATTAGAAAATCTAGACTTTTTATCTATGGAAGATCAATTTCAATTTCAATTTTTTTTCTAATCTTCTTATCTAATTTATAGTTATAATTTAATTTTTTTCACGGGTACTTCAGCCACATTTACGATAGAAATCTCCATCATATTCTTTGAACTATGTATACGTGCTTCTGTTTTATTGGTGGTTTTCATCCAACCTTGCATGATACCCACGTGTTTCACTTTCTATTTATGTTTTCTTCTTTGATTTGATAATTTTGCACCAACGAGTATTAGAAGCATACTTAAATTGGTGTTTATATTTTTAACTTTCCTTTATATTTGAGAACCCCGTCATAGCATTTACTATCATGAAAACTTGCAGCATTTACCCCGCAGGAATTTCAGCCACATTTATAATAGAATCTCCATCAACTTCCTTCAAATTCGCATAGCTTCTTCTATTTAATAGGTTGTTTTCATCAAACCCTGCATGATACTCATGTGTTTCACTCTCTAATTGTGTTGTCTTCTTTTCTTTTTTATTATCAATTACGTTTTTACATTTACATTTCTTAGAATGTGGTTTAAGGCTTAACTCAACCCCACAAAACCGGCTTGTAAGATGAGGGATCCCACCCACTTATAAACTCTTTTTCAGGCCATATCACATCCGATGTGGGACTCTTAACACACCCCCCTCACGCCCAGGACTGGACATTGGAACGAGACCCGAGTGGCCCGATAGCGGGTGGCCCAACGGATCTTAGATTGGCTCTGATACCATCTTAGAATGTGGTTTAAGGCCTAACTCAACCCCACAAAACCGGCTTGTAAGGTGAGGGGATGTCACACACTTATAAACTCTTTTTCAGGCCATATCACATCCGATGTGGGACTCTTAACAACATTTGATGAATATTGAGTATGCTATCAAAATTCTTTAGACTTTTTCTTCTTATTATCTATGAGTTTTCAATTTCAATGTCTTTGTTAAGGCATCTTTTTAATCCCAATATTAGAAGCATATTTAAATTGGTATTTATATTATTATCTTTCTTTTACATTTCAAAACAACATTGCAACATTTACTCATATGGAACTTCAGCCACATTGCTTCATTTTTTCATGTTTTCATATTTTAGTGAATGTTTATAAGAAGGTTTGCTACAGCTTTTTATTCATCATGTAGCTTAAATGAAATAAATATCTTATTTCATTCTACTAATTTGTTTCCAACTCCGTTGATTTACACGTGTTGGCACTTGGCATACATACACACATCACCCTCACTAATTCAACATTTTCTCATAATAAAAAAAATTGTTTTCCACCAATCACTCTAGCTACTTCAACAATATCATCTTTCATTACAATATCCATCATTTACTTACATCATTTTCCATCTTCATATCAACACTTTCATTTACAAGGTCTGCAGAAAGGTGATTTTTCTGTCATAGTTCGTCAGGTAATTATTTTATCACATTTTTGAGATGTGTATTTTAAGGTATTTTTGAGTTCAAAAAAAATTGTTATTGTTCAAATAGACGTAGTTCAATATTCAGTAACCGGTTTGGTGAAGAAAAAATAATTTTGTGATAAAATACATAAAGTTTGATGCTAAGTAGTCTATTTTGGAGTACTTTAAAGTCTATATTAAATTTTAGATGTCAAATATGGGAAGTTCGTTCCACAATAACCGACTAGGTGAAAAAAATTCATGACAAAATACGAAAGTGATATTCTAAGCGATTGTTTTTGTATACTTTAGAGTTTAGAAAGAAAAAATTTAACTATTCATATATGTGTAATTCGCTCCTAAATAATCGATTTAGTGATGAAAAAATAATTTCGTGATAAAATATGTAAAGCGCGATGCTAGACAATGTGTTTCCATAATTTAAGGAGTACTTTTGATGCGAAAAAAATTTAGATGGTCAAATACGCGACGCTCGTTCTTGAAAACCGATTAGGTGAAAAATTAATTTCATGACAAAATACTTAAAGTGATGCTTTTTTTACAATACGTAAAGTGAGTGCTAAGCGTTGTATTTTCAATTCATCAGAGGCTTCACAAACAAATTTAACTGTTCAAATATTCAAATTTTGTTCTTCAGTAACCGGTTTGGTGAAAAAAATAATAATTGTGACAAAATAAGTAAAGTGCCATATACTAATTGGTGTGTTTTGGGGGTACTTTAGCATTTGGAAAAAAAAATTATCTGTTGAAATACTCAAAGTTCGTTCCTATATAACTGGTTCGGTTAAAAAAAATTATGTGACACTAACCCGTGCAACTCACCCTTTTACTAATTTCACCACTTAAAAAATAAATTTCATTTTATACTTCCTCTGTTTATATTTTTTAGAACCATATTTTTCTGAACATTTTAAAAAAATAAATTACTTTTATACTTTTTTTCCTAATATTTTTTTTAGAACCATATTATTGTGAACCTTAAATATCTATTGAATCCATTTAGTTCGATCACTATCACATCACAAATGTATTTCTTAATTTTTTAGGATTTACGATTTATATGATTAACTTCTCTCTTCGTGTTTGGTTGCATCTCTCATTACTGAGAGTTGTGTCTATTTCTTGCAAAATATAATATATAATGAATACCTACTCCTGCAGGACTTTAACTATATTTACAACAGAAACCCTCATAACTTTGTTTTAGGTACTTCTAATGTTCTTTTTAAATTTTACTATCTTCTTATTAATTTATAGTTATAGTTTAATTTTTATTCACATTTATTTTACTATATATTTTACAAACCAACACCATGTGCCCACTGGCATAAACTATCTTGGAACACAGGGTAAACTAAGTGCTTTCAAGTTCAATTCCTGAAGGGGACGAGCTATGTACAGTTAAAAAAAGAAACCAATCATGAATGTTAATAACGAGGTTTGCTAATAAATGCGTAAAAAATTTATTGCTCATATACACAAAGGAATTAATTAGCCAACCCCGTGCATCGCACGGGTTATGAGGCTAGTCTAAAACTCTAGTGTGGCTTGTCAATTGTTCCCGCCAACTTCATTTTTTTTAGGGCAATAAAAAAAGACAACTGTCGTTTCACTATATGTTAATTTAATTCACTAAAGTGGTTGAGGCAATTTTTTTGCGGGTCCCATCAGGTCACATCTCCCACCTTCTCTTTATTTTTTTATTTTTTTGAGATGTTATGATTTTAGATGTTTTTTATGATTGATTTATGGACGATTTTTCTTTGTTTTTTTGTAGAGATGTTATGATTTTAGATGATTTTGATGATTGATTTATGGACAATTCCGATTCGGTTTTGTTCTCCACATCTTCTTCTTCATGTTGGGTGCAAACGATGAGGACGAACTAGAGACCATGAAGCGCTCTGTTTCTGGTGAACAGAACGAACTAGAGAAGAAGATCATCAATGGTGAGCGTGATGTTGAGGGTGAGCGGAGGTAAGCGTAATGTGAATGAGAGGGAAGTCAATTTAGGGAGCGCTCCGAGAGAAGACGAATTGAGCAAGGAAGCTGGAATGAGATAATGAGGGTGGGAGATGAAGTTTTAGAGTGAGAGAATATTAGGGATTGTTGTGAGATGATTTTTCAACGGGTAACAATGATGATGAGAGGGAGGTGATGTGCGTGGGAAAATGAAATGGTGAGATGAAAGAGAGAAAAAATGAATCAGAAGGTGGGTGAAAACGTGTAGGGTGAGGCACAATTTTAGAGTAAAACAAGTGATTGTGGATTTGTGGTGAGAAGGTATTGGTGAGAAGGTTCTAGAGTAATAAATGCAATACTTTTTTTTTATGGTGAGAATAAATGCAATAAATTAGCAACGGGTATAAAAATCAAAAGGCATAAATTGATGTTGGCAATTTTTTGTTGTTGCTATGATTGACATTTTTTTTACTGATTGAGATTGACATATGACATAGTATTTGTCATACTATATATTTTTATTATGGGTAAAGTATGTTTTTGGTCCCTACAAAATTAGGTCCTTCTAAGTTAGTCCCTACATTAACGAAATAGGTGTTTTGGTCCCCATCTTATTTTTTCGTTTTCATTATTAGTCTCCGGCGTTAATTTTTGCTGATTAGGCTAACAAAATCATGACCGTACACGCCACATAGACATTTTAATTAATGTGGTGTCCACGTGTCATGCTGAGTCACATTTTTTATAATTTTAAATTAAAAATTAAAAAAACCCAAAAAACATCATCAGCTTTAATTGCCTTTCCTTCTCTCAGTTTCGTTGCCCAATTTCAAAACCCGTAAACCCATCTTTGTTGCCCAATTTCATCATCGTTGCCACAATCCTCTCCATAACTATCCACCATTTCCATAACAAAAGCTCACTACAATGAATTAGTATATAGGCAGCGCTTTTTCATTAATGAGCAGCGCTTTTGAGCGCTGCTGAACGTGGCGCTCGGTATTCCACTCTAACAATGGGCAGCGCTTCCTAAAAAAAGCGCCACCCATTTCCCAAACACGTCCTCAAATAGACAAGTGTTTCCTAAAAAGCGCCACCCATTGCCCAAACACTTCCTCAAATAGGCAGCGCTTCCTAAAAAACGCCACTCATTGCCCAAACACGTCCTCAAATAGGCAGCGCTTCCTAAAAAGCGCTGCCCATTGCACAAACTTGTCCCCTATAGGCAAAAGACTTCCTTAAAAGCGCGCCCATTGTTTAATTTTTTTAATTTTTTCGCTTTTTGTGTATTTTCCTTTTTATATTTGCAACAAAAAAATTAAATCATACATCCAAAATATTTTTAATAGTGATATCTATGAATTTGTTGTATTTAAACTTGAATTAAATCATACATCATAAAAAATTAAATCATACATCCAAAATACATCCAAAAATTAAATCATTCATCCAAAATTAAATCATACATCCAAAAATTAAATCATACATCCAAAATTAAATCATACATCCAAAATAACAAAACATGAATTTGCCAAATTTAAACCTAGCATTGTAATGAGCATCATAAATATCACGTCCAAATGACTTATCTCGCTTCCGACACTACAAAGAGTAAAGAGACCGAAAAGTAAAGTAATAACTCATTAACTCCTCTTTCTGAAATTCACAAACTCATGTGAAATTTGAAATGAAATAAAAAAGAAGTGGCATAAAGATTGTCTAAGGTATCACACAATACTAATTATGCAAACAAGCTACAGTTACAACTTGAACTTCAAATCCATAAAGATTGTCTAAGGTATCACACAATAATAATGAAAGATAAAATTATGGATCATTACTGAAATGGATGTTCTTTGTTCTTGATCTATTAATCGACACATAATGAAGTTAGGAAGGAGGCGGGGAGTTCATAACAATAATCTCGGTATTGGATAAAACATGAAAGACATTCAATAGAGATCTTACCTCTTGGTCAAGCTCCTCAATTTTGATCTTTAAGTAATGTGCGCTTTTCTTAACCTCATCAACATCTTTATCCATTCTCTCGCTTTATGGTCTGCAGAGACAAAGATCAAGCAAAGCATTAATTTGTTTATCACTCATAAGTTTAAATTACTGACTATCTGTAGAAGTGCAATTTAACATCTACAACTAGAGTCAGCTTCTTCATAGCAATAACACTTAAAGTTAAAAATCAATAACACCTACAACAAATATTCCCTTAAGGGGTTGAGGGGGAGTCACAAGAGGAGTATTATTTTCCACATTTCTTTCTCGTCTCAAGATACATTTATAAAGAATTACATTAAAGGAGATAATTAAACATCCAAAAGATTTCAGGGAAAATAATCAAACGAGATCATACTAACCCTTCATGTTATATTTACATACTCCCACCATCTGACATAGTGAACTATAGCATGCTTACAAGTGTTCTCATTTAGATGACCTGCTTATCATTTTGTTTATATATATATATATATAATAAACCCTTAATGCTTATCATTGAACTATAATATTATTGGAATTCATAGCATTCTAAACCATCAAAGAAGTGTAGGTATAACCAAAGATTGAGAGACTTGGTTGATTTTAACTAAATCTTTCAACCACGGTGAACAACAACATAGTTTATCGAAAGCATCATAATAAAACAATAAGCAATCACCAATGATGCTATAGGCTATAGCTCCAAATCTAACACTAAATTGATTATATCTTGAAGCATGGCGTAAATGAGGAGCTGAAAAATAAAGATCAGATAAGAGCATAACAAAGAGAACTAAAGGAACTAACATCTATCATCAATCATCATCACATTGTGGAAGAAGCCAGTAAGTAAGGTGATATAATGGTAAATACAATTTTATCCAAAATAATTTAATGATGTAACTTCAACTGATGATGAAACATGACATACCAAAGATGACACCCAAATAAACAAAGAAAGAAATATAAATAAAGCATGCAACAATAACATATATCAATCACGGATGCCCATCGAATCAAGGTAAATGAAAAGAAATATCACAACACAACTGGAAAAGTTCAAATTCTAAGTTACATTACAACTACAAAAAGTGGAAACAGGAAACAAAATTAATCAGATTCTGGATAAAAAAGCAGATTCGATAGTCCTCCTCTCAGAAGATGCCTTACAATCCATGTATTGAATATAAATGGGATTCCTCTCGACAAGAATTGAGTAGTGAAGTCATGAAAAAAAAAAAATCAAATCAGCTAATTCATATAAAAACCTTTACTAGGCAACACATACCGTCGACACAAATTATATATAACCAAAAGAAAGGCATCAAATAGCCGGGATTCTCGACCGAAGGAAGAAGAAAATGGAGGGAGGGGTTGATGAGGAAGATGGAGGAAGAGAAGATGGGCGGTTGTTTGGCCGAGATGAGATGAGATTTGAGATCCGATTTATTTTGGTGTAGTTATACCCAACGCTTTTTAAAAACGCTAGGTATTAGGAGAACACATTCTTTCTAATACCCGCCGCTTTTTTAAAAGCTACTGGTATTTGGAGAACGCGTGAAGCAATGGGCAGCGCTTTTTAAAAAAGCGCTGGGTATGACTAGTGTGTTTAAAGGCAATGGGCAACATTTTTTTAAAACCGCTGGGTATGAGTTATTTGTTTTGGCCATCCGTGGTATTTTTACTTAAAAAGCGCTTATAGGGCGCTCTTTTTGACAAATCTGGCGTGGTGGCTTTACCTCAAAAGCAATTTTTCTGGATCTATTTCTCTTGTTAGTTTTGGGATTCTTCCAGTTAATTTTTTCCTCCTCCTATTCCAGTACTGCATGCTCGTTTTGGATGCCCCTTTCCCTTTGATTTTTTTCATCGCTTTTCCACAAGTCCAAGCTACACCATAAAGCGCTAGCTTGTGGATCCGGAAAGAGATGGTAACAAACAAAGTTATTGATTTCAATCTCTGTAAGCGCTACTCAAAGATGACAACAATAGTTACGCTTCAATGGTCGAGAGCACACTTCGTCCACAGATTTGAGAAGCCGCCACCTTCTTCCTTATTTTCTGACAAGCATGAACCTTCAATCAAAAAAGGAGTTTGATATTCAGAATCCTCACGTAATTCTTTCGAAAAGCCCTCAAATTTTTTTGTCATCGGAGTATCGTTTCATCGGCGACCACCGTGTCGGAGGTTACCTCCGCCCGCCTCTCGCCACTGAGGAGAGGAAGAAGAAGATCAAATATTTTTTAAAACAAAAAAAAAATTATGAAAACAGAAAACAGAAAAATAAGGAGCTAAAAAAAGTAATACTAAAACAAAAAGGCCACATGGAATGCCACATTGGTGCCACATCATTTAAAATACCACCTAGGCGATGCCACGTCAGCATTCCGTTTGTCCATTCAGCAATATTTAACTTAAGGGACTAATATTGAAAACGGAAAAATAAAATAGGGACTAAAACGCCTATTTCGTTAATGTAGGGACTAAACTTAGAAGGACCCTATTTTATAGGGACCAAAAACATATTTTTCCCTTTTATTATTTTAAGTATGTTGTTCTTAAATTTATTTTATTTATTTTTAAAAATCAACACTTTTGTGCCTATTTAATAAAATAATTAAATTAATATTAAATTGTTTTTTATCTTCTTTCTTTTGTTTCAGTTTTTTATATTTTTTATATTTTAAGAGGTACTTTATAGTTTCAAAAATTTTAGATGTTTAAATAAACAATTTTTGTTGTTGAATAATCGATTCGTGAAAAATAATAATTTCATAATAAAATACGTTAAGTGAGATACTTAACAAACAAGTGCTTTAGTGTATTTGATGGTGAAAAAAATAATTTTATAACAAAATGTGTAAACTGAAATGTTAAGTGATATGTTTTGAACTACTTTAGGATTCAGGAAAAATTTAACTCTTCAAATACTAAAAGTTTCTTCGTAAATAACTGATTTGATCAATAGTGAGAGAACCGGACGGGTAGTGAGGTTAGTTACCATTTAATAGCGCTTACTTAAATAAGCGCTTTAAAAACAATTTTTTTTAACTTTAGGATTTATGTTTTTGACATAAATTCGAGATATTTTTTTTAATTCCGGATTTATGTCAGAAAATTCTTAAAATCACCTTCCGAAATTATGTCGTTCATAAATAGTTCCAAAAAAAAAAATTTGAGATTCTGAATTAAGTTTTGAAGGGGTAAAATTGGAATAAATAAATTTTGTAGGGTATGAGGTCAAAGGCGGGTACAAAAATCTTGTGCCATATAGGAAAGTGGCTTTGGACAAAAAAATTTATAGGAAAGTGGTTTACCTTGTATTTTTCAATGATGAATTTGTTATTTTCAATTATTATTTTATAATATATATTTAAAACTTTATAAAAAAATTACAATTAGTGGAGAATAGGTTCATTTCAGGTTACTACTCTATGTCAAACATATAGAACAGTAATGAAAAATTACTAGGAAAGTTCAAAGCGAAAAATATAGTAGTAGTCGTAATGAATTTTTTTCTGTTGGTTTAGTGCTTATTCCTCCTTTTTATTTGCGTGTTCTATGGTATTGATTTATATAAGTGGTAAAGAGAATAAGAATATGTTATTTGTAAAAAAAAAAAAAAAAGAAGTATATATCTTTATTATATAATAATAGTGCTACTTACACATAGTAGTAAGATTCTTATATTTCTTTTTTTTTAATCTTCAAATAGTAATAATATCAATATATAATGTATGCAGCTAATATATCGCTATATGAATTCCTATAATTATAAGAATTCGGTGACTTGACCATAATTTTTTATAATAATTCTGCTCTAATTTTGCTAAGGCCAAATATAGAATTTGTATATGGTGCATATTTTCTAGTACGCTTGGACGAAATGCCAATCACACACCGAGTTCCAAGCGTGAGCGGAGATGTGGTAGCTGTTTGGATTGGCGGTAGAGAAGGTCAGAATCGATTTTGGGTTCACTTTCGTGATTTCAGAGACAAATATTCATGTTTGGAGTAACGTTTGCGAGAATCAATTCTACCCTCGCAGAAGCGATTTTGGGTGAAGTTGATCCATGTAGCTTTCACGGTGACTATAATCAATTCTACCCTTCCACTTTCTGTCACCTTCCTTTACTACCCTTCTATTATCTCACCTACCCATCTATCATCTCTTTAATTCGAATTTATGTTTGAAAATCTCATATCTGTTTGCAGATTCAACTACCTCTGAACTTCATTTACTACCCTATACAAATTCGAATTTATGAGAAATATCCAACATATTTGCATCGTATCTATCTCATTGTTTCATACTGTGAACTTCAAGAAAGTCATCCGAACCGCAAGGTAAAAACACATGCGATTTGGTTTAGTTCATTGCTTTTCTTAAAATATTTGAACCAACTCAAACCGAATTAATGCGGTTAAGATTGGTTTGGTTAGTTCAATTTTTACGAATCAAAAAATACAATTTTATCTAAAGTTAAATTAATTAATCTAACTCTAAAGCTACTCCTATGGGATCCAATTTAGTTCTTTTGGAGGGAGATAACGATGTTGAGGACTTCGCCGATTACATTGACGCAGGCGCGTGATTGGCTCTACCAATGGTTCAAGTGGATTCGCCCTGGAAACCTTCAGATGTTGACCCGGAGAGATCTACTTGGTTGAGGTGTTACGACATCCCCGTTCACGCTTGGAACTCGGTGTTCTTCTCTAAGCTCGCAGCGCAGGTGGGACTTTTTGTTGGTGTCGATGACAGTACCGAAAGAATAAGGTCTTTCGATGTGGCTTGGATGTTGGTTCGCACTCAGGCTAAGGAGTTGATTAATAGGGAAGTTAAGGTGTTCATCAACAACTCACCTTTTACGGTTCGTATAGTAGAGGAGTGGGGTGGTCTGGTTGCACCGCAAACTAAAACTATTGATTTTGTGGAGAGGAACTTAAGTGATTCAAGTTCTGAGGACAATTTCTCTGATCGCATGTTTCACGATACCGATGAGGTTCACAGGGATGATGAGGTGGGCGAAGAGGAGTTGAATGCATTGGTTAATGAAGTGCGGCTTTCTAGGAAGATTGATCAGATCTAATGGGCAATTCCCCGCCCAATATTCCTTGTGGACGCAGATTACGTGAGCGAATTCCCTGTTGCTTCTGCTTGTAGTTATGTCGTGGAGACCAATCCTTCTTTGATTCCCAAAGTCGCAGATCTTCCTTCAATCCAAATTAGGCCGGTGGTTCAGGGTCTTACAAAGTCAAAAAAGCAGAGGAAGATGTTGCGTGTTGGCATCCAAAGGGATCTCTCACAAGGCAAGCTGAAGAAGGCTCCAAGGGAGCTAGCTAAGGTTTCACAAGGTCCTGTACTTGGTACTTTGGCCATGGTGCAAACATCTCAGGAGTGTAGTCGACACCAATCTTCTCTATTTTCAGCCGGAACTATTCTATGTGGGGCTTCTATTTCAAGTGGAGATATAGCTTGTTGGAACAATAAATTTTGGGCGCTTCAAGGTCAGGCAATTGCTAGGAAGGTTTGGGAAAATGCCAAACGTTATGGAGTGCAAAGTAACTTGCCTAATGACACTTATATTGACTTAATTCAGGAAAGTGAAAGAAGAGATGAGGCGGAGAGTGGTAGGAGGGCGTCTAACATCAGGATCCCATGAATATATTATCTTTCAATATTAGAGGGTGGGGTGATCGCGGGAAGCGGCGCCCGTTGGTTTCTCTTATCAATTCCGGCTCTTTTTAGTTTGTCTGTTTTCAAGAAACAAAGAGGGAGGTGATGGTGGAGGGCGAGGTTGGTATGTTGTGGGGTAACTGTCAGTTTCAGTGGGTACACCAACCCTCTCGTGGTTTGTCGGGAGGTATCTTATGTACTTGGTTGGAGGGTGTGTGCACGACAACGTCTCATTTTTCAGGTACAGGTTTTCTTGGTATTAGCACTGTCACACGAGGTAAAGTTGTCTATATTATGAATATTTATGCCCCTTGTACTACAGTAGCGAAAAGGGGCAGAGTTGGTTGCTATCAAACAGAGTTTTGGGGATGGAGAGTGGTGTATTGTGGGAGCTTTTATTGTTGTATCTTGTTCCTCAGAGAGAAGGGGTAGAGGCGTGACCACAGGTGATGCTGAACTAGATGATTTTAATAGTTTCATTGTTGACATGGACTTAGTTGATGTTCCGGTGTCGGGGAAGAAATTTTCTTGGTTTTGCTCCGACGGAGTTTCTATGAGTAGACTGGACAGATTTTTGGTCACAGAGGGGCTTATTTCTGACTGGGGGATTTGAACATTGATAATTTTGTGAGGGACTTGAACTCATTGGATGGTATTCTCAGTGAAGGGTGGGATAGTGACGTAGTGATTAATAGAAAGGAAGTCTCAGCCTCTTTGTGGAAAGAAATCAAGGCCAAAGAGTCTTTCTTAGCCCAAAAATCAAGAGCAAGATGGATTAAGGAAGGGGATATGAATTCCAAATATTTTCACTCGGTGATAAGGTATAGAAGAAGAAGGTGTAATGTTGTGATCTTAAGTCATCTGAACCGCAAGGTAAAAACACATGCAGTTTGGTTTAGTTCAGTTGCTTTTCTTAAAAATATTTGAACCAACCCAAACCGAATTAATGCGGTTTAGATTGGTTTGGTTAGTTCAGTTTTTACGAATCATAAAATACAATTTTATCTAAAGTTAATTTAATTAATCTAACTCTAAAGCTACTCCTATGGGATCCAATTTAGTTCTTTTGGAGGGAGATAACGATGTTGAGGACTTCGCCGATTACATTGACGAGGTGCGTGATTGGCTCTACCAATGGTTCAAGTGGATTCGCCCTTGGAAACCTTCGGATGTTGTCCCGGAGAAATCTACTTGGTTGAGGTGTTACGGCATCTCCGTTCACGCTTGGAACTCGATGTTCTTCTCTATGCTCGCAGCGCAGGTGGGACTTTTTGTTGGTGTCGATGACAGTACCGAAAGAAGAAGGTCTTTTGATGTGGCTTGGATGTTGGTTCGCACTCAGGCTAAGGAGTTGATTAATAGGGAAGTTAAGGTGTTCATCAACAACTCACCTTTTATGGTTCGTATAGTAGAGGAGTGGGGTGGTCTGATTGCACCGCAAACTAAAACTATTGATTTTGTGGAGAAGAACTTAAGTGATTTTTAATATCGGTTACTTTTGTCGAGTGGGGTGGTCTGATAACCGATATAAAAAGTTATTTTTAATATCGATTACTTTTGATAACAGATATAAAACGTTATTTTTAATATTGGTTGAACTAAAAAACTGATATAAAAAACACTTATTTTGGCTTAAAAAACTTACTTTCCATAACGGTTCTATGTTGAACCGATATTAAAAATATTTTCCATATCGGTTCGGCAACCGATATCATAAGCGCCTTTTTTTAATATCTCCTTTATCTATATCGGTTCAACAACCGATATGAAAAGCCGTTTTTAACCGATATGAAAAGCCTTTTTTCCACTAGTGCGTGGGAGTTAGTGGAAGAGTTGGATGAAGTGAAGAGCATTGTGAAGCGTCACTTAGAGTAGTGCTTCGCAGAGTTACACTATAATCGCCTCACTTTAGGGGGGATTCACTTCGATTCTTTATTGCCTTCGGAATCTGAGTCCTTTTTTCAACCATTCACTGAGGAAGAGATTAGATCGGGAGTTTGGGATTGTGATGGAGATAAGAGCCCGGGACCGGATGACTTCAACATCAACTTTATCAAATCTTGTTGGAGTATATTGAAAGATGACGTGGTGAGTTTCTTTAATGAATTTTATGCTAACGCTTTTCTCCCTAAAGCGATCTAGAACTTTTTTTTATTGCCTTGGTCCCAAAAACGATAATCCGCAAGGATTTGGAGAGTTTAGGCCCATTTGCTTGATAGGGTGTTTGTACAAAATCTTGGCAAAAGTTTTGGCTTGCCGGCTAAAGAAGGTGATTCCTAGTATTATTTCCGATAAACAATCCGCTTTCATACGAGGAAGACAAATATTTGATGGGGTTGTTGTTGTTAATGAATCGGTCAATTATGCACGGCGCCAAAAGGAAGATTGTTTGATAGGTAGACTTTGAGAAAGCTTATGATTCAATTTCATGTGCGGCAGAGGTTGAGGCAAGGTGATCCTTTATCACCATTTCTATTTCTCATTGTTGCCAACATATTGCAGGCGTTGATGCGCAAGGCTGTGGCGATTGGTGACTTTCAAGACTTCTCTATTAGTAATGATGTCCATTTTCCATGTTGCAATTTGCAGATGATACTATGTTGGTGGGTAAGGCAACTTGGGAAAATCTTTGGAGCATTAAATCAATTTTGAGGGCCTTTGAGTTATTGTCCGGTTTGAAGGTGAACTTTCATAAGAGCAAAGTTATTGGTATAAACACTCTGAAAGGTTTTTTGGAACGAGCTAGCACCTTTTTATTTTGCCGCACGGAGTCCATTCCTTTCAAGTTTCTGGGTATTCCGATTGGTGCAAATCCGAGGCGGGAGGCAACGTGGAGTTCCGTCATAAGGGCGGTTAGAAAAAGATTGGCTCTATGGAAATGTCGATTTCTCTCAATTGGTGGTCGGGTAACACTCATTAACTCCGTCCTGAATATGTTTTCTTTTTATAAAGCACCCAAGGTTGTTATAAAGAAATTGATCAAAATCCAAAGGGACTTTCTTTGGGGAATCAAAGAGGGAGATCATGGAATGTATTGGGTGGCTTGAGATAGAATCTGTAAATCAAAAAAAGAAGGGGGCCTTGGAATCAAGAATCTCGAATTGTTCAATATGGCGCTCCTCTCCAAGAGGAAATGGGACATTGGCACAATGATTCTTGGGTGTGGCTGGTTCCGTGGCAGAACTCAACGGACCCGCTTATTATAGCAGAGGGTGATATTCTTAGTAGCATCTTACAGCACGCGTCTCCCATTAGAGGTAAGAAGGATGAGTGATTTGGCCTCACGATCCGTCTAAGCTATTTTCAGTTAAGTCATATTATTTCCAGCTGGTCCAAGACGATTACACCTCCAATGATACAGACCCTCCGAATTTTTGGACGCCCTTTTGGAAAATAGCAGCTCCTTCGAAGGTATTGTTGTTCGATTGGCAGTTGTTGTCGAATTCTTTGCCAGTGCGCGACGAATTGTTGCACAGAAATATTCTGCACTCAGCTGAGGATGCTCTTTGTCCCATGTGCAGCGAATTCTGCGAAATTGTGCACCATTTGTTTTCCTCTTGTTCGTTCGCGAGTTCAGTTTGCTCTAGTGTCGGTGCTTGGCTTGGTTTGGTCTTCGACTCTTCGCAGAACATAATGGTTCTATTTCATAGGTGCGGCCAATTGTGCAAAGGAAAAAAGACCAAGAGAAATAAACATCTTATATGGGTGACGACTTGTTGGAGCATATGGATCGCAAGGAACCGAGCTATTTTCAAGAACGAGGAACCAAGTGTCGATTCGGTTGTGACTCGTGTCAAAAGCTATATTTGGAGTTGGTGTATTTATAAACTGAATTGTAATTCCTCTATTTCTATCTCAATGTGGTGGACTAACCCACTCCAATGCCTAAACAATATGTAATCTAGATGGGGGAGAAATAGTGGGTTAGGTTGATTATCCTCACTATAGTGCAGTTTGGGCGAGGTACTCTTTTTCCTGCCTGAGTCTTTTTCCCAATGGGTTTTGGCTCAGGGAGGTTTTGAGGAGGCCCTCCCCCTTTCCTGCTTTCCATTGTAAGGGTTGGGCACCCATTGTAAGGGTTGGGATGAAATTATTGCTTTCCATTGTAAGGGTTGGGCACCCATTGTAAGGGTTGGGCACCCATTGTGCTCCCTTCAATGAAATTATTGCTTACCTAAAAAAAATATAAAAAATAATTAATGTGATTATTAATTATTTTTTTGACATATGAACTACCAAACTAAAAATGTGGTAAAATTAAAGTAGATACTTCATTTGACTAAGTAAGCCGTAAAGATGTGTGAGACTCTGTGTTTGTGTGACTAGATTAAGTAGACATTTTTTTAATAATATATAATAATATAAAAATATGTGTGGTTTGGTTAGGTTTAGTTTGGTTTGCTTTTGGAAAAACAAACCGTCATCTGGATCGAACTAATCGATTGAATGAAAAAGTGAGTAGAACACATCAAATCAAAGTGTTTTTTTTTGCAGTTTTGGCCTTTTGGGTTTGGGTTGGTTCTGTTTATGTTACTGCAATTGCAAACATAATGACAAACACGAACAAAATAGGTCGACTCATGACTATGTCGCTCTCTTTAAGGCGTTTTGCGGCTCTGCCCAAGGTGTGCAAGCAGTCTTCAGCCTCGTCGTCCCCAGGATAAAACAGCCTTATCAGAAAATATGGACTTCCTTGCACCTGAGAAAACTACCAAACCCACACCTAAGGCCGTCCCAAACAATTCGGAAGCCCTATTCGAATTTTGAAAGTTGGGCCCCTAATTATATTTTTATCCAACGAATCACCAAAACTTTCGGTAACTGACTCGGTGAAGGGTCGGACTGAGGGGTTTGGAGTTTAACGGCATGACTATTGACTCGATCTCGATTAAAAAAATTCCAAATTTTTAGCACCTATAAATTTCATACATGTAAAACTTAATTTACTAAAATAAAACTCATGAAAAATTAGTTCATTAAGTTTCTCTTTATAAGAATGAGTATATTTTTATTAAAAATAAAAAGAATACAATGTCCATAGAGAGTTCCGAAAAGAAAAAAAAATACTTGGTAGAAGAGGTCAACTCATTAAATGAATCTTAGTACCTCAAGAGATTAATCTCTGCAGTTGCGCATGTACTTTAGTTTAACCAAAAAAAAGAGAGTACAAAAAATTGGTACAATGCTTTCCTAAAAAAACAAAAATTTGTGTGATAATTTGTTTTTATATTAAAAATGAGGTAATATATAAAAAAATTATAATTATTTTGGAGAAGCAGTAATGGTGCAGTGGTATTGGGTGCTGCAGGTTAAGTACAATGTGATGGGTTGAAATCTTGATTTTGTCCTTTTGCAAAATATCCATACAATTTTCATAAACCTGATTTAAAATAACAAAATGCTTGGTTTTCATTAAAATAATTAAATAAAATAACTATTGAAATCAACGTTCGAAAATTCAATTAAAATAAAAATAACTTTCAAAATCAAAAAATCTTTTATTATTAAAAAACCAATCAATACTTTACGATTTTCTATTGTTTTGGTTTGGTTTTGAACACCTCTAATTGGCGTTCCCGTGTCTTTGAAGTCGATGGAATCGACAGTGTAGAATATATTGTGTATGAATTTGCTGTTTTTTTTCTTATGCTGTATGAATTTGCTGTTTTTTTATTAAAAAGGATATTCATTTATTCAAATTGATAGATTACATTAATGATAATACAAACTCAGAATTCCTAACATCACAGCACCCAAAATCACAAAGGAGTAATTAACAAGATGAAACCAAGATACAACTAGATTAAACAAATTTTATTGGGGCATTCCCAATCCCGAGAGATATTTTAAATCCAACACCATATCTAAGAGTAACTAATCATTTTGGTCCCTTAATGTGTGGGGTGTTGTCATTATAGTCTCTAAATGTATCAAAATTGCAAATTAGTCATTTTTTTTTAGTAATTTTAGGGATTAAATTAACAAAAAAACACATTTAAGGACCAAAATAACTAACAAAAAACGCATTTGAGAACCAAAACGACTCATTAAAGAGACACTTGAGGATGTGTTTGCAATTTTGATACATTTAGAGGGAAAAAGATTGGGTGCATTTGAGGACCAATTTCGAACTTAGTGATGTTATCTGGCTTAATAATATTGCGATTTGTTTGTTGAGCTAAGCTTTATGGACTATTATAAAATTTTAATTAATGGTTAGATTTTGTTAGATGCTTTGTTATGAACGTTGAAATCATAAAAAAACTGATAAACATAAAAATAAAATGAGCTACTTTTGCTTTCATTGAAAGAAAACAAAAATACTATTGTACAACATCAACCAAAAAATATAAATTAATTAGAAAACAACAAAAACAATTAGTACCTTCAAAAAAATAGAAATTAACAATTTCTTTAATTAAGCTTTTGAATGTTTCAATGCTAGCATAGAAAAGAAATACAAAAAGCTTTAAAATTTAGTTGGTTGCGTACGAAAATCAAACTAATTATTCAATATATTAATCCTTAAACGAAAAACAAAGTTAATGACGCTCAAAGATAAAAAAAAGGAATTAAAATAGGTCATCTCAATATCGACCCGTGTGAATGCACAAGTATAGTGTTAGTTTGTATTAAAATGAAGCACAAAGAGTACTTCACCAAAATACAGGATAAGAGATGACAAAAAATACAACAATGTTATATAGACATATATTTTTAGACAAAAATCGACAAAAACCAACTTACAATACCAATTAACCAAGTTTTTTAGACTATTAGTAAGTGATCAATTAACCAAGTTTTTAACAACGCTCAAAAGCTGTAAAAAAAGCGGGTTATTTAAATAGTCTAAAAAAACTTGGTTAACCGCAAAGTTTGGTTTATGTCGATTTTTATCTAAAAACCTATGTCTAATTAACATTTTTGCAAAAAATAATAGAAAAGGAAGAGCAGAAAAGAGAGTCACCCTAACATAACTGTCTAAACCTAACAACTAATATAGGTTATTCTACTATCCTTTATCATCAATTGGCAAGAAATAGGTTTACATAGTATTTTATAGGGCAACTACTTGTCATTTTTTTTTTTGAATTTTAGACTTGTTAAAGCACTTTGTGCTGATTTTGGGATAGTGCACACTGATGTTTTCTATATATTTTTTTTCTTCAAGTTTTACCGGTTTTTTGACGCGAATCATAACCTTAATTATCCACCAGTGTGCATCAACAAACACTTGAAGAAAAAACAATTTAGATCTTCTCATTGGATTCAGCCTTGTTTTCATTAAAGTTCATTGAACATGTTTATTATTATGCTAAAAGCTGATGCATAGACTCAACAAACACTTAACAAACCACACCTGACTCAAAACAACATTAAAAACATGATGGCAGAATTTGCCTCACCCCTAAACTTAATCTTCAGCAGTGTCCTCATTGCCTAGGAATAAATTTTAAGAGAAAAAAACAAATTTGTCAACACAACAACACATAACAAAACAGACAACAACAAAATGATACAAACACAAACATAACCTAATGAAAACAAAACAGGATAAAGGGATGCTTTCGTTGTCACCACCTCCAACTGTTGCAGCAATATCAGTCTCAGCACTAGTTGGTGCAACAGGGTGGTCTCTTTTTGTGTTGATCGGGGATCTTCTTCATCATTGCTCTACCTCCCTACTCCTTTTCTTGCTTACTCTCACTTTGTTGATGCTCTGCAGCATAAGAATCACCACCAAACTTCCAACTTCCACCACTTCTATTTATTATTTCCTATAATTAAAAAATACAACTAAAGGCAGAAAACATATTTAGAACCTAGGTTTCCTCCCAGAAGCGCTTAATTTATATTATTTAGCTAGACTTGACCCTTTAACACCAATGTTATGGTGAGTAATATGACAAGAAGAAAATCTCATCCGCCTGTTTTCTTCCTTTGTGCCGAAATCCCGTGTATTTGGCATAAGGAAACAAATTTTCTCAAGCCCCAACAACTAGGCATTTGGGATATGAATCTCTCCTTTCTTGAGAAAAATGGAAACTGTTGTGCGGGGAACTCTTATCTTCAATTACCACGGGTTGGTTTCAAATGTCACATAATTCTCTTCATGCCTCACCCTTGGCTTCTCTTACTTGTCACTATTTTTCTCTTTTTGTTTTTCTAGCTGATAGCAAAGGAAATTTCTTTGAATTTTCACCAGCTCTTGGAAAACAATTTTGGGACTTAATAGAAAGAAAACATATACAAAGAGATACTATTGAGCTTCGAGTTAATGAGAGTTACCTTCCCTATAATAGATAACACATGACCATCCTACGAGGAAAGCCTTCTACTAATCATATCCATAATAGGTTTCCAAATACTTTTTCGCCTGTGGATTGGCTCCCACTAGAATGCCAAGAAACTTGAAAGGAAGGGCAGCCTTGCTGCAAGCCAATAACAATGTAGAGCCTTCTAGAAAATCCTCATTCAAGTTGACACCATAGATATTTCTCTGATGAAAGTTCACATTCAACCTTGAAGCAAGCTCAAAACTCCTATAGACTGTCTTAATGTATGAAAAATGATCCCAAGACCCATTCTGACAAGGATTGTATCATCCCAGAAACTAAAGCAAAGACAAAATTAAAATATTGTTCACTGAAAGCCTTTATAGTTGCATGTACTAACTACCTTCTAGAACATACCTACCGGCCCCTAAGCCACGACCAAAAAGAGAAAGGGTAAAGAGGACCCCCCTTGTTTTAACCCTTATATGTCTTGTACTCCTTCGTCGGACTACCGTTAACCAAAACAGACATATATTCTAAAAAAAACCCATCAAATCAAATCCCATATTCTAAAAAACCACCAACAAACCGGATCATAAGCCTTTTCAAAGCTCACCTTAAACAACATACACTCCTCCTTGCTCCTTTTAGCCAAATCGACGATCTCATTAACAACTAACAGACTGTCCAATATTTGTCTCCTCGAAAGGAAAGCCAACTGACATGGGGAAATGATGTCGTCCAACACCTTATTCAGCCTCTAGGCCAAATTATAGATACACCCTATAACATAAACTAGTCTGTATTCCTTCAATCCGTGGAGTTGCAGAAGCATGGAACTCAGTGAAAAAACCCATGATGTCATCCTTCGCCCCTTCACAATATTCCTTAACAAAGTTAAGATTAATGCCATCAAGACCCGAGCTTTTGTTACCATCACACCCTCATACCGCCTCCTTCACTTCCTCCTAAATAAGAGGGACGATAAGCTAAGCATAGTTCTCCTCACTGATCTTATGAAACTCAATACCGTCAAGGGTTGGTCTACGGGTCCCTTCTACATAGCTAGCTTCAAAGTAATGCTTCACCTCGCCTACCTCCGTCAAGCACACACCCTACTTATCTAAGGAAACAATCTGATTAATCCTTCTACATCTTTGCCTATACAGGCAAGCATGAAAGAATTTTATATTAGAATCCTCTTCTTTCACCCATTTCGCTCTAGACTTCTGCTTGATCAAGTCGTCCTTAAGATGAATACTACTCCATAAAGAGGAAGGAGCTTGCTTTAATTTGGCTATATCATCCAAACCACCACAACCTTTCGAGATAACATGATTAAGAACATTCAACTCTAAAAACAACTTGTTAATATTCAAATCCAAGCAACTCTAAAATCAAAAGCTTCAATTTTTTCAACACATATCATTTCTCACCCTTAACCTGAAAACCCCTCTCCTAAGCCACCAAATCTTTGAAATCAACATGACTTAACCAACTCTTAATAAACCAAAAAGGTTTGGGGTCCCATTCCTGAGAAGATCACAACAACCAAAGCAAGGAATGGTTTGAAATATCCCTACCCACACCCATTGGCCACTAACATTTCAAGCAGAAATAAAATCATTAGACAACAAGAAACAGTTCAGACTGCTTCTAGACATACCATCGGAACAATACCAAGTGAGACGTTTGCCAGAGACGGGAACATCAATTAACTCCATCTCAGAAATGAAATCAACAAAATCTAACATCTCTTGTCTACGGATTTGGGAGCTATTTCCTTGCCTTTACTCCATAGTTTTAACTACATTGAAGTCCCAAAAAATGCATCAATTCCTTTCCTCACTCTGATGCTTAAGAGATACAGCTCACCACAAGCCTGTCTTTTTTCGAGCCACAACACAAGGAACATAACATTGACCAATCAAAATTATGATTACGCCACAAACTACTTAACATACACTCATGCAGGTTTTCCCTCTTAGTCTCTTGAATACAAATAAAGACAACATTACCTCTGCTGATGATAGCAGTGACATGTCTTCATTTGACGCCTTCACCCAACCCTCTGATATTTAACGATAAAATATTCATGAGGCACCCTTTTGGTGGCTTGGTCCCTACTCTCATCTACCTCAATAAAATTAACATACACTGCATCACTCCTCAGGTTGGTTGTCGACCAAACCTCTTGAGCTATTGCTTTATTCTTCAAAGTCCAGAAATGATTGTTACTAGATATAATATTTGAATCTCCAATGTAAACCCACAAAGAACTGAACCACCTGAAAATTTTGTTGACATCTTAGAGCGGAGGCCCATTACGCTGTGAAGGTATCGCGCAACCCTAGCATTCTCATCCAAACTCACTGACTTCAGCACACGAGGAATCAACTTTCTCCTACTACAAATCCTCTATATTTCCTGTTAACTTGATAGTGTGTGATTTATATTGGGGTTTCATGCCTCTTAATTTTACTTTATTTTTTTGGGGAACATGAGCACCTAATTTGGGAGATAAATGTTGGATTATTTTTTGGACTAGCATGGTCAGGTAAATTTTGTCTAATACTCAGAGTAAAAGATGTCTATATATTGTGATTATGTTGTTATTATTATTAAGGCAAAATTATACTAGATAACCTTTAAGTTATTTATTTGTAATAAGTTGGACCTTTAAGTTTTTTTTTGTAACAAATAGACCATTTAAGTTACCTAACGTTGACACCGTTGACCCTTTTAGTAAAATTTCACATCGTCAATTACATCAAAATATACCAAAATATGATTGGTTGCATCAAAATACATAATCTAAAGTAATCACAATATATAAAATAGCGTAAAATCAAAATATATAAGCTAAGAAAAACACTAAAAGGACCTATTGTTACCAAAAAAACTTAAAGGTCTAACTTGTTACAAATAAATAACTTAAAGGTCATCTAGTGTAATTTTGCCTATTATTAATAATCTCAGTTGTGTCATTATTTAATATAATATTATAGGAATTATTTTATAGAGAAACTATGATTAATTGTATGATGTGGAATGTTTTGAGTGAACTTACTATAATAGGTTAGTAGGCCCATGTTTTACAAAAGAGAGAAGTCCCTACTTCTAGCTATAGGGTTTTGTATTGTCCGACCCATTGTGACTTCACACCAAAAAACGACTTTGTGGAATAGAAGTAGTTTTTTTTCTCTCCTCATGCATAGTAGTCGGAATCAACTCATCTTTCATGGATTCATCTTCCTATTCAGGTAATTCTAATTCACAATCTATACATTGTTGATTGTTATGTTCAAATTTAGGATTAGAAATATTATTGAAATTGCTATTGATCAGGTCTTTCAATAAAAACTTAATCTTAACTGGAAATGAGTTGGTTTTGAAATTAATTAGTTCTTTATTTCTACACAAATCTATCCCAAAGTAGTTAGCCTTTGTTTCTCCACTAAATTAAAAAATACAAAGCCCAAATTTGATATTCATTGATATGAGAAATCATGTGCATGAAATTCAGCACCTTATCATAAAGTTGAATTCTCATTTGCCAAATTAAGGATATTATATAGTATAGTGGGGAAAATTGTATATATTCTTCATTCTCATCTATCCAATACGACAAAGACAACATGTTATAGATTCTGCCATTAACCATATACATAAAATTGATATATAAACCTCAAGCTTTTCAGAGTGATAGCTTAAGATAAATAAATGCTACAAAATAATCATTCTATATATATCTAGTATCTTGTTTTGTTCCCCCTTAAGAATTTTAAATAATACAAACGTGTTACTTAAAACAGACATCCTTTACCAAAATAGATAAGGCACTTATGGAATCTTTCTTTATGCTTCTAAGCAAAACCAAGCTCATACTATTTGTAAATATTCTTATATTGTGCCTATAAATGGCTTTCAAAATCTCACTTCCTATGTACTCTCATATTATAGCTTATTTTAATTCTTTTCTCTTCAAACACATCTATATATCTCTTCTCCTAGCATCATTACAATTAATGTCTAGGGCTATGGAACCACTTTCTGTGGGAAGAGTGATAGGAGAAGTTGTTGACATTTTCAACCCAAGTGTAAGAATGAATGTTACATACTCTACTAAGCAAGTTGCAAATGGTCATGAATTAATGCCTTCTATTATTATGAACAAGCCAAGAGTTGAGATTGGTGGTGATGATATGAGATCTGCTTATACTTTGGTAAGTTGCCCATCACTTACTCTATATTTGAATATTTATGTTTGTGTAAGGATACTATATATTATATTATTATATACTAACATAAGATATATAAATCAAATGATGGAAATTAATTACTTGTAGATCATGACTGACCCAGATGCTCCAAGTCCTAGTGATCCATATTTAAGGGAACATCTCCACTGGTTTGTATAATCAAACTTCCTTTCTTTTCACTATATATATATATATATATATATATATATATATATATATATATATATATATATATATATATTCTGTATTATATATACTAATTCCCTCATATAAACTATGGCTACAATTTTCCAGGATGGTTACAGATATTCCTGGCACCACAGATGTCTCCTTTGGTTAGTCTCTCTCCTACCCCAAAATGTTTACTTTTAGATGTACTATTAATTACCACTAGAACTGAGAAAGTCACTCTAAAAGAAAAAGTGAAAAGTTATATTTGAAGTTATTAAATCACGGCCGCAGTTAAAGTTAGGTCACATTCTTTGATATTACAGAGAATCACAATCAATGTAATTTATACCATCTTAATGCAATTGTGAAAACATCAAAAAACTTTGATGTTGTGGTCCAAATCGCATTGCGGGCCTTTTCTTAAAACCCTAGAGTCGTTAGTTGAAAAATAAATATAAATAATGTCATGTTTATCAATAGTCCAGGATACACATGATTACAATCTCAACCCCTATTGAAATCAAACAGTACTGTTAGCTAATTTAGTGAACAAAATTAATGAGAGAAAAATTGAAATATGTCGCTAATCACGGTGTCACAAAATTTAGTGACGAAATTAGCGATGGATTTTTCATTTTCCGTCACTATTTTTCTCTCTCTAATTTCACTTTTTTTAGTAGTACTTTGACTTACATGTAATTTGCAACACACAATATATTAAAGATATTTCACTTCTAAAGAAACTTGTAATAATAATGGTTATTTTAATCTAACAAAGGGAAGTATGATACAGGAAAGGAGATTGTGGGGTATGAGAGTCCAAAGCCAGTAATAGGAATCCATAGATATGTCTTCATTTTGTTCAAGCAAAGAGGGAGACAAACAGTGAGACCTCCAGTTTCTAGAGACTATTTCAACACAAGGATGTTCTCACATGAGAATGGTCTTGGCTTACCAGTTGCTGCAGTTTACTTTAATGCTCAAAGAGAAACTGCTGCAAGAAGAAGGTGATTGATTGATTTCTGAAGCTGATCTCAAAGGGTTCTATTAATAAATAATAAGACTTATTTTCAGCATATCATAACTTGAATTGTTTCCAATGGTTTTCTTATAGGGGTTTAGAAAAAACTGAAATAGCGACGGAAATTTAGAGATAAAAAAAAGGCAAAATCAGTCTCTCATTTCACGCCAAATTTAGAGACTAATTTAATTTTTTGCGTCTCTGATTTCCGTCGGGATTTTAGCTTTTTTACTAGTATTGAATTAATATTGAATAAGGATACATGTTTGATGTAATTTCTAGTATACTTTTCACTTTTTGTTTTGTGTATTTCTTAGGGAGTGCAAAAGGGAACCTTAGAGGTTGCTAGGTGGGATTTAAAAGGTAGAACATATTCTTGATGTACTTTGTATTGCTGATAGGCAATGAGAAGTTGTGGATCAAAAAGGTTCCCTGAATTGTGTAATCATATGATGATATAGTGAGAAAGAATAAATTAATTATTTGCACTTAAGCAAATGCTTTTATTACATTTTCAAGTGGTCTAAGTCATTTCAATATTTTCACCTAATTTCAAGATTGTTGCTAATTTCTATTCTGAGAGCAAGACAAGTCTTTCATATGCCATGTGGTGGGCATCATGTGGTGTAAAAAATTATTCCTTAAAAAAGTAGTTTATCAAGCAAAAATATTCTATTTCTGTTACATACTAGTAGGATACCCGTGCATACGCACGGATACTATCGTGTTCTTGTTATGAATGAACTTAGACATACTTTAAATAGTCTGAATATTACCTCGTAATAATAAAGACAAATTTAAAGTAGATAAAAAATAGTCTCAAATAAAAAATAGATAAATATTAAAATCTGAAATTTTAAAAATGTCATTTAAAAATGATCTGTGCATTTATCCTATGTTTTTTATATATAGTGCCATGTTTATATATATATATATATATATATATATATATATATATATATTTATTATATATATATATATATATATATTTATTATATTATATATATATATATATTATATTATATATATATATATAGAGTGGAGATCAACTTACTCCAAGTTATAACTCTTGTAAGAGTTACTCCGCTTAATATCTCTTCACACATTTTATATTTTGCCGATCCAACCGTTAAGTTCATAGTTCTAATTGAGTAGATCAAATATGCAAATTCTTAGAAAATTATAAAAAAGTTTGATACCTTGATCAAATAAGTTCAATTCAACGTATTCTACGATTTTAAAAATACATTTAAAATAGGGACTATAAGATTCTATAGCTACGGATATTCAATTTCAATAGTTTTTGGTATGCATGATCATCATGATAATATGAAACTATTCAGCGGTTGGATCGGTAAAATTTGATATCTACAAAGAGATATTAAGTGGAGTAACTTTATAAAAGTTATTCTTGGAGTAAGTTGATTCCCACTCATATATATATATATATATATATATATATTATCGAGTAGGGATCAACTTATTCCAAGAGTAACTCTTGTAAGAGTTACTCCACTTAATATCTCTTCATACACTTTATATTTTGCCGATCCAACCGTTAAATTCATAGTTCTAATTGAGTAGATCAAATATGAAAATTCTTATAATATTATAAAAATGTTTGATACTTGATCAAATAAGTTCAATTCAACGTATATTATGATCTTAAAAATAAAGTAAAATAGGAACTATAGGATTCTATAGCTACGGATGTTCAATTTCAATAGTTTTTGGTATGCAAGATCATCATGATAATATGAAACTATTCAACGATTAGATCGATAAAATTTGATGTCTACAAAGAGATATTAAGTGGAGTAACTTTACAAGAGTTACTCTTGGAGTAAGTTGATCCCCACTCTATATTATACCGTGTTTTTTATATATCAGTGTAGATATCCTGTGTTTTGATATTTATCATTGCGGTTATCTAGTTTTTTTTATATATTATTGTAGTTATCCCGTGTTTTTTATATATCAATGAAGTTATCTTATAGTTTCAATTGATTAATTTAATTGATTAGTAGATTATAGTAAATAGTAAAAGATAGATAGTAGAATATTATCAATAAGAAATATTTATCTCATGTTTTATTATATATCTGTGACAATTATTTGTCCTTTTTTAGGTATTAGTGACAAATATTTGTCACATGTGTTTTAGATATTAATAATAATCAGTAGTTTAAATAGTGATTAAGTCTTCTTATATTTTTTTAGATATTAATCTTGTACTTTTTATATATCAGTGTAGTTATCCCGTGTTTTTTTATATATCAGTGCAGTGATCTCGTAGTTTCAATTGATTACTTTAGTTGATTAGTATGGTGGGATAATTAGAAAGTGGGTGGGAGAAGAAATTTGAAAGAAGTGTGATAGTAAATTACAATGTTGTCATTAGTTAGATGAGTTGTGAAGTAAATACAAATACTTATTTGGGTAATTTAAGTGTGGTTTGTTTGTATAAATAGATATATCAGTCACAGCAAATTTATCCGTGTTTTTATATATATATATATATATATATATATATATATATATATATATATATATATCATTGCAGTTATCCCGTGTTTTTTTATATATCAGTGTAGTTATGCCGTGTTTTTTATATCAGTGCAGTTGTCTCATAGTTTCAATTGATTATTTTAGCTAATTGGTATTAGAGAGGGAGGCTTGTTTGTATAATTTAAGTGTGGTTTGTTTGTATAAATAGATATATCAGTGCAACTATCCCATGTTTTTATATATAACATTGCAATTATCCTGTATTTTTTTATATATCAGTGCAGTTACCCCGTGTCTTTTATATATCAATGTAGTTATCTCAAAGTTTTAATTGATTATTTTAGTTGATTGGTGTATTAATATAGTAGATAGTAAAAGATAGATAAAGGAGATTCTAAATAAGAAATATTTATACAATGTTTTATTATATATCCTAACAATTATTTGTTCTTTTTTAGGTATTAGTGACAAATATTTGTCACGTGTATTTTAAATATTAATCAATAATTTAAATAATGATTAAGTTTTCTTATTTTATTTAGATATTAATCTCGTATTTTTTATATATCAGTGCAGTTATGTCGTGTTTTCTTATATATATCAGTGCAGTTATCTCGTAGTTTCAATTGATTATTTTAGTTGTTTAGTAGATTATAGTAGATGGTTGGAAAAGAAAGTGAGTAAGTTTGGTTTAAATTTTGAAATTTGTAAAAAATAATAAGAGAAAGTAGAAAAAAGAGAAAGAGAAAGTGAATTTGGAAAAGTGAAAGTAAAAGTGGAGGGAAATTAAAAGTGAATTGGGAAAAGTGAAATTGGAAAAAGTGAAAAGTTGGGAAAAATGAAAAGTTTGACTCATAAAATGACATTTATTTGTAGCCTTCATCCTTGTATTGGATGGTAGATGTGTCAATTAAAAGTGAAGACTAATTTTAGAAGTTCTAGATACATATTAGATAGATTAGATTTTGATGTCATGGCATGGATTCTTGGCACGTGCCAAAACTTCTCCTTATTTGTATTATGAATGGTAGATAGATGCCACTAATTCTCTCTCATCACATAAGATACACTAAAGTTACCAAGTAATTAAATTCTCAAGGTAAACAATCCATTTTAACGTCTAGAGACCTAATGATCCCTTTTTTTGTAATGAGTTGAAGTACCCATATTCTTCCATTTAATACATTTGCTCACCTTAAAAAAAAAAAGTCAGTTCATTTCAAATAAGTCAAAAGAAATGGGATTGAGGACCCTCTATGTACACCTCCACCTTCATCCCCTTCTCCTAACGATTTGCAATGGCTCACCCGTATTCGATCACTTGCGACCATCCTCAAACTATGTATAGAGTTAAGCATAAGTATGGAGTTAAGTATAAGATAGCTACAGCATACCATCCTCAAACTAGTAGTCAAGCAGAACTATTCAATAGGGAAATTAAGAGAATGCTAGAAAAAATGGTGAGCCAAATAGGAAAGATTGGTCTTTACATTTGGATGAAGCTCTATGGGCATATAGAACTTCATTCAAAACACCCTTAGGAATGTCCCCTTATAGAATAGTTTATGGAAAAGCATGCCATTTACCTGTGGAATTAGAAAATAAGTCTTATTGGGCTATTAAGAAGTTCAGTCTTGATTTAAATAAAGCAGGTACAAAGAGAATGCTAGAGCTTAATGAATTAGAAGAAATTAGGCAATTTTCTTATGAGAATGCTGAAATCTACAAAGCTAAAACTAAGGCATGGCATGATAGAAAGATTCAAAGAAGAGAACTGAGAGAGGGAGGACTTGTTCTGCTATATAACTCTAGGTTGAAGCTATTTCTAGGAAAACTTAGATCAAGATGGTCAGGACCATTTAAGTTGGTAAAAATTTATCCTCATGGAGCAGTTGATTTAATAGATGAAGCATCAAATACTGTCTTCAAGGTAAATGGTCAAAGAATCAAAATGTACTATGGTGAACATGTGGTGAGAGATAAAATCACCACTCCTTTGCAAAATCTCTAAACAAAAAGAGGTAGTCAGGCTGATAAGACTCTTAAAACAAGCGCTTAATGGGAGGCAACCCATCATTTTTAAGTATTTTTGTTCAATTTTATGTTTTCAAAGGTTTTGTAGGAATGCAGGATACTAATGCAGCTGCATCAGTGCACCTGCACTGCAGAAAGAATGTGCCTTGCATCCAAGTTTAAAAATGTGAAGAAATTGATCAAATTCAAATCCTAACCCATCAGAAAGATAAGTGGAAGGTTAAAATGAATAATGATGTGTTTAGTAAGCAAGGAAGACACGTGGTGGCATGCATGTTTCTCACGCCTCACCTAACGGCTACTTCCATCAAATCAAACCCCACTTAATCATCCCTCACATTAAACCTTTACTCTGACAACCGTTACCCCATCCTTGCAAACTTAACATATTCTCTCATCCGCAAATAGTTACTTCCAACATTCCATCGTCAATTTCATTCCAAAAACTCACTCAAGAAACCGAGAATTTGAAGATCACGATGGTGAAAAAGCAATCAGCACAAAAATCTTCAAGCAAGCATGCTGAATCTACATAAAAAAGGAAAGAAAATCATGCATGCAGGATCTTCATCACAGAAAAGCAAGAAAGACAAAGTCAATGCGCCTGCATTGAGAACTGATGATAATGCACATTTATGGAGAATGAAATTGCTACCTGAAAGAGGTTATGATTTGAAGAAGGCTAGCCCATCATTCATGGCAACAGTTGCTAATCTTCACTGGGATCAGTTTGTTCTTCCAAGAGGAGGTTACATTGAAGATTTGGTCAGGGAATTTTATGCTGGAATCACAGAAGAAGAAGGAACAGAACACTCCTACACTTCTAAGGTGAGAGGTAACCTTGTACACTTTCATCCCAAGAAATTGAATGAACATTATGTATTGAAGTATAATCACTACAACAGATCTAGTTGATAGGCAGCGCTTTTTTTCATCCATGGGCAGCGGTTTTGAGTCTTTCTTTGAATGTGGTATTCGCGATTCCACTCCAACAATGGGCAGCGCTCCCTAAAAAGCGCTACCCATTGCCAAACCCGTCATCAAATGGGCAGCGCTACCCATTGCCAAACGCGTCATCAGATGGGCAGCGCTTCCTAAAAAGCGCTGCCCATTGCCCCAACGCGTCCTCCTTTAGGCGGCAACACTTCCTAAAAGCGCGCCCATTGCCAAAACTTGTCCCCTATAGTGAGACTTTAAAAAAAGCGCGCCCATTGTTTATTTTTTTAATTTTTTTCTATTTTTGTGTATTTTCCTTTTTATATTTGCAACAAAAAAATTAAATCATACATCCAAAATATTTTTAATAGTGATATCTATGAATTTGTTGTATTTAAACCTGAATTAAATCATACATCCAAAAAAAATTAAATCATACATCCAAAAATTAAATCATACATCCAAAATACATCCAAAAAATTAAATCATACATCCAAAATAACAAAGAAATCCATTTTTTCTTCAATAGAAAATCAACTTCTAATCTTCAAGGGCGCCATATCTCCAAAAGCAATCCATGTTTTCTTCAATCTCTCATTTTTGAATGGGAATGCAAATCTTTCTCATCGTTCTTTGCATTGACATGTAACCTAGTTGATCAATTGAATGGGAATGCAGGATTAACTACAATAGCCCTGAAGTAAAAATTGAGCAAGGGATTAACTACAACCATTGTGTTGTAACTTGAATATCTGATGTGAGGAAACCCAATATGAACTTACTTTAACGTTCTTTCTGATATTTTTGGCAAGGATTCACTAAGATTGTTGTAGGAGAGGCCCTACAAACATTTTTAATTCATAGTAGTTAATATATCATTTTTAAAGATAAACTAAAGCTGAAGGCACATGAAACCTCAGCTTTGTGATCACATGTATACAATTTATATTTGAAATTATTTCTGGTGTACATGTAGGACTACATGAACATTATAAAGATACAGTGTAGGACCATGGGAATGTAAATACATAGGGGGAAGATAACATCAAAATAAATAATTTCAACCAAAGCAAACAAGACACAAACATGCATAAAATTAACAGAAACTGATTAAGTTATAGAGAAAACCTTATAGCCAGCCTCTTAGAAGAAATTTTAGAGAGCTTCCCTGTTCTTCTTGAAGTCCCAGGACCCAATACGTATTCGATTTTACTTCACTGAGGGTGAAGTGGGTTGCACTTTCTACTATGAAAGCATAAGAACCATATGCTTGTTTAAGCATCACCGCCAAGGACACGGACGATTTAGTGCATCATTCATCATTGGACAATAAAAGTATATTAGTCACACAAGTTAGCAAACACAGATTAGCAAACACAAATTAGTAACAGTTAGCAAGTGATGCAACTAATGGACCAATATATGTCATTCACAATTCCTTTTGACACAATCGTTAAACCACCAATTCCTTGTTCATATGAATCTTCCAAGATCAACAAATAAACTAAGAACCAATGCGCCGGTTAAAGGGAATCAAACAAGTTGGTCTCGCACGGGTGGAAATACTTGGTCTCGCACATGAAAACATGCTTGTCGATTAAGAATGATGCGAGATAGTTTGCTCGCATATATTTTTGGTGGCCATGTATTCCTTCAAACCAAATAAACCATGAAATTTGGCTCCTCATTGAAAATAAAAGATATCACTATAGAAAATTTGGTACTATAACCATCCCATAATCCTTATTCTTGAGTATTGACATACCAAAATCATAATGCAATAAAATCAACTTATTAGGAATCTAAAAAAGTCCAAAATATATTTCTACAATAAAAATATATCCAAGTGAGTGGAGAATGTTCAAGAGTTGGGTGGAGGAAAAATACCAAATTCAATAGATGAGCAACAAACTTCAAGTCTCCAATGACCATGTAACCCGGTGCAGTATGTCTAAAATTGAAGCTTCTTCTATGCCTTTAGTGCCTACATTCATTTCTTTGCTTCACCATTTCATAATTTGCATTAAGAAGATCTATAGCATCATTTTTCTTTCCCATCTTGATCATTCTTTTCACTTCACTAAATAATTCTTCCAACTCTTTCTCAAAATTGCTAATTCTGAGGAAATATATAACTTGCAAAGTTAAGAGGTATAGTAAATCCAAGAATTAAAAGTTCTAAGTCACACCTCACAAATACAATGACACAAAAATGCTTTCTCATTAGAAAACAAAATTCAATAACATTGGACAGAAAATTTTAGGCATTAGAATCTAAAAATCCTTCAAAAGACACCATGCATAAAAAATATAAGAAAGGAAGAAATCAATATTATTTGAACTAATTCTCACCTTCGGTGTTCATTTGGAGATGAATGAGAATCACTTTGTGGACTTGTCCCGCCAAGTTCCAATGAACCAGCTATAGAGCTTGAAACGCAGAAGCGAGAAACGGTCCTAATCCTTGAATCAATCTCAGAAATCAGAATGAAGGAAAGCAAAAATCTAAAACTAAAACCTAAAATCAGAATCTTAGAATTTCAGAAATCAAAAATCTAAGAGTAAAACCTAAAATTAAAACAGAACTTACGAGAATGAGCAGAAAGCAGCTTGTCGGAGCAGAGCAGACGCGGTGGTCGGAGGGCGGCGGCTTAACAGTGGTTGGGCGTGAGTTGGGCATGAGGGTTTCTCAAATTGGGGGTGGAGAAAAAAGTAGATCTAAGAGATAAGGGTTGTGTGAGTGTTAAAAGAAGACGAAGAGAGGGAGAAGGGGAAGTGGAGGAGCTGACGGCGGCGACGGAGTAAGAGGGGGAAGACGAAGAGGGGGAAGACGAAGAGTGGGGAAGAGAGGGAGAGGGGGAAGACAGAGTAAGAAGGGGAAGATGAAGTTGTGTGAGAGAAGATAGAAGGTCCGTGAGAGAGAAAAAGAGAGAAAAAGAAACTCAGTGTTTTTTAAAAAGCGTTGGGTATTGGGAGAACGTGTGACCCAATACCCAGCGTTTTTTAAAAAGCGCTGGGTATTGGGAGAACGCGTGAAGCCATACTCAGCGTTTTTAAAAAGCTACTGGTATGGCTAGTGCGTTTAAAGGCGATGGGCAGCATTTTTTAAAAAACGCTGGGTATGGGTTAGCTGTTTTGGCCATCCGTGGCGTTTTTACTTAAAGCGCTGCTTATAGGGGCGCTCTTTTTTGACAAATCTGGCGTAGTGAATGGGAATGAATTTGAAAAGAAAGTGGCAAAGGCCTATAGGAAAGAAATGGAAGAAATAAAAGGTAGAATAGCTACACCATATGCTGTTTGGGAAAAGTTCACACCTAATGAGATCAAACTTAGAAGTACCTATTTGATAGAGGCATTAGGTAATTGGTATTTGTTCATAGCAACTTCAATCTTACCTACATCACACACATATGCAATGACCAAAGAGAGATTGATCCTGTTAGATACAATTTTCTCTGAGGGGAATGTTGACATAGGTAGATTGATTGCTAGGGAAATTCGTTCATGCACCTCTAAGTCAAAGGGATTTCTATTTTTCCCTTGTCTTATTACTGAACTATGCATGAAAGAAGGTGTTCCCATAGCCCCCCATGAACAAAGAAAATTCCCACCTGGTAATTTGAATGCTGAAATAAGAGAAAGAGTAAGGAAAGTGAGAGGATCTATGCCTACAATGCAAGAGCATTTCATGCAAAAGCAAGTTGCTGTTTGGAGATTTCAGAATGATCAACATGATTGGCTACAACTGGTCTTCGACAAAATGTTTGATATCTTAGGACATGTTGAAGCCCCTGTGTTTCCAAACTAGGTATTTGAAACTGATGGTGAACGAGAAGTAGAAAAAGAAGCTGAGGAAGTAAGAAAAGAAGAAAAACAGGAAGAGGAGAAGGAGGAAGAGTCAAAGAAGAAGGTGACTAGGAAGCAAGCAAAAGGGGCGAAGAAAGTAGTGATTGAGCCTGAAATTGAAGAATTGTATGATTCTGATACTGAGGAAGATGAGCAAATTCAAAAAGAAGTTGAAGAAATGGAAAAGGATGAAGATGCAGACGAAAGTGATGATGAAGTTGACAAGGAAGAAGAAGAGCATGTTAGGGGTGTAATATTGGAAGGAATAGCTAGACAAAAATATGCCAAGACACCACCAACTCAGCAGGAAACCACTCACACTTTATGCATGTCCGGTCCAACAAGTGACTCAAGCCAGTCGTGGTCCGACCGAGTTGGTCCGGGTTGAATAACACTGGTTAGGTGGTGTGGAAAAACATGTGCAAGTATACACAGTCCTTAACAAGTAATATTGTGATTTAGAGAGGTCGAACCCACAGGGATTGATGAATTCCTTCGAAAACCAATACTATGTAATTTAATGCAAAGTAACCAAATAACAATTATAGTGGAGTTGGTGCTTTCACAATCAAGTTAGTATAAAGCAAAGTGCAAGTATGTGTAATGCAAATGAGAAAAGCTAGTTGGAATGTCTTCTCCAAATAATTCACCTTTAAGTGTTTAATGCAGTATATATGTGATGCAGTTGCACTGAATGCTGTTGCATTAGCTATGTGCCTTTCAGTCACTTTCTTCAGAGTTTCATTACAAGCTTCCTATGTCTAGGCTTGCTAAATAAGTTCACTATTGTCTTTTAGAGTACCCACAGTACCACCCTATGGACTATACTATCATATGTCTAGGACTTAGCATGGTTTTCACAAAGTTTCCTTTATGTAAAACACTCACCCATATTAGTTCTTGAGTTCTTAATTGTAAACCATGTCTGCTTTTACAAATCTACTTATTCTAAGTGATCAACCTCAAAATAAGTGTTGAAAGTATTATCAAGCAAGAACTAAAGTGCACACATTACATACATGCATCAAACTTACTTAAAGACTCATTAAATGGTTAGAACATTCCAACTAAGAGAGATTTAGCTCAACATAAACATTGCAAGGAAAATATAAACTGAATAGAACATGTTTATATAATTCAAATCACAAAAGAGAGACAACAAAATAGAGATTACACGAGTTGCAGCTCCTTGCATGAATTCTCCTAGCAATGCAGTTGCATCACTCCTTAGCACTATATAAAAACTACTAAATTGAAGTAAGGAGGATTTGTCAATTCCTTCCTTTCCCTTTTACAAAATAGAAACTAACTATGTCTATTGAAATTTGTATCTACCTTATGGATTGTGATATATCTTCAAGTGAAGAAGTGAGGTCCTTTTATAGTCTTCAAGGGAGGTGCTTCCTTTCTTCATGTTGAAGTAAACTTAGAGGTTGAACCATGGTTACTTTTCAGAAGTTGTTTCCCAAGTTGAGATTTTTAATCAAGTGTGTAGGGAGGTCCAATGATGTATGAACATGTGTCCCTATGTTGATGACTCTTCAAAGCTATGTGGGAATTGTAGGCGCCAAAATATAAAGTGCCCTTGCTTTAGGAGACCAAACATGAGGTCAGCAATGCAAGTGGATGTGCAAGTGGATGGCTTCACTCTCCAAGCAATGCAGATGTGGTGCAGAAGCATTGTGTTGATCCAGTGCAGTAGCATTTGTAGTGTAGGATTAATGCAGTTGCATTGATGTAGGAGTATTGATGCAAGAGCATCTGTAGACTGCACTCAATAAACTCATCAAACATACCACAATATATCCAAAATGGCCTATTAACAACTATAACCATGTCAAACACTCAAGTTATCATATATCACACAAAATACTATATAAACTCCTTATCTTTACTTGAAGGAGAGCAATTTACTAAGTTTAAAGATATGAATAACTCTATAAAAAATAGAGTTATCACACCCCCAAACTTACACTATTGCTTGTCCTCAAGTAATGACAAAGACAAACAAAATACACTTGATAAGATAGAAGATAGATCAGCTTGATACTTTGATTTTCATGAGGTGCTTTCTATGAACTTCATTTTTCAGCAATCTTTCTTGTGCCTTTATTTCTTCAAAACTACCAAAATTATTCAAACTCTTTTATGTGTGTGTGTGTGACCCACTGAGTTGAGATTGGTTCCAAGACTAAGTGAGAACTTCCTCCTAGCCTTTGAAAAGATTAGTTTACCTTTGGTCACACAAAAATATTTTTCAAAAGAAAGACTAGACTAACAAAATCCTCAAGTGTTGGGGAGTTTTAAAACAACAAAGGACTTGATTGAATTTTTCAAAGTTATTGAGCTAATGCACTTTTTTCTATTTTTGTGGTTCTTTTTATGCATATGCATCACTTTTTTGAAGTGCTTTTTGCATTGATTTTTTTCTGCATTTTGATTTTTCTTCAGTGCAGTTGCATTGTGCTTTTGCACTGATGCTGCTTTATTTTCTTTTGATAGCTCATATTGCCCTCCTCACTGACCTCTAGATGCATTCATGTACTTAGGCACAGGTCTTTGACCTCCAGATGCATTTATTCCTGCATGGCACAGGTACAACTTTTCACTGTCCTCCAGATGCATACATGCACTTAGGCACAGGTATAGTTCAATTGATTCAGGTCAATATGACTTTGATCTTTGATCTTTTCACCAAATTTTTGTAATCTTTTTGTGTATTGTTTACTCTTATACTTTTCAAATTCAGCCTTAATTTTGATAAAACACCCCCAAACTTAATTCTTTAAGCTCTTCTAACTTTTTAATAAAAATTTGTTTTGAGCTAAGCTTACCAAAAATTCCCCTTGCATCAGATTGATCTTTAAATAGCAATGTTCTTTTCACAAACTCAGTTTTGAAGTAAGAATAATTTTGGTTATTTTCTAAGAAAGAAGGCTTCCTTTTTTTCTCTTTTTCATCATTAAAATTCCATCCATAGGATTTACACCATATTTTCTAAAAAACTTTCAAACTGAACAACTCTACTAACTACTAAAATACTTTTAACAATAATAGTATTCTTCATACTTTCCACTATTTCCAAAAGAGATTATTTGGAAAATAGTTTCATGTATTTAGATACTACTTTGTTAAGTACATCTAATATTTAAACAAAATACTAAAAATATTTTTAAAACACACATACTTAATAGTAAAACAAACATATTTGAAACATACAAACATACTTAATAGATAAATCCCCCCCCCAAACTTAAGGGGTAGCAGTGTCCTCACTGCTAACAAAGATCCACAAAATACCAAAAGTATTTGTTCAAAATAAGGGGAGAGGGATTAAAAACAACCAGGGAAAATAGTTAGTAGCAACACAAAACTATATATAATAGTATAGGTGAACACAGGAAAGCTTGTAAATGATACTCATTTCTTTGCTCCACTCCTAGTCCATGGGCTCTGCCTGATAGGAGTAGTGTGTTTCACCTTCTGTTTATTCTCTTTGGGTTGCTTTTCTGGTATTTCTTCAACTAGTGCAGATGCACCTCCTTCGTATGGTGTTGATGCAGTAACTGATGCAGTAGCATCAGTAAGTTTTGCTGCAGAATGCTTCCTCTTTGGTGTTAACTTTGGTTTATTCTTGAAGAATTTCTGAGTATTTTGCAATGCATCCCTCTTTTGTTGAGACAATTGCTCCAGAACAAGTTGGATTGTTGCTTCATCATGCTGTGTTTTGTCTGTTGTGATGTAGCAACATGTGATGTAGCAGCATGTGATGCAGGTGCATCACTCTGAGCTTCAATTGTTTCTTTGACAGGTTCCTCTTCTTTGTCAGTAGCTATTTCTCCTTCTTCTGGGTTCTCTTCTTCATCAACCTGCATAGATTCTTTCTCAAGAGCAGAAACAACATTAGTAACAATGTTACTTGGGCTAGAAGGCACTATTTATTCTAGTTCTTTTTCTGGTATGACAGGGCTTGGCTCAGTAGTTTCTTTTTCTTTGTGAGGTGATTTCCCAACTTCAGTTGTTGGAGAGGGTGGTGGAGGGGTTGTTTGTGGTGGTGCTTGGATTGGTGGATCATTAAGGGAGGGTAAAGGTGATTTTGGGTGGGGTGATGATTCTCTGATGGGTGAGTGAGTTGGTGATGTTTGGCCAGGTGAATGGTTTGGTGATGATATTGGTGAGGTTATGTTACAACCCGATGACTTGGTTGCCGAGACCCAATCAACCCGTTTTTCCTCCAAGGGTTGGATTTGAACCCATGACCAATATGATAAAATTGACCAACACCTCGCCCTGTATAATGAATAATCTAATATCTATCTATTTATTCAAACTAACCACACTTAAACTACCCAAACTAACCTCCCTATTTACTTGACAACTCACCTAACTAAGGGCAACAATGTAATTTATTATCACACTTTTTTCAAATCTCTTCTCCCAATACACTCTAATCTCACTCCCACTTTTTCTACTTTCTCCTACTTACTTTTTTTAAATTTCAAAATTTAAACCAAACCCTCCACTTTCTTTTCCCACCATCTACTACAATCTAAAAATAACAAGAAGACTTAATCACTACTTAAACAACTAAATGATATTTAAAACACATGTGACAAATATTTGTCACTAATACCTAAAAAAGGATAAATGGTTGTCACAGATATACGGGATACATATTTCTTATTAGTAATCTACTATATATCTTTTACTATCTACTATAATCTACTAATCAACTAAAATAATCAATTAAAACTATGAGATAACTGCACTGATATATAAAAAAAAACACGGGATAGCTGCACTGATATATAAAAAAATACGGGATAACTGCAATGATATATGTAGAAACACGGGATAGCTGCACTGATATATAAAAAAACACGGGATAACAACATTGATATATAAAAAAAACATTGCACTGATATATAGAAAAAAACACAGGATAACTGCACTTTCTTTTCTCACCATCTACTATAGTCTACTAATCAACTAAAATAATCAATTGAAGCTACGAGATAACTGCACTGATGTATAAAAAAAATACGAGATAACTGCACTGAAATATAATAAGACTTAATCACTATTTACACTACTGATTAATATTTAAAACACATATGATAAATATTTGTCACTAATACCTAAAAAATACATATAATTATCCCAGATATATACTAAAACACGGGATAAATATTTCTTATCGATAATCTACTATCTGTCTTTTACTATTTACTATAATCTACTAATCAACTAAAATAATCAATTGGAACTATGAGATAACTGCATTAATATATAAAAAACACGGGATAACTGCACTGATATAAAAAAAAAGGGATAACTGCAATAATATAAATAAAAACACGGGATAGCTGCACTGATATATAAAAAACACGCGATAACAACACTGATATATAAAACAATACTGCACTAATATATAAAAATATACAGGATAAATGCACAGTTGTTTTTAAATGATACTTTTACATTTTTAGATTTTAGTATTTTTCTATTTTTTATTTGAGACTCCTTTTTTATCTACTTTAAATTTGTACTCATTTTCACGAGATAATGTTCAAACTATTTAAATTATGTCTAAATTCATTCATAAAAAGAACACGACAACTCTCGTGCGTATACACGGGTATCCTACTAGTATTACCGGAAATGAATCACAAATATGCATGTGATTGCTCAATTATTTTGTAGGGACCTCACTCCCACGCATTGTCTGAAAAGTGTGAGGTCAGTTCAGTGTGTATGCCTATGGTATATATTCTGTACAAAATCATACATGAAACAAAAGATATATAAGGGACAGAAGGACATGCAACCGCAAACAAAATAATTTTCCCTTATAAAGAAGAAGTGCGTGTCTCTTTTTCTTTGGATAAAGATCACAAACGTGGCAACGTGTCATTAGTTGGAAGTCATTGTTAACTGTGTGAAGGAGCAAGTAAAGCCCATTCCCATTCCCATTCCCATTCCCATTCCAATCCCTGAGGAATGTATTCGCTTTTGATATGCACATTCGTTCTAGTTATTGTCATTTATGTGGGCCAGTATCAATGATAAATATACGTGGGGTTATTAGGCAGCCAATAAGCAAAATATATTGTTCTTTTTTCAGGGAATAAACTCATCATTTCCTTGATAATAACTGTTTCAATACAAGTTGAAAACTTTGGAGTTAGCGTTAAATCTCGACGTTCTCATAAGAGTGTAAGTGACACGATTAGCTTACCTCCTAGCTTAGATAGCGTGAAAGCTGTGAAACTAGTCAAAAAATGTCTACAATAAGAAATTAGTGTTTGAAAATTCACATTGGTGTTGAGATTTTCCTGCACTCTATTACGTACTGGTAAGCAATCTAGTTCTATAGAGATTTATGGAAGTCCCAAGTCCCTCATCCAGAGAAGAGCTTGCCAAAGTTTCATTGTTTTCCCGTCTTGTGGTGTTGGTACTCTATAACCACATTGTCTTGCCTCGGTAAAAGCCACTTGTGTCGGTTCACAATCATGCTAGTGCCATATTTATTCTCGTAATTGAAAATAGTCGCATCTACATTGCACTTGTATGCTCCTTTTGGAGGTTCCTTCCACCTCTGCTCAACGGGTCGTGGTCTAATTCCTCGAAGCTCCACTGTAGTTGTTATAGACCGCGCTACTGTCCAATCATTTAAAAAGTCCATCGCTTTGCTAACCGCGTGTGCCACTGGTTGAACTACTCCCTCCCAAAATCTATTGTTCTCGCGCTTCAAAAGAGCCCAACACATCATAGCCAAAGTATTGCTCAAGGGCTCGGCCAAGGTTTGCAACGAGCTAAAGAAACACTCGCAAAAGCTCTCAACGTTAGCCATCGCATACCGGACCTGCTGCAACAAGCCCACAAGCGCTCAACAGATTCAACATGCACACAATCAAAGAAGATATGCCTTTCATTTTATGTGTTACCTTCACACACTGGACAATGACCTTCACACGAAACTTGTTTCCTTTATATATTGCATCTAGTAGGAAGACAACCTCTAGTTTCCCGCCACAGCAGTACGTAACTTGACCTGTTGTGGGACTTTAAGCTTCCAAATCGTCATCCAATCACCTTGAACTCGCAAGCTAGAACTATCAACCAACTCCTCCATGATCGTGAAATACACAAATTTCACCGAGTAACTCCTGCTTCTCCACCAAACTTAAGCTTATCCTCTTCCTCTTTGTTAAGTCTTGGCATTGATCTAATACGGTTAGCCTCATGGGAAGTGAAAAGTTGCTCCACCATATCCATGTTCCAATCTTGTGAATTCGACAGCTACAAATTTTTCACTTTAAGGTGCTCAGTGCCAACAACAATGAGTGACCAAATGTAAGCATCATTACCTCCTTTTACCCACGGATCGTGCCATACAGAGATTTTCTCACCATTTCCTATCCTCCAATGTGACCCCAAATTGACCACTACCCAAGAAGTGAAGATACAACACCACGGAACTGAGATTATGACCCAAGAGGAGCCCTATAAAACCACTACCTTGAAAGTATTTAGTTTTGGACACCCTAGCCACTATAGTATCCGCATGTGTTTCGATGTTCCATGCTTGTTTCCCTAGCATTTCCGTATTAAAACCATAAAAATGAAAGAAACCCATACCTCCATATTCCTTCCTCATAGTTAGTTTATCCCAACCCACCCATCTAATGCCTTTGCAGATCTATTGTTGGTTCCCACCAAAAAGAGTTAAACATTCTTTCTAGCTCCTCACCTAGAGACGTTGGGAGCATGAAAGTTCTCATAAGTTCGAATAGCTTGAGCTACTGACTTCATAAGTACTTCTCTTCCAGCTTTTCAAAGGTGTTTCCCTGACCAGCGTTGGATCCTTTTCCACATTCTATCTCTAAGGTACTCAAAAAATTTCTTCTTGTTCCTTCCAATCATAGAAGGTAGGCTCAAGTATTTTCCCGTCTCCAAACATTCAGACACACCCATAATTCTCGTGATATCACCCTCCGCTCTCCTTAGTAGTGTTTCTACTCAAGTAAACTTGATCTTCTACAAATTAATAGCTTTCCGAAGCTCGCTCATAGATATTTAAGATATCCTTGGATGTCTGTTATCATTCTCATCAACCCTGCAAAACGGCACATGGTTTAGCGAAACCTCTTGTGGTTGCAATCCTTCCCGAACCACACCCAAAACCAATAGGTGTTTATCAAATGTCAATGGCCCTAGTTTCAGATTTTGGTATATCGATCACATTCTTGTTTGGTACCCCATGCGCTGACCTCCATATGTCGACCATTCGATCCTTCTTGATTGGAACCATAATATTCCTATTAGTCAAGAAGCGCCCACCGCATGCAGAGCATCTGATCCGCCTCAACTAGTTTGTTCTTTGCGTAACGTAAGTTGCTCTATTGCCGAAAACCGATCACTACTTAGTAAGGAAAGGATGAGAATTTGAAAGAAAAGAATTAACATGTAAAATCAATCACCAATCATTTTATCTGTAATTTTTTTATAGCTCTATATGTGAATTTTAAAGCAATTTTATTAAAGTTAGTTTTTTTAATGATGTGAAAATAATTAACACTATAAAAAGTCTTTACATCGGTCATTCTTATAATTAAATCCTAAATTTAAAGAGCTTTATAATTAAGTGTGAAATTTTGATTTGAAGAGGCATAAAATTTTGATGGGGAGAGAGGGAAAGTAAAATGTGAGATAGTAATATAAAAGGGAGAACATACTTATAATTTGTTCGGAGTGGATCTGACTTTGACTCAACCTTGGGCACGGCCCATTTCGGCATTGGTTCTAGCCCAAAAAAAACCGGCTCCTACCAGGGAGGAATACCTTTGAACGGCCCAGATGGAAGCATCCAAATCTAACGGTTCAGAGACGGCACCTGCGTCTATAAATAAGGCCACACCCTTCCAAAATTAGGTATGCTTTCATTTTTTGCATACCTCTCCACTTCTCTTGCTGACTTAAGCATCAGAGTACTTGCAGGTAACACTACCGCGACGACTTCAACCTCGGCGGACCTCCTCAAATCTGAGCCACATGGACACGTCCGAGACACCACAACTACTTACCCCTAGTCGAATCTCCTTCCCGAACATAATCCTTTAAATAAGCAAAAGCAATGTGTTAGATTTACAACTCAATACACTTAAACATAAGTCCTATTGGCAGCAGATGGAATTTTGAACGTAAGAAACCTTGGATAAAAACAAGGGATCCAATGAGTGGCTGGCTCCCCCAAAATTGCAGCCCTGTAGTTTTATAGAATATCAAGAAAAAACCAGAAGCTGCTAGTACACACTTTTGACAACTATGATCAATAAATATTCACCATTGGATTCGCACCACTTGATTTGTGAGTCTATAACTACTTTATTTCCAGTTTTCATAACCAATTAATGTTGATTAAGTTGCTTACCTGTCAAAGAAACAAAACATAAATTATCATTCTTGTTATGAAGATCATTATATGGTGAGTGCTGGTGGAGATGTGCATCTATGTTCTTATGACAACACTTCGTAGTATAAAATGGGAGAACAAGCTTCTTTTAAGCAAAAGACAGGGATACACAGTTTCATTAAAACCTTCTAATGCAAAACTCTCTTTAGACAAAAAAACATCAAAAAGAAAAAATAGTACTCCTTTTAAATTTTATTGATAAAAGAACAAAAAATATGAGGGGACTAGTTCAATACCAATGAATATAAGCAATATTGTGACCAGAAGGAAATAAAAGCAATCCTATTGTGAACTTTTTGGCACTTATAGAAGTTTATGGATTTTGTTAATTATATCGTTGGAATGTAAATCGAATTTCGATGACCAAACTATTTAATTAAAATGTAATTTGAATATGGTATCGATTGGCTGGGAGTTTTAGTTTTGTTAAATTGGGTTGTGAACTGAATTTCTAATTGGCAAGGACTTATATATGAATCTAAACTCAATTGTATGTTATGAACTAAATTGTATATGTCGTAAATGGTTAGTATGGAAGTAAGCATCTCCAACTGAAAGGCCTTCGAAAACGAGAGACAGATTATTACCGACGGACATTTCGATCAATAAGTTACCGATGAACTACATCGGTCGAAAAGTTACCGATGAATATCTCGGTCGATAATTACCATCATTTTGTATATAAAAATCCTTTAGTATTGCCTCGAAAATAATTAAAATATGTAGATGATACCAGGGGCGGAGCTTTTAAAAGGCGGGTGGGGCCACGGCCCCTACAAAAATATAAAAAAATAATTGATAATAGTATAATTATATTAAAAATACTTCAGTGTTTTATAATAGGTTAAATATCACTTTTGGTCCTTTATCTTTGCTCTAAATTTTACTTTGGTCCTTTATCTTTTTTTTTGGTTCGTTTTGGTCGATTATCTTTCATTTTTGTGTTAGTTTGGTCATTTATCTTTATTTTGTTTCATTTTGGTCTTTTATCTTTCATTTATTGTTTCATTTTGGTTCGGCGTTTTCTATAACTAATTTTTTTATTTAATTTAGTCAAGCACATTAACTATCTATTATTCATAATCAAAGCCTTCTTCTTCAAACATAAATAATCCTTCTGTTTTTTTTCAAAAAAAATATGAATTATCCTTCTTAAAAAAACCTTAACTATCACATTTTTATAGAAAATATGAATTGATATTTGATAATTTTCTATAAATTAATGTAAGCTATTTAAATTAAAATCATTTGAATCTACTATTATATTATAAGAGCAATGTGATTTTGAATTCTTAATTGAGCTTTTATTTTCAAATAAAGATAACGTTTTCTAAAAATTTAGTTTGTTTGTAAATATACTATTTTTAAAATAGACATTTTTTTGTGTTTTATTGTCGAATATATTACAAACATGTATGTTTGGATCCACATTTAAAATTTGGCAACGCGTGTAAAATTTCACTCTATGATTTCTACTGTAAAAAAATATTCCAAACAAACGTTTAACTCTTTTGGCCCCCTCAACAAATACTTCCAAGCTCCGCCACTGGATGACACTAACTTAAATTGAATTCTTGTTAACTTTAGAGTTTTTTTTAAGTGTGTGTGAGTAGGGGTTTGGGTGATGGTTTTGGCGTAGATTTTTGGCACCATCATTGGATCGGTCAACGACCATTGAAACTGGATTTTGGAAATTGTTTTATCTGCTGTCCAAACCAGAAAGTTACGCTTGTGGATTTGAGTGTTTGGAGAGATAATTGTTGGCATTGGAATTGGTCATGGTTCGCAGCAATTGATCATCATTATAGTGAAGAGTTTGACGTTTTGAAGGACATTTTGCAAGAGGTCAGGTTTCACGCGAAGGAGCATACTATTAGTTGTGGACCGTGGACCCGTCAAAACGCTTTACGGTTTGATCGATCATGTTAGCAATATTTATTGTCAACGTTAATCGTGAAGATTTACGAGTATTGCAATACCATCAAAAATCCTTATTTTTGGTTGGAGACTTCTCAATAATTCTTAACCTATACGTTCCATATTGTTGAGACGTCACATTATTCATTCGAAAGAGGAGACTGGGTGCGTTTTTTGTAATGATCACATCGAGGAAGCCCATCACTTGTTATTGGAGTGTGATTTTTCTTTGCGTGTGTGGCAAGAAGTTGGTCACTGGCTTGATGTCCAGTTGCCTATTTCTTATACTGTGCCCCAACATCTATGTTATTTCAACGATCTTTGCAAAGGGAAAAAGACCAAAAGGGTTAAGTATCTGATCTAGCTCACCACCAATTGGTTTATTTGGATAGTTCGGAATGGTACGCACTTCAGAGGGGAAGAAGCCAAGATTGACTCGATTGTTGCACACATCAAATATTTGTCTTGGTGTTGGTTCATTTTCGGGATGGAAAGAGACTCTAGTTTGTCACCGTCTTCATAGTGGAATAATGCTCTTACTTGTATAAACAATTTTTGATTCCACTATGTAATATTGGTTTTGAGCATACTTAATGCTCATTTCAATGAAATTATTGCTTATCGGGAAAAAAAACTTAAGAGTTTTTTCTAAAAAAAAAAACTAGGGTTTTGAATAAAGGAAAAGCCATGGACAAACTTGATTGTCACAATTAAAAAATTGAAGGGCTAAATTCCCACCTTTTTCCCACATCTTTCTTTTTCCATACAGATACAACTATTCCAAACTAAGTGTTAAGCTAAAACCAGAAGTTACTAGAACAAGTAAGCAAAAACAAATCACAAAAACTTGTACAGAAAATGGAATGCATTGGTGAATAAGTACACATCAGCAGAACACAACATCCTTGAGTTCACAAAAAGGGTAAAACACAAGTGTATCAACAAGTTCTTTCACCACTCAAACTTGTTCTTTCTAAATTCATAAAAAACATAATTTACAGAACCTCCTAATCTGATACATTTACTAAAACAGAAAGCTATTTTTCTTCACCCCTCTCCCTCTTAAAAAAACACTCTTTTCTATGACAAAATGAAATCCAATGGCAATCTATTACAATAAAAATCTGTTCACACTAATTTTACAAACTCCCTAAAATATAATAACTAGAAGCTAAAAAAAACTGGAATGCTGAAATGCAAGAAAATTATCATTCACCTAGTATTCAGTCAGTGCCTATGAAGCATGGGCACGGACACCGGACACGACACGGACACGAATACATGTCGGACACCGGGACACGTCTTCAACTGGAGGTGTCCGTGCTACAAAGGTCTGTGCAGCAAAACAGCTAACAAACTAAGAAGCACCAACACAAACACGGATACCAGACACGACACTGACACATATAACCGGTTAATGAAAGTAATAGAAGTGTCGTTGTCAATGTCGACACATCTTCAACCTAAGCTTACAAAGAATATCTTGCTTTCTTCTTGGTATAATAGATATCACCATTTGAAGTATCCCCATAATAAGAATATCCATAAACTTGCCTATTGAATCAAGCATTTATTTCCGAATTGCATTGGTTCTCGCGGCTGCAACTTCTTCTACCCCAAAACATACTCGAACAAGTTGTTTTCCCAAGTCTAGGTCCACCTTCCATTTTATCCTGATCATTTATCGAAGCTTGTGAATTCCGAGGTGATTCATCTTGTGTTTCTTCACCTCGAGGTTCAAACGATGGACAAGTACCGTCATTGCAAGTACATAAAGGAATTGCGACAGATTGAAATGGTGTACAAGTGACGGGACAAAGCATCTCCGAAGAAACAGAAGCTACACGGTTTTTTCGAATATCTGGTGTATGAGAAAGAGATGGTTGATCTACGTCACGTGGATGTTGGATACATGGAGTACACATGCTGAGTGACACGTGTAATTTAGTTTCTCTAGCTTTGGAACCTGGTAACTTAACAAAAGAGATAATTCCGTGTCGACAAAGAGGACAAGGGATAGAGCCAGGAGGTCCAATTGTTTCAGAAGAGGCATTGTTTGTAGAGCATAGATAGAGTGCGCATCTTACACAAAGCTCGTGACCGCATCCTGTAGGTAAAAATCTTAGATATCAGTTACACTAAATTTGAACGCTTACGGCAAGATCAATTTTCAAGCATGTTGTGTAAGAATATGAACAGATATTCAAAAGAAAGAATCTAGTACCTTCTGCAGCTACTAAGCATGGCCTCTCTAGGCAGACAGCACAAAAGTCGATCTCGTTAGAGGAGGTCGAAGATGATTGCAATCCACATTCTCTGCAGTAATATAAATCAATCTTACTTCCATTTTCTATTTTGCATCGCCAGTAAATAACAGAAATATTTTAACCCCTAACACTAGCTTGATACATCAGGGAAAAGGACAATATCCTGAAAAATGTAAGGACGTGTTTGCTTTTAAAAAATGTTTTTTGTTTTCATTTTCTCGTTAAAACTTTCTGGTGCAAACTCTGCTTAGGGAATAATCATCAGTAAGGAAATAGAGTTGTAACTAGAAAGGGCACAGTTGGTGACAAATAAAGCTAAATACAAAAAGGCATATGTTAGAAGAATTAGAAAGAGTGTGGTTGGAAAGGATGTAACTACCTAGTGTTGTAACCACCTATTGCTGTAACAGAATTGGTTAGGAAATAAAGTTGCAGTTGCAACAAACTATAGTTGTAATAAATAGGGAGAGTAGCTGGTACTCTCGAATTACCCATGTATCCATAGTTCTCAAGTCACACTGATCTTGGGAGTGAAATTCTCAACAAAAGTCTCAATTCATTCCCTTTCTATTCCCTTTGTATGTGATTTTCATTAGACTAATGATGATTGTTATGAAACCAAAAGAACGAATGTTTGGGTGATGGGTTAGTCAGCGCTTTTTTTCTCTAGTCAACTACTTAGTATAACTGTTCTGACATTTCGTATCCGTACTAAATAGCATAACCCTTTTCATTATCTAGATAGATTGGCTAGAAAAATACCTGGCTATGTTGAGCACGCTCATGAGGGGCAAAGACAAATAATTTGAAAAAGGGAATGATGACACCACGGCATCAGAACTCGGTGTGAGCAGTGGTTCAAGCCAATGACGCCCCCACATCCTAGCAACATCGAGTGGAAGCCACCTGCGCGAAAAAATCAAATTCATATCGTGTTATAAAACATGTAAATTCTATACTAAACTTTCGGTTTTACAATATCTTACCCGTTGCAATTCAAAGCCATCCGACTTGCACCTCTTGAAATGAGGATCTGAAAAAAAATAAGAGTATCATCAACAGATTCAAAGGAAAAGATCATACAGAATGTCACGCGTCAAAATCTCTGTAGCACCGACACTTCCGGTTGAAGACGGGTCTAGTGTAGTGTCCAACACATATCGTGTCGGACACCGACACCGACATAGATACTTCAATTACTTGTATTTTTCAAATTAAACCGATGTCTATATGTCTGTGTCCAGTGTCGGTGCTTCATAAGTCAAAATCAAAGAAATTCTTGCCTGACAGCATTTTAAATTGCCCCCACAAGCAGCGTAATGCAATGGAGTGCTTCCGGCCCCTATATCAACATACATAAGTAATATTTACGAGGAGGAGGGGGCGGTACAAATATTTATTACCATATTAAAGAAAAAATTGACCTATTAAATCCATTGATGTTCCATAATGATATGTTGCCGCCGTCACATTTGCATTAAGATCAAGTAGCAGCTGTACACAATCAAAATACCCATTTAATGCAGCCATATGAAGGGCGGTAATACCGGCATCAGCGGTCTTGTTTACAAACTTGGACAGTGCACTGCACAGGAATGAAATAAATAAATAAATAGCAAGAACACGACATACAAAAATTATAACTCTAAATCTTCAATTCCATATGAATGAAATTGAAGCAAAAATAAATAAAATGACTATTTAAAATACTAAGATCTTGTTTGAATAAACTACTAAGATCTTGTTTGAATAAACAGCTTAATTAAGCACTTATAGCATAAGCTATAATCTCTTATCATACAAGTGTTTACGAATAAGCTATCTCTATAATAAAAAGATAAAATAAAATTTAACTGCTTTCCTATAAGCTATAAGCTATTTTCATAAGTCATCCTGAAGAGTCTATAAAAATAAGCTAAAAAGTAAAAACAGCTTATGGAATTAAAATGCTATAAGTTGTTACCATAAGCTATCCCTAATCTTATGCCAGTAGATAAGTCTAAATAAATCAATCCAAACGGATCCTAAATATATTGAAATTAATAGAAAGAAAAATTTAATATAAGCATTTCACAAACAGTGAAACTATATTAGTCATAATTAAGAGGAATGGCAGACCTCTGATCATGTTTGTTTTTCGCATTTGATCCATCATCCACGTCAGCATCTGTGCGAGAATGTAAAGATTCATATGGAGCACTCGGAACAAAGTCAGCTACAACGAGTCTAATGCATCTTACATGCCCATTGACAGCTGCAAAGTGAAGAGCTGTCCTCCCACTCAGATAATCTGCTTTCATAACCTGTTATTGAATCTAGTTATTCTCAAACAGAAACTTTAACCATGTAACTAGGAAAATATAAGTGAAAACCAACAATCTGATTCCCACAGAAGCACTGACACCTCTAAGATTAGGTGTGTCCCAGTGTCCGACATCCGTACGACACTCGTATGACACATCTTCAACAACTCAGTCAGTTGTCCCCAAAAATAAAATTCTTTGCCTTGACACTCTTTGGACACTTTTGAGACACTTCTACAAAAGTTAAAGATGTATCGAAGTAGTGATGATCGATGAAGGGATTGACGTGTCTGTGTCTGTCAGAGTTTGTGCTTCATAGCACGAAACACATAGTTTGAACTAAACGACTAAGAAAGAAGGAAAAAAAGGGATGACCGAACTCACATTGCATCTGCAGAGAAGAAGGGTCTGTACAACTTCCCAATGACCATATCTACAAGCTTGCATCAAAGGCGTCTACAAATCAATGATAAAGTAAGCTAAAACTCTGATTTCGCAAACGATATTCTTAGCGCGAGTTTGTTGTAGATTCTTTTAACTTCAGAAACCACTTCTCAAAGCATAATTCTCAAACCATTGTCTAGATTTTGAACTTGATTTTTTTAAATGCCAAAATCTAAAAACACACTCTATGCATCATATACATGAATTTAAAAGGAAACTGAGATACATGAAAAGAAAATTTTGTAAAGCATCTCATTATCTTGCTAGCATCTATTGAACAGGCACCAAATCAATGATCTGTCAAGATTCACAAATCATACTCTAAAACTAGTTAGATGGACCCAAAAAAAAATCCACTTTTCAGTTTCCAACACAGGATGAAAATTTTCAAAATTGAAATTAACAATTCACTACACTAATTGCAATCATATGATGTAAATTAGTCAAACCAAACCAATACCCATAAAATTTAAATCAACCAAGCAACCATATATTAAAATAGAGAATAAAAACTTTACCTGCCCACAATAATTTCTTGAATTGACATCAGCTCCATTCTCAAGCAACAATGCAACAATCTAATTGGAAACACCCCAAAAAAAAAAATTGAAACTTTGAGAATCAAAAGGGGGTTAATTTAATGAAAATTATAAAAACAGAAACTTTAAGAGATTAAAAGGAAAAAATCAAAAAAGGGGTAAATGAAAAACCTCGTTATGACCCTTAGAAGCTGCAAAATGAAGAGGTGAATTAAGACCACCAAAAGTTGAGTATTTTGCAAGACAAGGGTTGAATTCCAAAAGCATCTTTGCTTCAACAAAATCGCCGTCTCTCGCCGCCGATACCAATCTCTCACCGGAAGCTGAACACCCAAATGAATTCCCCATCTCTCTCTTTCTCTCTATCAAAACAATGGTGGGGTCAACAATGAAACAGAAAAAAAAAAATAAGGTTTTTATGAAATGGGGTACGTGTGATGTGATGAAAAATTAAAACTTTGATATTGGATTTGGTGGAGAAGTTGAGATGGTGACGTGGCAGCTTGTTCTATGTATGTATGAGAGTGTGATGAGATGGGTAGAAAAGAAAGGTTGAAGAGGTTGGAATGTGGGGTGTGATGAAAAATTAAAAATTTGATTTTGGATTTGGATTTGTAGATGTCTGAAGAGAAATAAAAGGGAAAAGAGAAAGAGAAACTTGTGTGGGGTGGGAACAAGAAGAAGAACAAGAATGAAGGATGGTTCACTTTACCTTCTTTTATGTTCTTTGCTTCTGCGTGTGTTTAGTGTTCCTTTGACTTTGTTTGTTTTATTATTGGTTAGTTTTAATTTTCAGTAATAATAATAATAATAAAGAAAATAATTAAAAAGTAAAAAAGAAATTATTATTGGTCAAGAAAGTAATAATTATTAAGAAGTAGTTTTAGTTTTCACTTTACCTTCTTTGTTTGTTTTATTATTGGTCAAAAAAGTAATAATAAAAATAATTAAAAATAAATTATTGTTATACACGGTTTTATTGACACCCAATACCCAATATTGTATTGTATGGCAAGGGTTATGTAATAATGTGTGGTTAGGTAGTTTGGTTGATTATGTACTAGTTTGGTTTAGCGGTAGGAGGGCCTAGAATCGCTTTTGATGGTGTCTTTCGTGATTTCACATGATTCAGTTAGTGTTTGGCTCCCAACTCTAAAAGCGTTTCTTATTTCTAAAATTGATTTTTGTTCATGCTTCCATAATTTATGTGTCAACAGATCAATTAACCCTTGTTTGTTGTTGTAAAAAAAACTGTAGAGCGGCGCCCATCCAAACAACAAGAATTGATAAAAAAAAATATTTTCTCTAACTGTATCCAAACAAAAATCACGTTAAGTTCAACTCACTTTTAACTAAAATAAATTCTGTGAAATCAATTCTGTCAAAATCAATTTTCACCACCGCAGACCCAAACACACGCTATGTTGTTAATAAGTTGTTGATTTTTTTATAGAAATTAATTTCTTTTGTTGAATATATTGAAAAATATATGGTTAATGTGGGTTGTTCAAGCCCTTTTGGGTAAAAATAAAAAATAAAATTGGTCAACTCAGTCTATTACGTGCTTAATGAGTTATCATTGTTTTCACAGAATTAATTTCTTTTTTTACAACACACTAAGAAAATACTTCCTCCGGTCATTATTTTAAGAAGAAAATACAAAAATCATCACTACTAATGAACTCGCTTAATTTTTATCTTTTTTAAGTAAAGTCTCCAAAATACCATCCACTTAACTCCACCTGTGAAATAACTCCACGCAAGTCAAATTTATGTGCACTACTCTCACTCACCTCGAAAACTGAAAAGACAAAGCATTAAGGTAAAATTGGTATTTAAGCAATAAATATACACTAAAAATTGAGATAGTTTCTTATATTTGAGACCAAAATTAACTCCAAAAGTCCTCTTATAATAGAGACCGGAGGGAGTACATGGGATAAGGGATACTGAGCTTTGGTGTGTTTTTTTTAGCAATAAAAGTTTAGGTGAGTTGGGCTTCGAGGGCTCACTAGGGTCAGGATAGGCCTCAAGACTCTTTGAGCGCTTAAAGAGGTACTTACAGATCAAAGAGGTCATCACGATGGCACTGAGAGTTGAACTCACACCCTTGCGGAGTGTGCGCCAATTTCTTACAACTAAATTTATTGGCGAGCTTTGGTGTGTTTTACAAATTCTCAAAATGTGCTACAACTGGTTTCTGAGACGGTCAGTAGTTGGAATCATTGTGCCTCAATCATTCAGAACATCAAGAAGCTGTTGAGAAGGGATTGGTACTGGTGCAATTATCGCATTTGCTTCACGAAGAAAATTCTTGTGCTGACTTTCTAGCTAAATTTGGAGCCTATGAGCAGAACTGTTGGACCACTTTTGATACTCCCCCTGTCGGTATATTGCACTTGTTGCTGGTTGATGCTAGCGGAGTGCAATTATTAGAGAGTAGTTGTTTTCTTCCTGTTTTTTCATTTCTTTTTCCTTGTTTCTATTAAAAAAAATGTAATGAGCTGAATTAACAAGAGACGACTATTTGGTTTAGGCGAAGATGATTATGGAATGACTTTAAATAGGCATATATTTAGACAAATCTAAAGTCATTGAAACAAATGCGGTAACCCCAAATTAGATGACGTGTCTGTTTTCATAGTTGATCTGGGGGGTTGCTTCTCATCAGCTAACCAAGTATCCCCAAGACGTCCCAAACTATCCTTTTTTTTTATCTCTTTTTAAGTCATATTTTTTCAATAATTTTTGCTCCAAATTATTGACAACTAATCATGGGGGTGACTGCTTTGTCCTTGAAGACTTCACAACATGTATGCTCTAAAAAAATGTCTTTATTTGATAACTATTGTCGATGCTACACTACGACCAAAATGCAAACCAAGGACACATATCAACATTACAAACCCTAGCTTGAAACTTGCCGTTCTCAAAGGTAAATTCTAGAGACTTTGAATGCTCAAAATAAACATACTCATTAGCTTTAAAAGACATCCTAACACTATCTTATCAACACATTCTTCTTTCTAACACATTTTGTACTATCTCTGTAGCAGGTGATAGGGATTAATTTGGGAGTTTAAATGTTTGTTAGCTAGGAATTAGATTGTCTCTTCAGAACTTTACACATCAACACTACATAGTAGTATTGTAGTTTTTAGATGGAAATAGACGAAGCACTATAGTGTATCTCTTTTGAAATCCTTGTAAACTATTTTATAACTTATTTGATCTAAGAAACTATACTGAATTACGCTTTTTTCAGAGACCAATTTGAGTCATTAATGTTTATCCTAACATGTTTTATTAATCATGAAGATAACCATGTTTTCTTTTCTCCGCTTGCGTGCTCTACTAGGATTTCAACCCCTTGAGCTGCAGTGGCGGAAAATCTCCTCCCATAGTGGAGGTCTCATCTCCTTCCTCTGTCAAGGTTTCCTCTCTTGTAGTTTGGGGCCTATCCTCACCCTTTGTGAGTCTATCCACTCCCCTTGCTGGCTTCTCCTTCCATCTCTCCCCCTAAACCAACCTGGTATGATTCTAGGTTTTCAGTGGTTGTCTCTAGTTCTGGTGGCTTTGGTTGGCCACTCATAGTTATTCTATGTTTAAGGAAATGCTCAGGTTGGTTTAACCACTTTTGGGTTTATGTTGTATCCTTGGTTGCTTTTGATTTGGACATTGAATTTTTGGCTTCAAGTATTAGCAACTTCAGAGCAGACACAATGGTAGCCATCACCAACTTCAGCTTTTCCTCTTACTGGCGAACCGCTTTTGTTCTTGTGGTGTGGTTGGTACCATTGCGAGACCAGACATAGTCAAATTGTGCATATACCAACTAAAGAAAAAATATGTAACTAGATAGATTCAAAGACTATGTATTCTCGTCTATTTATGGCCATCTACCATGGGCGGATTATGTTGTTTGATTGATAGGTTTAGTTATAAGGTTTGATTTTGGACCAGCGTGGCATACATTTTACTAGTGTGTTGATGTCAATGTTCTTTATGTTTTAGGGTATGTTTGGATGGATGGTTTAGGAGGGGAGGGGATCGAGCTTGATTTTCATTTTCAAATTGAGGAAGGTATAAAATGTTTCTAAGCAAAAATGAAATGTCATTAACAATGTTTTATCATTATCTACCATGTTATTCTTTCAAATTTTTAAACTATCAAATAGATATTAAAATATAGACCAAGCCCTCCCCTCCAAAACCCTCCCAAATCCCCCTCCCAAACATACCCTTAGAGTTTAGGTGCAACTTGAAAGTGTGTTTGGGAAATGTCCCAACACTAATTGATCATACCGATCATAATATTTCTTCTCAATTAATTATAGTAGGTGTTCACTGCACGGTCAACCCATGGACCGCTCATCCAACCCGACCCGCATTTTAACCAAACCCAATCAAGTTTGGGTTCAATCCGAACCAAGCCATTCAAATCCAAAGGTGTTCGGTTCGGACAAACCCATGAACCCAACTCGTTGATTGATATATATATATATATATATATATATATATATATATATATATATATATATATATATATATATATATATATTATTTTTTTTTTAAAAATATGCTTGACACACATACATTTTTTTATTTCAATTATAGTTTTTATTACTGTAAAAACCATAAATAAATTTAATTTAAAATTTTTCTTCATTCAAATTGAGACCTAAAACAAAAACAAAAAACAAATTGAGACCTAACTCCTCTATCATTGTTTTGTTAATATGAATTTGGTGGTGGACTTGACTCAAATTGTGGATAAACTTTTAAGCATGAGCAATGTGTTTTGAAAAAAAAATTGTATGCTCAAGAACCATAGTTGATTGAATTAATATTTTTCAATAAAATTTAAAAGTTTTTTATGTGACCCGTAAACCCGACCCAGCCAAATCTGTTGTTTATCGGGTTGGTTTAGTTCGATTTTTAGTGTTAACAATATGGATTGGACACTTAACCCAAACCATCAATTCGGGTATCAGATTTAGTCAAATTCGATCCAACTCAACTCGGAAACACCCCTAATTAATAGAATAAAATATTTTTCCCGTAAAGAAAAATACGTTTTGTTACTCAATTTATTCTTTATCGTTGATTTTTGGTTGCTCAGCTGAATCACGCGATTCACAAGTTGCAAAACTACGTCCTAGAAGGGATTGTGCCTTACCTGTGGGAAAGACCGAAAGATTTTGGCATATTGCTTTGTATATTATTTTTATTTTTATTTTATTTTATTTTATCAATATATTGCTTTAATGTATTTGAATTACTTAATAATTAATTTTTGATTTAGTGAATATCAGCATATTGTGAAAAAAAAAAGTCTCATCCTTTAATATATATATATATATATATATATATATATATATATTTTGTTCGTGATGTTTACTTTTATTTTAAATTTTTAAATAAAAATTTATATTGATTTGATTATTTATTTTATGATTAAAACAATTTAGGAACGAATAGGTTCAAAAACCCCCAATCATAATCTCACTTTTTCTAAAACCCTATCCTTTTTTATACAAAACCCTTGTCGTTTCTTTCAATTTTCTCTCACTATTCTCATCTTTCTAAATCACCACCAAAGAGGGTGATTTTAGGTTAGTTTTTGACCTAGAATCACACATCTATATCGTTTTTCTGTGTTTTTATCTAAATAAGTGGAAATCAAATAGATCTAGTTTCTATTTCGTCTTTTTCTAGATTTCGTCGGCTATTGGTGCGACGTTATTGTGTTTCGTCGTCTTGGTGCGCTTTTTTTGATTTCCTATATTTTTGCGGTGTTTTTGATTCGTGTCTTGTTGTGGTGTTCGTTTGGTTCAGATCAGCAGAACAACTTCGATCTATTGCTGAATCATCCAATGATTTTTGTTTTGTCATATTTGTAGGCATTTTGCCATTTTATGCTATTAATTTGGGTGCTACGACTTTGTTCGCAGATTCATCCTTTGTGTTTGTAGCAATTCTGAGTTTGTATAATCATCGATGTAATCTATCAATTTGAATGAATGAATATCATATTTAGTCAAAAAAGAAAAAGGCTGAAAAACAAATTTCAACCAACACTGTTGGCACAGTGACATAAGCTACGTAAGGCATGGGGCCGATCTGGTGCTTTTCACGTAGAGGTGTGTAGAACTCATCCAACCCGTCAACCATCCCAACATAATAGTTTTGGGTTGAATCTAACCATGCCTTAACTTTGGGTTGGTTTGAGTTGACCCCGAGTTAATCGTCTCGTCCCTAATATAGATACACAAATTTAATATACATTTAATACATTAATACTTGTGAATAATGATAACTTAGTCAGACACCCAACTCAATATGTGTAGTTTGATGTTAAAATTTAACGGATTCTATAGAGTTGGACGCACATTAACATAGTTTTTATAATATTTTTATTGAATATTCATCTATTAAATTTCATTATTGAATATAAAATATTTAATTTAAGTAGTACCAATGTTTTTAAAAGTTATATTATGCACATTTTGAGACAACTCGATCTCGTCTTAATTAAACCCGATTATCTATTTTCTTATCGTGTTTGTTTAAGTTTGAGGATGGGTTAGGATCTACCAAATGGTCCGACGACCAAAATTTGGGATAAGGTTAGGGTTAGCTTATAACTCATCCTACACTCATCTCTACTCTCAGGTTTGATTCCCACTGTGACAAACTGAGTGTTGGGTAGTGCGAAATATGTCTCTAAGTACGAGCGGAGATTAGTCTTTTGTTAAATGTATCAGGATACTTTGCAGGTTACCACTGATCCAAACAAAAAAAAAGTTGAAAAACGAATTTTGGTTTTTTCTTCAGGTTGCTCGGATGAAAAGGTTTTCTTTCTTGAAGAATTAATGGATTAAATTCTTTTTTTTCTTTTACAATATAGAAGGGTTAGGGGATATCACCTGAGTCTAAGCCATAAAATTTTTCTGAACTCTTTAAGCAGTTATGAATATTTTAGTGTGAGGGAATGTATATCTCTTTCTTGTTTCAATTTGAAAACAGTATAAAAACTTAATAATTATGGCACAAATATTGTTTATTTTAAAATAATATATACTTTTTTAATGATTTAATTCTTAAAATTTGATGGAAAGGGGAAGGGAGAGGTCAAGCAAGCAACCAGAGTCATTTTCTTCCCTTGACACTAATATATAATAATGTATAATAATATTTCTCTTCAATCATAGAAGCTTTGCCGTTAATATTAGGATTATTCCTTTGCAAGTGGAACTTATATATTAAGAAATGTCACTATCAAGGAAAATATAAGAGGATTAATATTATTATATTATAAGTAAAGTAATATTAAAAGTTATATAGTGCAGATTTGCTGTACCATGAGATCAGTTGAGATATAATGGCTCCTAAGACACCTCCTCATAATAATAATAATAATAATAATAATAATAATAATAAATTAATAAAAATAAGTTATATATTGCTTGTCTTTTTTTCTGTTTACAATAAGTTAGTATATATTGCTTGTTGTCAATTTGCACTCAGTGCTTAATACTTTTTGACTGGGTAGTAGTGCCTAATACTTGATAATGTGTATAACTATTTTTTACTGTAAAGATGTGTATATCTGTTTGATATTCCTTTTTATTATCCATAACTTTTAAGTTTTAGTGTGAGTGGTTAACACACTTTATTTAAAGTGGTTGACTAATATTCAGATTCGATTCTCAATGATAAAACAAATCGAAGTTAGAGTTTACTTACATCTAGAGGCGGATCCTCCTTATGTAGTGGGGATATGTTAAGGTGAATAAACTATGAAAATTGATCTGTATTGCAAGTGAGGGAAAACCCCCTTTTATGATAGTACAAGAGGTAACTAATTTTGTTAGCTCATTAACTAAGAGCTAAACAGATCACAAACTAACTCTAACTCTAAGTAGAGTTTTATCCTAACCACACAACTAACTATGGTTAGATATTACTATTACAATTACTATTACATTTCCCTCCCTTAAATTGAATACAACAAACAGAAAATTACAATAAGAATTCAGTTTACAATGACAGATACAGACTTCATATCAGATATCAGATTCTGTTGGTATTTTGCAGATACCAAGCTCTTTCCTCAGCAGCTCAAATGTGTTCAAACTCAATGCTTTAGTGATCAAATCGGCTAATTGTTGTTTTGTACCGCAATGAATCATCTTGATGCTTCCTTCCTTGACAAAGTCACGCAACCAGTGATAACAGACATCTATATGTTTTGTCCTATCATGCATCATAGGATTTTTGCTAAGCTTGATTGTTGAATTGTTGTCACATAGTATCATAGTGGCCCCATTCTCCTTGAATGCCAGTTCTTTGAGCACCTTCCTCATCCACATTGCTTGGCAGGCACACCCTGTAGCTGCAACAAATTAAGCTTCAGTACTAGATAATGTAACAATTGGCAGCTGCTTCTTAGAAGCCCAAGCCACAGCTCCACCAGCTAAACAGAACACATAGCCAGAAGTAGACTTCCTATCTAGCAGATCACCAAAGATAGTGCAATCGGTGTAAGCAAGCAACTAGCTCTTCTTTCCCTCCCTTCATGTACATGATCCCAAAGTCCTTGGTACCTTGAATGTACCTCAAAATGTGTTTTGCAGCTGCCAAATGATTGTGAGTAGGGGCAACTCATGTATCTGCTAACAAGGCTAACACAAAACATAATGTCGCCTTGTAGTCGTTATATAAATCAAGCTTCCAATTAAGCTCTTGTACTCGGTTTCTTCAACTTTTTCTGCGTCATCAAACTTGGTAAGTTGATGTGTCCGGAACTATGGGATTCTTTACTGCATTGCAATCTTTCAACTTGAACTTTTCAAGTATTTCCATGGCATATTTTCTCTGATGAATGAAAATCCCTACTGGAATATTTTCTCTGATGAATGAAAAACCTCATTTGCCCCAAGTCAGTCATTTCAAAGGCTTCTTTCATGGACTCCTTGAAGTTAGTTAGCAAATTTTCATCATTGCTAGCATACAACAAGTCATCTACATATATGCTAACAACTAAGATTCCACCATTCTCATTGTGTTTTAAGAACAATGTTTGCTCACTGTCACTACTCTTGAAACCTTCAGCTAAGAAGTATGCCTCAAATTTGCTAAACCAGGCCCTAGGAGCCTGTTTCAACCCGTACAAAGCTTTGTTCAACTTGTAAACCATGTGTTCCTTTCCTTTCTTCACATACCCTTTTGGTTGATCCATATACACATCCTCAACCAAGGTACCATGTAAAAATGCAGATTTTACATCAAGTTGATATAGTATCCACTCCTTTGTGCGACTAAAGCAAGAAACATCCTTATGGTATCCATTCTACTTACTGGTGCAAACACTTCATTGTAGTCTATCCCATACTTTTGTGAATATCCCCTTGCCACTAGTCTTGCTTTGAATTTATCTACGTCACCATTCTCCTTTAGCTTAGTCTTGAAAATCCATTTTACCCCTATCTTCTTCACACCAGTGGGTAGCTCAGTCAGTTTCCAAGTATCATTCTTCTCAATTGATTTAATTTCTGCATCCATAGCAACTCTCCATCTCCGATCCTTGACTGCTTCTTCAAAAGTCTCTGAATCAAAATGTTCAAGGACCAAATTAACTGCTTCTTCAAGCTCCTCACATGTCACAAAATCACCTAGCCACACTGGAGGGTGTCTTTCTCTTCTGTCAATCACATTTTCATTACCATTACTCTGTATGGTGCCACTTGTTTCTCCTTCTGTATTTACATTGACTTGATTTGAATTATTGTTCACCTCAGTCACTTTATCTTTTCCATCTTCATCACTATCATCATCAATGCCTCCCCAATCCAAGTTCACTTTCACTTCATTCTCATGGCTACTTCCCCAATCCCAGTGAGCATTTTCTTCAAACTGAACATCTCTAGTCACTATGATCTTCTTAGCTATAGGATCATATAACTGATACCCTTTGGACTTATCACTCATCCCCAACAAGACACACTTGTGACTCTTATCATCGAGTTTTGTTCTCTTTACAGTGGGCACATGGACATGCCCAATACAACCAAAAATCCTAAAATGTTCTGCATTTGGCTTTACATCACTCCACAACTCTTGAGGTGTATTTCCATCTACTGCAACTGTGGGAGACCTGTTCAACACATATACTGCCCACCTCACTGCTTCGGGTCAGAATGTCTTAGGGAGCTTCTTATTCACTAGCACAGTTCTCACCATGTTCATAAGTGTCCTGTTCTTTCTTTCCACCACTCCATTTTGTTGTGGAGTGTATGTTGTGGTGAGTTGTCTCCTTATGCCTTCTTTCTTACAATAACTATTGGATTCCTCTGATTCACCCCCCTATCAGTTCTAAGACATTTGATTTGCATCCCAGTTTCTTTTTCAACATGAGCTCTAAACAACTTAAAATGACTGAAAGCTTGTAGTTTCTCTACTAAGAAATATACCCATGCTTTTCTAGTATAATCATCTATAAAACATAGATAATACCTTTTGGAGCTGTTTGATGCAGGTGTGATAGGTCCACAAATGTCTCCATGGATGAGTTCCAGCTTCTGACTTGCTCTCCAATGAGTTGTCTTTGGAATTGCAGCTCTGTGTTGCTTTCCACTCAAACATTCTGTGCAAATTTCTTCTGATACTTCAAACTTTGGCAGTCCTCTAACCATCTCTTTGTCCTTTAAAAGCTTCAAACTCTTGTTGTTTATGTGTCCATACCTGCAATGCCATAACCTCCCCAAATTCTCATCAGTCACTTGTAAACACTTCTCATTCTTCTCTATAATCTCAGCACAAAGCATGAACATACTGTTATTCTTCATGTTATATTCAATGATAAGCCCTCTCTCCGAATGGTACACTTTACATTTGCACGATTCTCCTTCAAATTGTACTGTTAGACCCTTCTCCAGTAACTGTCCTACACTTAAGAGGTTATTCTTAAGGTCAGGAACATAATACACATTTGTTACCACATGGACAACTCCATTGAAGTTGAACTTTACATCTCCTCTTCCATTCACCTCAAGCCTTGTATTGTTTCCAAGCCTTACAAACTTCGTATATCCTTCATCAAACTTGCAGAACCAGGATCTCTCCCCACACATGTGGTTTGAGCATCCTGAATCCATGAACCAATCACTCCTATTGGACCCTTCCTTTGCACCTTTCACTGTCATTTGCACCATACATTCATCATTCTTGCTTCCAATTTCCTCTATTGTTGCCAATGCCATCTCTTCAAGGATTTCTTCACTGTTTTCCTCAGTCATCATGCCCTCAAGATCATCTCTTTCCTCTTCTTCTACTGCCATCAACAACATTTCTTCATACTCCTCATGTTCTGCGTAATTTGCCTCCTTTTCCCATTCTGGACATTCATTCTTGTAATGTCCAAGCTTCTTGCACTTGTAGCACTCCACGATAGCACAAGCTTGCTGCCTTCCTATTCCTCTACCCCTACCTCTTCCTCTTCCTCTTCCTCCACTATCACCCATATCTTCCACAACAGCTTTCAATATTTGTTCTTCCTCCTTCTTACCTTTCTTGAATTTTTGTTCATGAACAATTAAAGAACTTTGTATTTCATCTACTGTCATTAATTCTGTATCCTTAGATTCCTCTATAGAACATACTATATAATTTCTCTCAGTGAGTGACCTCAATTTTTTTTCAACAATTGTGCCATCTTGCAAACTTTCCCCATATGTTCTCATTTTATTTGCAATATTCATAATTCTAGAGATGTATTCAGTAATGTTCTCACATGTCTTCATCTCTGTTCCTTCCCATTCTTTCCTCAATCCTTGCAGCACCGACTTTCTCACCCGAGCAGTCCCAGAATATTTCTTCTTCATGCTTTCCCAGATATCGTTTGAAGTACCTTTCTCCAATATTGTCTCCAAGATCGTCCTATCAATCGCCTGGAAGAGGTAGTTCTTCACTTTGAGATCCTTCAGCTTCAATTCGTCGAGCGTCTTCTGTTCAACATTGCTTAGGGTCTTCGCCTTCCCTAATTCTCCAAATCCATTTTTGATCAATCCCCAATATTCTTTTGATTTCAAGAAATTTTCCATCAAAAGACTCCAATGGTCATAGTGACCATTGAAGAGTGGAATTGAAGGCTGAGCATAGTGACCATCGTTTGCCTTGTTGTTGTTCGCCATTATTGTCTTCGCAAGATTCTTCCACTAACGCGAGCAATTTCTTTCTCCGCTGAATTCTTGCTCAGGCCCCTTGACGGAGCTCTGATGCCAAATTGTTAAGGTGAATAAACTGTGAAAATTGATATGTATTGCAAGTGAGGGAAAATCCCCTTTTTATGATAGTACAAGAGGTAACTAATTCTGTTAGCTCATTAACTAACAGCTAAACAGATCACAAACTAACTCCAACTCTAACTAGAGTTTTATCCTAACCACACAACTAAGTATGGTTAGATATTACTATTACAATTACTATTATAGGATAGTCCTTGCTACCCAAAAAAAAGTACAAAGGCCTATAGAATTCCTATTTAGCTATGCCACTCCATATTAAATTAATAAGTAAATATGAATGTGCTATGTAGTCGTACTTGAAGGCCTTAGTTTAAGATACTAATGATTTCTTTAGGTTTTTAGACTAAATTAGTAACAGCCATTAGATCTGTATTTTTTTAATTAAATCTGATTCAAATGTTGTCAATTAAAGAGGGTACCAATGTAATTTTACTCATCCCAACCATCCATTAATAAAAAAACATTTTTATTTATTAATTTATTATATTTATATATAATATAAATATATATGTGGTGGTTGCAGGTGGAGCTCCGACGACCAGCGGCGGAGACCCAGTGACCGGCGCGACAACTGACGGTGGAGCTCCGGTGACCGACAACGGTGCTCTGACGACCGACAGTGGTTGGTGGTGCCATTAACCACAAATATGAGTCTGTGTTTAGTGGCCACTAACCACATACTCATATTTGTGTGGGCCACTAACCACAGACTCATATTTGTGGTTATCGATTCCACTAACCACAAATATGAGTCTGTTGTTGATGACGAAGAACTGCATGCACTCATATTTGTGGTTACCGAATTTTTTTAATTATTGTGAAAATGATTCATATACCCCTTTAGTATTTGTTACTAAGCTTTTGGCTTAGTACCCTAAGTCACTCTCGTACTCGTACCGTCCTATTCCTTTTGATGAGAAGTCGCATTATGCCTAAAACAAAATTAATAACTTTTAACTATTTTTTTTAGATAAGCAATACTTTCATTGAAGGGAGCACAATGGGTGTCCATCCCTTACAATGGAAAGAAGGAAAGGGGGAGGGCCTCCTCAAAACCTCTCTGAGCCAAAACCCCTTGGAAAAAAGACTCAGGTAAGAAAAATAGTATATTGCACAAACTGCACTACAGTGAGGATAAACAACCTAACTCACTGTTTCTCCCCATCTAGATTACATCTAAAAAAAAAATTTAGGTATTGGAGTGGGTTAGTCCACCACATTGAAATAGAAATAGGGGAATTACTATTTTATTTATTGTTTTGAATATTGTTAATTATATTATAAAACAAGTAAAAAAAAGAGAAAATCACGTGAGTTGTGATTGCAATTTGCATAGTGGGCTAATACATAAACAGAGAAAAAGGCAATTTGTTTAAAAATACTCCTCTATGCTCACTAACCCAAAACAAAAAAAAGAAATACCGTGACTATATCGGTTTAATTTACATTATATATTTTTATTTTGGTTATCTCTTAATGAGAAATTTCTTATATATATATATATATATATATATATATATATATATATATAAAATACTTTTATATTTCGCCACCCCATAAAAAAAGGGCTAGCTCCGCCACTGCTTAAATCTCGATTGAACTCCAAATTTGTTAGGGCTCTTTTCTCTTAGATACCGGAGTGAAGTCAAAGACACCTAAACAAAACAAAAAAACTATTTATCCATATCAGATAGTTCATTTTTAAATAGAAAAGGAAAATTAATCTAATTTATCTCTTACAAAAACACACAAAAAATTATTCTAAAAAAAAACACAAAAAATAATGAATTGGATCAAACCTATCTATTATGAAAAATTACTCACGCAATCATGTATCTTAATTAGTTTAAAGTTTTAAATTTGTCGATGTCTCTTAACTCTGTTGTTGTCACTTAAGTCACCATGTGAGCTACCTATTTGGAACAGAGACTATGTTGAACCTAGCCAAACATGTGTTTTGAAGGGTTAAAACACAATTTGACCGAACAAATATGCTAGACTCATATGGTTGAAAAGCTAACAATAACGAAATCAATTTTACCTTAGGGTACGTTTGGATGGAGGGTTTAGGAGGGGAGGAGAGGACTTGATTTTCAATTCTAAATCGAAGAAGTTATAGAATATTTCTAAACAAAAATAAAGTGTGATTAACAATGTTTTATCCAGTGTTTTAAAACCCTCTCCCAAACATACCTTAGACAACTATAAATAGCTTTCAATTATGCGGAAATCAATTTTGTACAGTCACAAGTTTTTTTTCATCTTTTCCCCTTTAATATAAGGGTCTTGGTGATGATTTGCATACCAAAAAACTCATGTTAACACTTCAACGTTTTGGAAAATTCTGATTTACCCTTCAACTAGTTGTAGCATAATAATTCCCTCTAGGTTAGGTAAGAGATTACCAAAGATGAAATAGACTCAATAAAAGAGAATAGGGTTTGTCTCTACTTTTTTAATTTGTTAACACATTGTGGGGGTAAAGTGTTAAGGATAGAATTCTAAAAGGAGCATATATCAGATTTATTGTCTTGCAGTACATTGCAGTACAAGTGGTCCTTTCAAATTTCTCGACATTGCAGAATCATTTCAATTTGGTTGGGATTTGTTTTAGTGCAACTCCACCATCCGATTGCTCATTTTCTTCAGTTTGGGTTGTTTCCTAAAGGGAAAGAATTAAATCAGTTAAGCATTTAATTTGGATCGCAGTTGTATGGTCTTTGTGGAAGATTAGGAGTTGTTAAGAGTCTCACATCGGATGTGATATGACCTGAAAAAGAGTTTATAAGTGGGGGCAATCCTCACCCCTGCCTGTTTTGTGGGGTTGAGTTAGGCCCAAAACCACATTCTAAAATGGTATCAAAAGTCTATCCACGATCCGTTGGGCCACTGTTGTTGTCGGATCATTCTCCGGATGTCTATTCTTGGGATCCGTTGGGCCACCCGTTGTCGGGTCATTCTCCAGATGTCTATTCTTGGGCCACTCGTCACGCTCCAGATGTCTGTTCCTGGGCGTGAGGGGGGTGTTAAGAGTCCCACATCGGATGTGATATGGCCTGAAAAAGAGTTTATAAGTGGGGCAATCCTCACCTTACAAGCCGGTTTTATGGGGTGAGTTAGGCCCAAAACCACATTCTAAGAGGAGTAGAATTATTTTTAATGGTTGTGTGGTGATGTAAACATAGTTGTAACTAATGTCAAGTATGGTCTTTGGGAGCTTGCTCAGGAGTAACAAAAGCTTCTTGTTTCAGAGATCCGGGTCCAGGTAGTTGAAGGAGGGTGATGCTAACTCAAAGTACTTCCACTCTTGTGTCAAAGCTAGAGGGCATGAAATAGAGTTGTTGCATCATGAGTGGGGAGGATTGGGTGGAGGATGTGGTAGGCATCGGGGTAGTGTTTGATCGTGATTTCTCGGGCCATTTTGCGAGAGGACGCTTGGGATCACCCTTTGTTGGATGGGATTAGTTTTCTAACCCATTCTTCGGAGCAGTTTTGGATATCCAACTATAGATGGTGGAGGTGGATGTGTGCTTGCATTTGCTCAGGCAGTTTATTAGTTCTTGTCAATGGGTGTCTAACTGAGGAGATTCAGATTCGGAGAGGGATGAAGTAGGGAGATCCTTTGGCCCCATTCCTTTTTCTTCTTGTCGCGGAAGGTTTGAGTGGGATGGTTCGGCAAGCAGTGGAGGTGATTTTATCTAGGGGCTTCACTAACAGGGATTCAAATGCGGCTGTATCGCATTTCTAGTACGCCAATGACACCCTCTTGGGACAAGATATGTCGTCCGAAGAAGGAGGGAGGGCTTGGAATGAAAAATCTAGAATTATTCAATACGACTCTTTTATCCAAGAGAAAGTGGCGGATGCTCGCGGATGCTAATGGATGACAATGCTAATTGGAAGGATTTACTCCTACACAAGTATGGTGATTTCTCATTGGTTTTTATTCATGGGTCTGTGGAAGCTATTAATTGGGGAGTTAGAGGCTCTATTTGGTGGTGTGATTTGATTCTCTTGGATAGTGTTCATTCTCCAACTAGTTGGTTTAGCTCTTGTATGAGGAGAATGATAGGAAATGGTGGGCTTATTCATTTTTGGAAGGATCATTGGATAGGACAATCTCCTTTATATATGGTTTTTTCTAACCTTTATGTAGGTTGCGCCCAGCAATCAGTTACGGTTCTAGATGTAGGAACGTGAATTGGTGATAGCTGGCATTGGACGGAGCCATGGTTGTCTATTCTGAATCTGATTTGTGCAGAGGAAGCGCAAGAATTGAACACAATTCTTCAAGACGTGCTTCCAGCTAGGGAGGGTCGTGACTATTGGGTGTGGACACAAGGCGCTTCTAAATTTTTTTAGACATCTCGTGCTATAGATTCTTGGCTGCCTCTGTCATTGATGTAGATGTTGGGAGTGAGGTAAAAGGTGTTCTAGGGTTACCATATTTGGTTGGCGCTTGATTCGTGACTTGTTGCCTACGAGAGGGATCTTCTCTTTCGCCGGCACATTATTCAGTCTGAGGCGGAGGCTTTATGTCCATTTTGCTTGCAACATCGCGAAGATACACAAACTTGTTTTTGGAGTGTAGCTTTGCTCATGACACTTGGTCTAGCATTAGTGATTGGCTAGGGGTGCAACAGTTGGATGGATTGAACTTAATTACTCTTGCGATGGGCAAACATTGCAAAGGAAGGAAGGCTAAGAAATTCAAACTGTTGATTTGGGTCATTGCCTGTTGGTGCATATGGTTGTCTCGCAATGACCTTGTCTTTAGGGATGAGGAAGCCAACATCGTTCTGATTTTCACTCGCATTAAGAGCTTAACTTGGAGTTGGTTTGTTTATAGAGGAGGCGATGAGTTATAACTCTTTTCATAACGAATAAGTCCCTTAACTTGTTTATTTGTACTTGAATAGGTCCCTTAACTTTCTTTCATATAACGCATAAGTCCCATAACTTATTTATTTGTAACGAATAAGTCACTTAACTTTTTTTTTGTAATGCATAGGTCCCTTAACTTTTAAAAATGTAACACACTTGCCTCTTAAAATCTCTCTCTTAAATAAGTTAAAATGGGCAACAGTGTTACGTTTTTAAAAGTTAAGAGACCTATGTGTTACAAAAAAAAGTTAAGTGACCTACGTTACAAATAAATAAGTTAATGGACTTATGCGTTATGAAAAAGAGTTAAGGGACTTATTCGTTACAAATAAATAATTTAATGGACCTGGGGAAATATTTTGGCTATCTATTTCCACGTGGTGTAATAATTCACTTATGTGCCTTAACAGTATGTAATTATCTTTTGTTGTTCGGGTTCGAACACTCCTAGTGCTCCATTAATGAAATCGTTGCTTATTAAAAAAAATATATAATACGCAAATTGGGACCAAATATGTATTCCTAAGTCAAGAAGCGCTTTTTATAACACTACGCGTTTGATTCCCGTGTAGCTCTTATTGGGTTTTAATCCCGTTTAATCTTAAAAAAAAACTGATCAGTAGCCAATTAGCCAAATATTTAAGGCTTAAATATATGTTACCCCCTGCAAATATACCAATTATTCATTTACCCCCTGTAAAAATAAAACTTTTAAAAAAGACCTTGCAAATATAAATTATTTCTAGTTGCCCCCATTATTAGATTTTGTTAACAACGTTAAGTGTAAATATATGTTACCCCCGCAAATATGTTCATTATCCATTTGCCCCTGCATAAATATATGTTACCCCCGCAAAAATCCTCGTTATCCATTTACCCCCAAATACGCCATTATCCATTTACTGCACCTCGCAAATAATAAGTGTTTCAACAACATACACTTAACGTCATAACAAAATCTAACAGCAGGGGGGTAACTAGAAATAATTTATATTTGCAAAGTCTTTTTTAAAAATTTTATTTTTATAAGAAGTAAATGGATAATTGGTATATTTGCAGAGGGTAACATATATTTAAGCCAATATTTAATTAATATTTAGAGATTCAACCTACCATTGTGTGTGAATATTTTTTTGCATGTACGAATCAAATGGATGACAGCCCATTAGTGTCATTCTCAAAAGTATCGTTCACCTATTTTCCTAATTCCTACCTCAATAATATCGTGTTAATTTTTTTTTCAGATACTTTAATTTTCTTTTCATACATACATATTATTGGCTCCAATATTGACTTTGAGAAATATGAAAAGACTTGCTCATAGACTTTGAGATATTTATAAATTTAAATAGTTTGCAATTTTTTTTGAAGCAATATTTGCAATTTTTAGTACATCAATAGTATTAAGTACTCTCTCTGTTTCACAATACATGTCATTTTTGAAGAATAATTTTGTTTTAATTTACTTGTTGTTTTTAAAGTTCAATGCAACATTAATTATTGTATTCTCAATAATGCTCTTTACTATTTATTGCAGTGAGAAAAATATGTAGAGTGAAATAATTAATAATTAATGACATTCTAAGAAAGAGATAAATATTTTCATCAAAAATAATAATTTTTTTCGACACAAAATGTCTAATTCATTTCATTCAAAATAGTAGCAAAAATACATGTAGGTACATCAAATAAAGTATGAGAATAACAAACGACAAGTATTAGTCTCATTGGTATTTGTAAATAACTTTAAAATGACAAGTATTGTGAAACAGAATAGTACTAAGTACTCTGCTCTATTATTGGTGTGCAGTATCCGACCACGTGTATACTCGATCGATTTTGCCGGTACGTATGGTTTTCTCCTTTCAATAGATTTTTTTGCCACACCTAATATTCAAACCTCGAGACCTTAGGGTGCGATCCGAACTCAATTACTACTCGGACCAACAAATGTGTGTTGGTGTAAATGTCGATTAGTATACTTTTACTTGTAGACATTTAACAGTTAACATTTAGTGACGACTTTCTTTATTTAAAAGTGAGCATTCTTATAGTTGTAAAAAATAGGGCATGTCAGCATTCCATATTGAGTGAATTTCCTTATGCAGTATTATCAATATTAGTACTTGAATTTCATGAAGTCAACTTTAAAGACACAAGACCTTGATAGAAGGCTATGTATGACTTGGAGAGTGAATTGATACATAGGGTTTGCTTGCTATATAAAATATCAACAAGACACGTAAGAGTGCAAGAAAAGCATGATGTTCCCAAATTGGAAAAAATTAATAAAATAGTGTAATGGTGGTTGACCAATGAGCCTCAAATATATCAATGAGCCTACTTGTGAATATTCTATTTAACCAGCTTACTTTAAATCTTGATTTCACATTATGTCAACATCAAAATATATTTAGATTTGTTTCGACCACATAATAAAATATAACTCAATTTGCTATTTAGCTGTCACTTTCATTTTTTTGTTTTGTTTTGCAACTTATGTTCTAATTTTTGTACTTCATTTCAGATACCCTATGTAAATAATTATTCATACACACTGCATTCTTTATACTACTCCGAATGTTTTAATCTATTTATTTTATCATTTATAACAAACTTAAGAATAAGAATGCCAAGTTGAAAATTAAATAATTTATAAATTGTAAAATAAAAAACTTCTGGAACTAAAAAATTATCAACAAGATTTATGATTACAGAAATAGTGTATTATATTTTCTTCGAGACATATATACAGTGCAAAGACTTGTTTATTACAAAGTTTTGGCACCTTCAAAAACTTGGATTCTGGAAGTCATTATTTACATGGCCTGGAGTTTATTACCTAGATTAAATATACAATCCAATGTAATGACTCTGGGATGTATAAAATGTGTTCCGAATGTCGAAAATTTCTAGGTTTAAACACCTTTAAATACGAATAGAAGTCAGCTTCTGGGTTCAAATTTTCAATAAATTCCAGAGTTACACTTCCACAATGTAAAAAATACACCTTCCAGTTCCAGATTGGAATATTTTAAAGAAAATTTTTTATGAAATGCGGAAGGGTGAGTGTATGAAGAAACTACCCTGGGACACAAGGTTGACCTAGTGCCCTCGGATTCGATTCCCACAGTGGACAAACTCGATATTGGCCAGTGCGACTTCTAAGCACGAGCGGAAATTAGTCTTCCGTTGAAAGCATTTGGACACTCAGTAAGGTATTTCAACAATGGTCCGAACCAAAAATAATAATAAGTGTTGACATGAGAGGATTTATTCCCAAACTAAGGATCAAAATCAGCAATGCAAGAAATAAATAATGAGAATCCAATCCTGCAAAAAAATATATATATATATATATATATATATATATATATATATATATATACAGTCCATTCAAAAAGTACATCATGGGGATCTAATAGTAATGCCAGTTTCTTTAAGAAATTTTCTGTATTCTAATAAATTAGTATCAAGATTCAAAATACAACAGAAAAGTGATTTGTGAAGTGACAATAAAATTCAGATAAGTTGCCTTGCCTTACATGATTGGATGAACATCCTAGTGAGGCCCTTGATTTTCCAACATGAGGCTTCAAGTTTTAAGCTGTTATTTGTTTACCCAGTATTATTTTCTTCTACAAAAATGGTTCCTTTGGAACTGGGTTGATACCTTCACTTCAAGGTACCCCTTCCACCCTATAAATAAAGCAACACAAGGTATCTATTTTGGATGATTCCATATAATCTTCCAGAAAAACCAATTACCATCACCATAGAAGACCAAGATTTTTCTCACCAAGTCAACATTGTTGCCAATCAATCACATAAAAAATCTACTGCTTCCAAAATTTTAAAACCATCTCAAGAGACTTGTCAACAGCAGAATCAAGTTTTAACACTATCATCATAATCATTATCCTCATTTCCAGAATCAACATCACTACCAACATCTGATGTGAAATCATCTTCTGCATCCTCACCTTTCTCTACATCATTTCCACCCTTAAAGTCCTCACAAGAATCCTCAACATATGCTCTTCTAACTTGCCCCATTTCATCATCTAACTTATTCCTTCTATACCCAACTATTTCCCTATCAACCTTCGCTTTTCGGGGACTCAACAAAACAAGCTCGGCCAACATCCGCCGCGCCAAATACAAGTCGTTAGGCTCAATCAACTCACCTTTCCTATAAGCCTCCCTAAGAAAAACAGTATGAAGCTTCCCTTGATTCCCTCTAGTGGAAATATAGAATATCCCCTGATGCTGAAGCAAAAACTCCTTCAACTTCTTCGGCAAGTTCATCGCCATCCGAAAATGCGCGATCCTCTCTAAAGTAATCTTTTTCTCCACAGTCAATGACAACAATTCATGAATTGTAGCAACAGCTCTCTTCTCCATTCTCTTTTGTGCCTCAATTGACCTTAAATCATAACCAGTAACATCCTCATAAGGTGACCAATAAGGAAGTCTCTGCCATTTCCACATTGCAATTCTAAAATATTTACTAATCTTAAAACCAGGTGGAAAATCAATCAAAAAAGAAAACCTAATATCTTCAGCTTCACTACCTCTTTCTCTATAAACTTTTTCCCTAACATTCTCAATTGCACAAATTCCTAACTTAGGGTCAATTTCCACAAGTTCAATATACTTATTCCTAGTTTCTTTAGCATCAACTAAACGAAAATATTCAGGATACCTAAGAACCACAGAGTATTCAAAATCATCCGGTAAACCATAAGCGGCGCGTGCAATCCGGACATGCTCGAACCGGAGTCGTCGATCATTCGACATCATGAGAAGCTTACGGAGGCGCGTGACAGCGAGTGAAACTTGAGCAGCAAGCGCGTTGCGTTCTTGTTCGATTTGAAGGATTGCTTTGCGAGTTAAACGGCAGAAGAGGATGCGTTGAACGGGGTGTTCGAAGATTTCGAACACGTGAGGGAATTTGAGAATGAACGCGCTTGCTTCATGACGTGGAAAGCCAATGCGGAAAGCTAGGGTTTCGAGACGAGGGATTGGGATTGATTGGCTAGGTTCAGAGAGAATGAGGGTTTGGAATTTGAGGACTTTGCGGATTTTCTTATCGACTTCCATGTAATTATCGTAGCCATGGTCGCGAATTCGTAGTTGCTTTTTGGGAATTGCGGTGGATTGCGACATTTCTCTGATTGAATTGAAATTCGGGTTATGGTTGTGATGGAATGATGGAAAATTTTGGAGTGTTCGTTTGATGAAATTGGAGGTAAGAAAAATGAAGATTCGCATTTTTAGGGTTTTAGGGTTTTTGTGGTTTGGCAATGGAGGATGATGAGTGTGAAGTTCGGGAGTTGTTGGAGCGGGAAGGGGTGTTTGGCAAAATAGTTATAAGTTAGAGGGTTTGATAGGAATTATTTTTCATTTTTGGGTGGATTTGTAGATAATCAGAATATTAGTTTTTGTTTCTGCAAATTGGGCTTCTGTATTGGGATTTGTTTGAGTTTTGTTTTTCCCACTCCCCCTCCTACTCAAAACACACTACATAAGAGTGTGAAAAGACCAAAAGGTCATTAATGAAATGACTAAAACGTCTTTTTTTTTCAAAATTTTCACCTGTTTGACCACGGACATTCGAACACGTTCGAACAGTCTCATTCGAGTGTGTTAAATATTGACACACACATCCTCTTGTGCGTAATTTAACCTGTTCGAATGGCACCAATCGAACAGGTTCGCATAGACGTATTCGAACACCCTATTTTATTCATTTCGTATGATGTTAACCGAGGCAACAATAATTGACCCTCACACCACATTCACCAATTTTATTGTGTTCGTAAGCATGTGTTCGAACGTGTTCGAACAAGGTCATTCGAACCGTCATTAAACACATCCTCCACAAGTGTTCCACGCGAGTTTATTTTTGGAATAAAATTTGTTAAGGGGTGTGTTTGAGTAGGAGGGGGAGTGGGGAAAGTAAAACCCATTTGTTTTCGTATGGAAACCCAAATAAACGAATGGGAGGGAATTTCCTATGACACCACCCCTTTAATTCTCCTTCCCTCCCCTTCTCTCCCCTTCCTTCCTTATTTGATAATATACCAAAATACCCATAGCTCATTTACCTCAACCCACCTAGCACTAGTGCACTACTTACTCCCTCAAACCTCTAACTCTCAATTAGATACCTCCCACACCTCGCTTCACTATCAATTCCTCTTATTCTCGCCTCCCTCCTTAACATATGTTTCTCTACTCTCGCCTCATCTATTTGTTTGTGATTGTCACATCCTTCATCAATATATTTCTCTGTCGAGCTATCTCCCCTACTAATCTAGAATTTCCTATCAACTTGTTAATGAAATGTTTCGTCAACAAGTTTAGGTAAGTGGCAAGTGATAAAACCACGAATAAATAACACACTCGTCAACTTGTTAACGAGCTTTTTCATCAACATGGTGATGAGAGTTGCAAATTATGAAATTATCTTCAACTTGTTGATGAAATGGCTCATCTACAAGTCGACAAGTGTGCTATTATTCGTTTTGTCATATTATACCACTTAAATCAACTTGTTGACGATCTCCTCATCAACTTAGTTGTCGGGTGATTTTGTCACCTTTTTTACGAGTGTTAGATCAGAATAGTATTTTCATCTTTGATTATTTTCCTCAAGGATTATTGTAGTATTTTGGGGAAATTTGAGGAAGAAGGGATATTTTCCTTGCCTGCTGCAGGTCCATGATTCATCGTTATTCTTATTGGGTCCGGACCCAACTCATTATCTTTTTCTGACCCACCTTTGCTTTTGGACTTGGTACTTTCACTCATCTTTTTCATCAACATGGTGACGAGAGCTGCAAATTATGAAACTCTCTTCAACTTGTTGATGAAGGGACTCATCAACAACTTGACGAGTGTGCTATTATTCGTTGTGTCATATTCTACCACTTACATCAACTGCTTGACGAATCACCTCATCAACTAGTTGGTGGATGGTTTTATCAACTTCTTAATGAATGGTTTTGTCAACTTGTTGACGAGAGTGTTAGATCAATATAGTATTTTCATCTTTGATTATTTTCCTTTCTAGAGGAATTTGGGGGTTCTACTCCCCTGAGGCGTCCATAGGAACTGAGTCCTATTGAGTCAGAAGATGTTCTTTGACCAGAGCACTAGAGTCTTCAAGTATCTCTACTCGACCTATAGAATATTTCTTTGGTAGTTGAGGGAGATTCTGAAGGGCATTTGAAAAGACAATGTCATTTTCAACAACTTCAGCAAGCGCCTTCCTAGAGGATTCTTCGCTCATAAATTTGGAAAGAAATATTTCCACATGGCTATTATTATTGCTCGCATGCATTGGTAAATTTCTACGTCTTCCTCGTGCAGTGGAAGCTTAGACTATTTTGGGAGCACTGATCAGGAAATTTGAGGAAGACTGTATATTTTCTTTTCCCTCTTTTTTTTCTGATCAATTGGTTCGGATTGTAAAAAGAAGCATTAGGCTAAGCCCAAAACCGAAGCACACAAAAACAACCAACAAACAAACATGACCACAGGCTGGTCCATTACAATCCAAAGAGGCTAGACCAAACTGAAACAATACCCGACCACTGAAACATTTGGGCCACCTTTTCTTTTAGACTTTGTATTTGGCCCATGCTTCAGCCAACCCCCCTGCTACTCACCAGACACCCCCAAATTTGGTTTAATCCCAAATTGCCCTCACTGAAAATCAGGTGACAGACAAGAATGCACCATTCGGTGCACGCGTAATCGAACCAGTTCGACTGGACCTCCATCGAACATCGAAAGATACACGGTTCAGCGCTAGCAGTTTAGAATTACATTTTGATTTCGAAGAGGTTTATCCGACCTAGTGTGTCTCCATGGGGTGCTCCTGTTTTACTTGTGAAGAAGAAAGATGGGAGCATGAGGTTGTGCATTGATTACTGCTTGACTAAACAAGGTTACTATTAAGAACAAGTATCCTTTCTGAGAATCGATGATTTACTAGATCAACTTAGAGGTGCATTAGTGCTTTCAAAAATTGATTTAAAGTCGGGGTACCATCAGATAAAGGGTAGGGCTTTAGATATTCCGAAGACTGCTTTCCGTACTAGATATGGACATTACGAGTTTGTAGTGATGCCTTTCGGTCTAACTAATGCTCCTGCGGTATTCATGGATTACATGAACCGGGTGTTCCAGCCGTACCTAGACCAGTTTGTGGTGGTTTTCATGGATGATATCTTGGTTTACTCTAAGACCATTGAGGATCATGTTCAACATCTCCGCATTGTTCTTAATGTACTCCGAGAAAAGAAATTGTATGCAAAACCTTCTAAGTGTGATTTTTGGATGCCTGAAATAAAATTTCTAGGACATATGTGATATCCCAGTCAGGGGTGGCAGTAGATCCCATTAAAGTGGAAGCGGTGTTGAATTGGGAGCGGCCAACAACCGTCACTGAAGTAAGAAGTTTTCTGGGGTTAGCTGGTTATTATCGAAGATTTATCAGAGGTTTTTCGCAGTTGGTTCTCCCACTCACTCGGTTGACTCGTAAAGGTCAGTCGTTTGAATGGGATGCGGATTGTGAAGAATGTTTTCTCGACTTGAAGAAAAGATTGACTTCTGCTCCGATCCTAATTCTTCCAGATCCGTCTCTAGGTTTCCAAATTTACAGTGACGCATCGGGGAAGGGTTTAGGATGTGTTCTTATGCAGAATCAACAAGTGGTAGCTTATGCCTCCAGGCAGTTGAAGCCTCATGGGGAGAACTATCCGACTCATGATTTGGAGTTGGCAGCTATTGTGTATGCACTGAAAATTTGGAGACATTACCTTTATGACTCTCGTTTTGAAGTCTTCAGTGATCACAAAAGTTTGAAGTATTTATTTGATCGAAGGAGAGTGAATAACGAGCGAGAGGAGATGGATAGAATTTCTCAAGGATTATGATTTTGAATTGAAATATCACCACAGGAAAGCTAATGTGGTAGGTGATGCGTTGAGTAGGAAGTCTCTTCACACAGTAGGAGTTGATGATGCATGAAAGCGACATTGTGGGAGTCTTTTAGAGACTTCAACTTGAATGTGAAGCCAAGAAGAAATCAATTGGTGTTGAGTCATATTCAAATTTCTAGTGCATTGAGAAATTTGATCCGCTCGGCTTCAAGAGATTGATGTTGAGTTACAATCTCAAAAGAACAACCGAACTTTATTGAAGATAATGATGGAGTTATCCGTTTCAACGGTAGGGTTTTTGTGCCAGATGATGAGGAAATCAAAAGGCAAGTATTAGAAGAAGCTCATAGAAGTCAATACACCATACATCCTGGATCTACCAAGATGTATCGGGATTTGAAACTGTTATATTGGTGGCCTGGAATGAATGTGGATATTGCAGAGTTTGTGTCTCGATGCTTGACCTGTCAAAGGGTCAAGCGCGAGCATCGAAGCTTTCTTTGGTCTTTTTGCAACCACTAGAAATACCAGTGTGGAAATGGGAAGATATTTCAATGGACTTTGTAATGGGATTGCCAAGATCTCAAGCCGGTAACGATTCCATATGGGTAGTTGTAGACCGATTGACTAAATCAACCCATTTTATTCCTGTTCGCTCGGATAGTAAGGTGTCTAAACTAGCAAAGGAGTATCTGAACAATATAGTGAGATTGCATGGTATTCCAACTAGTATTGTGTCAGATCGTGATCCAAAGTTCACTTCGTTTTTGGGCGGAGATGAATAAGGCTCACAGGAACTAAAGTGTTTGTTAGTACTGCTTATCACCCGCAGACGGATGGTCAGACTGAGAGAACTATTCAAACCTTAGAGGATATGCTTCGAGCCTTTGTTCTTGACAGTGGTGGACAATGGGAGGAACATCTTCCATTGGTGGAATTCGCCTACAACAATAGTTACCATTCTAGCATTGGAATGGCACCATATGAAGCATTGTATGGTAGGAAATGTAGAACCCGTTGTGTTGGTGGGAAGTTGGTGAACAACAAGTGTTGGGACCCGATTTGGTCCATGAAACTACCGAAAGATCCGACAAATCGGAGAAAGATTGAGCGTAGCTCGAGTGCGACAAAAGAGTTATGCGGATAAAAGGAGAAGACCGTTGGAGTTTGAACCGGTGATCATGTTTTTCTGAGAGTCTCACCGACTTTTGGTACCGGTAGAGCATCGCGGGCGAAGAAACTCAGTCCTCGGTATATTGGACCTTTCCAAATTATCGAGCGTATTGGGCTAGTGGCCTCTAGTATAGCTTTACCTCGGCATTGTCTAATCTGCATGGCGTGTTTCATGTATCCCGGTGAGAAAGTATATTCCGATCCAAGTCAACCGTTGAGTTTTGAAGCGATTGATATTCGATCGGATTTCCTTTCAACCTCACCCAAGTCGTATCATCGAATATGGAGAAAAAGCGCTTCGGACCAGAACAATTCCAATTGTTAAAGTGGTTTGGATGGTTTTTCGACCGATGAAGCTACATGGGAGTTGGAGGACGACATGCGGACAAGATATTCATACTTATTCTCTTGAGGTACGTTCGTTCAATTTTGAGGACAAAATTTCCAAGTTGGGGTGATTGTAACATCCCTAATTTCGTTAATTTCAAATTAAGAAATTAACGAGTGAATTGTTATGGGAGTAAATAATAAGACACATTTTAAAATGATTTTGTCTCGAAACTAATGAGTCATCGTTAAATTATAGGATTAAATTGTTTTATTGATTAAATTGTGTGAATTTAATATGAGAGTTTTTGGGTAAAAATGGGATTAGTGAGATTTGTGAGCCAAGGGCATTTAGGTCTTTCCACCCAATTAGACCTTGCCCACTAATACACTTATAGTCAAAGTTAGAAAGAAGAAAAGAAAAAGAAAAGAAAGAAGGGAAACCCGAGAGAGAGAAAAGAAAGAAACAGAGAGAGAGAGAGAAAAAAAAAGAGAACCGAGAGAGAGGAGAAGAAGGGGAGAAGAAAAGAAAGGGGGAAGATCTCCTTCAATCCAACACTAGGTAAGGGGCTTTTTGTCTCATTTTCTCTCATTTTTCCTTCTCTTTCCAATGATGTAAGTTTCATCACCTAATTCCTATCCATTTGTATTTCACCATTGTTGAAGCTTTGGAGAGAAATAGAGGTTTTTGGTGACTTTGAAGTTTTGTACTGAAGGTAGGAAGCTCAATAGATAGTTTGGGGGCTGTGGTGTTGACTTTATTATGGATTAGAGTCGATTGAAGCCATAGAAGAAGGTGGGGCTGTTGGTTTCGGTTTGGGGAAGCTGGAAATTCAGTTTTGGGGTTGATTTCGCGGTCTTGGAACGGTTGAACTCCGCAAAGTTTCGGTGTCTCGTGATTTTCATCACACTAGGTGAGTTTTAATCACGTTTAGGGAATTTAAATGTTGTTTATGTGTTTTATTTGACTAGTTTTCGAAATTTCAAGTTTCGTGAATTCCTGAGTCAAAAACGGTATTTTACGAAAATTACGCGTGTTGAATTGTTATGCCTGGACTGGAAAATGTTTGATATGACTGTTGAATTGTTATGCCTGGACTGGAATTTGTGTATATTTTGTCTGTTATGGTTGAAATTGGATTGGAACACAGTTTGGGATCGATTGGAGAATGAAACGGTACGAAAAGGGACATAATGTCCCAATTTTCGATGTATCGTTTCGATGCTCTGTTCGACTTCAAACTCTTTCAAATCCTTTTTCCTAACCATTTATGATTACATAAGGATGACATTGTTATGATTGGAATGAGGTTTAAGTTGTTTGTTGAATTTATAAAACTCTTAAAAAACCGTAAATTTAGATCATGTGTGGGAACCATTGTTTTATGAACAAAAATTGTGTTTGAACTGGTTATGCAGGTTCATAGGGGTAACCACATGATATAAATAAATATCATGGAGTAGATTATGTTTTGGTATGTGAATTGTGTCGAGTATGGGTGGCGACCCAAAGAGTCTAGCATACTAGGCGGGAAGTCATGAGCCACTAAACCTAGTCCCTATAAAATTTTACCATTAGGCAAAGTCCTATTGAGAAGGGGTTCACTTTGGGATTTAGTCGGAGGCGATCGGTGTTATGCTAAGAAGTTATGATTGCACTGTTTACCGGGATTTAGTCGGAGGACAGTTGGTATTGTGCAATTGATTATGTGCGTGGTTTATTTATTAAATCATGAAGTTAATGAGTTTTTATAAATGGATCGAGTGATAAGTAAGGGGTCACGGTAAGACTCACTGAGATTTGTTATCTCACCCTACAAAATGTTGTTGTTTTACAGATATGCAGGGGAAGCGCAAGGCGAATAGGCATGAGTAGTTATGATGGCTTGGAGATTTGGAAACATAGTAGCTTAGACTATGTTGTTTGGTTTCCCTTTTTGTTTAGTTTGAACTTAGATTATGACTTACTTGTTGAGTTGTAAAATCTAATCTACTTACCTTTGTCTTTGGATATTGAGTATTTTGTTGTATTACTTAAGTGACACTTAAGTACTTATGTCATTGTACTCTAAAGTACTCCAGATTGTGAACAACTCTTCGATTGGAATTTGAGAGTTTTGTATTATTCAATATACGAAAGCAGGGTTATGTTTACTCTGATGTATGGTAATGGTACATTTAGGTATTTCTATCATTGAGAAATAGCATGAGTTACATTTTGGTATCAGAGCAACCGTACGCCGAACCGTATGTAATTTTTAAAAAAATATAAAATCTAGGCTTAAATACGTTTTTGCCCCCTGCAAATAGGGGGTGTTTTGGTTTTACCCCCTGCAAAATTTTTTTGTGTAAAAAGCCCCTTGCAAAATACCAAAATTTTGGCGTTAGTCCTTCTGTTACTCAAACGTTAAAAAAAACATACGTGTCACACAAAATTTTGGTTTTACCCCCTGCAAATTTTTTTTTTGTAAAAAACCCCATGTTCTTCTTCCTTCTTCTTCCTCCTTCTTCTTCCTTCTTCTTCCTCTGTTTCTTCCTCTGTTTCTTTCTTCTCTTCTTCTTTTATTTTAATTGCCCATGTTCTTCTTCCTTCTTCTTCTTCCTCCTTCTTCTTCCTTCTTCTTCTTCCTTCTTCTTCCTCTGTTTCTTTCTTCTCTTCTTCTTCTTTTTCATTCTCAGTTTCTCCAGTTTGGATAAGCTTCTAACTTATATAAGCATGCTTCTTTGCTGTGATTCTTGAGTTTATGCTTCCAAATTAAAATGGGATAGCTAGCTTCTAACTTGTTCTTAGGCCCATTTCAGTTTTGTTTGATTCTTGAGAGTGATTTTATCCTTGCTGTGATTTTTATTTTTCATTTCAACTAATGCAATTTTGTTATCAGAATAAACATCAAGATCATATGATTGAGAAGCAAAGAAAGATGACAAGTTTCTGCTAGAATAAACATTAGAAAGATATCAGTGTTCAAAGTCGTCGTTTCACGGAGAGAGAGCAATTTTGTCATGCATAAGCGATATTCTATGTTGTTTATTATATCATTACCATATAAGTTATTGATTTTATATAGGCACTTTGTTTTATTATATGGTTGTAATTTTAAATGTTTCTTGTAAACCGTGACAAATTTTAGATGTTTTTATGTAGGCTGATGGTAAATCACTTGATCCCTCATTCTCTTTCTCCATAATTTCTTCAATTAAATATTGATCTCCTTCCTTCCCTGTACTGCTTTTGCTAGAATTTTAATTTTGGTTTATAGTTTTTGCTGAGTGATTTCTATTATTGTTTGGGTTTGATTTGATTTGTGATTGTCTAGCTTCAAAATTCCATGTGTGACGACCGGGAATTTCATGATTATGCATTATGAGTGGAAGGAGCGAAATGATAGGTCATCAAATAACACCTTTCACGAGTAACAATTTGGGCGTGTTAGGAGTGTCCCGACACTTTCATTGAAGCATGCTTAAAAACAAGACATTTTGATTTTTTTGGTTAATGAGTGGAGGGCGAGAATGAAAAAGAAGAAGAAAGAAGAAAGAAAGCAGAGGAAGGAAGAAGAAAGAAGAAGAAGAAGAAGAAGGAAGGAAGAAGAAGAAAAGAAAAGAAGAACATGGGCAATTAAAATAAAAAGAAGAAGAGAAAGAAAGAAAGCAGAGGAAGAAAGCAGAGGAAGAAGAAGAAGAAGAAGGAGGAAGAAGGAAAGAAGAACATGGGGCTTTTACAAAAAAAAAAATTTTTTGAGGGTAAAACCAAAATTTTTTGTGTGACACGTATGTTTTTTTAACGTTTGAGTAATGAAGGACTAACGCCAAAATTTTGGTATTTTGCAAGGGCTTTTACAAAAAAAAAACCAAAACACCCCTATTTGCGAGGTAAACTAAAAAATTTTTGATAAGAACACCCCTATAAAGGAGTGTCTAGTGAGTAAAAGAGGGGTTGGCTGAAGCACGAGCCTTGAATTTTCCCAAAGGAATTAATCTCTTTACAACATGGTCCGTTTCAACAATAGTTTTGTGAGCTAACTCATTATTTGGATTTATTTCCTCCTCGGATACACCAAAAAGCTCCATTGAGATTATCCTCATTTAGAATTTCAAACCCACGACCCCTAGTTATACCCTCAATCTCGATTTCAATTTCAAATCCCCTATCTATTAAGGCAATATCTACTTTTTGATGGGTTTTATGCAGCAAAAAATCCCCTTTATGTGTGTGTGTTTTTTTTATTTTTTATAAACCCATTTATGTGTGTTACTTAGTCATGTATGCGTTATAGTATGATACACTTTACACTCACTGCTTTATTAATCAATTGGGGGGAAATTTTTTGAGGATATTAGTAGTAAATAATGTAAACTTTATGTCCATTATTAATCTAATCAAAGACAATACATCTTGTTGCTTCTCCACATCGACTCCCGCCAAAACGCCCCATTTCCCTCCAACTCCTCTGCCAATCACTCGCTACCATGTGTGCCACGTAAGCTCCATGTTGGATTTGGCTTCCTTCCCATGTGATATCCTGCCACTCCCATGTGAAGATGTCAGGTGAAAAGACTGGTACATAGGAAAATAACAGATACATTTTCTTTCTTTCTTCCTCACGCTTCCTTTCTTTCAATCTCTCTCTTCTCTTCTCTGTATTCTCTTCTCTCTTCCCACTCTCATCTCTCTCTCTCTCAGTTCTCTCATCGCTCTCTCTCTCTGAGTTCTCTCTTCTCTATCTATGCTCTTCTACACCGACTCTCACCATGAGAGAGGGAGAGAAAATTTCGCATTTCTCAGGGAGAAAGAGAAAAAAGCTTCACGGTGGCGGTTTTGCGGCGGCGATTTCTCTCACTCTCTTCTCTTCTCACACTCACATCTCACTCTCACTGATCAAAAAAACATCTCACTTTCAGTTCATATCGCCCCTCACCGCCGCCATACTCGATGCTTCTTTACTCCGTGTCGGCTCAAATGCATGCGTCACCACACTCACTGCTTCGCTTCTTTGGGGTTATCGATTCTTGTTTTGATTGTGATTTTTGACCTAAAGTCTTGACCTTTTTGTTTTGAGGTTACGGATTTAGCGATGAAAGAACAAAGCGCGGAGATGAAGGGATTCCACAGTTGTCATTTGTGAGCAGTGAAAAGGATGACCAACTGGACCACGTCATTTCTTTGGGCTCCCTATGTGTGAGTCTTCTTTCTAGAAAATATTTTCCGGTACTCCTCCTTCCTTCACCTTTTACAAATTCCTATTCCTTTTGTTTGTTTGCAGACAAGGTGTTTGATAAAATATACTGCTCCATACATGGTTGGTGTGGCAATATTTTAACTCACAATTTTGCTTGCTAAACTTTTTTGATTTGCGAGGATTTTGGGCTTTTCTTTTTCTCTTCATTTTCTCAGATTTCACTTAGGAAGAAGTTGAAGAATGGAAAGGGAGACAAACATGGAAATGCAAAAATTAAGCTCTAATTTGATCTTACATTGGTTCTTCTGCTGACAATGTCTTTGCTGGAAGGTGATGTAAGTGCATGTTCGATCATTTTCTTTTAAGTTGCATAATGCTGAATATGCAAAAATTGTGCATCAAGGCTCATTTCATTTCCTCGCTAGATATTGATCATTTAGAAAAGTTGTTCACTAAATTGATTCTCTTGATCTTGAAAAATTTATTTGTTCTAATACATTCTTGTGCTCTATGACTAGATTATGATGATAAATTGATAATACTGTGACACAAATGTGGAATGTTATTTAGTCAATACAGTTAGCAGCACTTGATAAATGTAATTGTTGATATAGTTGTTTGAAATGATATCTGATGCAAAACTTGACTTGCGCTTGATATGAACATTAATTGTTAATATAGTTGCTTGATGTTAATAAATGAAAATGTGTCGAAGTGAGATTGGTTTATGTAATTATCTTTGTTATTTTTGCGAGTTTAAGCGATCTTTGTTATTCTATTGTAATTTTTCCAATTGAAAGACAATTGAAATATAATTAAACTAGCAAGTTTTAGCCTTAAGGCAGAAGGAAACTAATGCAGTAAATGGATGTCAAGGCAGCTGGAAAGTAAGGCAGACAACGGTTTTCAGATCATGGGTATTTTCACAATTGGAAAGACAGTAAGAGATATCTTTTATAGTCCAAAGAGTTTAGCTTTGCTAATTTTTTCCTTTACTAATTTTCCATGTCTCATTGAATTTGTAGATTTCCTCTTGAAATGAAAAGGTGTGCGGAATGAAGAGCTCACTCTTAAAGAATATTCAAGAAGGTAAGTCGAATTTTGGTTATCTTGACATTTTGTTCTTTCGGTTTTTTGTTATCTTTGGATTTTGGTTATATAAACATTATGTATATAAAACTTAACAACTTAACTATTGTTCATATTCCAAATTTTGCACCGGAAGCTCTCAAGTTGGATGCGTTGATTTTAGTCATTGATTTCTTAATAGAAACTCTTTTTAACTTCTTTTTTTATTCCCCCTTTTGCATTTGAAATTTAGTGTTGGGAGTTGAATTTTTTTTGAGTTATACATATTTTTTGTTGATTCAATTACCTTAGATTAGCCCTTCTAATTAAAGCTGCATCGAGTAATTTTTCTATTCTCAATGACTTTGGAGGTTTTTAAGTTGGTTTCCACCTAATTATTATCCCTAAAATTTGAGTTACTTTAGAGGTTTTTTTAGTTTGTTTCCACCAGATACTCAATTAGTGTTCATTTAATTAAATTAGCCTTCATGCCTTCAAATGTTCTTATTCTTTAGGATCTGTCAATTGTTTCTGATTTATCAAGTCTCTTCCAAGCATGTCAAAGGAGTATATGGTAACTGTATTATTCCTACTTTGTGAGCAAGGCTTTACAAAAATGGTAGATACAACCTAATTCCCATGCAAAAAATAAATGCTCTCTCATATTTCTTGTCATTTGATCATTACCTAAGCTTTGTTGATTCTTTGATCTTCTATCAATGTATGAATCTGCCAGGGATGCCTTGAAGAAAGCTAGGGATATTGCCTTTGCTGCTATATATGGGAATGATGCTGGAAGAGTACACATTATAAGGAAGACAAGAATATGGAATAGGTTGTTTCTATGATCCTTCTTTTTCTTCTTAACTCAGTTGAACTATTATACAAGCTGAAATGACTATCATTGTCTTGGTTCATAAACCAGTAAATGTGCTCAAATCATATTTTGGGTAAAAAGGTTTTTATTTTAACATTTTAGTGCGGTGAAATTGCACCAAATATTTGACCTTGGGAGCGATAATATGGTAATGGACTAAATGGTAAGTTTTAGAATGCTCAAAATATATTATCTGATTTATCCATTGTCTTGCCTTCCAAGCATTTGAATGAATATGTAATCTTGAACACATCTATCTTACATTTTAATATAACATGTTTTAACACATTTGATAACATTTTTAAGAAGGGTCATTGAAAAATTGAGTTAGTCTAATTTAACAGCAGTATGTAGTGTGTAAAAAAATACTGAACTAGACAGCTTAGTTGGCCTTCAACCTTTTGGTATGTGATTTTTTAGCGCAGGAATAAGTATAACAAAACACATTTTGAAATAAAGGTATGGTGGGTTTCACAAATATAGAAAGCATAAATGTATCATACAAAAACTTAATAAATTAATATAAATGAAAGTTAAAAGAAAGAGTAATAAAGTCAAGTTGTCCTTTTATGTTACTCACATTTACAGCTACACATACTTTATAGTGTACTATATTGTGTCAAGCAGTTGTGAAACCGATAAGCATAAGCATAATTTGCCTCCATGGCTATAGAACAATCAGTAGCACAATAATTTAAGGAAACATATGGCCTTAAATTGGAATATTAAATTGGTGAATAGATACAAGCCCAACAAACCAACATGTATGTTTAAGAGTAGACATTCCTGATAAATGAGTTGTTAGCAATCATTGTTTTCTAACCTCAAATAGAGTATAATCAATATAGGATTAGTTATGAAATAACTTAATCTAATCCATGAGATTTGATATTCTATCTAAGTCATAACAAGACTCTTACCAGAAATAGCTTTGTTTGATTTTTAAAATGTGAGAATTTAGGAAAATGTAATTGCTATGTTGTTTGGCCAATGTATCAACATTTTCATGTCGATACCTCAATTGTGACTACTGATTGAATGATTTAGTAGCATGTTGGACATAGACAACCATTTAGCTCTACTACCAATGTAGTATTCAAGGAAGTATTTCCACAACCTATGATCATTGTAAATTTACCGAAACCCACAACTTAGTACTATTTCTATGCTAACTTATAAAACCTGTTTCAAGGAAATGATTTATATAGTGCTATTTCTAATGAATCTTGTTTGGAAAGTTGCTTAATTTCCAATTACATTTTTGTAAAAGCAGGTTGAGGCAATGCGATTAAAAACAAAGTCATAGAAGCGGATACAAGGGACAATTATAGTATTGGAGTGACATTTCTGAGTGTTTTATGTATAAGATTACTAGCTCTTTCGGGATGGAGTCTGTTTTGGGTTATATTTGGTTTCTTTGTTTTACTTATATATGGACACACACACACACACTTTGTTGTTGTATTGTGCATCTTAACTTATTATATTACTATAGCCATTCATTTTATTTACAATTTTCATTTTAATTACATTCATTTACCTTGTTTTTAAAGCGTTGTCCCCACTTTCCATAGAAAGCTGAAACATTGGCCGTCCAGTGGACCGAAATCACCACTAGTAAAAATTAAGGCCCCACTCTTTGTTTTTATCCAACACTCATTGTTTTTATTATCAAAATGTACGCCTCATTGTTAAACACATATTATTTTGGTTTTTGTACCCCTTTGTTTACCAATATACCCCACTCTGTATTTTTGGGCGGACATACCCCCAAACAAGAAATTGAACCAATCGGATTTATGTTTGTAATAGGTAAATCGATTTATGTTTTTCAAGTCGTATTTACCTATATATCGATTTCTCGACAAAAAACAAAAAAATAAAAAAAGGAATTTTATTTATCTCATAATAGGAGTAAATACGATCACGATTTTTAAGGAAAATCGGATTTATGTTTGATGAAGGTAAATACGACTTACTATTTTTGAAGGAATTTTAGTCTTTTCCTTTGTATGCGTGGGGTTTGGAGTCAAATGGTGGGGTACAAAAAAACCCTTTATTTTTATGAGAATGGTTGAGCCCATATAACATGCTTAGTTGGTTGGTTAATATCTACAAGGAAATTTCACGACCATGTTTTTAACCAATAGTACACATCCATTTTTTTGTGAACTATCTTGCCCTCATTATTGTTAAAGAGTGTTTATCAAAGTTTTTATGAATTAAGTTTCTCACATTTAAATCACCACCCCGCGTTGGTTCGTATCTTCACAAATATATCATATATAAAGACAACCCTATTAACATAAAATTTGTATTCTATGTTTGGTTGTAAATTATCAATTCATATCAACCACTAAGTTTGCAATACATAATTTTTTTAATTTTTTTACACAACATTTTATAACCACGTCGCGTCGCATGCATCACACATGTATGCGTCTTAGTTATAACTAGAAAATGAAATCCTTTTTTATTAAGTATATTTAGCGTAAACTATTTATCTTTTGGGGGGGATAATCCTCCCGTACCACTCAACTTACATTAACACTAAGAGTATGCATGGGTGGATCAATATTTCTATGAATGATGGTGGTGTGGGAACATTGAATGTAATCAAATATATTTTTCAATTGAGAAAATAATCATGATTAAAGTTCCAGAGACATACATCCATAATTTATTAAATATAACTACAAAAAATTACAACAATTTTGAAAACATTTTGAATTTCTTGGAATCGTATTAAAATATCTTGTGCTTTCTTAATGTGCCTATATGACACATATTAGTGGTGTTGGTATAGCAGGACACCAACAACCTATGACTTATATAACAACTAATCGTTGGAAGACCAAAATGAATATACATAAGAATGTCGTAAAAAAACAAAAACTAAAACATATTTTCTAAGTTAAACTTTGAATGTATCAAAAAAAGTTGAACTTTGAAACATGGCTCATAAGACTTTGAAAAGAGGTTGACGTGTTGGAGGGACAAATGGCATGGCGAGCCATTGTTGTGAGAAAAGGTGTGCAAGTGTACAGCGATCTAAAACAAGTAATATAATGATAAGTACCGATCGTACTCACGAGGATTGGATTAATATTTAAGAGTTTAAAATGATAGCAAGACTAGTGAGGACAAATAACAAAATAAGACAACATATGGGTAATGGGTGGGAAAACAAAATTAAAATTGCCTAAGTAAATATGGGTTTTAAATCAATTGAGAAAGATAGTTGGAATGCTCTTTTACGAGTATTGGTAGCATTATGTTATATATGATGCTCTCTGCAATGAATATTTGTAGCAATTGATGAGTGCTTTTTAGCAACTAACACCAGGTTTCATCACAAGGCTTATGTCTAAGCTCTAAATAAGTTCACCATTGTATATTAAGCTCCCACAGTATCACCTTATGGACTATGTTAGGGATGACAATTGAGTCCATGCCTATAGGGTACCCATAAAAATTACCATAAGCGGGCGGGGTAATTACTGCACATATGGTACTACGGGCTACGATTGCTCACACGAGCACTATATATATATATATATATATATATATATATATATATATATATATATATATATATATAAATAATATTACAACTTTACCTATATACAATTTTAAAAAATAATTTTTTTTCTTAAAACACTAAATCTAACTACTAAATAACATTTTGGATATTTTTAATTCACTAAATATTATTGTGTGTAATATTTTAATTAGTAGATACAAAAAATGAATGGCTCTTTAAATTGAATTATAATACTTTTTATGTTATTTATTATTTTTGTTGTTAAAGTGCGGGTAATTAGTGTGCCCATGAGCACTTGGTGCCCAGAGGAGTGCGGGGATGGGCACTATAGTGCCATGCCCATACATGTCTTGGGCTCAGAATGCAGGCACTATAGTACCTGCCCATAGGGTACCCATTGCCATCCCTAGACTATGCTATCCTATGTCTATGTTTTAGCATGAAATTAACAAAGTTGCCTTTATTAAATGATTACCCATATTAGTTCTTGAGTTAAAATCATAAATCATGTTTGTATTTATGACCCTACTTATTCTAAGTGATCAACCTCAAAATAAGTTCGAAAGAATTTATAGCACAAGAACTAAATTGCAAGCATCAATATAACATAATAACTATTGAAAGGTTCATTACAAAGTTAAGGCATCCCAACTAAAGATGTTTAGCTCATGTTTGACATAACTAAGCACATATAAACAAAAAGTTTTTTGTTCATATGATTGATAATACAAAGGAAAGGAAATAAGATAGAAATTATACAATTGGAGTTCCTTTGCATATTCAGCTTAGCAATGCTAGGGAAATCACCTCACAACAATAAAAACATCAATAAGAAATGGTATAGAAGTAGAAAGAGAAGTTGTCAAATTCTTCCCCTCCTTGAACCTAAGTAGTATATGTAACACTAATTCCTAAACTTGAGATATCTTCAAATGAGGAGGAGGAGATGTGTTTATAGGCTCCTCACATTTTGCGATCCTCCCTTTCTCATGTTCAGCGAACAAGGCTCTGCACTCTCATCCTCATTTATGTGGATGATAACATCATCACAGGTTCCTCTCTCACTATGGACAATTTATCATCACCAAACTCAATTCTACATTTTCTATGAAGCAACTAGGAAATTTGGACTACTTTACGGGCATCGAGTGCTAGCCCACATCCCCTGGAGGTCTCATGTTGTCTCGAAGCCAAATCGTGAGGATCTCTTGCATAAGCGTAGGCATGGATGCTGCAAAGGCATTTCCACCCCACTACTTGCCAACCTTAAAGCGTCAAGAAATGGGTGACTACTTTGAAGATCCTTTACTCTATCGTAGCATTGTTGGTGCTCTCCAATATGCAACCATAAAAAGGCCTGAACTAGGGTATGTTGTGTGCCAGACTGCCAGTTTATGTCTCAACCATTTCAGTCTCATTGGACAACAATCAAGCGTATTCTTAGGTATCTCAAAGGTACCATTGACCTAGGTCTTACACTACAGCCTACAACAACTATCTCACCCCTCAACATCAAGGCATTTTGTGATGCTAATTAGGCCTCAAACATTGATGACACAAGGTCTACATTTGGCACATGCATCTTCTTGGGTCCCAACCTTATCTCCCAGTGGTCTTAGAAACAAACATTAGTAGCAAAGTCTTGTGCTGAAGAAAAATATCACAGCCTAGCCCTGTCTGCCTCTAAAGTTCTCAAGATCCATTCCTTGTTGTAAGAGCTCAAGAGCATTCTCCCTCCTCCGGTGATCTTACGTGATAATCAAATCACTTTGTTGCCTTGAGCCATTACCTATCCTCCACTCTAGGACCAAACATATGGAACAAGATGTTTTCTTTATTCTGGAAAAAGTGCCAAACAAGTCACTTATTGTTGAATATGTGCCTTTCTCGGAGCTCGAGTTTGAGACATCCTCACCAAGTGTCTAGCAAATAGTCAATTTTGCTTCTTGAGAGACAAGCTCAAAGTGTTTCACACCACCAGGAGCTTAAGGGGAGAATGGTAGATAACATTATTTAGTCTAAGTATTGTATATCTATTTTCTGAGTCACAAATCAATTAGTAAAACCACTTTGTACCTACTGATCGGTGTTTAAATTAAAGATCATAATAAACCCCTAATGGTGAAGTAAAATTCCTCAATTAGAGGAAGAATGTATTATTCTGAGTATGCACACAGGTAACACTTGTTATTTTTGAAAAGTAGTCTCAAATCAAAATTGTAATATAGTTATCAACTTAAATTGTAGATGATATTTGTAAATTAACCACATATCATTTGAGTTATAATATCTAAACAATATATTTATAAGAAAACTAATTGAAAATATATTTTAAATAAAAAAATAAATTATATGGTACGAAATATTCTAAAAATAAATTTGTATTTTCAAACAAATTTATATGCTTTTATTCAAATATCTTTATAGTATTTTTAAATCAAAAGTAATCAAATTATATCAACAACATGTAACATTTACCCGTTGGTGAAAAACAAAATATTTCATGAATCGTAAAACAAAATTTTATTATGTTCAAAGACAATAAAATTACATCAAAACCATGTAATATTTCTCCTACGGGAATAAAAAAACATCACAACCATTAATATAATAAAATAATTAATTTAATTTATGTTTAAAGGCGATAATGTTATGCCAGTAACATGTAATATTTTTCGTAGAGGCTAAAAAAATAAAATTGTATTAAGTTTAAAATTTTCCAAAGAAGGGAAAATGAATGAGACTTATAGATAAAATTAAATATATTGTGAAAAATAGAAACGTGAGAGAGTTAGAGACTTAGAGAAAGAAAAATGAGGAGAAAGAAGACAACAAAGAAAATAATAAAGGTTGAAAGAGAGATGGGTGAGAGAGAGAGTGAAAAAAGTGAAAAAGTGAGAGAGAGAGAGGTGAAAAAAGTTTGACAAAAGTGAGAAATGTTTGAAAAAATGAAAAAGAGAAAGAACGGAAAAAATGAAAAGAGATTTTTTTTGAAAAAGTGTGAAAGATTTGAAAAGTGAAAAAAACGTTGATTTACCTAAATACCCTTAAATTGCTTAGCTGACAAAAATTTAAGATAGGATAATATAGGTATTTTGTTAGGTGGGTAATCTGTATAGTTTGATAGTAGAAATAGATAGAAGATAGTAGATAGTTTGAGTAGAGAGGGAGAGTGAGAGACAAAGGAGAGAGAAAAAGTGAAAAAACTTCGACAAAAGTGATAAATGTTTGAGAAATTTTAAGAGAGAAATGAAAAAGTTTGAAAAATGATTTTTTTTGGAAAAGGTGAGAATGATTTGAAAAAGTGAATTTTTTTGTTGACCCAAATACCCTCAAATTACTTGGGTGACAAAATTTTAAAATAGGATAATATAGATATTTTGTAGGTGGGTGATTTGTATAGTTTGAAATATATAGATAGTAGATGATAGTATGAGTAGAGAGAGAGAGAGAGAGAAGTGAGAAAGTTTGAAAGTGAAAAAAGTTTGACAAAAGTGAAAAACATTTGAAAAAGTGGAAATGAAAAAGCCAAAAGTTTGAAAAGTGATTTTTTTATTTTGAAAAAGATTAGAAAAAGTAGATGATAGTTTGAGGAGAGAGAGAGTGTGTGTGTTTGAGAGAGAGAGAGAGAGAGAGAGAGAGAGAGAGAGTTTGACAAGTGAGAAATGTTTAAAAAAGTGAAAGAAGTGACATAAAATCTTGAAAAGAATATATAAAAAAGAGTTTCAAAATTTGTTCTCAAAAGTTTGTCTAGATAAAATGTTTGAAAAACTAAAATTCAAGAAATATAAAAAAGGTTTAGGAACAAGGTTTTTGAAGGAAAAAAAATTGAGTTTAAAAAGCGATGAGTGAGCTCAAACACAGAGCAATACAAAGATCCAAGACTTAGCTTTGCAATGATGAGGTACCTAGTCACTGTGATTCCAAACATGTACAAAATCGTGGTTTCAAACATGAAGCCAAACATACACTTACCAATACCAATTACTAAATGTATGTACCTAGTCACCATGATTTCAAACATGCCCAAAACCAATTTGATGGTTTTAAACGCAAAACCAAACATAAACTTGCAAATTACCACACCAACATACATCTAAAAACAAAGTTCTGCATTCAATAAGACAACATCTAACAACAAAGTTATACATACTTTAGCTTTAAGCCAAAGTAGACATGAAAACCAGAATAGTGTTTCAAGAGAAATTAATAAAAGAAACCGAGATCAAACAACCATGCAGCAAGTCAATTCCGAACCAACACAAAGCAAAAAAACCAAGTAGCTTTTGTCGGTTCGGTCTTGACTTGAAACTTAGGTCGTAAGAAAGCTTTAAACTTTGTCTAAGCCTTTTCTCGGTATACCCTAAAAATCCCCTATTTCACCCAAATAAACCAGCCATGTCTAATGAGTTCATTATAAAAGAAAATAACTTAGAATTGAAACTAAAGAAGTCTTGAATAAAAGATAAATGGTTAATGCATGCATTCTTCAAGCAACTCCAAGAGCATCTTTGATCTTCTGAATGGTGCGAGAAATGAGTGCATTCACAGTATCAACTGACTCCATTGTGAGCTTATTACCAGCCTGGAGGTTATTGTTATTCAGCATCATTTCCATCCCAAATGTAAGCAAGCAACCGCCACCATCGTTGTCGTTACCGCCACTGCTACTGCCACCACCATTGTTTGAAGTTGAATGGCCATCAGGAAGAATTGAAAACCCTGAAGGCAGGAGAGAAACATAGCTGGAATCTCCACCACTCATCACCAAGTTCAAGGATGGCGCATTCATAGGAGAAAACACGATCATCGAACCGGTGCTATCAGTCCATGCATCTTGCAGATACAGCACATTGTTCTCATTTGCATTGACAGCCTAAACAAAAAAAGATTGATCAATGCTAGGTGAAGATGAATTTGAAATAAGTTTTGAGAAGTTCAAATTGCAATGCAAAACAAACCACAACTAAAATGAGAATTTGCAACAGAAATCAGAAACAAAGGATTAAAGTGAAGAAAAAAAGATAAATGATGAAATTGAAATTTTGGTCAAAATAAAAGACCAAAAATACAATTTGGCCTTTAATTTTCTTTTTTTTTTCTAATAGTGAGCACTAAGGTTTTAAAATAGTTGATTCACAAAGCAGGTTAGAGAAATGAGAACTTACATTAGTGCGAAGGATAGAAACACAATTTCCAGGTCCATGTCCTTTAGCAACTTGGAGCATCTCCTGCATAGATCCACCATTGGACAAAACATCCCACTCGCTTCTCAATCGTGCCTCATGAAGAAATCAAACACCCTTTGGCGCGAAACAGGCAACCAAAAGATGTTGCAGCACTCAGCACTAGACCAGGAGCCTCACCAGGGGCCTCCACATGTTCCATTGACATGAGCTTCAAGTCGGCAACAGCCATATTGATGTTACTAGTGTCAATGACTTTCCACTTGGTTGCAGACGAAGCGCAAATTCCGGTCCAGAAGTGATCGGTCATGCGTTGCGCGAGCTTCGTGAGGCTCCTCCTACCAGCTTGATTTATACCTGACAAGAGTTATGTCCATCAAAATGAGAATTTCGCCATATTTGTAATTTTCATATTAAAGCTGGTGTCTGCGTGTTCGGTATGCGTATGTAATGCGTATGCGATGTCTATGTCCGTGTCAGTGCTGTGAATAAGATGTTAATAATATACCTGAAGGATCCTCAGATGGTAATGAGGAGATGAGGATTGAAAGATATTCACACTGCCTTTGGAGAGTTGCAACCCATCTATGAGCACCAAAGCCAATGCCAGAATTCACCATAGGGCGATAGAGTTGGTGGATAACATTCTCATCATATTGGGTATGATCAACCCAAATAATCTGCAACAATTTAATTTACATCAATGAAAATATTTTGTAGAAAACAAAAATCATTGTGGGATTAATTATTTATACCAAAAGGAAAACAACAGAAAAATATATACCAAAAGTAACAAAATAAAAACACTCAAAACATTTTCTATAACATATTATTGAACCTTAGCAACAAAGAAAAAATGCAATACAAAGGGAAATTAATGTTTCAAATATATAGAGCAGAACTTACCTTGCAAGCACCATTAGGCATTTCCTGAAGGACACAACCAGAAGGCATCTTCCTACAACTCACGAATAGGTTTCCATTGGCATTGCGACCGATGTCGATGGAGGCATCAACCACAGCCCACACTCCGTCAGCATGCTGCTTGCAAAATCGGAGGAGGGTCAGCTGGCGAACGGGGACGAATGGTGAAGGCAATTGAACCTCAGCATGCATCTGAAAATCGTAGTTAATCATGAATTCGTCATCGGTTCGCGCCAAAATAATGTAGCGAATTTGAAGAAATACATTGAAGAGAAACATACCACTATTAAAGCTCCATTTCTTGTTCCACCCACACCACTAGATATTACATCTAGGGTAACAGCTTTTGCAATCATAGTTGGAAACAACTCTACCCATCGATCCTATTAACAGAAATAATGAATTAGAAAAAAATTCTTTAAACTAAATGCCGAATTTCGTGAAAATACCTAGAAAAAATAATAATTAATATGAGATACAAGAAGTAAATCTTAACTTGTGAGTTATTGCTCTAATAGCAAGTTCAGATTTCTAATTTATGTTTGGGTTTGCGGTGGAAAGCATGTCAAGGCGAAAGCTAGAACTCTAAGCTTCGACTTCAACACAGGTCTATTAGGTTATCACCGCGATACCAAACACAAATTCAACCCCTTCAAAATCACATTCAATATACTCTAACGCGATTTTGGTAAAAATCTAGATTCCTTCAAATCAAAATTAATTGTATCCAAATCTATAAATGATAAAAAACATCTTTTGCGTACAAACACGATTTGTAAGTGAGAAATGTCTTCCATTTATAAAATTTTTTTCAGATCGTATCTCATACAGTGTGAGACTTTCAATAGTTAAAAAATATACACTAAGTTTTACTTCAAACTTGATTTTAGTAAAAACATGCCAACATAAATGAGTAAACTTCAAACTATATATATTAACCAAATCATCTTTTCAAAACCAAGTTTATTGGAAAACCTAGTTTGACAAACATTCAAGCAAGCAAAAACTAAAATCAATTAAACTTCATCGAAAAGACTAAGAAATTGCGCGACGTACCGGATCCATGAATGTTTCAACAAGGGACACAATGTTGATCATCAATATCCCAGTGTCTCTAGTAGCATCAGTGACAAAACCATTAGGTTTAGTATCCATAAAAGGAGAGCCACACCTAGCATACTCTTCAAGGTTCAGCACTTCTTTCGCGCCATCGGAACTCTTAAACCGAGAGGCGAGTCGGGTGAGCCAAGTTGATCAATTCATCCATGGCAGCTAAAGCAAGATCAACAAACATAGTCCTTTCCAATTGAATTTCATTGGAAAATCTCATTCCAGGAAGTGTAGGAGGAGGAGTAACCATAACTCCATCTCTAATTCAATTCCCATTTGCATTGCCATGTTGAAATTGCTTGAACCTTCAACTCCATTCCTTCCAATACCAAGTTCTAGGCCAGAGTTTGGAGTTTGCACACCCATTGAATTCACAAATGATGAGAGTGGCCTGCCTAGGAACTTGTGTGCCAAGGTGCAAATTCGGTTCAGTTCCTCCTTGAGCCGAGCATTTTCGATCCGAAACTCATGTTCCCCGCCCGAAAGTGGGATGGGAATAGCTACTCCTCCACATGTAGCACATGTTGGATTGGTTAGTGCTTCCTTCATCAAAGTGTTTTCAGCTCTCAGCTTCTCATTCTCCTGACGAAGAATCATGTTTTCATGACGCTCTAGTTGCGTCTGGTTCAAGAAACACAATTCATTTAGTATATATTAGGAAAAACAGTGCTAAGTATTAGGAAATATTATCGCAAGAAATTTGAAGACGAAAAAAATCAACAATCACAAATAAAATAATAGGATCACACAGCTCAAATTACTTTCGTGCAATTTCGTTCAAGTTTTATTTGTAATAACAAGCATTAAAAAAAACAAGCATTATTGTATTAGGATACAAATCTGTTTAGTCAACCCTAAAATTTAAGAGTACACAAACTCAATTGCATTGCATCAATAAACCACACATAAATGTAAAATATAAGGCAATAAGTTTACAGACCGATTTTGTAGGTTTGGTGAGGCCTTAAGTGTGTATATATATATATATATATATATATATAAACTCAATTTTGCATCAACAAACCACATACAACTACAAAATATATATGGTGATTTACCTTCATTTGGGTTCGCCTATTTTGAAACCAGAACTTGACTTGCTTGACCTCCAAGCCAAGTCTCTTGGAGAGATCAGATCTTTGCTTTTCATCAGGGTGAGGACACTCCTTGAAGAAACTAAAACAACGAAAAGCGAAAACCGGTATAAGAATCACTCCTAGAAAACAAATCAATCACATTTAATTAAAAAATTATATAATTTTCATAAAGGCATACGTTTCAAGCTCTTGAATTTGTTGAGGAGTGTGCCTATGATACTTCTTTTTCCTCCTTCCATTGTCATCACCAGCATCTTGATCATCACCTGAAGCACCATCAAAATTCTCACTTCCTGACCTGCTTTCATAGTCATCATCCCTCAACCTTCCAATCATCAAAGCAGGATCAAAGTTTTCTCCAATGTGTCCCAAATCACCATGACCTTCCATTTTCCTTAGCTGCAAAAAATTACATTCATAATTATAAGATGAACAATTAGATGCACAAATCACATTCATAATCATAATAATTAATCATTAAATGAATAAACAATCAAACTGAATAGAGAAAAATAGATCTTAAAAAACCAAAGAGGATATTGAAACATACAGTGATTAAAGACAAGTTAGAACATTTTTCATTTGAAAGGGTAATTAGTGGAGATAAAAAAGATGGTTTAACAATTGAAACAGTGGCCATGAAGAAGTGATATTGGAGTACTAGCTAGCACCCCCAACACAACTCTTCACCACTTTCACTCCTAAAATATCACGAAACCCTTTAATTTTATTCAAAAAAAAAAAAAAAAAAACAAGCACCCTTTTGTTCTCTAGGTTCTTCTCCAAAAAGTTTCACTATCACCTATCACTATTCCCCAGGCAGTTTCAGTTTTGCATTCTGTACTAAACTTTTTGACATTTTAACCCAGACTTAAGTCAGCTATTAAAAATATTAAATGTTATATATTTATGTTTATATTAATATATTTATATTTATATTATATAGTATACTATAATTAATAACTGATAATTAATAATTAATATTTAATATTTACAATCAATAACTTATAATATATATTTATATATAAATAATTAAGCTTATAAAAAAATATATTTAAGTCAACTAATAAAAATATTGAATGTTATATATTTATTTTATATAATATTATATATATATATATATATATATATAAAGATAAGTTTTAACCAAAAGAAGTAAAAAAAAGAGGGTTTTTTTTGTTGTGAAAAAGGGTTTTTTTAGTAAAAAAATTCTAACCAAAAAATATATTTCTTAACCAAAAAAAAAAAAAAGTTTTTTCCTTGTCAATGGTCCATGCTAGATCTTATGTCTCAAAAAGAGTTGTTTATTTCAAAAAAACACAGATCAAAGGAAGAACAAGACAGGAAAAAAAAACCCTTTTATTTCTGAACCAAAGTCCAAAGTTCAGACCTGTTTCTCATGTATACAACCAATCCATTCATGAAATAAAAACAAAGAAACAGTAACAGATAAGTTGGAAAATGGTCCCCAATTTTTTTTCCTAAAATTTTCACACAACAACTGACCTTGTCAGTATTGAAAATTTTTCATTGGAAAAAATTCAAAAGGGTCCCATCAAAAAAAAAATTACATCAGAAAACAGAACACAACATATAAATCAGATAAGCCTTAATTTTGTTTGTATTAATGAAAAATGATTTAAAACAAAATCCTAAATTGACACTCAAAATTGTGTTTTTATTTATTTTTCAAATGCATCATACCAAATCTTTGCAAAAACTGTATCAAAAAAATAATCTTTGCAAAAAATAATCAAGTTGACTATCCATCAACCCTTTCATTTTCCTGAAAGAGAAAAAGTTAAAAATATATGATATAGAAATAAACCCAGGTACAGAGACAAAAAAGATACTTACTTTGATAGTACCACAAACACTCTCTCTTGGATCTGTGAAAGAGAAAGAAGTAGACAGAGAAACTATATAAAAATCAATCAACAACATAAAAAAAAAATCAAAGAAACAATTTTTTCATAAAAAAAATTGTAGAGGTGACTTACAATGATTTCAAGAGAATCAGAAAGTCAATTGCTTTCAACTCCTTGAATGATTCTAGAACAAAAAAAAAAGAAGCGATTTTTAGTAGAAAAACAAAGACCCTTTGAGATTTGAATTAAAACTAAAAAACCCAAAACACATTTGTGAAATCAGTGATTTATTTCTTACACTCAATAGCATGCAATTTCTCTCTCTATAATCTGCTAGTCGCTGTCTGTGTGTGTTTCTCTCACTAAGACAAGCAAATATATAGCACATGAGAGAGAGCGTAAGAAGGACAGTGGGGCCCACTGATAAGACAGTCGTTCGTCATGTCCGCTCCTTTTTTCGGAACGTGAGACACACGCGCGAAACGTTTTAAGATTGAGTTGTCCTTTTTGAGGTAGTGATTGTGTGTGGGATGGTCCATTGTAGTACCAAACAATTTGTACAATTAGAAGATTCCACGTATGATTAAAAAGATTTTATTGGTTGAATCTTTGGATATACACGTGTGATGTGACAAAATCTGAATATTTAAATCATAGGATTTTGTTTTTGTAAAAAAAAACATAGGATTTTGTTTTGTTTTTCCTTTTTGTTGTCAGAGAAATTGTACGAACGAAAAAGAAATTTCGGAAACCGCGTTTTTACAACTGTGAAATTTGAAATTTTTTAGCGTTGATAAGGAAACAAAATCGCGATATTTTCTTGTGCTTTTTTTTTTGTTTTTTTTTTGAAAGTTTTCTTAGAAGGTAAGAAAAACTTACTTAAAATAATTCGTAAATATCAACCATAAGATTTTGATAAGAATGAGGATAATATTTTTCATATAGAAATAGTCTTGATTTTTATTTTTGAATTTTAGGAAATGTTAAGAATATGGAAAATTCTAGAATTATAGGAAAAGTCAAATGTGAAAAAAATAGAAATAAAAACAGCTACATGTTTACTAGAAATTACGATTTTACGATTTCCAGTAGATATTATCTTACATGTAATTCTTATCGTAATAAATATCGTAATTCAAAACCAAATAGGGTTGGCCAGATACAATTCGCGCGAATGTAGACTACTTACGAACCCTCGAATATGGACAACTTACGAAATGCATGAACATTGACTACTTACAAACATGCGAATATATGTACAATTATGTCAGCGCGCGTGGATGTAGACTACTTACAAACGCGTGGATATGGGCTACTTTAGAAATCGGGAAATCGGGAAATTAGGGAATGTCAACTACTCGTGCAAAAGGCAAGGCGTTGATACTCAACCAAGTTATACCGATAAATAACGAACTTTCAAAAAATAATAATTTCGCTTCTATCTATTTTTGTCTATTGTTAAAAATAACAATTTTATTTTGCCAAACAAAATATATCAACTTTCTACTATCATTTTATTTTTTTATGTGCTATTGTAATTTTTTCCTTTCAATATTGAAAATATTTTCAATAATAATCTCATATTATTAAATAATAATATAAAATTTGACATTATCAGTAAATAAAAAATTTTGTCAAAAAAACAAATAAAAATTAGTTTTTTACAATATAAAAATCTTTTTTGGTAAAAAAAAACAATATAAAAATCTTTTTGTTGTCAAAAAATACCACATAAAGTAATATTTCTAATATTTTGTTTCCATTCAAAACCACGAATGTAAAAAAGTAAACAAATCTGTGGGTGGTATGGAAAAAAACCACATCCTTGGCAAAAAAAATATTAAAAAGATATATTGTACAAAAAAATAATATTAAAAGAATACTCTAGCAAAATCCAATAAGTCATTCCAAAAATGATTATCCAATCCAAATTTTCTGTTAAGCAAATTTCTTTTATTGCTTAAATCTACCAAGCATGGTCAAGAATTATTTGCGTATTAACTGATCATGTTTGATCCTCTGCTAATAGACCATGCCAAAGAATCAAATCCTCTCTCCATTTTATTTCAACTATCCCAATCAAGATTTGACCAATTAATTAACAAGAATCAAATAAAAAAATGATAAAAATCAATTAAATAAGTCACGAGTAATGTTGCACAAGACAAAATCTGAATTTTTTTTTTATTTTATTTTTTTACACAAATTTTTTTATATGAGATAGTTTGAATTTTGAAAGGTATAGGACTGAATTATATAATATAATATGTCATATTGATTAAATGGTTTATATGAACAAAATTTGACTATGTTTAGTTAAATAATATTTTTTGAAGGGTGTTTAAGCAATTTGAAATAATATGTCATATTATTTTGAAATTATTATATGGTCATTACTATGTAAAGGTCAAATGTATGTGAAAAAGAAAAAAGAAAAAACCTTACATGTTAACTAAAAATTATGATTTTACGTTTTGCGGTAGATATTATCTTTTAAGTAATTCGTATCATAATAAATATCGTAATTCAAAACCAAGTAGGTTGGTCACATACAATGCATAAGCGGCAAATCTAGACTACTTATGATTATGCGGGTATTGACTATTTACGATCGTGCGAATGTTGACTTATATAAAAGAATATACAAGCGTGCATATATAAACTTTTACTATGATTGCGCGGATATAGACTACTTATACAAACGTAGATACTACTTATATAAAAGAATATAGACTACCAAGCAACGTTCATACTTATGATTGTGCGGATATAGACTACTTATACAAATGTGCATATATATAAACTACTTACTTAAGCATGAACGTTTACTACTTACAAATGCTTGTGAGATATGGGAAACTCAAGAAATCGGGAATGTCAAGCTGCTTGCGCCAAGAGGATGATGACGATACTCAACCAAATTTAAAGCAGGACATAACGAACTTTCAAAAAGAATTGATAGCACTCTTTCTTGCTATTTGCTCCATGTGAGTTCCAAACCATTGCTTTATTTATGGTCATAAAATTATCCAAATACTAAATACTTTCTAGTGTGCGGCGCCGATTTAAGTAAGCCACGCGATTCCTTTTGGTGTAATCGTTAAACTCGGTACATTTTGTTACTTCCTCAAGAATATGTAATCCCTAATTATCTTAATTAATGAATTTACAAAAATATGAAACGTACGAGTGCACCATTTAGAGTTCAGTAGTCTCAAATTTAAGATAGTTGCGAAATAATGTAGTTACTACAATAAGCTGATTTGAGCCATTAGATAGAGATCAGACGACTTTCATTTTAATTTATAATACACAAACTTAAAATCTCGACCATCTAATATTCATCAAACGACCACAATCTAACATGATTGTGGTGATTGAATAGTTCTAAGTGCAGAGAATTTAAACTCAAGTTCTAAAGGTAAGTTGTCACCTTTATTGTATATTTTGGGTGCATAATGGTAAGAGACAAGTGAGAATTTAAATCTTAATTAAAATTAATTTTATCCATTTTTTTACATTTAATTGTATTGAATAAGAATTGATTTTGTTTCTAAAGTTCAACAAGAAGCTTGTTGAACTAGGTTTTTTTTTGACCAAATGTGTCGAACTAGGTTAACTACACAATGTGCTTTTGGATCAATTAACTATGTTATTAAAGTTAATGTAAATAGCTACATGTCTTATATAAAAAAAAAGCTACATTTCTAATTAATTTCACCTTAATAACATATAGGATGCATTTTATTTTTTTTAAAAAAATTCTTTATTTTTCTTTTATCCTTCATCTTTTAGTAATAATAATGATGCTAATTATTTATTTGTTTATATTCTTACAAAATAAATAGGCCTTTAAACTTTCCCCTTTTTTCCTTTTACTTTGCCTATATTTCCTTGGCAAATATAATGAAACTTGATGCACTTTTTCCATGTCTAATAATTATTCATGCAAGCAATTATTGCTTTATCAAAACCCTGACCTTATATGAAGACCTTTCAAAGCTTATTTAGCAAAGAGAGACCATGAGTATGTTGTTAATAAACTTACATTGTGGGGGCCAACATTCTTAAATTTTTGAAAAGGTACTTAAATATATGGTTTTAACACTTTATAAAAATATAAAATTATAATAATAAAAAAAGCAACAAAAACGTTATTATAATATTTATATTTACTTAAATGGGTTGTTACGACTCAATACCTTTACAATGGCCTAGAACTCAACATGTTTTGCTAAATAATCTTTTGAATAACCTAGTTCATACTAATAAATAAGTATGCCTTGCATAGGTTTGATGTTAGGTTAGATCATAGACCTTAATTTGTTGAGGTTATAGACCCTTGTATATGTTTAGTTTTTCTAAGTGAGTAAGATATATTAAAAGGTCACAAATATTGGGATGACACACTACTAGAAAAGTTATTTTTAAAGAGGAGTTTTTTGAGATGAATAAGTATCCCTCACTAATAGTGAGGGATTTAGCTACGAAAATAGATAGTGATTGCTAATTTATTTTTGTGACGAATGTAGGGATGAAAAATATCTCTCTCTAAAGATTCCCTCTCTAAATTCGTCACAAAATATTAAAAAAGAGTTTATAGACAGATTTGGAGATGGAAAGCATCCCTCACTAATATTGAGGAATGACTAATCCGTCGTTCAACAAAAAACTTACACGGCGCGCTCCCCAATTCAAAATAATAATAATTCGAAGTCTCTCGTAAAACAGCGCACGTCTCTCTCTCTCTCGTAAAAACCAAAACCACCACTCACCTCCACCACTCCACCACTTACCTTTCACCAAAACCCTAAGACCCCAACATTCACCATCTTCATTTCGATTTCCCCTCACTCTCTCGTCGTACCATTCAACCAAAACCCTAACATTCAACCAAAACCCAACATTTCGATTTCCCCTCACTCTCTCGCCGTACTATTCGCAAGAACAAATTTGTTGACAAACGTGATTTCTCATCCTTTCAACCAAGACTTTGCTCAGGTCTCTCTCTCTCTCTCTCTCTCTCTGAGTTAAATATATTGTTTTGATATTTAAGAAATGATAAGAGATATTTTAAAAAAATGATAAGAGATATTCTCTTATTATATGGATATTAAATTTGCAATGGAGATAATGAGAGCTATTTTCCTTTAATTATTTCTAAAAGATTTTTCTTTTTCCCAAGTTGGAGAAAAATGATTTTTTTCGTGGGAGAGAAGCATACAAAAAATGTTAATGCATTTTTTAATAGAGAAGATTTTGGCACTGTTGTTCTTTTTAATAAATTGAAGTGCGCATCACAATAGATATCAACTATAGCATTTCTAACATTAACAATCATCTGGGTCACTTCAAAAGTTCATTAAAAACTTGAAAAATGAAAGCAAACAAAACCATGGGACTAGAATTACTCTCCCTAAAGTCAAGAATAGAATCCCACGCGTAGAATTACCAAAGAATGTTAACTTGTCTGCACGAGAATTACTCTCCCTAAAGATATGAGAGACTATAAAAGTTACGTTAGTCAAAATAATACAACTATTGCACATAGATTCTCAAAAAAAGAAGGCGCGATGAGTTGATCCTTCAAAAACCCTACGGCATAATGTAAATAGCTTTGAATTAGTAAAAGGAAAAGAAACAAGAGAACTTGTTCGGATTTACGAGAGACTTGAACAAGACTGACACATTTTTAAGGAATTGACAGATAACCTAATGTTTAATAACATTCATCGACATGATGATTCCTCGTCAGAAGAAACATGGAAGGATATTGTGATCAAAGACTACACCAATTTTTACAAATTGAGAAATAGTTTGGGATCTATATAAATCAATGGAGTAGTTGAATGTTTGATATTCTAAAGTAAACCTTAGATTGAGTTTGAGTTTTTTTTTATGTTTGAGTCCTAAAGCCACCTTTAGCGACTTTACTGTAAGGCAGACCCGAGTCACTACAATAAGTTGATATGAGTCATTAGATAGGGATCACGTGATTCTCATTTTAACTTCAACAGATTAAACTTAATGCACAAACTTAAAATCTCGACTATCTAATCTTCATCAAACATCCACAATCTAACAGGCTTGAAGAGAGTTGATAGCTATAATTGTAGAGAATCTAGATATATTTCTATTTTTCTAATTAATAATATATATTAACATCTTTTAATAATCAAATTTATTGAAATTAAAGGACATACATATGATAATTACTGAACTTTTAAAGTATTATTTACAATTGTGTATATATTTTGTTTAAAGTATTTTATATCGACAATTTAAATACTTTGTTATAATAAAACTACATTTTCATTATAAATTATGTATAATATTTATTATATAATTTAAAACATTAAACAATAATGTTGACATGTAGGTCTACTTTTGCATTTAATATTATCTGGTAATATTTTTTACTAATTAGTTTATTGAAATGAAAAGACATATATAAGACTTACTAATTAACTTTTAAATTTAACTGTAGTTTTGGTCCAATTATTTTAAACTGTTTGTAATTTTGCTCTAAGTTTGCAATTTTGGTCCCTGGGTTTGTCGGAATTTTGAGTTGTTGACAAAATTAGAAATTAGGTTAATCACTTTGTGATGGGACAAGGGAGTTGCATACGTCGCACAACAATTGGAAAAATGATCCATATTTGTTTCCCATGTCAGATATTACCAATTAAGAAAATAGATATATTAGTTAATAAATTTTGTCAATAAAAAATACAAAATTTGTTGACCCTAACATCTCATTCTCCGTCTTCATCGTATTCTGGGTTGAACTCTAAAAGTTGAAACCCAGCTATGAACCCATTTAACCAAAACCAATATACCATAAAACCAATAAAATGACAAGTTTGAGTAAACTCAATTTTATTGAAATGAAAACACATACATAAGACTTACTAGCTAATTAACTTTTAGATTTAACTGTAGTTTTGGTCCAATTAATTTAAACTGTTTGTAATTTTGTTCCCCCTTTTCTAAATTTGCAATTTCAGTCCTTGGATTTGTCAAAATTTTGAGTTGTTGACCAAATTAGAAATTAGGTTAGTCACTTTGTGATGGGACAGGAGAGTTGCTTAAGGGGCACAACCTACTTGGAAAAATGATCTATGTTGGTTCTCATGTTAGATATACGAATTAAAAAAAAGTAGAAATATTAGTTCATAAAATTTTCAGTAAATAAAATACAAAATTTGTTGACCCCTACAACTCATTCCTGTCTTCATCATGTTCTAGGTTGAACCTTGAAAGCTAAAACCCAACTATGGACCCAGTAAACCAAAACCAATAAAATGGCAAAAAGACATATATAATACTTACTAATTAACTTTTAGATTTAACTGGAGTTTCACTACTAGAAAACTTATATTTAGAGAGGAATTTTTGAGATGGATAAATATCCCTCACTATTAGTGAGGAATTTAGCTAGGAAAAAAATAAACCCAAAGAGCGGCCCCACAGAGTACGTTTGTGACGAATGTAGCGATGAAAAATATCACTCTCTAAAAATTTCGTCACTAAATTCGTCACAAAATGTTGAAAAAGACATTTAGAGAGAGGAAAAGTGTCCCTCACTATTAGTGACGAAGTTTTAGTTCGTCACCGAGAAAGATTTTTACTAGTCCGCCTTTTTTTGGCTTCCCTCCCACCGTCCACTTTTCTTCTTTTGGCTTCCCTTCGTAAAACACTCTCTCTCGTAAAACACTCCCTTCGTAAAACACACTCCCTTCATAAAACGCTTCCAACTTCGAACGAAACTCTAACATTCTCTTCTCCTTCTTCACCTTGCTCTCTAAACCCTACCCGATTTCTCTCTGAGCCAGAATCCAATTGCTCTTCGAACGAAACCCTAACTTTCTCTTCCAACCAGAATCCGAATTCGAAGTGGCTACACTGAGGTGCTCATATCTTCTCTGCAATTCTTCTTTTCTACAATTCTCACTTTCATTTTGCAATTTTCATGGGACTACCACTAACCTATTTAATATTTTCATTTTTTTGAAAATTAAAAAAAACGTGTGTGAAGAGAGGGAAGGGTTCTCCACTTGACCAAGAGCAGCATCTGAAAAGAAGACAAATAAGGCTTCTATTGAATTGAACTATCTGTGAGAGAAAGTTGAGGTAACTGATTTTTCCTTTTTTTTTTCTCTATTTTGATTTTCAACATTTTTCATTACTATGTTAGATTTCTTTAAGATGCACACCACCTGTTTGATAAAAAAAAATGTGGCCTTTAACTTGCTTTTGGTTTAAATTTTATGCTCTACTATAGCTAGCTTGACATGTATAATGCTTGTGTTGTATTTATAGGCTCCTTTGACATTAGGTTTTTATGTTTGGTATATTTTGGTTTCAAAGTGAATTAGGAGTTGAGTGTTAAATTGGGTTTCACATTAGATTAGATAGATGCCTGTTATTTGGCTTAGGTCCTGAAGGACAAAACCAATTTTCTTCTTCTACACAATCTGCTAGAATCTCCGTGTCTGAATATATGCAAATGAGTGGGCTTCATGCAAATCAGGAGAAGTTGTTTAAATTTATGGAAGCTTTTTCTCAGAGTCATCCACGTCCGCCTTCACCTCCACCTCAACAAGATGATAATGAGTATTTTGATGAACTAGATGGTTGATGTGTTTTTTTTTCTTTTCAAACAATGATATGTCTTTTGGATTGTAAGCTGAATTAACTTTACTTTTCTCTTGTATGGATTATGATTACACGCTTTATTATTAGTAATAGATGTTTGTGTTTTTTAAAATTTTTGTAGCCTATGTTTTAAAAGAGCCACTCTTTTGAGATCAAAAGGTTTTCTAATATAGGTGGAAATAGATAAATTAAAATAATTGGTATTTGGTGGAAATAGATAAATTAAAACAATTGGTATTTGTAAAAATAATTCTGTTTAAATCTTCCAAAATTAGAGAGGAAATTGTTCCCTCACTGTTAGCGACGGAAAATATTTCTCTCTATTAGCGAGGGATATTTTCCTCACTATTAGCGACGACCTGTGTGTTCCTCTCTATTAGAGACGCGTGTTTGTTTCCTCGCTATTAGAGCGGGCTGTTTCTCTCTGTTAGCGACGGATTTCTCCTCGCTATTAGAGAGGATTATCGAATCCTCTCTAAAAATTTTGTGACGCCAAAATTGCTGACGAATACTGGTTCGTCGCAAATTCCCTCTCTAAATCATTTAGTGGCGGATTTTGGCTGTTTAGAGAGGGATTTTGGGCATCTCTAATTTTTGTTTTTTTAGTAGTGTTTTGTTCCAATTATTTTAAACTGTTTGTAATTTTGCGCCCCCTTTTCTCTATGTTAAAGATTTTGGTCCCTAGGTTTGTCAGAATTTTGAGTTGTTTACCAAATTAGAAATTAGATTAGTCACTTTGTGATGGGACAAGGTAGTTTCTTATGTGGTGTTGTGCTGAAAATGTGTTCTGCAAGTGTACACAGTCTTTAACAAGCAATATAGTAGAAAGATGAGATCGTACCCACAGGGATTATAATTAATTTTCAAAGCTTAAGTTGATAGTTGGATTAGTGAAATGTTACCTAGTAACAAACAATAATGTTGGAGAAAAACAAAAAGTAAACAAGTTAAATAAGTTGAAGTTGAAATCAAGTGAGAAAGATAGATGAAATGCTCTTTACTAAGTAAATCACTTATGATACATACGATGCTAGAGCATTGGATGTTGTAGCAATTGATGTGTTCCTTTCGGTCACTAGCGTCGTGGTTTTCGTTACAAGTCTTATGTCTAAGCTCTAAATAAGGTCACCCCTTGTATATGAAGTACCCACAGTATCACCCTATGGACTATGCTATCCTATATCTAGGTTTTAGCATCGAATAACAAAGTTTCCTTTATTAAACACTTACCTATATTAGTTCTTGAGTTCTAATCATAAATCATGGCTGTATTTATCACTCTACTTATTCTAGTGGATCAATCTCAAAATAAGTTTGAAAGAAGTTTAACACAAGAACTAAAATGCAACATCAATATATAACATAATAACTAATCAAAAGATCATTACAAAGTTAAAGCATCTCAACTAAAGAAGTTTAGCTCATGCTAGACATTACTAAGAACATACAAACAGAGATAATCATGTCCATATTTCTGATAATACAATAGGGAGAAAATAATGTAGAAAATACACAGTTGAAGTTCCCATGAATTAGGGAAAATCCCAAGTCCCACATTGACTAGTGATAATCTCTAGAGGGTTTATAATGAAGAAGCAACCCTCACCTTACAAGCCGGTTTTGTGGGATTGAGTTAGGCCCAAACCACATTCTAAGATGGTATCAGAGCCTATCCTAGATCTATCGGGCCACCTACCATTACAAAAAAAACACGCTACAAGCCCAAAAAATAAAAATAAAAAGTGCTGCGCGTGAGGGGGTGTATTAGGGAAAATCCAAAGTCCCACATTGACTAGTGATAAGGTCTCTAGAGAGTTTATAATTTAGAAGCAACCCTCACCTTACAAGCCGGTTTTGTGGGGTTGAGTTAGGCCCAAACCACATTCTAAGACCATGCATGAACCATCCTAGCAATTTTGTAGCATTCATTTCACAACATTCAATCCGCACTATGCAATTGTGTAGAAGTTGAGAGAGAAGTTGTCAATTTCTTTCTATCCTTCGCACAAGTGATGAGTAAGTGATTCTAATTCTCTATCTAGGTGTGTATCTATATCAATATTAATAAATAATGAGAGTTCAATAAAAAAAATTTGGTGTCCACTTTACATTTTCCACATATACCCTTACTAAAAGACACGTAGCACAGTTATATCGAGACACCCACATCACTCCAACAGTTGTATATCTTCAATCACAGCTTCCTGCAACTTATTATTTTTCCATTCCTGCACTGTTGGAACTTATAATTTCCATTCAAGGCAAACAAATTATCCGCATGGTGCATATTATTTGCGCTACGGTGGATCCTTTAAACGGTCGTAGTTTACAATATGCATCATACGAATAATTTGTTTGAAATAAGTATAACACAAGACGTTATATTTTAACATCAAGGGAAAAAAATGTCTATATATAGCATTCTGGTAAAAGACAAAAGTATATCACACAAAACAACATATTCCTCTACGTATTCATATACGATTAGAAAAAACAAAATAAAAACTAATGACATTTTTGTAGTTTTGAGAGAAAATGAGGGCTATCATTTCGGGGAAAAGACAAACAAACGTAATGATATTTTTGTAGTTTTGATAAAAAATGAGGGCAATCATGTCTGAAAAAACAAAAACTAAGTAATGACTTTTTTATAGTTTTGATAAAAAGTGAGGACAATCATTTCAGAATAAACACAAACAAAAGTAATGACATTTTTGTAGTTTCGATAAAAAGATGACGACAACCATCTCGGGAAAAAACAAAAAAAAATTAATGCTACTTTTGTAGTTTTGATAATAAGTGAGGGCAATCGTTTCGGGAAAAAAAACAAAAAAAAGTAATTACATTTTTGTATTTTAATAAAAAAACGAGAGCAATAATTTCGAGAAAATGACAAAAATATATAATGACATCTTTGTACTTTTGATAAAAAAATAAGGACAATTATTTTGGGAAAAACACAAAAATATGTAATGGCATTTTCAATGTTTTGATAAAAAAACAAGGACAATTATTTTAGGAAAAAGACAAAAATATGTGATAGCATTTTTGAAATCGAATCTAATATCTAATAGGGAAATACCTTTCCGACACGAAAGATGCGGCAATATTATAAACCTTTAAAGCCTTGCCGCGACATCGTGTATTGTGATTCTTCCCTTTGTTTTTCTTGACATTCGTAAAAAAAATCGTACTACTAATCAATGCTCTATCTATCTAATATCTAATCCAATATATTTAATTTAATATATATATATTTATACAAACACTACTCTACTAAAATTACCTATAAGACCATTTGGGAAAAATGACACTTGTAATAGTTAAGGATAAGGATAAAAATATAAACAACTCACTAAAAAACAAAAAAACGGACACCATTTTTGTTCTTATCTCTTTCTCTTTTTTCTCTTTTTCTTCACCTTCTCCCTCTCTGTCTCTCTCTCATCTCTCCCTCGTTATCTTCTCTCTCCAACATTTTCTCTTTCTTCTCTCTTTTGCACCTTCTCTCTCTCTCTTCTCTCTTCTCATCTCTTTCTTTTCTCCTTTCCTTTCTCCTCTCTCTCTCTCTTTCTCTCCAACGTACCCTCTCTCCTCTCCTCTTTCTTTTCTTTCTTTTTTCCCCTTATCTCCCCAAAATTTTAATTTTTCTCTCTTAAATTCATTTACACTCTCATGTCTCTCTATTTATACTAATTTAAATTTACTATTTTTTGCCATTCATAAATAAATGTTTCTCACTCAATATTTTTCTTTTATAATTTTTTTTGCTATAAACCGAGTATCCTCTGTGCGCAACTGCAAAGACTAATGCATCGAGCCGAGTAGGACCACAATGGGTGGCAAAGCTCTCTCTCAAGAGATTTAGCACTGCTGCATGCCCAAGACTGGATTCAAATTTGTTACCACTATAATTATCTTTTATATTTTGTCTTTGTATATCTTTGTTTTATATCAATGAAAATGTTCTGTTGTTGTTACAAATACATTACTGTTAAGCAATTCTAACGAGAAAATATCATTTGTTACTGCTATTGATATCTTTTTTTTATAAGTAATGATTCATTGATGGAAACACTAGGGGAGCTCGAACTCACTACAGTGAAACGACGTCAAAATTATTGATACAAAGGAGGGTGTTGTTCTACCATCAAATAACAGAATAACTAAAATGTCTACCCATCCCATAAACAAACCAACACCAAGACAAACACTTTACATGAGCCAAAATAGAATCTAAATTGACATCCTCCCCCCGAAACACACACCCATTTCAAGCTAACCAAATGCACCAACAATATGACAACCATAACAAGTGTTTGACCTTCTTCGTGTTAGTGCCTTTGCATAAGTCTCCAAAAGCAAAAAAATGTTTCATTATGTCATTTGAAAAGGGGACCTGAGTATCTAACCATTTGTAAATCTCTGACCATACTCGCCTAACAAATATGCAATCAATAAAAATATGCTCAAATCTTCACGCCGGTCTCTACAAAAAACGCATATTGTTGCTTCCTCAGAGTTAATAACATTACACCTTATGAGCAAGTCACGAACGGGAAGAGAGTTGGTTAGCATTCTCCACCTAAAAATAATAACTTTTGAAGGGATTGATGTCTTCCATAGCCCTTGAACGCCAAGTTCAGACCACTATCCTCCATATGAACCAAGCGTGCTTTAACCAAATGGTCATAGCACGATTGCACCGTGAATATTTTACTTGATTCTAATATCCAAATCCAATAATCATCGCAACCAACCTTCAGAGTGACTTCCTACAAGATAGATGCAAGGACGTTGGACTCCTCAACAAACGGTGGATCATGATCTAAACGATTCCAAGGGAGGTTCCACGTCCAAACACTGTTATCCCAACTACCCAAATCAACCACCCTCAGAAGCTTGATAAATGAGTGCCATATATATACATTATGTCTCTTCAACTAGAATCTTCATTGGTCAAAACACTCCATTGCCAACTGCCATATCTATTGATATCTTGTTTGATATTTTATTTTATAATTTTTGTATCCGCTAAATTTTTTATTTACCTTATTTGATATCTCTTTTTTCTCTTTTTCTTCACCTTTTCTCTCTCTCATGTCCCCTCCTCTCTCCCTCGTTATCTTCTCTCTCTCTCTCCAACATTTTCTCTTTCTTCTCTATTTTGCATCTTCTCTCTCTCTCCAACGTACCCCTCTCCTCTCTTCTCTCGTTTCTTTCTTTTTTCCTCCAATCTCTTCAAATTTTTTTCTCTCTTAAATTCATTTCAATTCTCATATCTCTTTATTTATTCTAATTTAGATTTACTATATTTTCCACATTCATAAATAAATGTTTCTCACTCAAAAAAATTTTCTTTTATAATTTTAGTTACCACCATAATTTTTTTATTGTCTTTATAATATCTTTTTTTTTATATAAGTGAAAATGTTCTATTGTTACAAATAAATTGATGTTAAGTAATTCCAATTGAAAAATATCATTTTTACTGCTATCGATATCTTTTTTGATCTTTTATTTAATACTTTTGCCTTCGCTAAATTTTTTTATTGTATAATTTTATCGACTCTCTTAATTTATAAATTCTTTTTATACTAATTTAGATTTACTATGTCTTCCTCATTCATATATGAATGTTTCTCACTTAAAACTTTGTTCTTTTAAATTTTTGTCACCACTAGTATTTTACTCGTGCATAGGGGTGGGAATAAATTTCGACCGAAGCTAGGCTCTGCATGGCACAGGCTTGGCTGCGTTGAAAGTGTTGGGCTGAGCACTGTGTGATTGGCCAATTTTTGAGGCTGGCTGGCCTTATGGAAAGCTTGACCGGGCTGCCTGCAAGCTGTTTAAAAGCCTATTTCACCAAAAAAAATTACGAAAATCTACAACCTATGAGTAGTGTGGACTTTGTAAATAGACGCAAGCAGACTAATCGATCAATGAGATTAAGATTTAATTCAACATCCAACAAAATCTTTTCGAGAATTATCTTTATAAGACATTTTATTTAAATTTTATTTTGTAATAATACTTTTAAATATGTTAAAAATTGATATAAGTCACCACTTTAAATAAACATAAAATGTATGCAAGTTTATAATTTAACACAAAGTAAAAAAATTAATATAGTAATAGTAGTAATAAAAATATTATTAATATTTATTTAAATAAGCCGGCACTGGTAGGCCTAAAAGGCTTTTTCGATGGCTCGTGTGCTTTGACCTTTTTACCTAAATAGGCTTTTAAAAAGCCCGAGCCTTATCTATTTAAGTAACATCCTAGCTTGGCCTGGGCCTGACGTAGGCTGGGTCGTAGGCCCCTATAGGCCGACCTGGCCTATTCCCACCCATATGCACGGGTGACACTGTATTGTTTAGATTTTGCTATGAAGTCATAATAGTATTGAACTTATAATAATTTTCGTAATCTATACATTTGAATGACATTTGGACATGTTATTAGTCTAGAAATTGTCGCTTTTACATTTTTTGCCTAGAAATAGTTTTTACATCGCGACAACGAATCAGTCCACTTTAATGTGTGCGTCGAGAGACTTTTCATCCCATGTCTCTCTCTTTTCCGCAGCGTGTCAACCCCATTTTACTGGTTTGTCTCTTCTTTTTAGCGCAATTTTTTTGTGTCGCATTTTCTCTTTTCCCAGTCCTTTGCGTCGCTTTGTCCTCTGTGTGTATCTCTGTTCTACTATTGCGCGTTAGCGCTGGAAAGACCGAAAAGTTGAACTTTTTTTTTTTTTTTGCATTTACACTACAAGAAAAAATGTTGATTTGCCACGGACATTTCCGTGGCAAATGTACAAATTTCCGTGGCAAAACAACATTTGCCACGGACAAAAATTGGTGGCAAAAACGCTCGTCGCAAATCGTTTGCCACGAATTTTCCGTGGCAAATGTTTCCGTCGCAAATCCGTCGCTAATCCGTCGCAAATATCTCGTGGCAAAGTCGCCATAAATTTCATCGCAATCGTGGCAAATCCGTCGCAAAAATAAAAAAATTAAATCTTCAATCTTGAACTCATCGATTGCTTGCCACATTAAAACGAATGCTTTACAATATTTTTCTTCAACCAAGTGATTTTAAGCCCAATGTTTCAACTCTATATTTACAATAGTACTATGTCGATCTTGAACTCGATTGCTTGCCACATTCAAAAGCTATGCCACCATCAAATCTTAATGAAAATAAGGCAACTAAAACTAGTACAATATAGAAGGAAAAGATAAAGGGAATAGTTCTGCATACTAACAATATACAAAGCATTTCTTATAATGAATTTCGCCTTCTCCACCAATTTCTTGAGATGAGATTAAGTCTTTTGAAGGGGAAGACTCCATATGCAGGACTAAAATCAAGTAATGCTCATAGTAATATCTTGAGCGTAAAGGCGAATGATAGATCATCTCTCGCCTAAATGCTCTGTATAAGGCCAGGATAAGCCCTGTTAATACAAAATGTCAAAATTGATGTATAGAAGAATATTTTATGCATAGTAGATTAGTAAAATAAAACATAGATGATAACTGCAAACTTCAAAATTCAACAAATTCTGGTTTTAATGAAGAAACAATTACATACCTGATTACCCAACTGGTTTTTGAATTTTTCAGGATTCATCTTTCGTTCTGAATGAAATGCATGAGACACTTGTGCATCCATTCCTTTGATCAGCAATCACATGTATTTTATTTAACAAGGATCGAAGTAAGGTGGACTGGAAAACAAAATTACCCCAACATAGTCCAAGTCTACGACATAAAACATTCTAAGAAAATCTGCCTGAATTTAAGGAATGACATCAAACTTCAATTCTAGACAGAACCTCGAAACTTAGGGTTTCAAGGAAAAGGAAACGAAAACCGAAGGGAGAGGAAGAAAGAGCAAAGATCTTACCGCTCTCACAGTGAAAATGGATCCAAGGCAAGCAACACCAAATAAAATGGATATGCTGCATTAATTATAGTTCCACTCGCATTTTGTAATGGATCTCCACTGGAAGCCCTTGTGACTTGACCAAGCATACGTGGAAATGTAGAAGTTGAAGTGTTAGATGATTCAATACTTGTAAAATTGTTTCTGTTAATTTCAGTAGATGAAGATGCCGCAGATTTGCAGTAAGAAAAAGCGACCACGAGTTCTTGTGCACTAACGTTAGAAGTACGAGTGGGTGGGGAATGTTCTATCGCAAATTCAAGATTAATGACCAACAAAACAAATTATAAAAACATTGTTTTTGATTTAATCTCCATAATGTGACTCACTCAATGTTCAACACTTGATTAAAGCGAGACTCGTTGACACCATCCATACATTCATCAAAGAAAAGTGAAAAGGCAACCTTGTTTAGTAAAGCGGGAAGGACAAGCAAGAGAAAGTCGAGTGCTAGCAATTTACGAGATAGCAAGATTGTGAAGAAAATGCTTTTATAATAAAAATTAAATGATGACTCTAACTCTCTAGGTTCAATATACACAACAATCAGCATGTAAAGACTCTACATCAGGCAATCATGATGTTATTAATGGAGATCAGATATACTCAGCAATCAGCATGTAAAGAAATATCCAGACAACTAACACCATACCATGGACAATGTTTGTAAGATCATTGTCATTAGGAGCCCAACAAAAAACTAAATCCTAATTAAACTTCTTCATCAAATGCTCAGTAATTTTGGTTCTTATCAGTGGAATAGTGCTCTTCTTTCTACCACTCTTCTTTCTAAGAGAATGCTTGAAATATGTGGAAGCATTGAGTGCTTTCTTTTTCAGAGATCCAATTCTCACCCTTCTTTCATCCTTCGAGTTTTCAAAATCAGATCTCCTTTCTCTTTTCTCATCACCGCTGAAAACCCTACAAAACCTACCACACAAAGACAAAGGAGAAAAAGAGGACAAAGAGACTTACAAGGTCAATGATCAAGACAAAGAGATTCTAGAAAGAGATAGACATGCTCCCTCTGCACAAGAAAAGCAATCAACAAGTACATCCTTCTAAGCTACATAAACATAGGATTAGTAGTTGAATTAAAATTCTAAAAATAATAAACTCCTTGAATTTCTTCTAAGCTTTCTAATTTGTTTTCCACAACAGATAAGCCACTTCAAATTAACACATAATCTCAACCCCCCGCCATATCGTGTATAGAAAAATAATAAAAATACCCATTTAAAAATTTCTCAAACAAATCACAAACACAAAAAAAGAACCCCAAATCTGTTGCAGATGTGATGAAGAAGAGAGGAAATCGAAGGAGACGATGAGAAAATCGTATAGAACAATGAAGAGATGATGAAATCATAAGAAACGATGAAGAAATCGAAGGAAAAATCTCACCCGGGTTAGAGGAAGCGACTGTGATTCAAGGGTTCCATGTTCATAGTTCCAAAGAAGCAATTTGTGTTTTCCAACTGAGCTGTTGCGATTCTAGGGTTTCAATTGAGTCAAAAAAGTGCCCTATCTTGCAAAATTCTGCAGTAATGAACAAATCAACCAAGTGATAATGAAGAATACCAAGTATTTACCAAGAAATTAACCATGTGAAAGCAAAGAATTGACGCCGCTACTTGAAAGGAGGAAAATAGAAAAACCCTAGAATTGAAGAGAGCGAGAGTTGAGAGTTGAGAGTTGAGAGTGATTCAGAGACGAGAGCGAGAGTTGAGTGAGAACGTGTTGATTCAGAGACAGAAGACGGCGAGGGAGAAGATTGCTTTCGGCGACAATGACGAGAGTGAGAGAACGAGAGTTTAGATGTGAGAGAACGAGTGTTAAGAGACGTGAGAGAACGAGAGTTTCAGGAATCGTGGGTCTTTTATTTTCATCATTCGGTTGCCACGGACTTGCCACGGCATCTCCGTCGCAAATTTACGGCATTTCAAATATCCGTGGCAAACCGTGGCAAACACCGGTGGAAATTTCGCGCTCTCTTTTTTTTACACATTCCGCCGCAAACTGTGGCAAATTATCGTGGAATAATTCGCATGGCAAATCTTTGGTGGCTAAAACAAGTTTTTCTTGTAGTGTTAGTGGTAAAAACGACTTATTTAACAAGTGGCATTTTAGTAGAATGTCAAATAGTGTCATTTTGCTAGAATTAGATTTTATTATAGTAGATATCATTAGGTTTTATTATAGTAGATATAGTAGATGATACTTTGATGAATTTTCCTTCTTAAAAGCCCAATTTTTGTTTTGAGTCACATAAGTTGTGATTAGAAAATTAGGAGGTGTGGATAGTAAAATACATAAAAGTATAAATTTTCATTCTTGCTACTGTAAAAACAATTTTGATGCTTAATAGAATTGATTTGTCAAAATAAAAGAAATTGATTTGTTGACTCCTTAGAAATTCTCTCCTTGGTTTTTTGAAGAACCCAAACTATGGGTCTCATAAAGGGGCTAACCAAATCCTTTGTAGCGATCACCCCAAGACGTGGCGATCTCCATCTCCATTTTCATCTTCTACCTTTCCATTTTTTGTGAGTTTGATTCTCTCTTTGTTTGTGTTCTTAATTTTGTTGAATGTGTAAAAGAATTTAAAACCACCTAATCATGAAAAAGATCTTTCTCTTCCAAATTCTCACTGAGATTCTCATTTAAAACCTTATAATGAATCAGGGTAAGAATCATTGCAAGTTTCTTTGATTTCTCGAAACACTTTAGTAGTATATTTTTAGTTAATTATACTGAAATGAAGATATTAACCATGTTTTCCAAAATGTTTCCAACTACTCAGTAAGATATGATGATGAATGATGTTAAGAGTCTCACATCGGATGTGATATGGCCTGAAAAAGAGTTTATAAGTGGGGACAATCCTCACCTTACAAGCCGGTTTTGTGGGGTTGAGTTAGGCCTTAAACCACATTCTAAGATGGTATCAGAGCTATCCACAATCCATTTGGGCCACTTGTTGTCGGATCATTCTCCAGATGTCTATTCCTGGGATCCATTGGGCCACCCGTTGTCGGGTCATTCTCCAGATGTCTATTCATGGGCCACTCGTCACGCTCCAGATATCTGTTCCTGGGCGTGAGGGGGGGTGTTAAGAGTCCCACATCGGATGTGATATGACCTGAAAAAGAGTTTATAAATGAGGGCAATCCTCACCTTACAAGTCGATTTTGTGGGGTTGAGTTAGGCCTTAAACCACATTCTAAGAAATGATGACGTTATTATGACTGAGATTATGATTGAGATTAGTTTAATGTTAGGAGAGATCCAATGCTTGAGGCACCATAAAGATCAAAGAAATCTTTATGATGAATTTAGGGTGAAGCTCTATAGTACTTTAGATGAATCGGTAGTCTTTTTTTTCTTCTTACAATGTAGTTTCCACTGATTTTGTCGATGACTAACCTACACTGGCTAGGAACCTAGCTGGTCAGAGTACACAGTTTTCGACCCATGTGGTTCTCCCCTCCCAACAGAGTTTTTGTCTCACCAAAGATTCAAACTGGAGACCTTGAAGTGAGATTCGAGTCCAGATACCACTCAGACCAATCCTTATTGGTATGAATCGGTAGTCTAGTTGTAGACTTTCCTAAATGCCTGAAAATCATTTTTTATAATCTTATAATTAGTACATATGAGACATATTTTGGATTGTGGCAATATTGATACGTATCTGAGAGTCCCTGGAATGGACCGATCGGGTTTAAGATCGTACTGCTGTCGATGGAGTCGCGAGCAGAGCTCGGTGTGGGTTATATATGCAAAGGCACTCTGACACCCAAGTCAGGGGAGAAGAAGCCAAAGCGGAGAATGAGTTACGTGTGAAAAGTGTACATTTCTGCAGGGGTTGACCCCTATTTATAGAGTCAGAAGGCTGACCCCTATTTATAGAGTTAGAAGGCGCTTCCTGGCCGTAGGATCAGCTGGTTCGATCCAAGCCGTTGATCACGACCTTTGCGCGTTTCCTGTAGCTAGGAGATTCAGAAACCATCATTGGGCCGGTTCTAGCCTATCATGCGGATTGGGCCCTCGGTCCAGTCCAGAACAAATACCAAAATATAAGTTAGTCACCTATCTGCATTTGTGACACACGTACACAACTGTTACAAATTAAGCTTATTTCGCACCTAAGTTTAACACAAATGCTTTTATTCAACGAGAACCATTTGGTCAATCGTCGACTCCTACTTTCTGGCTTCTAGTGACTACTCGACACGACTAGCTCCCCGTAGGTCGGAGTTACATTTTACCTATTTCCATTCCGATTATGCTAACATGCTAATTTTATAACCCAACATTATTAGTACATACATATTCTTTTTTTTTTTTTTTAAAAAGTACATACATATATTAGTATATACATAGTCAAGGAAATGACTTCCATTCCAGAATTAAATTAGTGGCAAAAAACAAAAACATATTAATTAGAAGATAGTGAAAATAATTTCATAGCATTTTCAACAACTTTAAATATTTTACTTTTCAGTTATGTATGTTATCTCATTTTCTATATTATCTCCTAAACTATTGATATGCTAGTATGTGTGTGTGTATATATATATATATATATATATATATATATATATATATATATATATATATATATATATATATATATATATATATATGCAAAATTAGTAATTTCCCCTCTCAATTTCTATCGATTTCTCCTATGTAGTAAATCATCTTTTTTATGGTGTGACTCTTAGCGGATGAATCATCTCTATCTAGAGTGTGTGATTGAGAGGAAGAAGCAAATCACCATAGCCGCCACTTCCTTCAATCGTTGTCCTCTCTCAGGTTCTCTCACTCCCTCCCTCCTTGGATATATCTTGTTGCTTTTGGGGCCATCTTTTAAGGCTCTCTCCCCTATTTGCTGAAAATATGTTGTAAACTAATTCACTTGAGCTATTTTCTTTGCTTTTTCATTTGGTTATTACCGGCGAACACAATCCCCCAATAATGCTAAAAATCTGCCAGAAATAGAACATTACTGGCGGATTCAGTCCGCCAGAAATGCGCTAGTAAAACGCTCTCAGCTAACCATTACTAGCAGATAAAAATACATCAGCTTGCATTTTTTGTTGATTTTTAGAATGGTCGTAAAAATTAGAGAGAAAAGGAATGGCAACCGGCTGCGACGGCGGTGCATGTGTGCACGCTGATGTATTTTTATCTCTAGTTGCTTCATTAGTTGTATTTGTGTGTGCAATTTTTCAAAATATTAAGAATTACAATTTAAATTTAAAATCATGAAAAGATCTACTTAATTTGAACCATGAAAATAAGCCTTCAAAATTAGAAGTTAAAGCCACCATGACTATCATTACAAATGTAAACGATCGATAGAATTGCACAATTCCTCAACCCATCCAACCTTGTGTTGCGCTAGAAAAAGTCCCTGAGGGATCTTTCTTCGTTTACAACTTTTTAAAACAATGAAGTCGCCACCAATACTTTTTTATAAGGAAAATATTGAAGAAAACCTTTTTGGAGAGCGAATGGTCTTTTGAAAACTAGAGATATAGGTTCGAAAGTCGATTACGTGTGAGGAAGGTGTACTAGCATCAAGACACGTCCTTTCTACCGAAAGGGAACCTCTAACTAAATGTGTGGTTTTAACGTTCGATTTGAAAAATAACTAGATTTGCCTATTTATTTCTTGTTTGAAGACAAATGGGAAAACTTAATGAAAATTTTTATTTTTTGCGCTTGACGAGAGTTGGCCTCTCGCTCCTACGTATCTCCTGGTGCGATGGAGAATTCAAAGCTACGTAGTTCTTGCTTGTCCTGAAAAAGGTTTTTGTTTTTTAATCTTTTTTAGAGTTTTTCGCAAAAGGGGTTGAGCGTTCACGGTGACCAAACAACAACGGTTTAGAGTGGTCACGCTACTAACTCTTTTGAAAATGAAATTACCATTAACAACCAAAACGGCAACGGCGCGAGTGACTATTGATGACAACCGGTTTTTATTTTTGATTATTGAAAAGGTTTTCGCAATTGAAGGGGAGCGTTTGTGAAGACCAAACAACAACGGTTTAGAGTGGCCGCACTACTAACTCCCACGGGAATGAAATCATCACCCACAATCAAACGGCAATGGCACGAGTGATCATTAATGACAATTAGTTTTGATTCTGATGTTTTCAAGATTTGTTTTTGAAAATTGTTTCGTTGGTTTGATTTGGGGAGAATGTTTTGATAACTTGAAAAAAAGAGTTCATAATTGGGTTGAGCGTTCGCGATGACCAAACAACAACGGTTTAGAGTGGTCATACTATTAACTCTTTTGAAAATGAAATTATCATTAATAACCAAACGGCAACGGCGCGGGTGATCATTAATAATAATTGGTTTTGTTTTAGGTTTTTTGATACAAAGAGGTTTTTGAAATGGAGATTGTCACTAACAAGTAACAATTCATGCAAGTTACAAATGCATACTCACAAACATCCAAGAACAAGCATACCAATTCAAGCCAATTAATCAAATCATTTGTGATTCAAATCAAATTCTAAAATGCAATTGTGTGTGTGTGGAATGGGATGAGAATTGTTACTAACGAATAACAATCTCTTGTGATAGCATATGTTCTTGTAATGAAGGCTATTACTAACGAGTAATCCTTCATTATATGCTTGTGGAAATCCTATAATGAGAGTCACCACTAACGAGTAGCAATCTCATGTAAGAAGCAAAGTATTGGAAGAGAGAATGCACACAATCAACTTGAGAACATGACAGGCATCATAAAAAATTTAATGCAATGTGACTAGAGGTATAGAATGATCTAGGTTGCATGAATAAGTAAGCAAGAAACAAAATGCATGATCAGAGGCAGTCTTATTTAGGTGAGTTTTCGCAATAGGAGTGAGGGTTCGCGATGACCAAACAACAACGGTTTAGAGTGGTCACACTACTAACTCTTTTGAAAATGAAATTATCATTAACAACCAAAGCGGCAAGCGCGCGAGTGATCATTAATGATAATTGGTCTCGTTTTAGGCTCAAGTTGTTCGCGACGACCAAACAACACCGGTTTAGAGTGGCGCACTACTAACTCTTTTGAAAATGAAATCACCATTATCGACCAAACGGCAACGGCGCGAGTGATCAATAATGACGATTGGTTTTATTTGGGTTGGAATGTTCGTGAAGACCAAACAACAACGGTTTGGAGTGGTCCCACTAATGACCCATTTGAAAACTAAAGTTATTACTAACGATCAAACGAGTAAAACCCGAGAGGACCATTAGCAAGAAATTATTTTTGTGGAGAGTTTGGTTATTCGAAAAGGAATTGTTTAAAGGGGAGATTAGTAAAAATGGGGTGTTATCTAATTACGGGAGGTTGTATTATTAACGGAGGGGGTGTGAGTAGTAAAGCAGATGTTAAAAAAATTAAAAGAAAAGAAAAGCCCATATACGATTGGGCCAAAACAAAACAAACAAACAAAAAAAAAAAAAAACTAAGCTTAAACCTTCCTTATGCGCCGTTTCATTTTATCAGAGAGAAAGAATTGAAGAGAGAGAGAGAAAAGATCGCGAACCCGAGAGAGAGGAGGTGCGGCGGTCACGAAGAGAGGGATGAGTGAGAGAGGAAGATACAGCGACGGGAAAAGGAGGCGTTGGGAGAGAAGCAGGCTGCATGCGCGAGGACCTCTACGGCGACGGTGGTGATATGTTTGGCGGAGGTAGTGGCGGCGTGTAGTGGTTCGTGCGGCGGAGGTAGTGGCGGCGTGTAGTGGTTCGCGACGGTGAGTTGGTGGTTGTTGTGTGGTTGTTGCTGTTCTTGTTGTCTTGTGTGGTTATCATCATTGATGTTGTGAAATGGTGAGTTTGAATAGGATTTATAAGAGTTCACTGATAGTTGTTGTTGATGATATGAATCAAAGATAACTCCTAGAAGAAGTTCTCAAGAAGCTTACGGAAAGAAAGTTCTCTCATCCACACTTTCCCTTATTCCATGAACATGCCTACTATAATCTTTATCATCATGAGAATAAGACCCTGCAGAGTCCAAAAAGAGTTGATGGGTTTTGCATCTTGAGTAGAAGAAGTTGATTGAGAGTAAAAGAAAGGGTTTTGGTAAGATTGTGAAAAGTTTTGTTGTTGTTGTTGTGTTGAGTCACAAGAGAAAGGGAAAGAAGAAGGTGAAGTAATGGTAGAGAGGTTTCTGTTATTATTATTATAAGATGTTTGGGAAGTGTTAACGTTGTTTGTGTTTATGTTTCAATGCCCCCTGTTTCTCAGTGTCTATCTTTCTCCCCCTTCTTTGTTGTGTCTGTGTGTGTTTTTATAGTGGGTTTTTTGTGGTGTAGGTGAATGTGTTGAGCAGGATATCAAAACTTATGGGAGACAATTTCTGAAGAGCAAAACAAAACCACCAAGAGGTGGTGGTGCTGCTGCAGCTTTGTTTGTGTAAATCAGGAAAAATCCAAAGAGACAAGAAGAAGGAGGTTGAGTTTGTAGCCAAGAAAAGCCTCCCCTCCTTGCAGCAACGTCTCTCCCTCTCTGTGACCTCTGTTTTGTTCTTTTTATTATTTAAAAAAAAGTATTATTTTGCCTTTTAATTTTGTCCACATGTGTAACAACTAGTTGACTTATGTATTTGTACTAAATTAAAAACTCTTTATAATAAAAGCAATTTTGAAATCTAATTTGTTTTATGTAAAAATAATGATTTGATAAACTAAAAAAAATATATGGATAACAATAATAATTAACGAAACCATTACGCGTAAATGACGAGACGCGTAGCGCGCACACAAGAATCAAAATACGCGCACAAATAGAAATAATACACGCGACAACGAGAATAAATACGAGTACACGATTCGAAATGAATACGGCGTGCACGGTGAGAATAAGAAGTGCTAGATTGATAATGAAGCATAACTTGAACACATTTGTGCAAATTGAGACCTACAAAACAAGACACATATTTTGGGGTTTTCAAAACGAGGAAAAAATACTTATTAAAATTGGGTATTTACAAAAATACAATTTTATTTGATTTTCACTTGATCGGACAAAATTGGGGTATGACAATTTTGCCTCTCTTTATTTGGATTTTATCAAGAAATATGAATTGACCGAGACATATTTCGAAGATAAAATAGAAATAAAGAATTCAGAAATTATACCAATTTTGTCCATTTGGGGAAACCCGAATTTTTTATTTTTTTATTTTTATTATTTTTTTATTATTTTTTATTAACTAGTCGGACCCTCTTTATTTCACATTTTGCCAAGAAATATGAATTGGCATTTTCATATTTGCTGGTAAAATGGAAATAAAGATATAGAAATAATACTAATTTTGTCCGCTTCAGAAAATTTCAAATTTTCTTTTTGTTATTTTTCTTTTGAGAAAGGGGGCTAACACTTGTCGCATTAACGGGAAAGCAGTAAATTGGGAAAGGCGGTAAATTGGGAAAAACGGTAAATTGGGAATTCGGAGGTTGCCTAAAAACCTTCTAACGGACTCTTGTCGAGTCCGAGCTCTGAGGGTGGCCTTTTCGAGCGGCCTATCAACATCAGGTCCGGAACTGATTTGATCAATGGATTTACGTTGTGCCTTAGGCTGACACAACTAATCCGAAGGACTTAACGAAGTCTGATGGATCCATCGCGTGCGTGCGCATAACGCGATGTTGTGATCTGTGGAAGGAGTTCACTAACTCTGTGGGAGTTCACTAACTCTGTGGGAGTTCACTAACTCTGGGTTGATGGAGTTTACGAACTCTGGATTGATGGAGTTTACGAACTCTGGGGGTGGCCTTTTCGAGCGGCCGATCAACATCAGGTCCGGAACTGATTTGATCAATGGATTTACGCTGTGTCTTAGGCTGACACAACTAATCCGAAGGACTTAACGAAGTCTGATGGATCCATCGCGTGCTCGTACACGATGTTGTGATCTGTGGAAGGAGTTCACTAACTCTGGGTTGATGGAGTTTACGAACTCTGGTTTGATGGAGTTTACGAACTCTGTGCTGATGGAGTTTACGAACTCTGTGCTGATGGAGTTTACGAACTCTGTGCTGATGGTGATTTTCTAAAAATGGGATTTTTGGGATTCTCGGGTCCGAAGTAACTTTTCTCTTGAATGGTGCGTGAAATGCATGCGCTTGGATATTTGGGTGCACATGGATGCAATGATTGATTTTGGTGAGATGCTTCTTCTGTTTGATTTTTCATTCTCTTCTTTTCTTTTGTTATTCTTTCGCTCTTCTGAGATGCGAATTTGAGAGCATAATGTACTGTTTGATGCCATGGGGTGATGAATGGTATGGATGATATGAGAATGATGAATGATATGAAGATGTTGTGTTCTTTTGCGTTTGCTTCTTCTTTGCAAATATCAACATAATGCTTTGATGTTTGAATGCAAGTGTATGCGGTGATTGATGCTTTGATGAATGGAATGCTCCTATTCTAACTTCTGTTTGTTTCTTTTTTGTTTCTTCTATGAAATGCAAACATTAATATGATGCAATGCTCTGATGTTTGATGCAATGATTTTTGTTCTTTTTTCTTTTTTGGAAATGCTAACATTAATGTGATGCAATGCTCTGATGTTTGAATCAATGATTTTTGTTCTTTTTTCCTTTTTGGAAATGCTAACATTAATGTGATGCCAATGCAATGAAAAGATTTACGCTTTTTCTTCTTTACTTTTTTTCTATGAAATGCAAGTATTAGTATGATGCAACCGACGTGGATCGCTTTTTTGCTTTTGCTATGTGATGACGCACAAAATGTGAAGATGCAAATGTAATGCTTTGATGCATATGCCATAATGAATAGATTGAAATGCCTAGATGCATGAGGTGTACATTTTTGTGATGATGAGATGTGAGACTTTGGATGCAAGGAATTGAGATGATTATTGACCATTCTGTTGAAAAATTGCATTTGATTCAAACTCTGGTGTTCTCAAGGTTTTTATTTACAAACAATCTCACTTGTTTTCTCTTTCTTTCCATGATGACTGAATTTTAGATATCACGTAAACAACTTGTGTTCTCTCTCTTCTTGAAGCATCGCCTAGTAAGCATGCATAGGAGTGCAAATGTGAATGAATGAGTCACTAGCTTGGCATTGGTTTAGGGCATGGACATTTATGGCAAGTGAAGGAATGACAGACGTGGTTATTGCCGAAGCTCATGAGGATCAAGAGATACAATATTGCCCCAATTCGTGGTCTTTGATGAGTGAATAGCTTGCCCCTGTCTAGTGGTGACAACAATTAGGGGTGTAGAAGATGATGAATTGGGAATGCTTGGCTTTTGAAATGAAGGGTGGAGCAGAAGAGATTTCGTCTCAACCCATAAAGTTTGATGTTGCCTAGGTCATAACAAGGACAAAGTCGCCCCAAATTAGAATGACAAGGCCTCGTTTAGGATAGTGAGTTGAGAGATTGCCCCGGTGAAGTTTTATAGGAATGAATGAGGTGAAGGGATGAGAACACACTTGCCCCACTTTCGAATGACATTTCAAATGGTTTCTTTGGGTGAGGTTGTGAAAGGTGTGAGTTATGGTGATGGTTATGAAGCGAGGGTGATATCCGAATGGGGTGGACAATGAATAAACCTCCCAAAGTTGAGTGGAGTGAGGGTGAAGGGAATGCCCCTAGTACACACTTTTGGTTCTCTTTAAGAACAACTCAAATGCAATGAAAGTTTTGACTTTTTAGTATGAGGAGAGGCTCCACTTGGTGACCACTAGGCCTTGTTTTAATGCAACATGAATGCATCTTGGAGTGCAAATCCTTCTTTCTTTTTTACCAACTTTCTTTTTTGATTGTTTGTTTTTTCCTTTTTTTGAGCGACTTTCTTTTTCTCGCTTGTTTTTTTTTTTGAGCAAACACGTCGTAAATAGATAAACTTATTTGTCCTAAGATTAAAACTTGTAAAAACGAAAGCAATTAGTCATTGATCGGAATGGACTTTTTAGGATTGTGATGTGGAGAAGGGGATGATTGAGCTTAATGAAGTGTTTGAGGCTGATGGGCTGTTGGGTTTTATTTGGCGTTGGCCGATGGTCAACGGTCTATGAAGGAAATGGTTATTAGGTTTGATGAGGTATTTGAAGGTTTTTATGAAAGAAAAGATGGTTAAACCCAATGAATTGAGGGCTTTTTTTTTTGAAAGGGGAAATGATTGAACCCATTGAATTTGAGGGCCTTTCAGAAGGGGAGCTCTTATGTTTCATGTCAAAATGTATTGACTCTTAATTTATACTCCCTTTGTCTTCATTTCTCCTTTTTGAAACTTCGTTATCCCCCTCCTTTTGTGAATTTCCTTTCCTTTTGACTTGGGTGAAAATGATATACCATCTTTGATGTGGAATTAATCTTAAATGCTGGGGATATCTTGGGCTTTTTCGGCTTAATATGGGTAACAAAGGGTATTTTTGTGATTTTGAATCTCGGCTTAAGAGGGTAGGAAATGGACTTTTTGGGATTGAAGGTATGGAGAGATGACCAAATTTCATTTCAAATCTCGATTGCTTATTTACGTAAGACTTAACTTTAGGACAATAATTTATCTATCTTCATGTGCTTGCTCTTTTTATTTTTGTGCCCTAACTTTTTGCTCGGATTGCTCGTCATGAGTTTTCAATCCAGGACGCTCTTTTGCCTAGACCGCCCTTTGCGGGTTTTCAACCTAGCGAGCTTATTTTATCTTTTTTTTTTTTTATCATATATTTTTAGAAAGACTTGCACTAAAGGAATATGATAATCGACAAGGAAATTAGCGATCACGACTGTGCCCAAACATGGAGGACTTAAAATGTTAGCGAGAATGAACCAAAAAGTCAAGTATGTACTTGATGGGAGAAAATATGCGCTTTAGGGGTGGGACGGGCGGGATTAGACTTGGATGGGGAATAATGATAAATGAAGGAAATTGGTGACTCAAACAAGAGAAACTACACGTGGCATGCATACTTACTTAGAAGAACGTTCACAGAGAGTTAACATTGGTTAAAACATGATATAAAAACTTGTTTGATAAACTGCTTTAGTCTTTTATCATGGAATGGATGAGATACAATGCTTTTTTGAAGGAAATACAAATGAGTTATTGATGTGAAAAACTGAGGGCCTTGGAACACCTTGAGTTTGCAAATGAGTAAGGGTAAACTTTTTCAAAAAGAAAGATTACTTTGGAAGAATATCTCGTCTCTCATCACAACGTTTTTGTTGTATGCGATGCATGGATGAAAACATTATGATGCATACATGATGAAAATGAAATGCATGAATGCATGTTCACTTGAAAAGTGTGATTATTCTAAAAGTTTTTTTTTTTTTTTTTTTGATGCAAGACGAAATATGAAATGCCAATGCATTTTTGGATGATGATGCAAGAATGATGGTTCTTTTCGAAATGATTTTTATAGAGGCAAGACATGATATGAAATGCCGATGCCTCTTTTTCTTTTGAAAGATGCAGGAATGATGCTTTTTCCTAAATGATGATTTTTAGAGGCAATGAAATGAAATGCATGATACTCACAATTATTCTTAACGCGTGGAAATGCATGCAAAATGAAACGTTCAATTGCTTATTGTTTTTTTTTTTTATGCCATGAAAAAGGGAAAAGAGGTACATGCGATGCATTTTCTAAAATCTAGTAGAAAACATACATTCTTGGATTTTTGTTTATTTGTTATGATATGAAAGAGAAAAATAATAATGCATGCAGAAAATGGCGCGTTTGAGCCAAGGCTATATGAATAGCGGAATGATATATGCATGCAATACTGATGTGATGCCCACCTTTATTTGATGACAGTTTTTACATAATTAAAGATGAATGAAATGCGATATGGATGATAACTGTTTCTGGTTTTCATTTTTCTTATGCAATGAAATGAAATGTGTGATGCTTACAATTACTTTCCTAATGCATGAGAGATGTTGAATGGAGATGCATGTGAAATGAGACATTAATGTTTATTTTTGATTTGCGACACAGAAAAGTATTAATGCGACGATGGGATATGAATGGACGACGGAATGAGTGGGCGAATGAATGAACAAATGTGCATTTAGAATGAGGATGCCGTAAATTGCATCACTTGATGATTTTTAATGGAAATGTATGCAAAATGAGATGGCCACATGTTCATTCTTCATGATATGCAAAAAGCAATAATGCATGAGGCACGTTCCTATGTTTTTGGACTTTTTAGTGAACGGAAACGCACTCGCGCGGGGAATGCACTCCCGACAAACCTAAATGAGACAGAGAAAAATGTGCGTATTGATTTTTATTTAGTTTTCCCATGTTATGCAATGCAAATGATGCTTTTTGTATGAGAATGAGGTTGATGATGCTACTTTACATGCATGTGAAAAGCAAAGTAAAAAGATTTTTGGTTTGGTGATTGAAATTTTGGGAACACCACCTCATATAAAAGAAAAAACTATGATGATTTTTTGAAAGTTTTCCTTTTTGCCCCCTTTTTTTTGAAAATTTTGTTTTATGTAAGGCACAGATGTATGCAAATGATGATGATGTTCTATGTGCATGCGGATAAATGAAAGAGTTTTTATTGGCAATGATTCAAGTTTTTTTTTTTTGGAAAATGCGGGTCGTACATTATTTCATATGGACCAGTAAGAGAAAGGCTACAACGGTAACTCTTTCTCCTCCCTTTTTCGAAAATAAAGTGGGTCATATGTCCCTTCGTACAGACCGGCAAAAGAAAGGCTACAACGGCAACTCTTTCTCTATTTTCTCTTTTTTTTTGAAAATCTTCTTCTTTTTTCTTTTAGGAAAGACATGCCTAAACTACAATGCAACACACAATTTGTATGTCCTTGTGTCCTACGAGGTGGGTAACCTAGGTTCTAGGGCATCTCAAATGTTCCTCCCATGTGGGTTCTAGTCACTTCCTCACAGTGTTACAGAGCTAATTCTCTCTCACAATAGCACCCACAACGATGGAACGCCACCTGGTGTGAGGCATCATGAAAGAGCATACTCTGGCTGAAACTTTCGTGAGAGTCAGAAGGACAACAGTCCAATTGCAAGTCACTACTCGTTTCCACTCTCCTAAGTTTTGTCAGACCTTGGGTTTTAGGCCCCTCTCAAAGCACATAATCGTAAGGGTGTGAGTGTGTGTGGCAAGGACATACCACTTAAAGCTACCCAACACATATCACCCCACCTGCAAATGAAAGCCCAGAACAATCCAGACAAAAAGCTAGTAATAACGTGTTGTCTACCTAGGGTTCAATATCAAATAAGCTAGTCTAGAGTTTCAACAACAATCAAGTGCATTGCTTACCTCGAGAAAGGGAGCCAAGAAGAAGGGAACATGATTGGGATTGGGGAAATGCATGAGGGTACTAAGCATATAAGCAAAGGGGAGGAAGGAAAAACAAACATGGAAGAAGAAAAAAACAAATACACATGCATGCAACATGATAAGAAAGAAGAGGAAACCGAAAAGGGATAGAAGCAAACAAGGTATCCAAATCAAATCGATAGCACATTAAACCACAACTGTTACAAATTAAGCTTATTTCGCACCTAAGTTTAACACAAATGCTTTTATTCAACGAGAACCATTTGGTCAATCGTCGACTCCTACTTTCTGGCTTCTAGTGACTACTCGACACGACTAGCTCCTGCCGGTCGGAGTTACATTTTACCTATTTCCATTCCGATTATGCTAACATGCTAATTTTATAACCCAACATTATTAGTACATACATATTCTTTTTTTTTTTTTTTAAAAAGTACATACATATATTAGTATATACATAGTCAAGGAAATGACTTCCATTCCAGAATTAAATTAGTGGCAAAAAACAAAAACATATTAATTAGAAGATAGTGAAAATAATTTCATAGCATTTTCAACAACTTTAAATATTTTACTTTTCAGTTATGTATGTTATCTCATTTTCTATATTATCTCCTAAACTATTGATATGCTAGTATGTGTGTGTGTATATATATATATATATATATATATATATATATATATATATATATATATATATATATATATATATGCAAAATTAGTAATTTCCCCCTCTCAATTTCTATCGATTTCTCCTATGTAGTAAATCATCTTTTTTTATGGTGTGACTCTTAGCGGATGAATCATCTCTATCTAGAGTGTGTGATTGAGAGGAAGAAGCAAATCACCATAGCCGCCACTTCCTTCAATCGTTGTCCTCTCTCAGGTTCTCTCACTCCCTCCCTCCTTGGATATATCTTGTTGCTTTTGGGGCCATCTTTTAAGGCTCTCTCCCCTATTTGCTGAAAATATGTTGTAAACTAATTCACTTGAGCTATTTTCTTTGCTTTTTCATTTGGTTATTACCGGCGAACACAATCCCCCAATAATGCTAAAAATCTGCCAGAAATAGAACATTACTGGCGGATTCAGTCCGCCAGAAATGCGCTAGTAAAACGCTCGCAGCTAACCATTACTAGCAGATAAAAATACATCAGCTTGCATTTTTTGTTGATTTTTAGAATGGTCGTAAAAATTAGAGAGAAAAGGAATGGCAACCGGCTGCGACGGCGGTGCATGTGTGCACGCTGATGTATTTTTATCTCTGGTTGCTTCATTAGTTGTATTTGTGTGTGCAATTTTTCAAAATATTAAGAATTACAATTTAAATTTAAAATCATGAAAAGATCTACTTAATTTGAACCATGAAAATAAGCCTTCAAAATTAGAAGTTAAAGCCACCATGACTATCATTACAAATGTAAACGATCGATAGAATTGCACAATTCCTCAACCCATCCAACCTTGTGTTGCGCCCGAAAAAGTCCCTGAGGGATCTTTCTTCGTTTACAACTTTTTAAAACAATGAAGTCGCCACCAATACTTTTTTATAAGGAAAATATTGAAGAAAACCTTTTTGGAGAGCGAATGGTCTTTTGAAAACTAGAGATATAGGTTAGGGGTCGATTACGTGTGAGGAAGGTACTAGCATCAAGACACGCCCTTTCTACCGAAAGGGAACCTCTAACTAAATGTGTGGTTTTAACGTTCGATTTGAAAAATAACTAGATTTGCCTATTTATTTCTTGTTTGAAGACAAATGGGAAAACTTAATGAAAATTTTTATTTTTTGCGCTTGACGAGAGTTGGCCTCTCGCTCCTACGTATCTCCTGGTGCGATGGAGAATTCAAAGCTACGTAGTTCTTGCTTGTCCTGAAAAAGGTTTTTGTTTTTTAATCTTTTTTAGAGTTTTTCGCAAAAGGGGTTGAGCGTTCACGGTGACCAAACAACAACGGTTTAGAGTGGTCACGCTACTAACTCTTTTGAAAATGAAATTATCATTAACAACCAAAACGGCAACGGCGCGAGTGACTATTGATGACAACCGGTTTTATTTTTGATTATTGAAAAGGTTTTCGCAATTGAAGGGGAGCGTTTGTGAAGACCAAACAACAACGGTTTAGAGTGGCCGCACTACTAACTCCCACGGGAATGAAATCATCACCCACAATCAAACGGCAATGGCACGAGTGATCATTAATGACAATTAGTTTTGATTCTGATGTTTTCAAGATTTGTTTTTGAAAATTGTTTCGTTGGTTTGATTTGGGGAGAATGTTTTGATAACTTGAAAAAAAGAGTTCATAATTGGGTTGAGCGTTCGCGATGACCAAACAACAACGGTTTAGAGTGGTCATACTATTAACTCTTTTGAAAATGAAATTATCATTAATAACCAAACGGCAACGGCGCGGGTGATCATTAATAATAATTGGTTTTGTTTTAGGTTTTTTGATACAAAGAGGTTTTTGAAATGGAGATTGTCACTAACAAGTAACAATTCATGCAAGTTACAAATGCATACTCACAAACATCCAAGAACAAGCATACCAATTCAAGCCAATTAATCAAATCATTTGTGATTCAAATCAAATTCTAAAATGCAATTGTGTGTGTGTGGAATGGGATGAGAATTGTTACTAACGAATAACAATCTCTTGTGATAGCATATGTTCTTGTAATGAAGGCTATTACTAACGAGTAATCCTTCATTATATGCTTGTGGAAATCCTATAATGAGAGTCACCACTAACGAGTAGCAATCTCATGTAAGAAGCAAAGTATTGGAAGAGAGAATGCACACAATCAACTTGAGAACATGACAGCATCATAAAAATTTAATGCAATGTGACTAGAGGTATAGAATGATCTAGGTTGCATGAATAAGTAAGCAAGAAACAAAATGCATGATCAGAGGCAGTCTTATTTAGGTGAGTTTTCGCAATAGGAGTGAGGGTTCGCGATGACCAAACAACAACGGTTTAGAGTGGTCACACTACTAACTCTTTTGAAAATGAAATTATCATTAACAACCAAAGCGGCAGCAAGCGCGAGTGATCATTAATGATAATTGGTCTCGTTTTTAGGCTCAAGTGTTCGCGACGACCAAACAACAAGCGGTTTAGAGTGGCGGCCTACTAACTCTTTTGAAAATGAAATCACCATTATCGACCAAACGGCAACGGCGCGAGTGATCAATAATGACGATTGGTTTTATTTGGGTTGGAATGTTCGTGAAGACCAAACAACAACGGTTTGGAGTGGTCCCACTAATGACCCATTTGAAAACTAAAGTTATTACTAACGATCAAACGAGTAAAACCCAGAGGGACCATTAGCAAGAAATTATTTTTGTGGAGAGTTTGGTTATTCGAAAAGGAATTGTTTAAAGGGGGAGATTAGTAAAAATGGGGTGTTATCTAATTACAGGAGGTTGTATTATTAACGGAGGGGGTGTGAGTAGTAAAACAGATGTTAAAAAAAAATTAAAAGAAAAGAAAAGCCCATATACGATTGGGCCAAAACAAAACAAACAACAAAAAAAAAAAAAAAAAACTAAGCTTAAACCTTCCTTATGCGCCGTTTCATTTTATCAGAGAGAAAGAATTGAAGAGAGAGAGAGAGAAAAGATCGCGAACCCGAGAGAGAGGAGGTGCGGCGGTCACGAAGAGAGGGATGAGTGAGAGAGGAAGATACAGCGACGGGAAAGGGAGGCGTTTGGGAGAACGGCGCTGCGACAGGGACCTCTACGGCGACGGTGGTGATCTGTTTGGCGGAGGTAGTGGCGGCGTGTAGTGGTTCGTGCGGCGGAGGTAGTGGCGGCGTGTAGTGGTTCGCGACGGTGAGTTGGTGGTTGTTGTGTGGTTGTTGCTGTTCTTGTTGTCTTGTGTGGTTATCATCATTGATGTTGTGAAATGGTGAGTTTGAATAGGATTTATAAGAGTTCACTGATAGTTGTTGTTGATGATATGAATCAGCATAACTCCTAGAAGAAGTTCCTGAAGAAGCTTCTGGAAAGAAAGTTCTCTCATCCACACTTTCCCTTATTCCATGAACATGCCTACTATAATCTTTATCATCATGAGAATAAGACCCTGCAGAGTCCAAAAAGAGTTGATGGGTTTTGCATCTTGAGTAGAAGAAGTTGATTGAGAGTAAAAGAAAGGGTTTTGGTAAGATTGTGAAAAGTTTTTTGTTGTTGTTGTGTTGAGTCACAAGAGAAAGGGAAAGAAGAAGGTGAAGTAATGGTAGAGAGGTTTCTGTTATTATTATTATAAGATGTTTGGGAAGTGTTAACGTTGTTTGTGTTTATGTTTCAATGCCCCCTGTTTCTCAGTGTCTATCTTTCTCCCCCTTCTTTGTTGTGTCTGTGTGTGTTTTTATAGTGGGTTTTTTGTGGTGTAGGTGAATGTGTTGAGCAGGATATCAAAACTTATGGGAGACAATTTCTGAAGAGCAAAACAAAACCACCAAGAGGTGGTGGTTTGCCGCTTTGCAGCCTTTGTTTGTGTAAATCAGAAAAATCCAAAGAGACAAGAAGAAGGAGGTTGAGTTTGTAGCCAAGAAAAGCCTCCCTCCTTGCAAAGAACGTCTCTCCTCTCTGTGACCTCTGTTTTGTTCTTTTTATTATTTAAAAAAGTATTATTTTGCCTTTTAATTTTGTCCACATGTGTAACAACTAGTTGACTTATGTATTTGTACTAAATTAAAAACTCTTTATAATAAAAGCAATTTTGAAATCTAATTTGTTTTATGTAAAAATAATGATTTGATAAACTAAAAAAATATATGGATAACAATAATAATTAACGAAACCATTACGCGTAAATGACGAGACGCGCTTAGCGCACACAAGAATCAAAATACGCGCACAAATAGAAATAATACACGCGACAACGAGAATAAATACGAGTACACGATTCGAAATGAATACGCGCGTGCGGTGAGAATAAGAAGTGCTAGATTGATAATGAACGCATAACTTGAACACATTTGTGCAAAATTGAGACCTACAAAACAAGACACATATTTTGGGGTTTTCTGAAAACGAGGAAAAAAATACTTATTAAAATTGGGTATTTACAAAAATACAATTTTATTTGATTTTCAACCAGTCGGACAAAATTGGGGTATGACACCTTGTACGAATCTTCAAACATTCCCTCTCATCTTTTGAATACTTAGAATAACGAAGAATAAAGTTGCTAACAAATACACCTACCATGTATAAGGCTTTCTCAAATAATTACCAAGCTGAATGTGAATATGGGAAAACAATTAAGGTACAAGTGAGTGAAGTTGGTTTATTGAAAGCGTGTATCCCTTTAAAGTTGATTTATTGGGTTTGATGTAAATTCAAACTGTTCAAGTGGTTTTATTCGATTTGTGGATTCAAGGTTTGTTTTTTTTAATAACTATTGAATTATTAATTAACTGTGATTGTTTGATTTGGGGATTTAGGCTTTGGCTTCAAACAATGCTTTCATTGTCTTTTGTAACAACATATAGTGAAGCAACATTGCATCTTGATAGTGATCATGAGAGGTAAAATTCAATAGAGGAAATAGTGTTCGCACCGACACATACATACATACATATACATATATATACATACATACATATACATATATATATATATATATATATAGAAGATGTAGAATTTAATAGTGGCAATGATGTTTATACTGATAGAGATACTGAAGGTGTGGAATTCAATAGTGATACTGTTATGCGCAATCAGCAAGAGGAAGAGAACTCCAATGGTTAAAACTGTATTAGTGAAGTGAGAAATGATGATATAAAAGGTATGGAATTTAACACAGAGAAACATGCTATAGAATTTTATGAAATGTATGCACGATTCCATGGGTTTGCTATAAGAAATGATGATGTGCGATGTGATCATGATTAGAATATTGTTGTGTGTCAATTAGTTTGCAATAAAGAGGGTAGGAGTGATAGGAAAAAAAGAGGACCAATCGAGGCCAACAATTTGAACTGGTTGTCATGCGAGACTTCGAATAGAATTTGTTCATAGGAATTGGATGGTTTCTGTTTTTGAGCTGTCACACAACCATGACTTAAATCCTACACGCTTTGTTCATATGATTCCTAATTATCATAAATTGAGTGAAGCAGATAAACAGATTGTTAGTGGCTAGAATTCCTAAGGTGATAGAACTTGTCAAATATTGGGTTTTTAATGGGTCAAGAAGTTGGTCATAAAGGTATTGGATTTATCAAAAATGACCTATTTAACTATACATATCAAAAAGGTATTGGATTTATCAAAAATGACCTATCTAAATGCTTGTGACCATGAGAAGAAGCCAAAATTCTTAGAAGAGTTGAAGTCTCTAATGCATTCTCATTATACACCTGAAAAGTTTGAATTTGAGTGGAAGACAATTATTGACCTTTATGGTGTATCAAACAATTAGTGGATAGACACTACAAGAAAACTCGTTTTTAGCCACCAAAATTTGCCACGGAGCATAGTTCGGTCGCTAATTTGCGACGGAATATTGGTTGGTCGCTAATATGGGACGAAATATGAGTAGTTCATTATGTTACACGTATTTTTGCCACGGAATATAGACCGGTCGCTACTTTGCGACGGGTATATTGGTGGCAAATCCGTCGAAACTAGCAGATCTTATCTTAACAACCCTTGATAGCTCATACGATTCATTCGTATGTTTCCCTAACTCTTCTCTCTCAATACGCCTTCTCTCTTCTCACTCTCTCTCAGCCGCTCCCACTCTCACTCTCAGCCGCTCCCACTCTCACTCTCAGCCATCACTCTCACTCTCCTCCCTCACCACCACACTCACTATTGTTGTCGTCCCGACCTTCTCATCTCCTGTCACCGTCATTCTTCTCTGGCCCTGCGATAACGACCGGCGGTTCATTCCCTCACAGTCACAACAATGCAAACATCCATTGTTCTCCTTTTCTCTCGCCACCTCCTCTCTCTCTCTTCTTATTAAAGGGTAAGTGGTTTTCTTCTATTTGTTGAAAATCCCCATTTTTTTATTGATTGAAAACCCTAACCTCACCTATGTTTGAATACTCTGTCATTCAAACCCTAATCCCTGCTTAGTTTATGCTCTTCTAAATCTGGTGTTTCCATATTGTTGCATTTGTCATGAATTAAGATCAAACATCCAATTTGTTTTATTTCCATGTTTCAGGGTAAAATGATACACTGGGAAATTTTAGTCATTTCATCAAAGTACGAGGTAAAGTTTCCACCTTTGTCTTTGATTTTATTAGTTTGTTACCTTTCCTTCAATCTTTGCAGCAAGTTCCCAAAAGGGTCTGAAGGTTAAGGGGTGCCCAGTTCAATTATTTTTTTTGTTGCATTTATCTTTCGATTAACATCTCGTTAAAGTAGAAAAATTAATAGCCAATTGAATTGTTGGTTAAGAGGATAACGTGATAAATGGTCTATGATGGTGATGATGATCTTTAGTTGAATGCGGACGTTTGCGGTGCGATTGCGCGGTGCGTTGCGTAGCGAAGGTCGGCCGCCACGCTAAGCACCGGTGTGTGGCAGTTCAGGGTTGCGGAAGGTGCGGCGCTATTGCGGAGCTGTGGTGGGTCAGATAGCGGGTCAGATCCGCAATTGTAGCGGAGAAGATGCATTTTTAGGGTTTTTCGAAAAACAACGCATCCTTTGTTATGTGTCTTTCCCTTCATTTCTTTGCATTATGTGTGTTAAGAGATATATGAATATTCTAGGTATGCATCCACGTGTATTGGTTGATGGTTTTGAAATTGCAAAAAGAGCAACTCTGCAATTTCTTGAGAAGTTTAAGACTCCCGTTGTGATGGGTGATGAGCCTGATAAAGAGATTCTTAAGATGGTAGCAAGAACAACCCTGAGAACAAAGGTAAACGTATTTTATTTTAGTTGACATTTGATCAATATTGGTATTATGGATAAAATGAATAACTTGGCAACATGATTTTTCGTTGGGCACAATATTCTTATTGTGTATTACTTTCTCATTTGCAGTTGTATGAGGCACTTGGCGATCAATTAAGCGATATAATTGTTAATGCGGTGAGTGCATACTGAGGTGTTTATGTTTATTTTGAATCCTTGTCAATATGTAAATTTGGCATGTGACTATTTTATCATTTGAATTAGGAGATTATGGTTTTTGTTGGATCTTTTACAACAGATCTTTATTAAATTATGGTTTTTTGCTATGATAGGTTTTATGCATTCGAAAGCCCGAGGAAGCAATTGACTGTTTATGGTGGAGATTATGCACATGCGACACAAGTTTGATGTTGACACGCGCTTGGTATGTTTTAGCCACTTTTTCGCAGCTTATGAGTAGGCGGTGTTCAATATCTGCAATCTACAATAGCACAAATAGCAACCCATATTTAACTACGATTTTCCCTTTGTCTTACTTTGTTTTAAAATATAGACTTTATAGTGCACTTTATAATTTGGGTTTGCGGGGCATTTTACCAAACTACAATCTTGCAATCAATCGGCTCATCCATTTTTTCCTCTAGGTTGAGGGTCTTGTCATGATCATGGTTCTCGCACACCCGACATGAAGCGGCAGGCAGAGAACTGCTATATCTTGACATGCAATGTATCTTTAGAGTATGAAAAGAGGTAATCTTTCAATATCTTCCAATTTGAATTTTTGGTGTGTGTCACATTGAATGGAAATGATTTTTGAGTTAAAGACACTATCATACTTAATTCCTTGGTGAACGGACACAAGTAAGTCTATAGATCGGGGTATTGTTGAAATTAATGCATGAAATGTTTAATTATCCTCACTCGATTTAATACAAATATCCAAAACTATGAATTATTAATGTTGTGGTTACGGTATTTGCCACATGTTGCTAGCTTTGCTCGAATGGTAGGCATTGTGGTTTTGTTGTTTATTTTCTTGAGACACATTATTGTTGTGCATGGAAATGCCTATGGTCACATGAAATGTTCTCATCAATTATAGAATTTATGTTTATTTTGCATTAATAAGAAAGGAAACTCAAGCATTCTTGCACTAACACTAGGTGAAAAATGTGTGTAACCTCACTTAAAAATGTTTTTCCCATTGATATGAATTTTATGTTTACACTTTCTCAAACTGTTTTTAGTATGCGATTTGAGAACTCCATTTCTTTAGTTTTCATTATCTTTGGTGTAGTTAACCTAGTGGAAAAACCCTTTGCTTTATTACTCTAACAAAACCAAATTTTGTCCTTTCGGTGAAGTAAATTCGGGCTTTTTCTACTCTAATGCGAATGAGAGAGGCTATGGTTGTAGGTGAAAGGCGTCAAAGTTGATGAAAAAGTCAAAAAATCATTGAGTTAAAGAAAAGGTAAAAATACTTGCTCGTATGTGTTGATTACGTGACTACTTGATTTTTAGATGTTACTTTGCGGTCTTTGTTCTATCTTTGTGTTGCAAAAATAGTATCTTTATCTCACTACTCTTGTCTACATGCCTTCATAATTGGCACTTTGGATGCTTTGTTAATTACTTAATTCGTTTTGGTTCCCATTGTTTGCTCTCGGGTTTTTTGCTGAAAAGGAACATGTTCACGTAGTATAGGGAAGGTACACCATCTTTATTGTTTTAACATTGACGTGCTTTCATCCATTATATGATGTAAATGTCAAGTTTGTTTGTGGAGTATGGTGCAGCAAATCTATTGTTGTAATGTTCATGGCCAAGTTTTGCCAATCTTTGAGGGAAAATATTGTTAGAAAATATTGAAAGCAGTATATACTAGAGAAGTAAGTGTAAGTAAATGAGATATACTGATTCTCCGTGTTTTTATTTCTTGCTACCTAAGAACCATAGCTATTTTGAACCATGTTTGGCTACTGGTACTGAAACTCAGAGCAGTTAATTAATGTGACAATGCATGTCTTTTGTGTTGCATTCAAGTTTGTCTATAAAGGATTATAGTTTTATGCATTCAAGTTTCTTATTTCTTTTGCTTGTCACTAGTCATTGTTTGGTGATCATGCATGTCTTTTGTGTTGCATTCTTTTTGTGGTTTTGTAACTTTTGTTACATTACATTCCTAGTGGTGTTTGACAAAAGAAAAAATGTGGGGTTCATAGCTCATTCATTAGTACTCTAGCTGATTTAGTTTATTTTGTGGACTAAAAACAGGGGAGTCCAGCTTGAATGTTGTTGCAATCAAGGCTAGTGTACACCTTCCCTTCGATCACCGGATGCTTGTCCAGAACCTTACTGCTCGGTAGTAACCACTTTACCGAACATCCAAAATAAACTTGGCTATTTATATGTGTGCGAAATAATTACTGCCCATGTCCACTTCAAATGATTATTTTATTTTTGTTTGTCACTGTGTAAGCAATTTAAATCTCCACTGATAAAATAGATGAAAGCCATATATATGAAATGGGTTTTTTGAATCCTCCTGAAAAGAGTTTGGGTATTAAAGTGTAGAATTTTAAAACCCATGTATTTTTTGTTCCCTTGAAAGACTTGGTGTTAGAATACTAAAACTATTAATCTACACATGACGAGGATTGATCTACTTGCCATCTATATAGGCAATGGCTTGTAAGCATATTTGTGCATATATATCATATAGGTGTGAGAATCAGAATGTGTTTGGGACATTTTTCATTTCCACAAGTAGCCTATGGTGCCCAGCCATCTAAAGTAGTTCTCCAAGTTCATTTGTGACATTGAATTACCTTTAACCAATTTTTTTTTTGCAATTTCTGGTTAATATGTTATCGCAGATGCTTTTTCATGTTCTGATTCAGTAAATGGTATTACATAAATAATAATATAAATGCAAGCTTTTTTTCGATTGCAGGTTTTCAACAGAGGTAATGTACCAGCCTCTGCACAAGCTACTTTCCCATACATATTTCTTTGTCACAAGCAAGTTCTTACAGTATTAACATTACTTGAATGTAATGACTTTTAGTTTCTTAATAAGCGAAACTTAATTGAGTACTTCTATACTCAACAATCCCTAATTTTTTCTCCATATATGTAGCCCTGGAAACTTTGATCTTGTGGGAACTATTGTGTATGAGATAGATGAGCAACCATACCAAAGCACCTTCTATAATGGCACTATTGAAGTTGTTGAATCTGTAATTTTTCTCATTGTGGAATCTCTTTTTCTTGTTGCTCGGGAGCTTCCTCGTTGTCCTCTTGGGGCTATGGATTGAGTCAAATTCAAAACCTATCTAAGGTAGTATTGTCTTTTTCTCGCACAAGCCACTTGTTTCCTTCCTCTTTCTCGTAATCATCTCATATGCGCTCATGAATATTTGCATGAGAAAACAAAAGAGGGCTCCAAAAGTTGAAGTTGGGACTAGGTCTCTGAGATGCTTCAACCGAACGAATGGCTCGAGGTCTGTTCTTATGCTAAATTCTATCTCTTAACTTATTGGATGTTATGTTGTCCTTCCAAACTTCTTTCTTTGGCCAGTGGAACTGCATTTGCTCGGTCTCGATCGAACAAGTCAAAGAAGAAAAAGTAGATAAATATGTATCCTCAAGTTCAGCCACACATACTAGATATACCAAGGGTTATAGAATCCGTAACACATAATGTTTCGATTATGAGAGAGCACGTGGAAATGGTTCTGAGAGTTTTGGGTGAATGAATGACCCTACCATTCTGTTGTAGCTTAAAAAGAATTTTCACTTTTTCCCTTCTTTCCAATGAAGTTGTGTTTTTCTAAGTTAGCCTTATAATTTGTATTTGATAATGGGTTGATTTTGTTTGTTCATATGAACATGATGCAGTGGAAATAGTAGTATAATTCATTTTCAGTTAGCAGTAAAGTAAATTACTCTTTTTTCTTATGTTTGAAGATTTTAATTTTATTTTTATTTTTTTTTATTTTTGCGACGGATTTGCGCGGATTTGTGATGAAATTTATGGCGACTTTGCCACGGATATTTGCGACGGATTAGCGACGGATTTGCGACGGAAACATTTGCCACGGAAATTCCGTGGCAAACTATTTGCGACGAGCGTTTTTGCCACCAATTTTTGTCCGTGGCAAATCCGTGGCAAATGTTGTTTTGCCACGGAAATTTGTGCATTTGCCACGGAAATGTCCGTGGCAAATAAGCGATTTTCTTGTAGTGAGACAAAACTTATTGATTGAAGAGAATGTGGGCGATTTTCATAACTTAGAAGTTTAAAGATGTCAAAAAGGCGGCACAGGATGTCAAGAAGGTGATGATGAAAATATGATCATTTTTCTGCCGAATAGAACTTCCCGCTGCATTCAGTAGTCTGAGCGATGTTTCATGTAAGAGTGAAAATGATTATAAGGAGGCTTTGGAAGGGATTGTGACAAGATAAACGAGCATCATAAGGTAACTACCTTGCTAGGGTTTGAGCTCAAGCCCTAGCAAGGTAGTTGTCAACACTGGTTGATAATTGAAAGATTTGAAATCAGACATTAATTAATCGTGATGTATTCTTCGAGATTTCTTTCGAAATTATGCAAAAAATCCACATGGCTATTTTTGTGTTGAACATACTTCTTGATAAATAAATTCACACCTTCACAGATTGATGTAGTTCTAACTCCACATAAACAATAGCCTCGCATATAGGCACTTTCCCACATTCTCTTCAATCGATAAGTTTTGTCTATTCACTTATTGTTTGATACACCATAACGATCAACAACCCTCTTCCACTCAAATATAAACTTTTCTAGTGTATAATGAGAATACAATAGTAACTTAAACTCTCATAAGAATTTTGGATTCTTCACATGCACACAAGCATTTTGTTGTAGATGTCATTCACAAAGACGGTGTCTTGAATTTGGAAAGACAACTCTAATAGCTTTCCTCATTGATTTAACTCCATCAGTAACAACTAGATTTGGATGTTTGTCATACATGGCCTTTGAAAATATATTTAAAACCCATTTGTAAGTTTATATTGTTTCAATGGTCGTTTCTCCATAGTGGTTGTATCAACAAAAAATGACAAGGGGTTTGCCATACTTGTTTTTCCTATAAGTGGTGTTAAATACAACCATGTTGCCAAAACAAACATTCATAGTCAAACCGCTAGTAGAATCTGCATGCCCAAAATATATTTTCTAAGCTTCCATCATTTGTAAAGGTAAGCTCTGGAATTCACAAAAAAAAAAACTAAACTCTGGAAAAAAAAATTATCGCTATCATCTTTATCCTAGAAATAACTCGAACTAGATAATATATCCCAATCTTCTATTCTAACGCTCCCTTCATGATATATATAGTTATATAGGCCCTTTTTATAAATCCAAGATCTTCATGACCACCTTTTTGACCTATAAAAAAACCCAATATGTGACAAGTTTTAACACCTTGGGAATGCAAGCCATTAACCAAAAAAAAAACTTGTTTATCTGCTTCACTCAATTTACAATAATTAGGAATCATATGAACAAAGCGTGCATGAGTTAAGTCATGGTTGTGTGACGGAACAAAAATAGAAACCCTCCGATTCCTACGAACAAATCATAGGCCACTCGAAGTCTCGAATGACAACCAGTTCGAATTGTTGGCCTCGATTGCCTCATTATTTTTATTTTTCATATCACCCCCACCCTCTGTATAGTAAACTAATTGACGCAGAACAATATTTCAATGATGATCATGTAGCACATCATCCTTTCTTTTGGAAAACTCGTGAAATCATTCATACATTTCATAAAATTCTATACCTTGTTTCTCTGTGCTTAAAGTTAAGAAAATAGATGAACTTAAGAAACAGAAATTTCGTCCAACTTTCGACTACAATGTGGCTTTTTCCACTGTTCTCGTCACCTAACTTACTTTTAAGGGAAATCAATCAACTAATGTTGTATTCTCTAATTTTGACTAACTTCAGGTGTTTTTTTTACAAGAGAGAAAAGAAAAAATGAAGGAAAATAAGATGAGAGAGAATCTACAAGAGGGGAGAGATAGATATAAAGTTAGGGGAAGCTCCCGCTAAAAAGTTAGACGATCTCTACCCTATGTTAAAAGCTAGAGATGTTAAATCGGGTTGTCCAAGTTAGTCAGACCTAGCCCAACACACTAAAACCTAAAAATGGGATGGATCTCGGCCAGAACATTGTCGCATTCTCCATCTTCCGATGCATTTGAGCAAAGGTAGTGAGAAGCCTTTTCGATGTAGCTTCCCTTCAATTACCGAATACGAAGAAGCTCGACGTCTTATTTGGCTGGCCTCCTTTAGGTTGTTTGGTTCTTCTCCTGTTTTTATGTATCAGATGATGGGGTCTATCTAGGTTACCACAGTAGAAGGCCCGGTCATATGCAAGTGCAGGCCTGTGCAATTGCACAGGGCCTCCGCCAAAAAAACAATTTATTGGGCCCCATATTTTTTAGGATGTATTTTTTTTACCCCACCACCAATCCCCATACCCCCACATATTACCAAAAATCCAAAAATACTTCTCTCTTTTTATATTTCACATTTTTCTTTTTCACTCACCTTATTTACTCCCTGTTAGCCTGTATTTTCGACAGGCTAAATAAATGCAGTCAACGTGTGCTTTGAAGAAAGCAGTTTGAGCCTTCGACACTAAGAGGGTATGTCAAAGGCGTGTTTCGATCACTGAAGAGATTTAATAGATTCAAAATCGCGAAAGGTACGCTTCGACGTGAAGACGAAAGCAAAGAACAATGGCAAGCCTGAGCTTGGAAGATGATGTCGAAGAAAGTTGTTTCAATGTTGTCAAAGATCTGGTGATCAAGCTATCGAAGATTTAGCGGTTCTTAGTTTAAATTTCAAATGTATTAACCGTTGTAGGCAGTCTATTTTTCTCTTCTTAATTAGTATATATAGTTTTTCCTGAAAAGGAAAACGGGTCACAATCCCAACATACAGATTCTTACGCTCAAAATTTCAGCGACAAAGAAAACTGAGCAACAGAAGCAAATGTATGGATCTGTGCCTTTTGTGTTCGTGCAGGTGATTTCCTGGGCTTTGTTGTGCACAAAAAAGGCATTGAAATACATGAAAATAAGACAAAGGCTATTTTGGAAACGAAGGCTCCTTCGACAAAGAAAGAATTGCAATCTTTGTTGGGAAAATCAACTTCCTAAGAAGGTTTATACAAACCTCAATGGAGTAATTGCTCCAATAATGAGGCAGAATATAAATACAAAATACAAAGTAATTGCTCCAATAATGAGGCAGAATATAAAGCTTTAATAACAGGTTTAGAACTGTTGTTAGAATTGGGGGCAACATCTGTCGAAATAAAAGGTGACTCTGAACTAGTTGTTAAGCAACTAACAAAAGAATACAAATGTATCAAAGAAAATTTGGTGAAATACTTTGTGATTGCCAATGTGTTGCTTAAACAGTTCACACATGTAGAAATAAAGCATGTGCCTCGAATGGAAAATCAAGAGGCAAATGAGTTAGCTCAAATTGCTTCAGGCTATAGATCGTTTCCAAGGAAAAACTCCAAGAATTTATAGAAGTTAAAGAGAAACTTTTTTCGACAGACACTATACATGATGTGTTGTCAACGCAAAAACTTGGGGGGCAGAAGATAAGTTAGAAGTATTACTTCCCCCAATTGAAGATAATTTAGAGGATTTTGATTTTCAAAATTTTTAGAATTTTCAAGTTTTTGTCATTGACAACATGCCAAGTGATGATTGGCGAAGGCCAATTGTCGAATAATTGGAAAATCCAACAGGAGTAACTTGTCGAAAAACTAAGTATAGAGCTTTGAGTTACATGATTGCTGGAAATGAATTGTTCAAGAAAACTGCTGAAGGTGTTTTCCTTAAATGCTTAACTGAAAATGAAGCTTATTTAGCAGTGTCCAGTACTCATAGTGGTGCTTGTGGATCACATCAAACAGGCCACAAAATGAAATGGCTTTTATTTCGACAAGGTGTGTATTGGCCAACTATGTTGAAAGACTGCATAGACTTTGCCAAAGCATGTCAAGAATGTCAAAGGCACGCAGGAATTCAACATGTGCCAGCAAATGAATTGCATTCAATAATAAAGCCTTGGCCATTCAGGGGTTGGGCCTTAGACATAATTGGTGAGATAAAATCAACTTCGTCGAAAGGTCATCGTTTCATTTTAGTAGGTATTGATTACTTCACTAAATGGGTCGAAGCTATCCCCTTAGTTAATGTTGATCAATAGGCAGTCATGAGTTTTATTCAAAAACACATTTTGTATAGGTTTGGAATTCCAAAAACCATTACAACAGATCAAGTGTCAGTTTTTACTGATCGAAAAATGGTGGAATTTGCCTTTGAAAAAGGTTTTAAGTTATCTACTTCGACACCATATTATGCTCAGGCCAATGGTCAAGTAGAAGCAGCCAATAAAATTGTTATCAATTTGATTAAAAAGCATGTTGGACAAAAACCAAGGAATTGGCATAATACTCTTGACCAAGTATTGTGGGCTTGTAGAGTTTCTCCTAGAGAATCTATTAATACCACTCCTTTTCGACTTACATTTGGACATGACGCAGTACTGCCAGTTGAAATGTACTTGCAATCAACCAGGATTCATAGACAATTTGAAATCCCTTCAAATCATTATTGGGATATGATGGTTGATGAGTTAGTTGATATAGATGAGGAGAGGTTGTTAGCCTTAGAAGTTCTCACAAGGCAAAAAGAAAGAGTGGCCAGAGCTTATAATAAAAAGGTTAAGCTGAAAACCTTCAACTTAGGAGACTTCGTTTGGAAAGTCATTTTGCCTATGGTTAAAAAAGATAGAGTCCTAGGAAAGCGGTCTCCAAATTGGGAAGGACCATTTAAAATTTCGCAAGTATTCTCAAATGGAGCATATGAGATTGAAGAGATAGGCGCAGATAACAGAATTTTGCGTATAAATGGCAAATACTTAACGAGGTATAAGTCAATGCTTCAAGAGATAATAATAACGCGAAATTAAAAAGTGAATTAAAACAGAACATGACATCATTGCCAGTCTACGTGGCCGAAGACCAAGTTGTCGAAAGCACAAAAAAGTAAAATTCACGCAAGATTACTGGAGTAGGAACAACGACTTTGAAGTAGAAATACATAATAAGGATAAGGCTAGAAAGGGTGAGGAAATTTTTCTCGTAAGTTATGGAAATCCAAGGCAGAGCTACTCTTTTATTTATACACAAGGAAGAAGCGAGTTACAAGAGGAGTATTAATGAATGGCACAAAAAACGTGTCAAAATTCAAACGCAACTTCCAAGGAGATAAAGTCGTAACTGACAGTCAAAAGTCAAGGCATCACATCGACTGAAACGCCTGGTCACCGGACAAAACGTGTGGAGTACAGAATCGGTAAATGTGCAAGCCGTTGAACGACTTTAGGTTTGTTTTCGACCAATTACCATTTATAAAAAGAAAAAAAGAGAGAGGTAAAAATTCCTTCAAAGACTTTTTCTGACATTTGCGCTGTTGCTTTAAAAATGCTATTTCTCTTTACCAACATTTCTTTTGAGTGCACTCAAGTGTCAGCGCAGATAGAAGGTAAACGTCCTTTCAAAGCTAAAAAGTGACGTTATTAAAGTTATATTATTTGACATAAAGTTTTCGAAGAGAATTCAAAAAACGTCATTTTCTACCTTCGCCCATGCCTCAGTCAAAAACGACATTTTTGGGGGGCAATTTCTTAGCCTGTATTTTCGACAGGCTAAATAAATGCAGTCAACGATGTTTGAACGTGTGCTTTGAAGAAAGCAGTTTGAGCCTTCGACACTAAGAGGGTATGTCAAAGGCGTGTTTCGATCACTGAAGAGATTTAATAGATTCAAAAGCGCGAAAGGTACGCTTGGACGTGAAGACGAAAGCAAAGAACAATGGCAAGCCTGAGCTTGGAAGATGATGTCGAAGAAAGCTGTTTCAATGTTTTCGAAGATCTTGGTGATCAAGCAGTCGAAGATTTAGCGGTTCTTTGTTTAAATTTCAAATGTATTAACCGTTGTAGGCAGTTTATTTTCCTCTTCTTAGTATATATAGTTTTTCCTGAGAAGGAAAACGGGTCACAATCCCAACATACACATTCTTACTCTCAAAATTTCAGCGACAGAGAAAACTGAGCAACAGAAGCAAATATATGGATTTGTGCACCACCCTTTTACACTTTTATGCAATTTAAGTTTATTTCTTTAAACTTTTCTTTATCTTTCTTTTTCTTTTGAGGATTCCTTGGCGTTCAAGGCAATTCGTCTTTTTATTTTTTTTAAAAAATTTCTGGTGATTTACGAAGAACACGAGGAGTGTTCGCACAATATCCTCCAATAAATTAACACAATATGCTCCTGAGATTCACTGGTTGATCATGCAAGTTAATAATTCAGACCAGCAGTTGTTTACCAAAAATCACCGTAAACACTCCTCTTAACCTCCGAAGTCAACGCCAATAAATCAACTCATCGAAAGTATTTTTGTATTTTTCTGCTTTTAATGGAACTAACTTAAATCCTTAGTCAATGTTATTTTGTAGTCGGAATTATGATAGTTCCGTTGGTTATTATTTTCAAACTGGAATTATATGATAATTTCGTTCGTCTGAATTAACCTAATTCCGCTTTGAAAAACAAAATTTGGCGTAATTAAGTGTAATTCCGTTGTTAAAATAGAATTAGGGCCCCACTTTTATTTTTTGCACAGGGCCTCCATATCGTTTGAGTCGGCCTTGCACAGTAGTTATCGCATTCACCGATGCAGTTGAGGTGAGCTTCAGGGAGACACTAGGTTGGCTGGCTCTTTCTTGGTTGTTGGGGGTCTTATATCGGTTACCGCCTTACACTTGTCTGGGTTTGCTTCGATTCCTCGTTCAGTCAAGTAGAAGTTGAGGAACTTCCATGTTCAGACCTTGAAGGTGCATTTTTCCGGGTTGAGTCTCATGTTTCAAAAAAATAAAGATGGGTGTGTGTGTGTGTGAGACAGAGAGAGGAGTGAAAAAAGTGAAGAGTGAGAAATGTTTCAAAAAGTGTGTGTGTGTGTGTGTGTGTGAGGGAACAGTGAAAAAGTGAAAAACATTTGTAAAAATGAAAAAAAAAGTGTATTAATTTGCATTTTAAGACGATAATACCATTCCAACAACATGTAATAACTCACATAGAAACTAAAAAATAAAATTGTATCAAATTTTCAAATTTTCCGAAGCTGGAAAAAAACTTATTGATAAAGAAAAACTGAATATTAAAATTTTGTCAAAATTTGAATTTCTTTAAAATAGTAAACAAAAATGAGAGTTAGAAGAAGAAATGAGGAGAAAAAAGATAAAAAAAATATTGAAAAAAAGATGGGTGAGAGAGTGGGTGTGAAAAGAGTTTGAAAAAGAGAGAGAGAGTCGAAAAATGTGTTAATTTACCTAAATATTCTTAGATTGCTTAGTTGGGAAAAGTGTAAGATTGATATTTTGGCATAGTGATTTGTATAGATAAGTGGATGACTTTTCGTAATATTTTTTGTCTTTTAATAGAATTTCTAAACGCTATTAAAAGTCACTTGGACTAAGAATATTGACGGAAGAAAATGTGAGGATTAAAAATATATTTAACTCTTATTAAATGGTGCTTCTAGGATGAATGATCAACTAAGTCCATCACAGGTGAACCACTAAAAATTAGTATAGAATATAGTATAAAACCTCATCAATGATTGAAATTTAATACTGGTTGATTCAATCTTAACCATTCATAGCATTTTACACAATATCTTACGGTCACTTGGTTCACTGGTAAATGACTTATTTTTTTTATACACCCTATTATTATTATTATTATTATTATTATTGGCCAAACTATTATTATTATTATTATTCATTTGTGTAAAAAAAGTTAAAAAAAGTTAGAGCAATACTTATGTGTAGTACCATATGTAATAATTGTGTTAGTCTAGACACAAAACATTTTTTTTAAATAAAAAAGAGTGATACTTATATGCAGCACACCATAGTTATTGGTTGTACCGGTCTAAACACAAAAACTTATGTAAAGTACTTTAGGTGCTGATGATGCTGTACTTGGCTCTGTTTGGCAAAAAAAAAGTAGATAAGCTAGCGGCGGATAAACTAATTTATAGTAGATAAGTTGATAGCGGATAGTTTATAGCAAATAAGCTAGTGGATTGAATTTTATGTGTTTGGTAAAATTAGCAGTTAAATTAACTTATAAATATGAAATGACAAAAATTGATATTTGTAATTAATGTTTGAATATGAGAGAGGAGAATCATTTAATGGTGGATAAATGAGGAATTTAATTAAAATGATAAGGGTAAAAGTGGTAGAAAAAATGAAACATTATAAGCTATAAGTTATAAGCTCAAACGCTACTTTAACTAGCATTTCAATAGTTAAAAAATGTTATAAACTAGTGAAAAAATGCTATAAGCTTGTATTGCCAAACAGATACTATGAGCTTATCCGCTATAACCTATTCGCTATAAGCTAGCGATTCGGCTTTGACAAACGGAGGCGGAAAAAAAATTTAGGAAAATTGTCAATAATCACCGGGAGTTGTTTGGTTATTAATGCACTTTTTTATTTTTTTTATTGGAAAAAACTAAAGTACCAAAGTTTTTTCCAAACAAATTATTCCATATATGGAACTTACCATCTACTCCACAAAGTTTTGGAGTTAATGCGAGAGTTACAATTCACAATCCTGAAGAACGAAATGTCTCTTCCACTCCACTACTTGCTGGCATTGGCATCTTCTTCTTTTGTTCCTTAATCTTCCCTATCTCTCATTCTCATTCCCCATTTCAGATTTACTTTTTAAACCCCTCTTTCACCAAACCCACCTTCCACTTTCTCTGAAGAAATTTTGAAAATTTTCTTACTGGAGTTAGAGAGAGAAAATGTCTGGGAGAGATCTAGAGAGAGGAGAGAGAATCAAGAACAGAGGAGAAAACAACGACAACAACAACAACTCTGTTGCTCCTCGTTCCTATGTTTATGATCCAGAAACAAATTATTGGACATCATGGCTTGTCCCTATGTTTGTTGTTGCTAATGTTGTTGTTTTCATTGTAGCTATGTATGTTAACAATTGTCCCAGTAAAGATCTTAACTTTCAAGGTCAAGGTCAAGGACAGTGTGTGTTAAGGTTCTTGGGCAGATTCTCTTTCGAACCTCTTCGACAAAATCCTTTGTTTGGGCCTTCTTCTTTAACGTAAGATTTCAATTCTTGTTTCTTTCAGTTTCTTCTTGTTGATGATTTTGGTATTGCATTTGGAAATTTGGGTGATTTAGTGAATTGTGGTTTTTTTTCTTCTTTTGATCCTACCTACCTTGTTGGTTATAGCACTTGAACTTTGTTGATTTCAACCATTCACTTTATTGCATGCTTGTGTTGGGAAAAATTGGTGAATTTTGAAGTTTTTTTTTTTGCCTTTCATTTTTTATATGTATTCTTGATTGAATCAATGGATTTGTTGTCTTTTATTTCACAATGACAATCCTATTATTAGTTTTTGTACTTGCTTCGCTGGTAATCATTTAGAATCACTCATCATCTTTTTACTCTTTAGCAAAAACAATAGAATTATTAGGGTTTTTAGTACTTAATTTCATGTTTGGTGTTTGTTAGATAAAAATAAATAATTCATCATATAAAGAAGATCGCGGCTTCTAGGATGTGGGATCAACTTAGTCCTCACTAGTGTCCCAACCAAATTGACCGTTGCTTGAGATTTCATGATGGTTGATACAATCTCGACTAGTCATAGCATTTTATATATATCGACAATCAATTTGACTGGTACATCAATGAGGCACTTAGTTGATCCCTAACACTAGAAGGCGTCAATGAAGATATATACTTATTTGTTGCAAACTTTTGTGTAGTTTGGTAGTATAGATTTTTTGAAGGAGAGGATGTTTAGTTCATCTAATTTTGTTGTTGATTTTTGAAGACTAACAAAGATGGGAGCACTAAAGTGGGATGATGTTGTGATTCATCATGAGGGATGGAGACTTATCACTTGTATTTGGTTACATGCTGGAGTTGTTCATTTGGCTGCAAACATGATTAGTCTTGTCTTCATTGGCATTCGCCTCGAACAACAATTTGGATTCGGTATGTTTCTTTTTTTGAGTTTTTTCATAATCCAGCAACTGAATCAATTATTTAATATTACAAAGTAATTAGGAAGCTTACCTATTGAGCAAGATGAAGATCTCATTGTAATTGTTATGGACAAATTTTGTTGAAATTTTGGCAGTGAGAATAGGAATCATTTACCTGGTGTCCGGATTCGGAGGGAGTGTACTGTCTTCTCTGTTTATTAGAAACAACATCTCTGTTGGTGCTTCTGGTGCTCTTTTTGGACTTCTTGGAGCAATGCTTTCAGAACTTATCACAAACTGGAGTATTTATACCAACAAAGTGAGTTTAGCTAATCATTGATCCCTATCCTATCCTATTTATGCATTTTGTTATTGTTATTTCTATAGGGCCTGTTTGTATCGGCTTATCCGGGCTTATGAAAACAGCTTGTGAGACGAGAGCTTATGAAAACAATTTATGACATGTTCATAAGTTGTTTTCAGCTATTTTCCGTAAGCTTTCAAAGATAGCTTATTAAAAATAGCTTACAACTTATAGAAAAATAGTTTAACATTTTTAGCTTTTATTATAGAAACAGCTTATGCATAAGTTTTTATAGGATAAGCGCTGATGCTATAAGTGTTTAATTAAGTTGTTTATCCAAACATGGCATAATTTGAAAAAGCACTTTTGATCCTCAAAGTTTTTTTCTTCTCCATCAATTAGACTTAGGGCCTGTCTGGAACAGCTTATAAGTGCTTTTGTAATTACACAATAGACATCCAAACACTTGTTTTTGTGTAAGTACTTTTCAATGTACACATCCAAACACAAATAGCTTATCCAACAAAAGCTTTTATAATAGAAGCTCAAATGTGATAAGCTCTTAGGCCATAAGCCCTTAAATTAGATGTTTATCCAAATAGAGCTAACCATCTTGCATATGGGTAAATTTGTTCCTATATATACTATAGTTGGATTGAGATTCATTTCTGATATCCTTTTTCTGTATTTTGTAGGCAGCTGCTTTGTTCACACTTGTATTCATTATTGTCGTCAATCTTGCCATTGGCATGTTGCCGCATGTCGATAACTATGCTCATATTGGAGGATTCCTAACAGGATTTCTCCTCGGTTTCATTTTCCTTCCCCGTCCTCAACTCGGGTGGTTACAACAACGACATGCTCCTGCTGGTGTTCGCATCAAGTCAAAATACCAAGCTCACCAATATGTTCTATGGATTCTCTCTGTTGTTCTACTCATTGCTGGGTAAGTTCCTCTCTTGAATGTAATCTTCATAGATTTTGTCCATGGCCATCTATGAAACACAAAGTCACCGACACAGACACAGACAAGAACACCGGACACAACATAGACACGGACACATAGAGACTGATAATAATTTAGAAAATCGGTTATCGGTGTCGTTGTTCAGGTATGTCTGTCTGACATGTGTCAAACACGGGACACGCCTTCAACCTGAAATGTCAGTGCTAAATAGATTGCCATGGTCTGTGGTTGGGAAATGAAACTTGGTTATGTTATATTTCTCAAATCTACCTCGTTCAACCGACGCTACTTCGGTCATTTGTTTTACTGAGTTTATTTATAGTCTATAATTGATTGATGCATTTCTCTATTTCTTTCTAGTAATCATAAAGTAGATGTTGTTGATTAACTCTAATCTAATCACTGAATTAATTTGTTGAATTATAGGTTATGTATTACTTTGGTGATGCTATTTCGAGGTGATGATGGATATGATCATTGCCATTGGTGTCACTACTTAACATGTTTTCCAACTTCAAAATGGAAATGTGATGACAGTTAATTGAAAGGGCATGAGTAATTACTGCTCTATTATGTATAGATATAGCTTTTACTACTTTGTTGGCTAATTAACCAACTAGTTATTGGTTTGTCTTTGGATTATGTGTTTTTATGCACACACAAACATATATAAAGAAATCTATTTGTACATGAAATTCATTTTCCTTTCATATTCTTTCTACCTGGCTTTCCTCTTGCCTAGTTCTCTCTGTTTTTTTAATGGATGCCTAGTTCTCTTATTTATAGTCCTTTCCCTGTTGATCATCAAGGCTTTAATTTATGTTAAACTAGAAATGAGGTAAGGAAGGAGGGTTAGGGAAAGTAAGTGAAGGGCATTTTTAAATTTTCACATGGAGAGGGGAGGTGAGAAAAGTATGAGGGGAGGTGAGAAAAGTATCCTAAATTATTTTGGCTTACATATCTCAGAGGCGCCCTTATAGAATCTTTTAGCTAAGGGCAATTACTTCATACAACCCCTCATACAACCCCAAGCTACTCAGTAGACATCCCCTCACTTTCAAAATCTCCAAAATACCCCTCTTCTAATATAATTGGTTCAGACCATGCTAATTCGAACCTCTTCTAATATAACTGAAAGGAAAAAAGGGGTGTGTATGTGCGTTGTTTGTTGGTTCGGACCACACTAATCTGAACTAGTTCGGACTACGGTAATCTGAACCATCGTAAATCCAGGAAAAAAAATAAGAGCGCACAAGATTCATTAATGACAATTTAGTTTCACGCGTTTTGGGTTTCCACTGAGAATGTTAGGATCACAATTGTATATTTGTATCGTTTTAAAATTAATGGGACTAAATTAGCTCAAAAAATAATCAGGGGGCTAATATTGCATTATTAAAGGGTAGGCATGACAACAAAACTCGAATCTGCGGCTACCCACCCGATTGTGAACCAAGTTTGACGAGAAAGGTTTGGGGATGTCGATACTTACCCCGCCCCTGCTTTGAACCCGCTCAAAAACACATTAATTAATTATTTTATTTTATGCAAATATATTCATTTATTTTGTTTTATAAATTTTAAGTTTTGTTCTATTTCAAAAGAAAAGTCTATTTTTAATATTTTTCAACTTTTTTTATCATTGTATAATAACTATTATTTTATTAAATTAATTATCGCAAATATAATTATTTTATTTTTTGCATAAACTACTGACGCAAACAAGTACCCGCAGGGAACCCGGCTCTATTTGGGATGGGAATGGGGGATATAAAACCCAACCCACTAGAGATAAGGGCGGGGACAGGGCTGCAAAACCCGACCCCGACTCGTCCTGTTGCCATGCCTATTAAAGGGACTGAAAATGCTAATAAACCTAACTTTTAAAAGAAAACTATAAATTTGTAGTTACCAAACACTAGCTACGAACTTTTCCATTATAAATTAGTCACTTAACCTTAACAAACATAGCCTTAATATATTTTGAAACTAATATACTCCTTTTTTATTATTCATATTTTTATTTATTCAAAAAATATTAATATTATTATTTTTGACCGAATAATATTAATATTATATATATATTATTTGTTATTCATATTTTGAAGCTAATATAGTCCTTTTTTGTTATTCATATTTTTATTTATTCAAATAATATTAACATTATACATATATACATATATTTTTTTTGATAAACACGCGCATATATAATATTACTGTAAATAAATTATAAATAAATTGCACAACGCATTATTATTGAATATTGAATACTCACAGAAAGAAAAAGAATTTTATGTGTTGTTTATTTCCCTACGTTCACGCATTCCCTCATACTTTCCCGCGAATTTCTCAACTCTCAAAAATGGCACCCATCCACCACATCATCACCATTCTCCTCCTCTCCCACCTCAATTCTCATCTCCACACCTCCCCATTCATCTTCTTCAATCACTATTTCCACCACCCTTAATTCCCCACACAACCCCCTCAGCGGTCAAACATAGCGGAATCCATTACCGGAATCCGCAATGGAAGATGTATAGAAGAATATTAACTACGCCGGCGTCAAAATTCCACCAATTCCGGCGACTAAGATCATCTAAACCATCAACAGAGGAAGAACATTCTTCATATATATTATGGAGGTACCAGATACTGGACCCAGACAGCGATATTGTTGCTTATTGGAACAAAATTTTCCTTGTTACAAGTCTTCTTGCACTTTTTATAGATCCTCTATATTTCTTCCTTCCTACAGTTGGTGGACCTGCTTGTTTGACCGCTGATGGAAAACTTAGAATCTTTTTAACGGTTTTGAGAACTTTTGCGGACATGTTTTATTGGCTTCATATGATTATGAAGTTTCGTACTGCTTTTGTTGCTCCTAATACTAGAATCTTTGGTCGTGGTGACCTTGTTATGGATCCTCATCAAATTGCTATGCGTTATTTGAAATCTGATTTTTTTATTGATCTTGCTGCTACCATTCCACTCCCTCAGGCATGTCAATTTTCTCAATCCTTCTTCTTATTATATATAATTAGGTTTTAATTTATATACATTGTTGTTTTTGTCAAAGATTTTAACAACATCAACTAATCACGAAACGTCACATAATAAATAAAAAATTTAACTTTATCTCAATTATTACCATAAAAAGTCACTTATACTTGAATTTTTATTGGTCGATAGTGTAAAAGTTTTTACGGCAATGATGTAGCTAATTAAACCCTTATAATCATTGGGAGGATGAATTCCACCTTTTGTCCTCTAATCCTTGCTTAGTTTGATGAAAATGGTATTGTAATCTTACTTTTTTTTTGCGAATTTAATTCTTGTAAATTTTTTCCATGAATAATAATCCTAGACTTGACACAAACACTCCAATAAACCAGAGGGTGTAAGTCGAGCGGTTGAGGCTCTTCTTCCCTTAACCAAGTGTCGAGAAGTCGATCCTCGCAGGTATAGAAGAGCCTTTAAATCCTCGCAATGGGTTGTCGCACCCTTCGAGGTGTGTCTCCAATCCAGCGAGGGGATTAGTTACTGCGTTCGGCGGTGGATACCCTGGTCTCGACCAAAAAAACACTCCAATAATTTTCGTCAGACTAAATAACATTCAAAGCAATTAAATCTAGTATATGTACATCAATATGTATTTATTAATTTATCTAATGTAATAATTGTTGAATGCATTGCAGATTGTTATTTGGTTAGTGATTCCAGCACGTAAAAGTTCAAGAACAGATCATGCAAACAGCACTCTTGCACTTTTTGTTCTTATTCAATATGTTCCAAGACTCTTTCTTATCTTTCCTTTGAACGCACGTATTCAGAAAACAACTGGTGTTATTGCCAAAACTCCTTGGATTGCAGCTGCCTATAATCTTGTTCTTTACATGCTCGCAAGTCATGTAAGCGCGTTTTATCTTTTATTACGAAACAACTTATACACAAATACTTATATATAAACGCTTAATTAAGCTGTTTATCCAAACTCGCTGTTGGAACAGGTTGTGGGAGCGACTTGGTACTTATCGTCGATAGGGAGACAATTCACTTGTTGGAAACAACAATGTGCACAAGAAAATAAATCGCATACATCTTGTTTGTCTACATTTCTTGATTGTAGTAGCTTGGATAATCCTGAAAGACAATATTGGTTGAATGTGACTAAAGTTATTACTCAGTGTGATGCAAAAAACCAAATTAGTGTCAAGTACACGTTTGGAATGTTTGCTGATGCTGTCATCAATGATGTTATCACTTCAAGTTTTAAGGAAAGATATTTTTATTGTCTTTGGTGGGGTTTGAGAAACTTAAGGTTAGTTGCTCAAACCATAGTTGCTTCTTGTTTGAATTGAAATTAATATAACTTCTTAAGATTGATTAAAAATACCTAGTAGATACTTAGAAATTTGTCAATTTTTGGCTCGATTCAATGGGTCAATTCGGTGGTATAGTGTTTTGATAGACAGACCGACTCGACCACTCGATTTTTTGGACTGGGTTGAACTACTAAAAAACACAGTCCAATACTTATATGGGCTGAACTACAAAAAGCATAGTTGCTTCTTGTTTAGGATACCTAGTAGATACTTAGAGTTGTCAACTTTGGTCGAGTTCAATGGGTCGATTCATTGGTCTAGTGTTTTGGATAGATCAGGCAAACTAAATAGAAGTCCATAAAACACAATCCAATACTTATATGTGCTGGTTCGACACATTTTTTTGGTTCGGCCCACGGGTTGGGTTGCATCAAGTGGTACTATGTAGCACCAACACTTCAGATTGAAGGTGCGTTCGGTGTTCAGCATGTATCATTGTCGAACACCGACACGTGTGGTTACATTCAATCACTTTCATTTTCTCAACTTATTAAATGTCTACGTGTCTATCGTGTCTGGTATTTCTGTAAATACTCACATTATTATTCCTTTTGGCAGCTCTTATGGACAGAATTTGGACACAACAACATACCTAGTGGAGACATTATTTTGCATAGTCCTATGCATTGCTGGACTAGTTCTATTCTCACTATTGATTGGAAACATGCAGGTAGGTAAGATCAAAGTTGAATTATTAATTAATGTTATGCTCCCTCTAGAAGAAAATTTTACAGTTTTAAGTTCATTAAACAACTTATGTGTTTGTCCTATAATATACGCCAAATATATTAGTTATTCATTGAATCTAAAACTGCAAATTTTTCTTATAAGGAACTGAATATAACATTGTTGAAACATTTCTTTTTTTTGTTGATTTCCATTGTTGAAGACATACTTGCAATCAATGTCGGTAAGACTTGAAGAATGGAGGATTAGGAAAAGAGATACAGAGGAATGGATGAGACATCGACAATTACCTCCAGATTTACAAGAACGTGTTCGTCGATTTGTTCAATATAAATGGCTTGCAACTAGAGGAGTCAATGAAGAATCTATATTGCTTTCCTTACCTTTGGATCTTCGTCGTGAAATTCAACATCACTTGTGTCTTTCTCTTGTTCGCCGTGTATGTCTCTCTCTCTCTCTCTCTCTCTCTCTCTCTCTCTGCCTCCTCTATTTCTTTTAGCCTAAAATGAATGTTTGTGAAAACTCGACTGCACAGCGAATTAATGAGACATTCAGATCATGATTCAATCGCTTTAAACTGTTTGAACCAGGAATAATAATTAATTTGCATGTATGTATGTATATATGTATAGGTCCCATTCTTCTCACAAATGGATGATCAACTCCTAGATGCAATATGTGAGAGACTTGTATCATCACTAAGCACACAAGGAACATACATATTTAGAGAAGGTGATCCAGTTGATGAAATGTTATTTATAATTAGAGGGACATTAGATAGTTCAACAACAAATGGTGGAAGATATGGTTTTTTTAATTCAATAACATTAAGACCAGGTGATTTTTGTGGTGAAGAATTATTAACATGGGCATTATTACCAAACTCAACTCTCAATTTACCTTCATCAACTAGAACTGTTAAAGCATTAACTGAAGTTGAAGCATTTGCATTACAAGCTGAAGATCTTAAATTTGTTGCAAGTCAATTTAAGAGATTGCATAGTAAGAAACTTCAACATGCTTTTAGATATTACTCTCAACAATGGAGAACTTGGGGTGCTTGTTTTTTACAAGCTGCTTGGAGAAAACATCAAAAGAGGAAAGCTACAAGGGAATTGTCAATTAGAGAACAAGGGAGTAATTATAATTATAGTTATTATAATGTAAGAGATGGTGATGATGATCATCATGAGATTTATGAAGATGATTCGCCTTCCGGGTATAGTGGTAATAATTTTGGTGCGACTGTTTTGGCTTCGAAATTTGCTGCTAATACGAAGAAAGGGAATCAGAAGGTTCGAGCTGATCCTGTGCGCAGTTGTTTAAGCCCGATTTGAGCGGATTTCTCTATGGACCCTTGATGAGTGAGCACAAGAAAGAAAGAGGTGAAAAATTGAGTTTCAATAGAAAATTTTATGACTTGGATGTAAAATGTATTCATAGATTAGTAACATAATGGTGACTATGTTCTTTATTTATTTTTCTTTAGCCAATTTACTTTTATGTATGTTTTGAGAATCGGACCGGACATTGAACTCGTGAGATCTTTGGGTTACGGTTCAATCTCTTTAAATCGCTTGAACCCGGATGAAAGTGCAGTTGAATTGCTTCTAATAAGCGAACCTGGACATGATGTATGTGGGTCATGGTCAAACTTAGTTAAACCATTCGGTTGGTTCAGACACTATTTCTAATATGCAGCATTTGAACTCTTATATGATTGATAAAAGCAAATGGTTTTGGGATAGTGAAAGCAATCACACTTTACAAAAGTGAACTTATTATTATATAAGAAAGAGAAAAGCGTGTCTTAATTAGATAGCTGTGGTCCAAAACTAGTTCACAGAGAACCAAATTCAATGGCAGCAACAAATTTCTACAACAACTGTATGGTCTGCAGTGAACGTTTAAAGCATATTTACTCACACTCACAAGAAAAACAGAACAGAACAAAACAAGGCAAAATAGAACAGGACAAAACAAATGAATGCTGTTATTATATGTCACATTATCACTTGATATGAATATTCTTGTCCTTTTGTTTCATATTCATATCTTTACACTGGACCACCAAAACGCTAAAAAGCTAGGATATATTTTCTCTGAATTCAATGTTACTTCTTTACTTCTTTTGATACTAATTAGCAGAAAAGGTATGTTAGTCTTTGCGGCACTGATGCTTCCGATTGAAGACGTGTTCGGTGTCCGACACGTATCGTGTCAGATATTGACACTTCAATTACGTGTAATTTTTAGATTAAAATCGGTGTCTATGTGTCTGTGTCCTGTCCGGTATCCATGTTTGTGTCGGTGTTTCGTAGGTGTTAAAAGTACGTTTAGAGGAAATTTTGAATAAATAGTTTTCAAAAGTCAATTTTCAGAAGAGCCAAAAGTGATTTTGAAGATATAAATTGCTTTTCACATGTTTCAGTGATCTCAAGTAAAATTGATTTTGCCTCAAGAATTGATTCTAACTTGAAGCTACAATTTGTAGGTTTTTCTTCCACTTATATAAAACCTCTCAACTTCACATCACATTCAGAGCAAGCAGCTTATGATGAATCATAGTTTCAAAACCAGCATTGTTGATTAAGAAATAAAAACACTCAAAAACAAGTTATAACATTTCAACGTAATTAAATTCAGTAAAACACAATCACAAGTCAACCGTGCCGCCTTCGATCGCCTAGCGACAAAGACTATTCAAGTACATGTCAAATACTTACATCCTAAAACTTTCTATAATACACACCAAAAAAAAAACATTCTAAGATGTCACCTTAAATTAGTACTCCCAATTCTGTTGCTTGTGACATGATAAGCCTTGTTGCTCTTGAAATCAGAATCTCTATCTGAATTAAGCCCATCATCCCAAGAACCTTGACTAGACCTTCTAGTAGAACCATTTCTATCAAACTCAAGCCTTTGCCTTGGAGCACTAAGTGATCTAACCTTAGCCCTAGAAGATTCGGTATTCGCCATGTAACTAGGATAACCCGAGTAACCGCTCAAGAAACCAAATGAACATTCACTTTTAGTAGGTGTAAAAGGACTTCTCCTTGTACCACTTCCAAGTCTAGAAGAAGCGGATAATGTCTGCGGACTGTTCTCAACAGTTCGCGACACTGCTGCTTCTTCTGTTCTTCCTTTATGATATTTCGTAGAGCCTGAAGAGAATATCTCCCTAGAAGAGTGACTTTGATTTGGAGCTTTATAGGAATGTTTTGATGGTGACTCATATGCCATAAAATTCTCATTCTTGTAATCATAAGGTAGATAATGTTGTGTTGTTTGAAAAGAGTTGCTTGTACTATGTTTGGAGTTTAAGTTTGGCCTCCAAGTATCTACTTCAAGAATCTTGTCACTCTTTTCATCGTCAAGACGCGAGTTTCTCAATGAACCGTCTCCAGTTTGGCTCCAAGCGTTTTCTTCCATCCAACTGTCTAACCAACTCGAACCAAACCGCACTCCCTCTGAATCGATGTTTCTAAAATTTGCATTTGAACTACATCTCTGCAAGTTCAAAATGAAAATTTCAATTCAAAGTGTTTACTTTTCAGTAAAACCCTAATCAACTTGAAAATGTTTATAAGCACAATTTTTCATTCAAACAATCTATTAATCCTATAAATCAATTTATGGGAATGAATCATGCATACCTTGAGGATAGAAGATCCATCAAATTTTGCACTATAGACATGAAGTGGATGGTCATAATCATCAGGAACCTGCAATTATTTGAAGAAAAAAAAGAAATTAGATATTAATGTTTATTATTAGCCATTTGCTCAAAATATAAAAATTAATTATACTGACAACGTGCAATAAATGTTGGCTTTGCTTACAGGGTAATAAGAAAGTGAAGACTTAAAGGAGTGCACATGATCGGGCACATGCGCACGATTTGCACGTGCCCGAGATTGTAGGCGCACTAAAGTTTGCATGCGCCTTAGCATATCAGCGGTTTGCTTTCTCACAATGTGGCCTCTTACTAATGCCTGCAACTTCACCAATGCTTTAAGTGCTCTCAATGCCCTCCTTGCCTTATAAATTCATATAAGAAAAATATTAGTAGAATTCAAATTTTCATGTTCCATTCTAATAATGCTATATATTATCAATGAAATTGATTGATCAATTAGAGTTATTCACCAAGAAAAAAGAACAATTCACACTAATCAAAATTCACATCAGAAGAAAAAAGAAATAAGGCGGAGAATATCAATTCACATTAAACATTATTCACACCGACAATGTAAAGATTTTCTACACTAGCAATCAACCAGAAATTGACACATCATAAATCTTTTTGACTTTTATGCTAATATTTTGAAAGTCGCACATACCATGAATTCTTATTGATTGACCATATAGAAAACCTTTACATCGATGATCCATACCAGTTAAACTCTACAAAGAACAAAATAAAAGGCTCAACGTCACTCACGGTTGGTTGCATTGGTAATTTAACCAGCATAAAGACGCCTGCTCCTAGGTTCAAACCTAAATGTGACTGTGTGATAGTGTGTATGATTTTTTTTTACCATTTAGTCTAAGGTCAAAAAATAATGGCTCAAAAAAATCAAATAAAAAATGGGGAACAAAGAAGCATGGAATGTAAGAAAGGTATAGACTAGAATATTAAAAAGAAAAGGACATAAGAGAGAGAAAGAGAGGTTGAGGGTGATGGGCCTAATCATGAAAAAACATAAGCACATAGTGGAAAGTCATCCATTAAAGATGCTTCTTTTTATCCATTGAAGCTTCATATATTGGATTTTCCACCTTGACACTGACTCATATTACCCAAAAGGACCATAAAAGGTGAAAAGCATAATAAACTAAGTGAATAATGTGTCAGTTATTTTACAGCCTAACTGTAGATCCATGTTATTTTTTCAACCAAAGTTGCTTTCTCTCACGTGAAGGCTTGAATATTAATTTTTTTTTTATAAAGTATGGAAAAAAGGGAGGGGTTTTTTTTTACCCACCATAAAAGTCAGGCTTTCAAGATTACAGGGTTTATATTTAGAATTTCTATAGACAAATGTCAGTGGTTAGTAATTTGTTATAATGTTGGGGTTGTAACAAAAAAGTCCATGGCCAGGAGAATTGTTAGTTTCCAAGATTTATACCCCAAGTCTCCTTCTTACAACTCCTTAATGTCTCTAAGCTCGCAAACTAAACTACATTCTTGGAACTAGAATTTCTATTTGAAACATGATTTGGTATACTCAGAAATGGAGAAGCCTGACAAAGAGGACTTTGGCCCATGACCTAAAAAACATGGCTGAAGATGGGTTGTCAACACTATGCCACTTCATCTTTTGTGTTATGTTTTTAGTACAAAGAGACATTCTACTTTGGTCCCCAAGAAAGCAAAGCATCAGAACCTACCAAATACGTGTGGGGCTATCTTATATTCACTCATTTAAATGAAAATTACTAAATTGCCCCTTTCTTAATGTTTCTTGGCCTTTGTATTCTCATATACCCAAATTCCAAAAATGTGTCATTTTGAGCTGAACCGTTGAAAATGAAAATGAAACTCTTCACAAAACCACAAGAGTCTTGTTTGGAAGATTTTGTTAAGGATATGGAAATCACATAGGACGGAATCGAACACATTTAGAAAGACAAAATTGACTCAACATAACACGAAAAAACTGTAGCCAGCACGTGATGACAATACATGTGGCTGTGGCTAGGATAAGATTATTTGTAACCAATTAGGTGTATACTCAACTTTGTCGGTCCATGTAGTTATTTCTTCCCAACCATATAACTAATAAAGAGTGTTATAACTAATGATTCAACTCGATTCAATTAATGGTTCAAAACGACCGACTAAAGTTCAATTTGATTTTGACAGTTCAAACAAATTACATTTAAATTGAGGTTAAATCAACTGCCAAACTAGTTAGTTCCCAATCGAATTGGTCGGTCTCGTCCAATCTGATTAGCAATATTTTTTGGTTCGAACTATTGTTGGCTATCTATGTAGTGTTCAAAACTTTTAATAAAAGACTAATACTCACTCGTGTTTGAGATTAAATTTCACAATGATCAACACTGATTTTATCTAGGCTAAATTACTGTTTTGGTCCTTTATCTTTGGCCTTGATTTCATTTTGGTCCTTTATCTTTTTTTTTTTTTTCGTTTTGGTCCTTCATCTTCAATTTTTGTGTCATTTTGGTCCCTCTGTTAACTTTCTGTTAAAAAAAGGTTATGTGGCAAACGGAGGTGACGTGTCATCTCATGTCACCACTTCCACGTGGCACTGGCATGCCACGTCAGCAACCAATGGATGGTTGCCACGTGGCGCACTAACATTGCATAATGGAGGGTAGTGTGTTACTAAAATTAATAGAAAATTTGTCAAACTTGGGATTTGAACTCGTGACCTATACATTGAAAACACTCTCATTTACCACTGAGACACACGTTGTTGTTGGTATGTTAAGCTAAAAAACAATATATATTACATATCTGCTTCCATAACCATGCATCAGCAAGCTCAGCAAGGACAAGAGCTCCAAGCTGAGATTGGGGATTTTTCAGATTCGATTTCCAGATTTGATTTTTCAGACTCGGTTTTTCTCAGAAATGATATATATTACATATCTGTTCAAAAACCATTTGTCTTTAAAGAACAAAAACAATGAGTTAACCCAGAAATTTGTTCATTCGTTTCTACCCAGAAATTCGTTTCAACAACAACAATGAGTTAACCCAAAAATTTGTTCATTCGTTTCTACCCAGAAATTCGTTTCAACAACAACAAGGAGTTAACCCAGAAATTTGTTCATTCGTTTCTACCCAACAACAACAATTGAAAATCCTTAATTTTAAATACCCACGATGTTGATGATTTTTGTTCATTCGTTTTACCCAGAAATTGGAAAATTGGGATTGAAAAATTGGGATTGGAAACACCCAGAAACAATTTAACGATTTAAAGATGAAGATGATAATGATTTTCGTTTGCATCTATGGTTGATAACGAGATCTGTTCTTCATTTGTTGGGTTGTTGATGATGATGATTTACGTTTGCATCTATGGTTGAAAACGAAATCTCAGGTTGAAAGATGATGGTGCTTTTCGTTTGGGTTGAAGATGAAAGATGATGATGATGATTTTCCCAGATCTGTTCTTCATTTGATTTTGTTTATTTATTTAAGTTTTTGTTTGTTTTAATTTAAAAAAGAAGAAATGGTGTAATGCCAATCCAATTAGCTGTGCCACGTCATTTAATGAATTTGAGACGCCACGTCAGCAGTTAACTGCCAGCGAAGCGTCTGTTAAAGTCATAGACGGAAAACTACAAAAAAGGACCAAATTGACACAAAACTGAAACATAAATGACCAAAACGAGAAAAAAAAAAAGATAAAGGACCAAAATGAAATCGAGGCCAAAGATAAAGGACCAAAATAGTAATTTAGCCTTTTATCTATTATGGGAATCGGACGGGGACACCGGCATAGATTAAGCCACTGGGCCCACAACATTAGTATAAATTACTCATAATAATTTCTTTAAAAATGAATGCTGGTTAGAGTGTGAACGAGATTGAAACAAACGACACATGCGCCAAAAAACAATGCTGCTTCCTCGCACATCTCTCAACTTTGTTTGATGTGTCAAAATCAGAACACAAGTGCGTGAAAAAGAAGATAGAATAAGTCCAAATAACACCATTCTAGGCCAAATTTGTCGGTGCACAAAACACTCGACTCCACACATAATAAACATAACCATAAATTTACCATAAACTTATTAAAAAGATAATGATATTTAATTATTTTTATATTGAAAAGACAATGAGTCATCATTAGTGGCGGAGGAACAAGGTTAGTTACTATGTTTGACTAGTCACTACTCACTAGTGTATGTTCACATAGAAAAATGTACGGGTTAAAAAATTATAATAATATACCAAAATGGCAAAAACAGAGTAAAACAATTTTAAAAAAGTATAAAAAAAATAATAAACCATTTGTGCACAATTCTCTACCAAAAATTAAACCATTTATAAACAATTTGCACTATTTATTCATAACTATTTTTAGATTTTTCAAAAAAAAACATAGACTACTTTTAGAAGATTATTTGTGTCAGAAAAATATTTAAACAATAATACATATTTACTTATTATAAAAATTTCACTATATAGACTTCATCATAGTAAAAAACGAAAACAAAATTTTCACGTACCAGGTAACCACGGAATGCTGATTGTATCTTCACGGCGGCGGCGGATTCCGCCATCAACCTTCGCCGGGATTGCGCCGCCGAAGCGGATCTTCCGGAGGAACTACCTGCTCCACTGCCGTTGTTGGTGAGTCTGACAACCTCTGCGGCAGCATGTGCGGCGGCGAGTGCGGCTTCAGCGACGGCGGCGGTGGCAGCAGCGACGGCGATTGCATGTTTATTGGCGTCTAAATTGTCAGAGAAGGTAATAGAAGAAGTGGAAGGTTCAAAAGGATTGTTGTTATTGTTAAATGTTGAGAGTGAATTGGATTTTTTTCTTGTGTTGTTCTTTGTGAAACTCCAGCTTCTTCTCTTGTCTTTGTTGGATTCCGATGGTGGATTATGGTGTTTCTTGCCGCCGAATAGTCGCCGGAGAAAGCCCATGGTGATTGATGTTCAATTCATTGAGAGAGAGAGTAAAAGGAAGAATGGAATGGAAGGGAGGGTAGTTGAAAGATTCAAGAAGTTGGAATGGAACACTTAAATTGAGGAGTGTGGAAGTCTTGCAAATTTTGGAATATGTGTTCCATGGTTTAATGCCACGCACTTTTTCAATGAGTCTCTCACCACGCGCTTTTACTATTTATTTTGTTAAACCAAGTTATCTCATCACTAATTGCTCGATGTCCTGAAATCTATTGAAGGAGTTGATTTCTCTCTCACTAGGTTTTTTCTATATGCATCGGCCAGAGATCAAATATTTGATCAAATGATTAAAGAGATCAAGTATCTATCACTTGTGTTATATCATATTAATATGTGTTGTTACTATTTTAAGAGAAAAAGTCTTATCAAAAGATTTTAATTTAATTCAATTTTAAAATGTAGGAATATATAAATAATAAATTTAGTTTTTTTAAACAAATAGAAGGAAAAAATTCGGTAATACCTTAAAATGCAAAATTTTATATAAAGAAAACATATCTGGGTTAAACTAGGGGGATTAGACCAATACATTTGCGAAGGAAAAAAGTATCATTAGAGTTGGTAATAGAGCAGATCTAATCTTTTACGGTTAAAATCCTATAAAATAAAGTGTCACTATTATACATGGCTTTTTAGAATCTCAATAAAACATTAATGTTTCTTTCCAGCCATACTTTTCATTATTCCACAAATTTATCTTTCCAATGACATTAATGAAGGCTAATTTGGTAAACTAACTCGCAATTCCTCTTTCCCATACAAAAGTAATTATTTTTCTTAATTTGTGTGAAATAATCCAAAGCGGCATATAATATGGGACAGAGGTAGTAACAAATAAAATGATAACAATATTGGAGAAAAACAGAAAGTAAACAAGCTAAGTAAGTTAGGTTTGAAATTCAGATGAGAAAATAGCTGAAATGCTCTTTACTAAGAAATTCACTTTTAACATCATTATGTTATATACGATGCTGGAGCATTGGATGTTGTAGCATTTGTTGCGTGTCTTTCAGTCACTATCGTCAGCGATTCGTTACAAGTCTTATATCTAAGCTCTAAATAAGTTCACCATTGTATGTGAAGTACCTAGAGTGTCACCCTATATATAGACTATGCTATCATATGTCTAGATTTTAACATGAAATGACAAAGTTCATTTTGTTAAACACTTACCCACATTAGTTATTGAGTTCTAACCATGTCCATATTTATGACTCTACCCATCTTAGTTGATCAACCCCAAAATGAGTTTGAAAGACGTATAACACAAAAACTAAAATGAAAACATCATTATATAACATAAAACTTAATTATAAGATCATTACAAACATTAAAGTATTCCAACTAGGAAGAGTTTAGGTCATGTTGGGCATCACTAAAGACATACAAACATAGATGACCATCATGTTCATATTGATAACACAAAGGAAAAACAACAAATATAAATTACACGGTTGGAGTTCCTTTGCATGAATCACTAGAGAAGATGTAGCATCGCCTCACAACACTCCTTGCGCACCTTGTGCTTGCCTTGAAGTAGAGTGAGAAGGTGTCAAGTTCTTCCTCGCCTTTCAACAAGTTCAGAGAGATGATTTTTGTGAGTGAAATGTGAGAGTGAATGGTATTTATAGACTTCTTTGAGTTAGGTTTCCTTCATGGTTGCTTGAAATTGAAGTTAGGGTTACTTACATCCATTTGCCTCAAAATGTTTGATTTAATCTTTACTTTATTAAAGAGAATAAGTCCAATGGCGTATGGACAAGTGTCCCTATAAAGGTGCAAATTGTAAGCTATGATGTTTCATAAAGTGGTGCTGAAGAAATCCACTTGTGCCACTTGCTTTTGCTTTTAGCACATCATGACGTCGCAGGAAATTCTGTGGCATTACAAGTTGTGAACACTACCACAACATCAAGTAGTGAGGAATGTCGTAACATCCATTGCTGCGGCATCAAATGATGTGGCATTGAGCAAACATATAAAAGCACCATAAAACATCCAAGAATACCAAACTGTTTATTAAACTGTTTCTTATCCCTTAATGTTATATTTTCATACATTTTTACACAAAATTATTACTGAGAATCTTATAATAATTTAGGTCTAGAGTTATTGCATCCCCAAACTTAAACCATTGTTTGTCCTCAAGTAATGACAAACAATGAACACTCCCTGTAAATATGTTTTTTGTAAGGGAGCACTAACATAGGATTTTTTGTTGTCTACGCGATACTAAAGTAGTTCAATGAACACATTCGTGGTACTTTAGCATTCAAAAAATCATAAATTTTAGTACTTGAATTGAACAAAACACATCATTTCATGCTTAAAAATTCATCTACAATTTGAATCACGCCCATCAGCAAGTACTTATTAACTAAAACAAAAGTGAAGGGGTTGGTATGTCTCAATTTAAATGACGAAGATCTCCCAAATTAGATATAACTTCACCACACAACCTCTCTCTATCTACCTAATCCACCATTCACCACCACCACCACCACTATCACTCCTCTCTCTCTTTGGAATGCTTGGTGATGATGATGATGATAATAATAATAATAATAATAATAATAATAATAATAACAATAATAATAATAATAATAAGCGACTAGTAAAAAAAATAATAAGCGATCGACACAATCAGTCATTCAGGTTTGGGAAGCGTGTATGTCAGACTTAGCGAGGTAATTAGCGACGGAAGTGTCCATAGGTAATTAGCGACGGACCTCCATTTCTCTCGCTAATGGGATCAGAGAGGAGCGTTTTAGCGACCGAATTGGTCCCTCGCTCATGGCAGTTAGCGACGAAAATGGGTCTGTTAGCCACCGAAATGTCCCTCGTTAATCCCAGCTTTTTTGTAGTGATTCTGATTAAAAAAAGTTAAATTTATATGTTGTGTTAGGCACGTTTTTTTTAAAAAATAGTGATATATATGTCACATTAGTAGGTTGGGTTCGAGTTGGATCCGAACTTAATTTAATTGTGCTAAAATGTGGGTTTGAGTTGATTTGGATGAGTAGATTCGCGGGTTGGTCTGTACCTCTCACCACCCCTAATTATCGACTAGTCGTTCACGTTTTGGGAAGAAGCACCCATCAATAGCAACTTCTTGACTCTTGCTATACTTGCTAGGTCATCATTTGTAACTTCATCTCTGAATACCATATAATTAAGGCAAATATGCATTTTTGGTATGTTTATCCAAAATTTCATGCTGGTCATTTATGTTTTTTTTTCTTCACTTCTTTTCTTTATGTTTCAGATTTGTAACAAAGTAACTCTTTTATGAACTTTGCAACAAAATTGTTATTGCTTTGAATTGAGTTAGTTGAGGCAAGAATAGTTGGTCATTTAAAATAATAAGAGACCAATTTGAAACTTACTTAAATGATATATGACCAATCTAAAACTCTCAAAAACATAAAAGACTACAAAAATTAATAAAAGAGTTACTATATTATAAATTTGAAACATAAAAAAACAAAGTAAGGAAAAAAACCATAAATGAACGAACTGAAATTTTGGATAAACAGAAACAACTAAAAGTACATTTTTACCTATAATCAAACACAAAATCATGACTTAATTATATTCAGGTCTTTGAAGAAGTGAATAGAGATTTTATTTAAGTGCAAATTAAGTAGCTAATAATCAACCTACCTACTTGATCAATTTGACCGGTGCCTTAAGAGTGATTTATTTAGGAGCAAATTAAGTAGCTAATAATCAATCTACTTGGTCAAAGTACTAACTGTTAGGTTCATTCAATAGTTTTGCTCATTAAACTTATGGATAGAGTTCTTGAAGTATTTAGGATCTGAACCACAAAAATTAGGAATTATAGCAACTTGTGGTGTATAACCAATGCTTCTGATTATAAGTTGTGATTTATTGCTCCTTTGAATGAGTTTAGATTACTATCAAATTATTTATTGTTCTAAAGTACCGAAGATAGTGAAAATATTTACTATTTACTAATTTCTTGCAAAAAAAAAGAGTCAACAAATTGAAAACATGCTGCATTCACTCTTTACAATTCTTATGGGTCATTGTTTGTGTGATTTCAATAAAACTTCATAGTTTGACATATTTTTGCTTGGATGAGGATATGACTGATCTATGGTGAATGAGGATATGTTCTGTGATGAATTTCATGTTGTTGATCTCAAGGGTCATGACTATGTACAACAGCACAATGATAAGCTTCAACCACATTATTTTTCTTCCTTCTGGGTAGGTTGACCTTTGTAGAAGCTATTAATTTTGTTTAGGTTTTATTTCAGAATCATATAGCTAGGTAGAGTAGATTTCAGATTAATTTTTTTGTTTATATAGATTTTATGGTGAGGATGACACCTCACGATCAAAGTAGAAAACATTTTGGCTATTTGAGCACTTACAAAAAGTATTATATTTACCTCACCTAATAAGTTTTTTTTTTTTTTGATAATCACCTCATCCTAATAAGTGATATGTGCCAAATATACTTGAATTTGGTTTGAAATCAATGACACTTATTGAATTTATTGAAATAAATTTGCTATTATCTACCCCCAAAAGTGTTGGTTTGATTTAGTTTTTATTTAAGTAGGTGATGCATGTGATTGTGATTTTTGTACATTTTAATCCTCTTTGTAGCTTGAAACAGATGAAAGAATTAAGATTAATATTTGATAAAGAGTTGAAGTGAAAAAATTGAAGAATGAAGAGAAATAAGAATTTTCTGGAAAGTATGGCTAAGCCATATTGATGCATAGAGAAAGAAATCAATTTTGAGAATTTTGGCTAAGCCAAACTGTTTTGGCCGAGCTTTGCTGCTACAAAATGAGCTAAGCCATTTAGGATTTGGCTAACCTGAATAGCTATCTTCAAGATAGGGTAATCCCCAAATACACCGCTCGGCTTAGTCAAAAGTTGTGTCATTGAGCCAAATTAATCGACTGCTTTTTTCGGCACAACTATAAAAGGCTTCTCTTCACTTTTTCTTGAGAATTCTGATATCTTAAAAGGAGGGGAACATAAGGGCACGAACCAAGGCAAGAAAGGAGTAGTGAAGATTCATCATAGGGAAACTTGGAAAAGTGGTAACTTTGATTGTTCTTCAATTCCCACTCTTGTATATTTGTAACACATCCATGGAAATAGATTGCTAATTAACTCTTTTTTATCGAGATTAGATGTAATCACTCTATTATCTATGTATGTAAACTGATCTTGAGTTATTCTATTTTGAATCTATGTATTGATTTAGTGATTTCATCTCATGCTTAATGCTTTTGATAGATCGATCACCTATTGAATGATTTAGGATATGATTCAAAGTTGAAAAACTATGTATTTTGTGGTGAATCTAGTTGAAATCACCTATATAATTCAGTATCTAGAAATAGAATTGATGCCATAGTCTTGTTACCTAAGCTTAATGCTATTGTTTATTCAAGTGAGTGAGGAATCATCATTTGTCTACTTCGATAGAACTTTTCTACTTTGATTAAGGAATTAACATTGTAGAATGAAATGTTAAGATAAATTAATACTAGGATTTGTATAGGATAAATGAAGGATCATATACATACCTCTAGATAGAGTTGATGAAATCCAATCCCAAAGCTTTTAAGTATTTGAATCACAACCCTTTTTACTTTCCTAGTTTATGTTTTTATGCAAACAACAATCAATTTATCTTTACACTTCACTTTAGCATAAGAATAGTTGAACGACTTATTAATATTATTAAATCCCTGTGGATACGACCCAGATACGATACACTATATTAGGACGACTGTAAGACAAATTCACGAATAAGTCTTCTCAAAATTTGGTGCCGTTGTCAGGGATTTGAGTTAATATTAATAGCATCGCGACATATCGTATGTTGTTAGTGAATTTGTACATATACTTTCATGTACATAATCTTTGTTTTTTTTACTAGCCGCTCTTGCTAGTTAAAGATATTCCTCTTGTTAGCTAGTTCTTTTTCAGATTCTCTAAAACAGACAGAGACGATGACTGACCATGGTTACGTACAATAGCTATCATTATGCGAATGGAAACAATATCAGTGGCAATGTTTTAGGGAACCTCCTTATCAACAATACAGTCAATATCATCTTGAACATAAAAAAAGTTCAACAATGGAAGACACTCTGATGCTATACATACAATATTCTAATGCAGATCCCATTGATACAGAGTCTTACTCAATCACAAGATTGGAGGATAATCTGGTTCAGTTTATGCATGTATCTATTTCTAACCAAGAAAGAATTAATGCTTCAGTTCACAATATTACTTTTTAGGTAGGAGAAATAGCTAAGAAATTGGCTGATCAACAAAGCGGCATAAACACTCAAACAAATCCTAAGGAATGTGAGGATCCTATGAGCATCATATGTGATGAAGTGATTGGGAAGAGCACGAATGGAGAAACCGGTGAGTTGGAAACTAAATGTAATGAAATGTTCCACTAAACATTGCCTCTAAAAGCAAATATTGTTGTTGAGGAGGATGAGAAAGAAAAGAAGACTTAGTGGAAAAAGAAGAGGAAAACAAACAAAAGAGGAGCAAGGAGGACAAGAACAAGATTGATAGAGTTGTAGATTTTATTTGTGCCTTGTTCACCAAAGTTCAACTAGAGGAAACATGGAAGCCACATCATCTATATCTCAAATTTATGAAGTTCCTCCCTAACAAATTAAAAACCTTGGATGATGTGTTATCCGTCTCATTTTGGCCACCTTGACAAGTTGTACAGGCGTCAAGCTTATGACGTTAAAGAAGCGCTTATGGGGAAGCAACCCAATTTTGTAATCTTTCCTTGCAATTTTAATTGTCTTTCATAGAATTTGTTTTGTTCATTTAGATTCAGTTTGTTTGAATTTGTGGTTTGTAGTTATCTAGAGCATGTCAAAACAATATTTTTTGAGTAAAATTGAGTTATTGAAAGCTAAGAAGTGATAAGAAAAGGTTGCATGAAGAAATGATCAATTTTGACTTGATTTGGCTCAGCCAGATCTTGGTTGGCTAAGCTAAATTATGCATAAAAGCTTTCTGAAACTTTACTGTTAAATTTGGCTGAGTCAAACCTGATTCGGCAAAGCGAAGTTATTTAGAAAAACCTTTTGAAATTTTGCTGTTAAATTTGGCTGAGCCAAACCTGAACTGGTTGTTATTCCTCATCATATAAAAATATCACAGAATAACCTAAAATGTCAAATTTGGATGAGGAATAACTCCCATAATACATTTTCAGTGTCTTTATCTCGTGATATTTTTATATATTAGTGCAGTTATTCCGTGTTTTTTATATATTATGGGAGTTATCCCGTATTTTTTTAGATATCAGTGTCGTTATCCCGTGTTTTTTATATATTAGTGCAGTTATCCCTGTTTTTTAAATATCAGTGCAGTTATCTTGTTTTTTTTGAATAATAATCAGCAGTTTAAATAGTCACTAAATCTTCTTTTTTAGATAGTAGATTTATAGTAGTTTTCAAAATTATAATTATAAATAACAAATATTTATCTCGAATTTTTTCTAAATCAGACACAATTATCAATACTTTAAATAATCATTAAGTCTTCTCGTTATTTTCTAAGAGACTATTTTTTATATTTTAGATTTTTTCTAGTGGTTCAATTGATTAGTTTTAGTAGATGATAGTAGATAGTAGAAAATAGACTAATATTGAGTAAAAAAACAGACCAAATATTTTCACTTGTTATTTTGGAATTTAAAATTATCAATGACAAATATAGACAGTACATTTACATTGGTATTAAGAAATATATAGTACATTTAAAGTGGTTTTCAAAAATTATAATTATCAATGACAAATATTTATTTCGTGTTTTTTTAAGTTTCAATGACACTTATCTGTCCTTTTTTAAGTATCGGTGACAAATATTTATCCCGTATTTTTTTAAGTATCAATGACACTTATTTGTCATTTTTTAAGTATTAATGACAAATATTTATCATGTGTATTTTTAATATTTATTAATACTTTTGGGGTATTGAGTTTGAACTCGAGACATAATCCTAACAATTTTAGCATTAGCCGAAACTTTTTAGACAATCGGCATTTACCAAAGCTGGTCGGGTAAAAATGGGCTGCCATCCTATATAAACTAGTATTTTACCCGTGTGTTGTTATAATTTAATATGAAATTATAAATACGTTGAAAGTTGAAAAATGTAAAAAAAAAAAAAGGAAAAACTTGATAAATGACTATATTTTCAAATTTATTAAAATAGTTGTGTTGGAAAAGGTTTAAAAAGAAAGTTATTAAGTTACCTCAGTAACTTATTAGTTACCATCAGTTATTCTGCTTTATATTACCTTAGAGTTAGTTCAATTAAGTTTACAAGTTAGTTGTTAATCCAATAGTTTAGTTAATAGTTTGTTATTCAGTTAGGATGTAGGTAGGACAGTTAGCTTTTAATTCTGAGTTCTATTACCGTCGTAATTGGGTATTCTATATATGGCTAAGGTTTACATCACTAAATCATATTTTTAGTTATAGTAACTAAATTAATGGTAGCCGTAGGATGATCAAATTTTTAATAAAAATGTATCCTACGGTTGGTAGTTAAGGAGGGTAGTTTAGGTACAATCAAAAAATCTGATGTTTATTAAATAAATTGAATTAATTATTAATAATATAAATCCCTATTATTATGGCATATTTAATTTAAAGTTATAACTCCTATTATTTTCTCAATTCCTTTTTTTTCTCCTACTATTTCTCAATCACTTGATTTTCACGTTTCTATCATCCAGCTTCACGGTTCACGCTTTTTTTTCTTCTTCAGGCCATTGTTACAACCTTCAAGCTTCAGACCTCACTTTTTCATATTTTCTTCCTTCAATATTTTTGTATACGTTTCATGTTCTCTTCCTTTTCTTATCTTTGCTTCCTTCAATATTTTGATATTTTTGTACAAGTTTCTTCCTTCAATATCTTTCACGCCATTTTGATAAGCAAAACCCATTAAAAAGAAGAAGAAGAAGAAGAAGAAGAAGAAGAAGAAGAAGAAGAAGAAGAAGAAGAAGAAGAAGAAGCGTTGGAATTCCCTCTCTTTAGGTTCCTAATTTTGTGCGCCAGTTTTTATTTATCTTAAATGCCTATTAATTCTCATTTTTTTTAGGAATTCATAATTTGCATAATATTATAATATCTCTAATTTATTTTTTGTCATTTACCATTGTAACCTTTAGTTATTATTACTAAAGATATTGTTTAGTGATGTAAGTCAGACTCAACACCTTCTTAATCACTTTGTATAACAGTTTTTCCAATTAATCAATAGATCAAGTATTTTTCCTTCTCTTCATTCTGAGTTCTTCTTCATTTTTGTGAATGAATGCTGTCAATCTTCATTGTTGTAATGGGATTGAAGGTGATGTTCCAACCTTAATATGGTATCAGTAATCCGCCATCTCTGATTCCTTTCATCTCAAGTGTTTCCCTTGTGTCACGAGGTACACTTTGTCTTTCCTTTCTTCCCTTTCCTTGCACCTTTCTTCGTTCTTCTCGCGTTTGTGTTCTGTCTCTTGATTCCATGGTCACCACCATTGTTGACACCACCGACCCCTTCTATATCCATCACACGGACAATACTGGGCTTGTTCTTGTGCCCAAACCCCTTGATGGCACAAATTATCTTTCTTGGCGTCGATCTATAGTTCTTGCTCTTGATGGTAGGAATAAATTAGGGTTCATCTACGGTACAATTAAGAAACCTGCTGAGTCTGATGTCAACAAACTTCGTCAAAGCACAATGACAGCATAATCGCTTCGTGGATTCTCAATTCTCTCACCAAGGAGATTAGTGCAAGTGTTATCTACTCTACTTCTGCCCAATTGATTTGGATCGACTTGAAAAACGATTCAACATCAAGAACGGGCCTCGAATTTTCCAACTTCGCAAAAATCTGATGACTTGCGTTCAAGGTACCGATTCCCTCAGTGTTTACTTTACCTGTTTTAAATCAATTTGGGCTAAATTGGGGGAATTGAAAGTTGTTCACAAATGCACTTGTAAGGGTGTAGAACCCCTAATTGAATCCATGAAGGAAGAACATGTCATGGATTTTCTCATGGGACTCAACGATTCCTTTAATCATGCTCGCGGTCAAGTTCTGCTGATGAAGCCTATACCTGATATCGATGAAACATTCTCTCTTCTCCTTCAAAGTCAAATGGCACTGTTACCTACTCAGGCCTCCTCTGATCAAACCGAATCTACAGGTATTGAATCCATTGGAGGGAAATTTAAAATTAGCGGAGGATAAAATAAATTTAAATTTAAGTAGTGTGTAGAAAAAAACAAAAAATGTTAGGGAAAAATAATATAAGTTTAAGAGGGAAACTTAAATCACCAGAGATTGACATGTGTCCTCATTTAAAAATTATAATTAAATTTATCTATAGCTCACTTTTTTTATCTCTAGACGACACACAAATTCTATTATTCAAAATTAAGTTTCCTAAAACAAGAAAAAAGGGGAAAAGACGGGGCTTTTCACTATACAATCTACATTATATGGACAAGTACTATCACTCTCTAATGAAAATATTTCTCTCATTTTTTATAATTTTTGTTGTGCCTTTTTTCATAAAAATTATTGTGGCATCTAATCTCTCCTACTCGGGTATTTATTATACTATAAAAGAAATCAAGCTTATTGTTTTGCAGGACTGATGATAGGGAGAGTCAAACTTTAAAGGAGGTCCTAACTACTTATGAAGCGGCTTCAGGACAATCTATTAATCTTCAAAAGTCAAAAATTTCTTTAACAGGAACACCAACAATGAAACCAAAGATCATGTGATTGCAACTCTAGGCGTTTCTGAATGTCTTGGCACTGGTAAATACTTGGGCATGCCATCTATGGTGGGCCGTAGTAAGAAACAAGTGTTCGGTTTTCTGAGAGACAGAGTTTGGCACAAGATTCACCATTGGTCAGGTTGTCATTTGTCTAAAGCAGGGAGAGAGGTGTTTGTTAAGTCAGTAGCTCAGACAATCTCAGTATATTGAATGAGTACTTTTCTCATTCCCACTACTCTTGGTGAGGAGATGGAAAGAATGATCAATTCCTTTTGGTGGGGGTCTAATAGAAGTTCTGGAAGAGGAATCAATTGACTTAATTGGGACAAACTGACTATGCGTAAGGAATTTGGTGGTATGGGGTTTCGTCACTTCCATGGTTTCAACTTAGCCATGCTAGGGAAGCAAGGTTGGCGCTTATGCAACAACCAGGATGCTATTGTTACTCGTGTCTTCAAAGCTAAATATTTTTCTAATGGGAACTTCTTGAGGGCTCGCTTGGGCCATAATCTCAGCTATGTTTGGTTAATTATGGGGCGCGATGGAAGATCAGCGATGACACTAATATAAATATTTGGAGAGACCCGTGGGTGAAGGGGGGGGGGGGAATTCCTTTGTTACCTCCCTGGTGGTTCTTGGAACCGATGATTTGACTGTCAGTTCTCTTTTTGATGCGCATACTGGTGTCTGGGATTCTAACTTATTATAGCAACTTTTCACACTAGAAGATTAATCCAGAATTTCTTCTTTATTACTTCGGTGTCGTGACCCAACGATTCTGTTATTATGGAATCCAAGCCGGGATGGATTGTATTTTGTCTGTTCTGCTTATTATGTAGCTATGAATATTATGACTGATTCTTCTCATCTTCGCATTCCAGGTGATTGGAGTACCCTTTCGAAACTCAATATCCATCTTTGGCGTTTTGCCCGTGGTGTGTTACCTTGTCGCTCCTACCTTAGACGTCGTCACGTCCCATGTCCAGAGGAGTGCTCTCTCGCGACGCTCCCATTGAAGATGAGCGCCATATCTTTCTTGATTGTCGCGTCTTTGAAGATGTTTGGCGCAGCGGTGGTTTGTGGCATGAAATTAGCACTAGAATTTTACCAACCGAGCAATATTCTAAAGATCGCTTCATGGTTCAATTCAGAAGGAGAACTGAACCAAACCGAACCATCTAAAACAATTTGGCAAACTGAACCAAACCGCAATAACAATTCGTCGAACCGAACTGAACTATATTAACAGTTCGGTTCACCGTTTTTTAGTTCCGAACCGAACTATTTAAAAACTGAACTTTTATTAACTATTTTATTCAAACTTTTGGCCCGAACCAATCCGAATCGTTAACCGAACAACAATTTTTTTTACTGAAGATTCATTATGCGGCCGTGAGAGTTCATCTTTATCTGTCTTTATCTATATTTAATTTAATGTTTTTTCTACCATACCCATTTAGAGTTGGGTGGGTATGATACATTTTAGGCAAAATACTCTATGACACCTTTTTTTTAATTTAAATATTTTAAAATAAAATTAAATATTGAACCAATTTTACCAATTTTAACTAAAATTTATCATACCCACCCAACTTTAAATGAGTACGGGAGTAATCACCTTAATTTAATTAATTATTTTTCAGAATATATCTTCATCTGTTTTGCCTTTCCTTGCCTTAGCCGATATTCTGTAAAAAATCAACATCTCCACGTTAACCTTCTTTGCCACCACTCCAAGATTTTCGCCTTTTTCCCTTTAAATAATAACTGTTCCCAATTTTTGTTGTATTTCCGCTGTCTCTCCTTGAATTTTTGCTTAATGACTCGATCATAATTTGGGTTTATTCTTCCCTAACTTTTCTGGGTTTTCATCTTTTTAGGGCATTTCGTTGATTAACACCGTTTCACTCTCATCTTCATTGTTCAGTATTTGATAATATACTGATCAGGAATTATGTCGCTTAACAGTTTTCGGTTCTCTAACTAAACTGAGTTTAACAGTTGAGTTAGTGAACTGTGTTTAATAAAGGGCAGTTCGGTTTCGGTTTGTAACGGTTCGGTTTGACAGTTCTGTTCAGTTCGGCAATTAGTTTGAACGGTGCCGGTGGGTTTCCTCCTCTCTCGATTGCATTGCTATTTGCCAGTAACAGACAGTTCCTGAAGCTCTCTTTCATCCCAACATACAAACAAAAACAAGTAAGTTCAATGTCTCTTTCTAGGATAAGCAGGTATGTTGTCTCCGTTCCCATTCCAAACCCTAATTTCATTGTTTCCTTTTCCACTCACTCCCCACTCCCATTCATTCACAATGATGATGTTGCTCATGACACCGTCTCCTCATTCAATCGCATGCTCTGTATGGATCATCCTCCATCTGTCATCGAATTCAACAAGATTTTAGATTCCCTTGTTAAGACAAAGAAACATTACTCCACCGTTGTTTCTCTTTCTCGTGAAATGGAATTAAACGGAATTAAGCCTGATATTTTCACCTTGGGCATCTTGATCAATTGTTTCTGCCAGCTAGGTCAAATGACTTTGGCCTTTTCCGTATTGGGCAAGACTCTTAAGACCGGTTATCATCCAAATATAATAATGTTCAATACACTTATGAAAGGTCTTTGCCTCAATGGCGAGGTCCAAAAAGCATTGCACTTTCACGACCACCTAGTAGCACAAAGATTTCAGTTTGATCAAGTTAGTTATGGGATCTTGATAGATGGGTTGTGTAAAATCGGAGAAACAAGAGTTGCATTGCAATTGCTACGACAAGTTGAAGGAAAACTAGTTAAGCCTGATGCGGTAATGTATAGCACAATTATTGATAGCATGTGCAAAGATAAACTTATAATTGAGGCTTGTGATTTATATTCTGAAATGCTTGGTAAGAGATTATCTCCTGATGTTGTCACCTACAACTCTCTAATCCATGGCTTCTGCATTGTTGGCCAACTGAAAAAAGCAATTGCCTTGTTTAATGAAATGACATTAAAAAGCTTCAAACCAAATACTTATACTTTTAGTATATTGGTCAATGCTTTATGTAAAGAAGGAAAACTGAAAGAAGCCAAATATATGTTCAATACCATGGCTCGAAGGGGAGTGACTCCCGATGTTAATTGCTATAGTATGATGATCAACGGATTCTGTAAACTTAAAATGGTGGATGAAGCCATGAATCTCTTTAAAGAAATGCAAACCAAAAAGATTAGTCCTGATATAGTAACTTACAATTCTCTTATCAACGGTTTGTGCAAATCTGGGAGAATCTCTCGTGCTTGGGATCTAGTTGATGAGATGCGTAATAAGGGCCAACCGATCGATGCAGACACTTACAATCCTTTTCTACACTATTTATGCAAAAATCATCAGCTTGACAACGCAGTTGCATTGGTAAAGAAACATATAGATGAGGGTATTCAGCCAACTATATGCACATATAATATACTTATGGATGGACTATGCAAATGTGGAAGACGTAAGAATGCACAAGACATTTTTCAAGTTCTTTTGACTAAAGGCTATCATCTAACTGTTTGGACATATAATATTATGATAAATGGGCTTTGCAAGGAAGGATTGTTTGATGAAGCACTGGATTTGCTATCAAATATGGAAGACAATGGTTGCACTCCTGATATTGTAACTTATGAAACCATTATTTATGCTCTTTTTGAAAAAGATGAAAGAGATAAGGTAGATAAACTTTTACATGAAATGATTTCTAGAGGTCTATTGTAAGAGTATAATATTGAATTTTCAATAATATGGTCATTTCATAGGAACAGTATAGAGGTTCGCAGTATTGATTATTTGAGGAGTTTTTCATTTTTAATATTTTGTAGACTTGAGTGTATATCAATGAGTTAGTTTATTTGCTAACTACTATTAACTTAACTTGAACTATTATGGTAATGGTAGAAATAGTTGTGGTTATTCAGAAGGGTTCTGAAAATTTTGAGGGCAAATTGCATAATTATCTTTGCTTACTATGAAATTTTGATGACAATTGTATCTGAATGAAACTTGTTAATGCTGTCAAGGAACAGATTCGGCTTTTCTAATCTCTAACTATATATCTCTTAGTTCTTCCTTATATGTGATGTATGAAGACTTGTTTGGTGTCTGACATCAGTTTCTTATATAATAATCTTAATGCATTTATCCATAAAAATTCTATTGAACATCAGTATACATAAATTCTTCCTTCAGTTTTATTTAGTTTTCCCTTATATAATAATTTTATTGCATTTTCCCTGGAGCTTGCATTCTGCTAGTAGCTAGCTTAGGAAGAACTAGTTTGTCATTTGCATAGACTTGGAGCCTTTTTGGCATTAGGAGAGTCCAACGTCTCTCGAACACTCTAGGATACGATACTGTTGTGTGATCAAAATATTTCCTTATTTTTTTGTATAATATCAGTTGGTTCAACTGGGAACCTGACAGTCCAACGGTTGGTTCAACCCTATTTGAATCGCTCAAAATCGGGTTGGACAGGATTGAACCGCAGTTTAGCCGCTTTAAACCGTCAATTGGTCTGGGTTGATTCCTTTCATCACCGGGAGTGGAAATCGCATGCTATGTCACTTTTGCAGAGTGTAATTTAGCTGAAGCAAGTTCCACAAGCAAATGTTACGCTATGTCAAGGAAACTATACGAATATAGCTCAAATTTGCTTAAAACTACTGATATCATATTTCCTAAGTAAACTTATGGCTACTTACAGTTATAGAAATATTAATCATACACTAGGTTTCTTTCTTATATAGTTGGACTTGTAGTTGTACATCACAAGTGAAATGCTTAGCTTATCTTGCTACATGTAATGTCATAAACTGAGATATTTATAACCCGATTTGATATGATAAATAATCTACACTTCTGATGATTTGATTCTAATTTTCGCTAGAGTACTACTGGTGTATTCTTTGTCATTTTACGACAATTCAGACGAAACTATCTTCAACACCAGTAGAATTTCAATGGTTTCATGACATGACAAGCAAGAGAGGAAGAAACATGAAACTGTAAAGCATAAACAATTCAACTTTATGAAATGCTGCTTAATTGAGCTGACATGAAATTATATTGTACTGTCAGGCATAGATTTACACATATGTTGCTACTTGCTGTCATTTTAGTTGAATCGGGAAGTTGTTGCCATAGTTTGTCTAACATTTCTATTATTATTTTGTAACATACATATAATTTGTGGTGGACTTGGCTAACCTGAGTAGGGATGGCAATTGAGCTCGTGTCTGTTGGGTACCCGCAAAAATTGCCCGCAATGGACCCGCAGCCGCATAAGCCCGTTAGATGCGGGCTCGGTATATGAGCACTATATGCTAAACTTGCTTTGAGCCAAGACACCGCATATATATATATATATATATATATATATATATATATATATATATATATATATATATATATATATATTTCTAATTTTACAAAAATGAAATGACTTTTTTTTCCATAAAACACTAAATCTAACTACTGATTAACATTTTGGATGTTTATATTATATATAATTACTAGTTTTACAATTCTAAGTAAATCAAATTTAAAATAATAAATTCAAACTACTAATATTTTGGATGCTTTTAATCTACTAAATGTTATTGTTGAATTAATTGTGTAGATAGTTGTTATTAGTTGTTAGTTGTTGGTTGAGAGTTATTGGGTTGTTGGTAGTTGTATTCATTAGAGTAATTGTATTTCTCTTTATATATATATATATATATATATATATATATATATATATAGATGTAAACCTCACTCAATCAATTAACCAAATACACTTTCGATTTAGATTTTAAGTTGGTACAGAGCTATCCGGTTCGTTCCTTCTTTTCTTCTCGCTTTTTTTTCAAGTCTGTTTTTAGGGTTCCACCGCCACCTCAGCGCCGACCTACATCTCCGTGCCTTCAAAAGAAAACACGCGCCCCACCATTGAAGACAGACGCCCGACTGGCCCACCGTAGAGTAACCGCGCGCGCGTTTTGACCACCACGCGCGCTCTCACGCCGCCATAGACGCGCTTTCTTCTTGGTAGCGTGAGCTCCACGCGCGCCGCTTCTCTCGTGCTCGTTTGACGCCCGTTTCTCCGCTGTGTGTTCGCGAAGGCTCCTCTATCTGTTTTGACCTATAATCTCTTTGGGTTCCGTGTTTTGTTGGTGTTTTTACCCTTTCCTTGTGGCCGCCTTGCCGTCCTTGGTTGTTATTACGTTGATCGCTTTGTTTCTTTGTTAAAACAAGTGTTTTAGTTGCTATTCAGTCCTGCTCGTTCTTTGTTTACATTGCGGTTGTTGTTCCAACTCGGCTTTTATTCCATTATGGTCGACAATCCTAAGGAAACTAAGTCCGAGAAGAAGGGTTTGATCTCCTTCGCATTTTCTGGAACTCCTACCATCACTTCAGAGAAGTTGAATGGAAGGAATTATTTGGATTGGCGTAATGCGGTGGAAATATGGTTTTTGGGCCAAGGGATGTCCGACCATCTTGAGAAGAAGGAGGAAGACATCGCTGCCTCCGAAAGAGAGGAATGGAAGAAGGCTGATTATCAACTTTTGGCTTTATTGTTTCAGTCTGTTGAGTCTAAATTAATGGTACATTTTCGTCCTTATAGGACGTGTCATGAGGTTTGGAAGAAGGCACAAACAGTTTATGCGAATGATATCCAACGGTTATATGAGACAATTCATAATCTGGCAACACTGCAAATGTCTGATCTTGATCTGCCTTCCTATCTGAACAAGGCACAATCTATCTGTGAGGAAGCTAAGTTGATGTTGTTAAAAGAGGATGTGAAATAGATGACAGAAAGACTAGATAATATGCTTATGGTGTTTGTTCTCCATGGATTGCACAAAGAGTTTGAATCGGTTCGGAACCAGACATTGACTAATTCTGACTCCCCACATTAGAGGCGTTATTCGACCGTTTGCTCCGAGTTCCTTCTCCAGAAGCATCAGGTAGCACTAGTACTCCATCGCCAATAGAGTCTTCAATATTGATTTCTGATGTTGCTAACCGTGGAGGTCGAGGTCGTGGTCGTAGAGGTGCTGGTCGTGGCAGAGGTGGTAGAGGAAATCTCCATTGCTCTTATTGTAAGAGGGATGGACACACTCAAGATCGGTGTTATTCTCTTCATGGATTTCCTGACAAAACAGCTAATGTGGCCCAATCTTCAGGGTCTGAGGGAGACAGTATTTTCTCTACCGATGCATATAAGGAGTTCCTTCAATTTAAGGCAGCACAACAAGCATCGTCCTCTTCAGCTGCTATTGCTTCTGCAACTGTAACTCACACGGGTAATTCTACGGCCGCGCTTTCCCACTCGAGTCCCTTGGACCATGGATTTTAGATTCGGTGCATCCGATCACATATCCGTAATCTTTCACTCCTTTCTAAATTATCTCCTCCTAAAACACCTCACACCATTACTTATCTTTGATGGGGGTCTAAGTCACATGCAACCGGTGTTGGTCGAGCTTCACCTCTTCCAACGTTACCATTAAACTCAGTAGTATTTGTACCTGGTTGTCCATTTGATTTAGTCTCTGTTGGCAAACTCATTGATGATAATTTGAATTGTGAAGTAACCTTCAATTCTGATGGTGTTCATATACAGGACCGAAGTCTGAACGGCGCACGATTGGAGGCGGATCTAGGTCACGAGGTCTCTTCTATCTCCATTCAGCCCCATCCACTATATATGTCTTTGCTTGGTGTCTTCAGAGATTCTTCATCGTCGTCTTGGTCATCCAAGTTTAGATAAGTTCAAGCGCATGGTCCCTCATCTTTCACACCTACAGTCTCTGGATTGCGAGTCATGTCAACTTGGTAAACATGCTAGAGTTTCTTTTCCTAGTAGTGTCAACAGTCGAACTACTTCTCCTTTTGATATCGTTCATTCTGACGTTTGGGGTCCTAGTCGTGTTCCTACTATTTTAGGTTATAAGTACTATGTTACTTTCATTGATGACTTTTCAAGGTGCATTTGGTTGTTTTTATTAAAAGACCGTTCTGAGTTATTTAATGCCTTTCAAACATTTCATTCAGAAATTCAAAATCAATTTGGAAAGACAATTCGAGTTTTACGCAGCGATAATGCAAAAGAATATTTTTCTGCTTCCTTTAACTCCTTCTTGACTTCTCACGGTATTATACACCAATCTAGTTGTCCTCACACACCACAACAAAATGGTGTGGCTGAACGTAAACACCGTCATATTGTTGAAACTGCTCGAACACTGTTGATCAATGCCAATGCACCATTGAAATTTTGGGGTGCCGCCGTTTACAAAGATGTTATTTGATTAACCGTATGCCGCCTTCGTCTTACATTTCTAAGTAATCAAATTCCTCAGGCACTTTTATTTCCACAAGACCCACTTTATGTTGTTCCCCCACGTGTGTTTGGTTCCACTTGGTTTGTCCACGACCTCACTCCTGGTCGTGATAAATTGTCTGCACGAGCTGTCAAATGTGTCTTTGTTGGGTATTCTCGTGTTCAAAAGGGATATAGATGTTACTGTCCTAGTACACATCGTTTTTATGTATCTGCCGATGTTACTTTCTTTGAGGACACAATGTTCTTTGCGTCACCAGTCACTTCTAATTCAGTGCCACCTCCTGTGCTACCTGTACCTCTTCTTGATGTTCCTCAAGTTGTAGAACATGTCACTCCTACACAGGCTGACCACAGGTTTGGTATTACTTATGAGCGTCGTCAGAGAAACCTAGAGCCTGCTCCTCTACCTGATTCTCGTGACTTAAATCCTACTTCAATCCTTTCTTCTGCTGCGGTCCCTCCTAACACCTCCGCTGACCAGCCCATTGCAGTTCGTAAAGGTAAACGGTCCACTATTAATCCTCATCCTATTTATAACTTTTTGAGCTACCACAGGCTATCTCCTTGCCACTCTGCCTTTATTGCTGCTTTGTCCTCTATTACTATTCCTAAGAATGTTCAGGAAGCACTGTCTCATCCAGGATGGAGACAAGCAATGATTGATGAGATGATGACGTTGGAATCTAATAGTACATGGACTCTTGTCCTCATCCCACTTTGGAAAATCTACAGTTGGTTGTCGATGGGTTTTTACAGTTAAAGTCGGACCTGATGGACAAGTGGATCGGTTGAAGGCTCGCTTGGTAGCCAAAGGATATACTCAGATTTATGGGTTAGATTATGGTGATACTTTCTCTCCAGTTGCGAAAATGGCATCAGTTCGTTTGTTTTTTTGTCTATGGCCGCCATTCGTCATTGGCGTTATACGACTTGATATTAAAAATGCATTCCTTCATGGTGATTTAGAGAGGAGATTTATATGGAGCAACCACGGCTTTATTGCTCGGGAGTCGGACCTTGTTTGCAAACTTAGAAAGTCATTGTATGGTTTAAAACAATCACCTCGAGCACTGGTTTGGAAAGTTTAGCAAAGTCATCGAACAATTTGGCATGATACGTTGTGAAGTGATCACTCGCTTTTCTTCAAATGCTCACCCTTAAATAAAATGATCTATCTTGTGGTATATGTGGATGATATTGTCCTTACAGGTGATGATGAAGAGGGCATTAAACAACTTAAGCAACACTTGTTTAAGCACTTTCAAACCAAGGATCTTGGTCGTTTGCGATATTTTCTTGGGATAGAAGTTGCTCAATCCAAGTGTGGTATTGCTATTTCTCAGAGGAAATATGCTCTTGATATTCTGAAGGAGACCGGGATGCTTGACTGTAAGCCTGTTGATACTCCTATGGACCCAAATGTAAAGCTTATACCTAATCGTGGGAGCTCTATTCGGACCAGTCGATACGTAAGATTGGTTGGGAAGTTAAATTATCTCACTATGACCAGGCCGACATTGCCTTTCCGGTTAGTGTCATTAGTCAGTTTCTTAACTCACCATGTGAAAGTCACTGGAATGCAGGTTGTTCGCATTCTAAGGTATATCAAAGGATCACAGCAAAGGGCTTATCTATACCAGACAAAGGCCACACTAATGTTCTTGGATATTCAGATGCAGATTGGGCAGGAGATGCCGGTGATAGAAGATCCACTTCAGGCTATTGTGTTCTCTTTGGCGGTAATTTGATCTCATGGAAAAGCAAGAAACAGACTGTCGTTGCAAGGTCAAGCACTGAAGCTGAGTATCGTGCTATGGCTAATGCAACATGTGAACTTGTATGGTTAAGAAATTTGCTTCAGGAGTTGAAGTTTTGTGAGATTGGTCCTATGGAACTTGCCTGTGACAACCAATCCGCTCTACATCTCTCATCAAATCCAATATTTCATGAGAGAACTAAACATATAGAGGTCGATTGTCATTTCATTAGAGAGAAGATTCTCTCAGGCATCATCAAAACTTCCTTCGTCAGCTCTAATGATCAACTTGCAGACATGCTAACTAAGTCCTTACGAGGTCCTAGAATAGCATACATATGTAACAAGCTGGATGCTTATGATATATATGCTCCAGCTTGAGGGGGAGTGTTGAATTAATTGTGTAGATAGTTGTTATTAGTTGTTAGTTGTTGGTTGAGAGTTATTGGGTTGTTGGTAGTTGTATTCATTAGAGTAATTGTATTTCTCTTGTATATATATAGATGTAAACCTCACTCAATCAATTAACCAAATACACTTTCAGTTTCAGTTTTAAGTGTTATCATTTGTAATATTTAATTAATAGATACGATAAAAACAATGTCTTTTTAAATTGAATTATAATTTTTTTATGCTATTTATTATTTCTTGTTATTAAAGTGCGGATAATGGGTGCCCATGGGCACTTCGTGCCCAAAAGTGCAGGGGACGAGACTATAGTCTTTTTGCCCATACATCTTGGCTCTCGCATGCATACTACAAGATTCTCATCCATAGGGTACCCATTGTCATTCCTAAACCTGAGTGATGGTTTGAATCTACAATTAAGCATAAAATAAAATGCATGGCCTTCACAAATCCTTGCCTTCCCATCAATAAATCATCTAGAAGCTAAAGTTATGTAGCAATTTCACTTTGCTCTCTGGCATCTATATGATGTTCTAAGAGACACAATTGTTCCTAGCATGAAGCCATGCAAAATGGAGCAATTGGTAGATTGTTTTAACCAATCTCATCTATTCTCATATCCAAATTTATTACACTTATTCTCTCATGCTTTGTCTCCTTATTGTACAGTTACTTCCTCAGCAAACATAACAATGGCTAGATTGTTTTAACCAAAAAGTATTTTGACAAACTTCAAAGACTCCTTGGTACAAATATTATATGTCATTCATAGAGGCCTTTAGCAGGTACGCCTGGATCTATTTCTTAAAGGGCCAAGTCTGAATGATAAGAAAATGAGTTTCCTCTTCCATCTAGAAACTCATTTTTACAAACTTGTTTTGGAAAGTAACCAGAATGATCAAGCAATTCAAAAGATGGTTTATCATGAATTACTATATATGAGAATGGGATTGCTGCAATTTGGGATGATTTAAAAGCATGCATGTAGTCTGATATTGATATATGAACTTATGTTATTACTAGCAATATACTCGTGCATACGCACGGGTGTTTTCGCGTTATTGTTATTAATGTATTTAGACATAATTTAATTAGTCTGAACATTACTCAGTGAAAATCAAAACAAATTAAAAGTAGATAAACAAAATGTTTCAAATTGTAATTGAGTTAGTCCGAAGACTACCCGTAAACAAAATGGCTGTATCTTTCTATAATAGTGGCGCTCCCATTGGCGCTTTCATTGCTGCTCTCGTTGGCGCTCCCGTTGGCACATCTGTTGGCGCTCCTGTTGTTGCGACTGTTGGCGCTCTGGTTGCTGCTCTCGTTGACGCTCCTGCTGGCGCTTATGTTAGCGCTTCCAATGGCACTCCCGTTGTCGTTGCGGCTCACGAAAAAAGTGGATGAATTTAATTATTGATTTTTTTAGGAAAAAAATTTGGATTTTTTGCTAGCGGTATCGTTTATTTTGACTATCGGTAGTGATTAAATTAATTGACTTTAGTAGTTTAGAGTAGATTAAAGTAAATAATAAATTTTAAATGATTTAATATTAATTTTATTAAGTTTATTTAATTACTGATTTTGTAGAAGAAATAAATTTAAAAATAGTGTTTTTTTTTTAAAAAATTGACTGCGCTCGTTAGTGCGGCAGGCGGCACACAATTTTTGTTGCGTTTGGTGCTCCCGTTTGCACTTCTGCTGCTCCCGTTGGCGCTCCTATTGGCACTTTCGTTGACATTGTCGTTGCTACTCCCCCGTGGCTCACAAAAAAAGTGGATGAAATTCAATTATTGATTTTTTTAGAAAAAATTATTTTAGAATTTTTGCAAGCGGTATCATATTTTTTTTTACAAATGGTAGTGGTTAAATTAATTGATTTAGTAGTTTGAGTAGATTATAGTAAATAGTAAATTCTACATAATTTAATTAATTACTGTTTTTAACAAAAAATTAATTTTCTAAAAAAAATTGGGTAGTGAGTATTTGATTATGTTGATAGTAAAGAAAAGTGAAAAATGTGAGAGAGATGAAAGAGAAGAGTAGGTTTTAAAGTGAAATAAAAAAATTAAAAGATGATATAAGAGTGGGACCCACTAATGATAAAAGTGAGTGAGAGAAAAAAGTGAAAGGGATAATATAGTAATTTTGGTGGTGGGTTGATGGTATATATTTATAGTAGATTGATCTTGATTTCTAACTATGATCGTAGTTACTAGTTAGAAATGTAGGAATGTATTTTGATGCACGAAGCAGTTACAGATGTTTCTGTCTCGATTAGTTTCTATAGTGATTTATTGTTGTTGAGTATTTGATACAAATTATATGTTTTCATCATGTGGTTTGTGTTGCTTCAGGGGAAGCAAGTGGTGTTGGTCATGAAACTGCATGCATATCATATTGGAAGAAACTTGGATTATATAAATTCAACCTACCAAGGTGGCCTGTTCCTACTCATAAAAATATATGAATTTCCTAAATGAATGTTGGGGTACCAACATCTACAAACTCATTTCTATTTATTCAGTTTATGCAGAATAAGAAATGGAAGGTTCTGATGTTGTATTGCTGGAAGACCATTCAATTGTTTTATGTTTCTGGTCGGTCTTAGCATCCTTCTGTATCTTAATGTTATAAAATCGGTAAGTAAAATGTTGGGATATTCAAAGGTAGTAGTGTTATTAAACTCGATCGATATCGACCTGGTCAAGACACTGAGTCAATGGGTCATTGGTCAGAACCAATTGAACCGTAACATCTGGGTACGTACTATATATCAAGTTGAGAAGTATGCCAAGTATCCCTAAAAACAGAAAATTGTTGTAAACTTCTCTTATTTTAAGCTAGATATTGCTGGGATATTCAAATATCGATATTGTTAGACTAGATATCATCACTCGAGTTTAAACCCAAAACATCGCAGTTGCGTGTGTAAGTTTTAAGTTACAATTGCCACTCCATTTACAAACAAAAACAAATTTAGGCAATTGACTCCTCTAAGTAACTATCCAAGTAAATGTGGCAATGAATAGAATTTGAGATTACTTAACACTTGATTTGTTGATCAAAGCATCTCAGAGATAAATTCTATGTCTGCACAATTACACTGAATTTGCAATCATCAAATTTTTCTTCCACTAACCCCAAAAAGAAAAGAAAAATAGAAAAGCAGAAAAGTGAAAAGATAAACCAAAGAAACAAAAGTGGGGTAGGAGGAAAATAAATAAAAAAAAAGTAGCATCAATTATAAAAAGTGTACTATTTAATCAAATCTTGTCAGAATCAGAAGAGGCAGGAGAGGTCCAATATTTCTTGACAGCAAATAAAAGTTTTTCTCTTTCAAGAGGTCCATCTTCATGGTCAACAATTTGACTCTCCCAATTCATTCCATTGATTATACTCTTTACTTTCACCAATATATCAACATCATCTCTAATTATAACACTTCCTTCTGGTCTTAGAATCCTGTCCATTTCTAGTAATATGTCTTCCAATTCACATCTACATACACAAATAACAGCTTATTAGATTTTAAAGGATTTTAATCTAATAAGAATGTTGCCAACAATAATCATAGGGTACTTTATTCCATATGACATGTTATGATTTATAAACAACACAAAAATTAAAGTGATTTTTTTTTTTTGAAAAACAACTGAAACAAACAAGCTTAAAATCTAACATTTTTTAAATTTATTTACACTTTCAGTTAAAAATGTATCCATACCTGTGATTATAAAGGCTGAACACTGAATCAGCATGAATTAAGTCATAAGTTCTTGGATAAGTAGACATAGCTTCACACCTTCAACATAATTAGAAGCCAAAATAAAAGCCATTTAGAAAAGGTAAGACACAGACATGTAGACACTGATTTTAATCTTAAATCAATCAAAGTGTCAGTGTCGATGTCCGGCAGGATACGTGTCGAACACCAGATATGTCTTTAATCGAATGTGTCAGCGCTACAGAGATAAAAACAAGAGATTATTACTGAGTGAGTGAGTGAACTTACCAGTTATGATACATTCCAATCAAACCTCTTTCATAAATTGCACCAAGTGAATCAACCTTAGCTTGAATAGGAACAACATTCATAACCCAAACAGGATATTTAAAAAGTGAAGCTGCAAATCCACCTAAGTAAGCATTCATATCTAAAAGGTTTCTGTATCTTCCAGCTTTTCCAAGTTGATTATTAACTTTTTTATAATATGATACCCTTTTGTTCCATAGAACATTATCTTTTGAGAATGTTTCAGGTGTTACACCCTTTATTGTTCCTTTGAAAATCCTTGGTGGAGTTGATTTTAGTCTTTTTGGCCAATTTTCTAATGCCCCACCAGCTGTTTCTTCTTCGTTTGATACTTCTGGTAGTGGATTTAAACATGTTTGCATTTCTGTGTACCTGAAATGATTATTAAGATAAATATATAAAAATCAAGTGTAGAATATTTAAATAAAAGAAATCAACTAAAGTCCCTCATTGGATAATAATGATATGATTTTATATATTGTTTAAAAGAATAGTAAAATTTTCACCATTTGTTTAGTTGAATGCAAAAGAGAGAGAAAATAAAACACACTATTGTATTGTTTTTTTCAAGTTAAATAAAGAGAAAATTGAAGGGACCCTTAGGGCTGGTAATGAGTCGAATTTGAATCAACTCGACTCGATTTAATAAAAAACGGCTCAGTGCGTAACTTGAATCGAGTTTGAAATGAACTTTTTTCCAGCTCAAACTCGACTCGACTCAAGCTCTCGAGCAACTTAGTTTAGTTTGATAGATCGACTTACATATAGAGCCTGTTTGAAATTCCTTATCAAAAACAGTTTTCTAAAATTTTAAATGAACAGACTTGTTCTTTGTTAAATTTTAAAAAATAGAATACAGTTTTTAAAACTCAATTCAAACAGACTCATAGTGTTTAAGTCACACATCGAGTAGCATGGGATGCAGAATACTTAAGTGTCTAAGTCACACATCGAGTAATATAATGAAGTTGAAACAAAGTAAAAAGTGATTAGATGCATGTGTAAAAAAGTTTACACCGACAGTGTAAAATCATTGAACTCAACACAAGGAACAATGGGAAAATGAAACACATACCAAGCCTTATCCGGATTATTCTTCTGAGCTTGACAAATAGGTCTTTTAGAATTGCAATCCAAATGGTTTTTAGCTTTTTGCCAAATAGCAATATCACCCTTCTCAACCAGCTTATTCCAGCATAGGCTTTTAGCTACTTTCTCAATTTTGGTTTGTTCTTCATTCAAATCTTCTTTAGTTCTTTCCCAACCTTTCCAATATTTCTTCCAACGAATTGGTGGACCAGATAGAATCCAATATCCACCAGGTCGTAGAATTCTATCAACTTCATTTAGATAAAGTCCATCTAATTCAAACAAAAAAAAATCAATACAAATTAATGTTGAATCATGAAGCTTCATTCCTTTGTTTGCTTCTTAACTATGCTTTTTATCCTCTAGGAGAATAAGACCATATTAGATAAAATGTTCGTTTGGATAAACAGTTTAATTAAGCGCTTATAGTATAAACGATTATATGCGTTTATCATATAAGAGTTTATGCATAAGCGCTTATATGCACTTATCATATAAATAAAAGATATAATAATGTTAAATTGTTTTTTTATAAGCTATATTTAGTTGTTTTCATAAACTTACGAAATTAATTAAAACAACTTACGAATATGTCATTTTCACAATTTTTAAATTGACACGTTTTCAAAAGTGATCAACCATAGTGAGATAAAAAATTCAAGTACCAAAAGTAAGGTTTACTATATTTTAGAGGTTTAAAAACATTTTCTTTGCATATAGGTATTCGACCCCACACTGATGATGTCTAGAGGAAATAGCTCTAATTAATCCAGAGTTCCACAAAAGGTAAGTGAAGTATGACCCTAAATTGTTCCAAAACAAAAAGTTGAACTTGAGTACTAGTCAAACCCTTCTGTTTAAATGAAGTGTGTTAACCACTCGACCCGAACCTTGACGATAAGTCTTAAAAGATATTTAAACCTTCATTTACTTTTTATTTTGATAGAGGCCTAAAAAGAGAGATAGAATACCATATTCAGCCCATGGAATGAGGCAACGAGAACAATGAGCCATGTCAAAAGCTCTTGAAGGGAAAGGCAATCTCTTTGAGGCTAAGACACCAATCATAGCAGGAACTCCTCTTTCAAGAGCAAATTGAACTTGTGCTTCATGTGTATCCCTTGGTGCTATTGACACTGTTAATATGTCACGTGATAGAAGATATGCTCCCCAACTAGCAACCTACACCATCATAATTTAACCAAAACATCAGATGATTTGTCCATATAATTAGTGTAAAAAACTTTTACACCACACACCAATCATATAAAATAACATGTCATTCAAATTAAAAATCTTTTTCTTACTAAAAGTCATTCATTACATGAGTTATGATTAATAGTAGACACAGACATGAATATCGGACACGACACAAACACATAGACACTGATTTCAATTTAAGTACAAGTGATTAAAGTATCTGTGTCGATCAAATAGCAGATGTTTTCAACCGAAAGTGTTGATACTACATAAGTTGTCGGTATCAAAGAACTTTATCCTGATTACGTATAACAGTTAAACTCTTTTTACGGAGTATATTAAAAAAATGGACTATGTAAAGAATATACAGAAGATGACAAAAATAAGATAATGATTACTTCCTTTAAAAAAGAATCACTGATAGTTTTTATTTTTGTCTTTTTGGTTTTTTTAATCATAATAGACATGTTTAGCAATGTCTAGTGGATGAATCGATTCACTAATGGAATCTTTTAATCACGTGACCTGCACAGACATTTAATGTTTATATGTGAACTTAAGAATAGTATAATAGGACACCACAATAGCATTGATTAAAGTTTAATTCAATAGTATAATATTTATAATATATTTACATATTATATAGGATTATATTATTAACTGTGGTTAGTGACTGATTAGAGAAATGTCTCAAAAGAGAGAAATACAAAAACAGAAACTCGCATATATAATAATTAACCATGTTGGATTATGACATTTATAATGGGACATCACAATAGCAATAGCAATGATTCTAAATCAATTCAATATAATATTTGTAATATATTCTATCAGATATGTTATATTATATTACATTATACAATTATTTGTGGTTAGTGACTGCTTTGAGAAATGTTTCAAAAGAGAGAAAAAAACAAAAACAGAAATATAATATTCAACCATGTTGGATTGTGACATCAATATGCTATTTTTCAAGTCACTCCAAGGTACAATTGGGATATGTTCAAATATTTATTATAAAATGTTTGCAATCACATGACAAAGATATAGTAGCATTAATTATTGGGGTTTTATTTTTGGTACCCCCCTCATCATCTACCACAACCCCATAATATCCCAAATGGACAAAAATACCCCTACTTTTTCCCAAAAATTACATGGTTTTGTTAAAAAAAAAAAAAAAAATTTTTAATTACCTCTAATTAGAAAGATTTTGAATTACTCAGAAATGAGGTAATTAGGCTCACATTTATGAACCAGGAATTACCTATTTCGAGGTGAATTCAAAATTACAATTTTTTTATTTCAAACGAATAATTTGCGCTAAAAAATCGGTTTTTGACAACATACTCGATCGTAATGAAACCACAAACCATTGTGTTTAAAAATCAAGAATCAAGACTTCTGTAAGGGACTTCTTACGGGACTACTACGCCTCAAAATCCCAAATTCCATCGTTTACTATTTTTTACGATTTTTTTAATTTTTCATAGTCTCAAAAAATCTAAAAAAATTTGTATAGCCTTATTTTGGTTTTGTTAGATTTTTAGTGGTGTTTTTATATTTTTTTAGAGTAGTTTTGACTATTTTTAGTAGTCTATTAGTAATAAAAATTAAACAAATCGTATATATACGCACCGCCCGTCCCTGGATTGGCGGGATGCCTAGATGTCGCTCGCTTACCTACTTCACGTGCTTATTTTGGTCATTTTTAGACATTTTAGACAAAAAAAATTAAAAATTTGAATTACCTTTTTAGAGGTAATTCAAATTTTTCATGATTTATGAACCGGAATTACCTTTTTTAGAGGTAATTCCGAAATTTTAATTTTTTTTGAACCGGAATTACCTTATTTTGAGGTAATTCAGAAAAATTTAAATTTTTTTTTTTTAAAAAAGGCAGGGGTATTATTGGCATTTTTGGGTTTATGGGGGTGTGATAGGGAATGAGGGGGGTACGAAAACAAAGAGCCTAATTATTGTAGATGCACCACAATCTAGATCTCCTAAATAATTTTTTACTAAAAATTGGAGAAAATATATAAAAAAATAAAAAGGCCAAATTCTGAATGGAATTTTGATTGGTCTTTCATGAATTTTTAAAAATATTGGGGTAAATTGTGCATTTCTAGGCACACTTTAAATAAATAAAAACACATGCAGTGTCAGAATACTTCTATTTTTTGTCCTTTAATTAGTATATTACTCCTTCATGAATGGCCCAAACAAAACATAAGAATCAGAGATCATCATTCCTGTCTCTAGTCATAAAAATTTTCCACCAACAATGCCTTTTTTTTCACTATAATGAATAAGTTAAGACCATGATGGGTAGTAACATTTTTCCCAGTTAAAATATTATGAAAATTCAAATAATTAAATGAATGTACACAACTAACTTTATTACATTTGTAGCCACATTTACGTGCTCTGCATTGTTATCACATAAAAAGCTTAAAATTATCATTATATCGATCCACTAAAATATCCTAAACATGGAAAGCTACATCCTACATATGAGTATCAAGTTTCACCAAAAAAAAAAAAACATATGAGTATCATTACTATTCTGCCAGACAGCTACACTTGTTTTGGATCCATTCATTCAAAAATGTTAATTAAGAGAAAAATACAAATTACATGACCCCATTACAATAATTTTTCAAAAACCTACCCCACATGAAGACAAATAAGGTTTCAATGTCAAACATTGGATGGAATCTAGTGCATTCATGTTTTTTGTTTTCTTAATTTTGAGATGATGATAACAAGAGCATTCATTCATTTTTCTTTTCTAGTCAAATAAATAATTGGGATAAAATAGTCAAATGGGTTGATTAATTAACATAAATAAAATAAATGCCTAGAAAAAATACAAATAAAATTAACATATGCTTTTGATTCAGAGAAAAACAACTAGTCAAAAAAATATAAATAAAATTGCCTATTTTTTCAATGAAATCATTTTACATTGGCCAACCAAAAGCTGTAGACGTACGTGGCCCATAGGAAAAATAAACTGCATCATTCTTTTTTTTTTTTTATCATAATAATACAGCGTCATCTTATCCTAAAAGGAAAAATATCATCTTGATTTCATCAAAAATAAAAAAAGATACTCTCATCTAAACAAAAAAAAAAGGAAAAATATCGTGTGACTAAAATAAATACAATGACTTGTCAAAAAAAAAAAATACAAAGACAACGTGAAAGACGGAGACGTTTCAAGAAAAAAAATATAAGTAATTGAAGTATCGGTAACCGACACAATACGTATCAGACATAGAACATGTCTTCATCAAAAGTGTCGGTACTACAGAGATATTTACAACGTCACATTGTATTGTATGTTTTGATATCTTGATTTTCTCAGATTTGAAAATTGTAATCCATAGGTTTTTATTAATTACACTTTAGAAATTTTCGTTCTTTATTGTTTTTCTCTAATTAAAAAAATTTAAATGAGTTGGCCTTCGAGACTCACTAAACTCTAGAGTTAAAACCTCAAAACTCGTTGAACATCAATAAAAATACTTCAACAACTGGCAGATACTTTTCTTAGTTTAGCTCTATAGTTTTTATAACTAACCATTTCAAACCATCTATGTGGCAAAGTAAAGCAAAAATACCGTTCATACTAAATCTAATTTTATTTTATTTTTGCTAAAGCATACTAAAAACAATTAAATCTAGTAAAAATACCACCAAAATATTAAAAAATAAAACAATGACAAAGACGTTCCAAGAGATGTCTTTTTAAATAGAAAAAAATTACTCCCTTTATTTCAATCACTTTTTCAGTTTATTCGATAAATGATATATCTACTTTATATTATAGACTAGATACATCATTTATTAGATGAAACTAAAAGTGTGTTTTTTAGTGTATAAAGTGGAGCGGAGGTAGTATTATTTATGTACTTAAACGGAGGTACAAAAAGTAAAAAAATAAAAAAGGAAAAGAAAAAAGAAAAAAAAAACGTACGTACCCCACAGCCGGTATCAACGGCAGTTCGAATGCCACCATCTTTAAGATTAATAAGCTTTCCAATATCATCAATATACTTATCAGCACCATCTGGAAACATAGTACCACCACCAGGAAAACGGAACTTATCACCGTCATAACGGATCCAATTCTGAACTGCTTTTTCAACCGTTAAATGACGGTAAGGAACGTTAGCATACCAAGCCATATCTCTACTTGTTGGCCAAGCAAAAGGGTTTTTGTAACCGTACGGTGCCGGAATACGGCATTTTAGAAGTTCTGTTTTCTTAGGACAGTGTCTTTCACGGTATATCATTTTATCACGTGGGTAACGTAGTGAACGTGTGTGGTCTTCACAAGGGGTGTAGTCAGTAAATGAAGGGGTGCAAGGAGGAAAGTGAAGTTTTGTTGAGGTTTTGGAGGTTGAAGTTGAAATGTCGTCTGTTGCGTTGTGGTGGGATAAGAAATCTAATGTTTTTGTGAAGGTTGAGGTTGTTGTTGTTGTTGGGTTTTGAGGGCATTGAGGTGTGGTGGTTTTTTTGGTGGTGGTGGTGGTGATGGTGGTTGTGCCATGTTTGTAGGCACCTAGGAGGTAGGAAATGATGCAGAGGAAAGCGATGAGAGAGTAAAGGTTGGATTTTTTGCAGTTGAGGAAGTAAGTTGATTTGGAGAGTTTGTAGGGTTTAGGTGGAGTGGTGTCGCCGGCGCCGGGCATGGTGGTGAATGTGGAGATGGGAGTTTGTGTTTGTGTTTGTGTTTGAGATAATGTTGTGTATATATTGAGGGGAGTTAGTAGGTGGGTGGTGACTGGTGAGTGTTTGAGGAAATGCTTGTGTGAAGAGATTTGAGATTGAGATTGAGATTGAGAGAGAATGGGAATGGAATGGGATGGGACCGGATTTCGAAGTGGGGTATTTGACTATGAGTGTTGAGCCAATGGGTTTGCTTCTTACTATGGTATTGGACTATTGGCTGTAATTATGTTGGGAAGAGGTAAAAACAGTGGAGAAACTGAAACTCCTGTTTTTTTAACTTTCTTAACGTAGACGTCGCTTTGTCCTCCATACATTCCTCTTGTTTCCATGAAATTTTGGGGGTTTTAATTTTCGTACCCCCCTCATTGGCCTCTATACCCCCATAATACGATTTAATACTAAAATATTCCTGTTATTTTCGCAAACTTCCCGGAATCATCACCAAGAAGGTAAATCTGTAGTCATTTTTTTAAAAAATTTCGGATATATATTATTTGGATGTTTCCGGATGAAAATGTTTGAGTTGTTCCCGGATTTATGCTTATCAACATAAATCCGTAGAATGTTAATTTAACACTACGGATTTATGTTGTTAGCATAAATTCGGAGTTATTTATTTTAATTCATACGGATTTATCTTAGATAGATAAATCCGGAGTCATTTATCTTAGTCTCCTTCCTTCTTATTCTTCTTATTCTTTTACTTCTTCTACTTGTTCATTTTTATCTATTTATCTTTCTGACTTGTTCTGTTACTTCTCAATACTTGTTCATTTCTGACTTATTCTTTTACTCTCTTGTACAAGCGTCATTGCGTTGAAATGGAGTTCCTTTTTTTCTTTGCTGTTTTGTTTTTTTGTTTATTGTTTTTGGGGAATGAGTATTGACTGTGGTTTTGTTTTTTAATTGGTGAAGATAATTCTGATAAGCACACTGTAAAAACTGACTACGGATTCATCTCCTATTGATGTTTCCGTAGTCATTTTTACACTCCGTAAACATCTACGCAAGATGATTCCGCATGAGACGCCTGTAAATTCATCCAAAATTTGACCCTAAACATCAATAGGAGATGATTCCGTAAAAATGCAAGAATTTTTCCCAGAATTGACTACTAAACATCAATAGGAGATGTTTAGTAAACTTTCCCAGAGTTGGAATGTTTTTGTTTTTAGTAAGGGCAAAGTTGGAAGTTTGGCACAAAAGGGGGGTATAGGGTCTAAGGGAGGGGGGTACAAAGATTAAAACCCAAATTTTGGTAGGAATGCAAACGGGGCGGACACGGGTATCAACTACCCACTATCCGCCTCGTGCCCATGCGGGTACTCACGTAGTAGATATAAATAGGTATTATTTTTTGGTTTTTTTTGTACCCCCACCAAGTTCCCATATACCCCATCAAATAGTGAATTATCAAAATGCCCTTTAAAAAACCTTTTTTTTTTGACAAAATTACACGAATCGTATATATCTCTTTTGAGACATATATACGATGTGAAATCTTTAGGCATTGTATATATGTTCATTGTGCATATATACGATTGGTGCGTTTTAAGTCAATCGTATATACGCACAATGAACATATATACGATGCCTAAAGATTGCACATCGTATATGTGTCCCAAAAGATATATATACGATGGGCTTATTATTTGTTAACAGTTGTGATTTTATTAACGGTTATAATTTGAAGTCTCGTGATTTGATTAACATCAACGGTGTAGATATCTTGGATAAAATAAATGCATATAATTACAAAAACGCGATATAGTAATAGATACATGTGTAATACGTACTCCGACTCATTAACAGAGTCAATAATATAGAACCAGAGAGAGGACCTCCTCCCGCCTATCCTTGTGCTCCAACTTTTTAATCTTCTCTTTGACATTTTTTGTCACATGTCAATGACACAATAAATTTGTAGCAGAAGAAAAGACATCAAGAATACCAGACATACAGCCGAGATCTCTGTCTGTCAAGAAAACCTGAGGATGAATAGAATGCAATTCACAAATATCTTTCAGCTGCTACAATACCCAAGAAAAATGAATAGCAAGCTCCTGTCCAAATAGTAAAATAAAATAAAATGTACCTGCAAAGCAAAAGAAATGAAAAATGTCAACCGTGGGTTGCCTCCCACGCAGCGCTCTTTTAACGTCACTAGCTTGACGGTTAAAAGGACATTTTTGCTCAAATTGGATTATGAAGGACCAAAGCGGTTCCCTTCTCAATATTTTCACCCACATTATAAATCTTTAGCCTTTGGCCATTGACCTTGAATGGTCTGGTCTTTTCACTCCAAATTTCAACTGCACCAAAGGGGAATACCCTAAGGATTTTAAAAGGACCGGACCATCTTGATCTTAACTTTCCTGGAAACTGTTTTAATCTTGAGTTGAAGAGCAACACAGGATCACCTACTTTAAATTCTCTGCGGATGATATGTTTATCATGCCATTTTTTTGTTCTTTCCTTATAAATCCTGGCATTCTCATAAGCATCCATCCTTAGTTCTTCCAACTCATTCAGTTGAAGTTTCCTTTTATCTCCTGCAAGACTCATGTCTAAGTTGAGGGTTTTGATTGCCCAATAAGCTTTGTGCTCCAGCTCAATTGGAAGATGACAAGACTTCCCATAAATCAGTTTAAAAGAAGTCATTCCGATGGGAGTCTTGTATCTTTGTCCAGAAGCCTGCAGAGCATCATCAAGCTTAACCGACCAATCTTTTCTAGAGGTAGAAACAGCTTTTTCTAAAATTGACTTGATTTCTCTATTTGACATCTCAACTTGGCCACTAGTGCGGGGTGATACTGGTGTTGCAACTTTATGCTTGACCCCAAACTTTTGTAATACTTTTTCAAATTGTTTTGAAATGAAATGAGATCCCCATCACTTATAACCACTCTTGGGACCCCAAATCTTGGAAAAATTATCTTTTGAAAAGCTTTATGACCACTTTTGCATCATTAGTTGGAGAAGCAATGGCTTCGATCCATTTAGACACATAGTCGACCGCAACAAGAATATATTGATTTCCGAAAGAAGATGGAAATGGTCCCATAAAATCAACTCCCCAGACGTCGAAAATTTCAACTTCCAAAATGTTGTTTAGTGGGCATTTCATTTCTTTTGGAAATGCTCGATCGCGTTGACACTGGTCACATTGAGATACAAAACGATGCACATCTTTAAAAAGAGATGGCCACCAATAACCAGAATGAAGAATTTTAAAAGCAGTTTTCTGAGAACTGGCGTGGCCACCATAAGATGAAGAATGACAAAACCCTAAATGTTACTTACCTCGTCCTCGGGATGCACCTTCGAAAATACCATCCGACCCTCTTTTGAAGAGATAAGTGGTCATCCAGTAGTAGTGCTTGATATCATGGAAGAATTTCTTCTTCTCTGGCGATAGTTCAACCGGAGGCAAAGACTCGGTGCAAGGTAATTCAAAAATCGCATACCAAGGTGCTTCACTTGCACCAAGGAGAATAGGCGATCATCCGGAAATGAATCATCAGTGTGTCACTCATTCTCGCTATTCTCTTGCAACCTTGACATGTGATCACCACAACATTTTCAATGCCTTTTTATCTCTTATCTCCGTGTCAAATTCTTGGAGGAGCAAAATCCATCGAATCAACCGGCTTGGCATCTTTTTGTTCAACAAATATTTTATTGCCGAAAGTGATCGAATAGATGATGATTTTGGACCCCACCAAGTATTACGAATTTATCAACGGCATAGACTATCGCCAATAATTCTTTTTCTGTTGTGGCATAATTAACTTGTAGCCGCCCAAGGTTCTACTAGCATAGTAGATAGCATGCATCTTTTTATCCTTCCTTTGACCAAGAACTGCCCCAACTGCATAGTCACTTGCATCGCACATTATTTCGAATGGAAGATTCCAATCGGGTGGTTGCATAATTGGGGCAGTGGTCAAAGCCTTTTTCAACCTGCAGAATGCTTCTAAACAAAGATCATCAAAAACAAAAGCTGCATCCTTAAGGAGCAAGCTTGTCAATGGCTTAGTAATCTTGGAAAAATCCTTTATAAACCGGCGGTAAAAACCCGCATGACCCAAGAAACTTCTTACCTCTTTGACCGAAGTAGGAGGTGACATTTTTTCAATGATTTCAATTTTTGCTTTGTCAACCTCAATACCTCGTTCAGAAACTAAGTGTCCTAGAACAATTCCCTCTCTCACCATAAAGTGACACTTCTCCCAATTTAAAACAAGATTCACTTTCTCACACCTCTCAAGAACTTTTTCCAGGTTAGCCAGACAGGTAAGTAGAGAATGAAAGGTGAAAAATTTGGAAGGAAAATTATTGTGAAAGACAAACAATTTATTTTTCTGTACTTGTAAAAAATGTTTCACCACCTCTTCTATTTTCTCTACTTTTCACTTGTAAACGAGTTGACTAATTTTAGCTTGAATTTGGAAACAAAATGAGTGCAATTACAAAAGTGGATTTAGTGGCTTATTTAGTTCGATTTAGTGTTAAGGCTATATTATTTTGCTTTTTTTTACACCTACCCCATCCCCTCATACCCCCACCCACCTTGTGAATAGACCAAAATACTCTTGCGTTTTTACAAAATCACAATTTCCTTACATTAGTGGTCATACCTACGATTGACCACCAGTCACTCGCATATACGCCACAGAAACGTATATATGATTGCCCTAAAATTCCACCACTGCATATACCCCACCAGCACCCTATATACGATCCTTCTTTTTTTCCCATCGTATATACCCCTCTCCAGGCGTATATACGATTACCCAGAATTCAACCACTCGCATATACGCCCAACAGACCATATATACGACGCTTTTAAGAGTAAGCATCATATATAGGCCCCTTTTTATGTAAATACGATGTTAATTTTTTTTTTCTAATTTTTTTTCCTTTACTTGCAGTGTTCGGTAGGAACCGCAATGATAGGGATAGGGACTGTCGTCCGAGTCAGAGAGGTAGATGAGAGGTAACTCCTATCACAGACAGGCCAGAGTCATCTACTGCCCCGAGTACGAGGACTCAGAGGCATAATCAGCTGCATGCTTCAGCTAGGAGACAGAGACATGTTGACCCAGCTGAGTATCAACCTGAGCCACAACAGCATAACCCTCATTATCAGGACGATGGGGAGTTCTATCTTGGGGATTATCTCCAACAGACTCAGCAGGAGGATTGGTATAGGGAGAGGCCGGCTCCTCAGTACCATTCTCAGCCTCCTCCTCAGTACCATCCAGAGTCTCCTCTTTACCATCCCCAGCCTATTCACTACCATGCCTGTCATACCCCAATTTTGTCCGACTAGTTGAAAATCAAATAAAATTGTATTTTTGTAAATACCCAATTTTAATAAGTATTTTTCTCGTTTTCAGAAAACCCCAAAATAGGTGTCTCGTTGTGTAGGTTTCAAATTCTTATCGCATGCGCGTGTCGTTTCTAATTGTGTGCGCGTTGTGATTGTACGCGTGTTTATCTTATTAATGGTTATCTCTATACAGTCAAATAATTAAGCTTGTCTAAATCTTTTTTTTATTACAATACAAAATTACATGTTACACATCAAAAAGAAAGAGAGAAAAGGTCAAACAAAATTTTTTAACAAGGTATAGGCAGAGAGAGACGTTGCTGGAAGTTATTTTGAGTTGCAAGCTCAAGCTCTTTCACCTTGTCTCTTTGGCTTTTTCCCAATTTGGCTCAACATTTCAGCTTTGGCAGCACTACTACCTTGCCTCAGCTGTTGCCCTTGCTGGCTGCCTGCATTCTCAGCATTGGTTCCCCATGAGTTTTGATTCCCTGCTCAAATGCCTCACCTACACCACAATAAGAGCACTATTAATACATCTTCACAGAGCAAGCATAAGGGGGAGGAAAACAGCAAACGAGAAACACAAACACACGCAAAACACAAACACACAGCAAACACAGAAACAAATACAAACACACAAACACAAACACACACACACAAACACACAGAAACATACACAAATACAAACACACAGAAACAAAAACACACACAGAAACCCAAACACACACAGAAACACAAGAGGAAGTACATTTGATTCAGAAAGAAGACACAGTTGAAAAAGATGATTCTCAAGAAGCAAAAAAGACCATTACAAATGATGTCATTCCTTTGAAGGTTCCAAACAACAACCCTTTCAAGAAAAGAAAACAAGAGGAAGCTTACCCATCACCATGGCGAACGCGCCGCCGTCACTGCCGCCGTGGCCTCCGGCGAGCTCTACAACGAAGACATCACCATAGACCACCGCCATGACGATCTCCGGCGAACACCACCACCACCGTCGTAATCTCCAACGTGCAACACCATACTCCCGGACTCTCTCTCTCTCTCTCGCGCTCACTCCCTTCTCTCCCACTCACGGTTTCGTTTCTCTTTCTCTCCCTGAATCTTCCATTTCTCTTCTCTTCCCTTCTCTTTGTTTTTTTTCTTCCCAAACCTTTTTCTCTCTGGTTTTGAACGGCTGAGGAGAAGAAATAGGGTTTCAATACCTTATTTGTTTTTTTTTACAATCACATTCCATCCCCCCTTGCTCAACCCGAAAATTGGTTTTGGAAAGCCCTGAAATGTGAAACCGAGTTGGGCTTTACCAGGTGCACCCCCCTGTTTATGCTATCCCCTTTACTATTAATTACACCTCGTTTTACTATTTCACCCATTTTCTCGTTTTTACTTAATTCTTAAAAAACCAATTGCTCTTAAACAAAAACTTATAAATAAATATTTTCTTCTAAAATATAAATAGGGGATTAGGCCGGTTGTACAACTAGGTTAATCAGTGTTCTAGGACGAATGAGCTGTACAGTTCAAGAATCCTAGAATACCTATTCTAAAATCAAACGTTGTTAGTAGTCTTGTGAAGTCTTCGCTTGCATGATTATTAACAATGAGGTCCTAGTGGTGATCACTTGGAGCCTTTGCTCAATTGATCACCGTGAATGCCTAATTTTCTTAAAGATTTTCACTAAATCAAAAACTTTGTTAGTAGTCTTGCGAAACCTTTGCTTGCATGATTATTAACACTGGAGTGCTAATGGTGGTCACTTGGAGCCTTTGCTCAATTGATCATCATGAAAGCTCGATTTTCACAATTAAACAAGATAAAAAACAAAAACCTTTCCTAGACAAACCAAGAACTACGTAGCTTTGAATTCTCCATCGCACCAGGAGATACGTAGGAGCGAGAGGCCAACTCTCGTCAAACGCCAAAAATAGAAATTTTCATTAAGTTTTCTCATTCATCTTCAAACAAGAAATAAATAGGCAAATCTAGGTATTTTTCAAATCAAACGTTAAAACCACACACTTAGTTAAAGGTTCCCTTTCGGTAGAAAGGACGTGTGCGGTGCTAGTACCTTCCTCACACGTAATCGACCCCCGAACCTATATCTCTAGTTTTCAAAAGACCATCCGCCTTGTTCAAAAGACCTTTTTTCAATGTTTTGGTCTTAAAACTAAAATATTGGTGGCGGCTTCAAAATCTTTCCACGTTGTACATCGAGAAACCCAAACCGGATTTTTCGGGGTGCAACAATGCCCCGCCTCCCGAGTATCAACAAGAGCATCAGGAGCAGCCTCAGACTGATATGTCTTCCTCAGACTAGTCTATGTCTGAGCATCAGGAGGAGGAGCTCCAGGAGGATCAGGCGCATTAGGAGGAATCAACCTTCTCTCTTCACTGACCTGACAGATCATGTATGCAGTTCAGTACTCGCTGACGCTGTAAGTTGTATTTTTTTGGGTAAATATATCTTTTAACGCACATAGTCTACACTTTTTGTTTACATCATTTATTTATTTTTAATTCAGGAGTATCAGCGTGTTGTCAAAGTAAGGGCTAATGGAAACAAAGTCCATACTGCATCGCATCTCTACAAGATGCAGACCCTACTCAAACAAGCACCACGGTGGTCGGGACTCTCAGATCGCCCCACTTCTCCAGACTGGCCCCACTCCAGATGGCACTCAGAGACTTCCTCATTTCACTTACCATTTGGTGAAATGACGATCACTCTGGATGACATTTCTTGTCTGCTGCATCTTCTCATCCAGAGGAACTATGTCACACCTCCTACCATTACTGTGAGCTCGGAGTATGCCACACAGCTTGCAGAGACATATCTGGGTGTGTCACACATTGAGGCTAGCGCCAACACCCGTGGGGTCCGTGATTTTTTGATTGGTCGATGCGATGCGCATTTTGAGTGTAATCGCGAGAGGGGGTGACATGACAGATTGTTGTGAGGGCTTATCTACTTACTCGACTTGACCCAAAGTATCTTCACTACGAAGACTGGAGACAGGGCTGAGGCTAAGTGGATGATCTACCTGCATGATCTGAGTGCAGATGTTCTTGGAGGCTATGCATGGGGTGCAGGTGCACTAGCTGCCATGTATGAGTCCTTGAACACTGCGTCTATGAGGCTCACGCAGCAGTGTGGAGGGTATGCATGCCAGCCTATTTCAGGTACACATGTTAACTTCTTTTTTTTTTTAAATCACACTGACTTTGGGTAAAAAAATTTAAATTAAATATGTTGTTTATTTTTGCATTTCAGGCTTGGATTTTGTGGTATTTCTCTCGGATGGCGGAGAGGTTGCCCGGTCATATATGGGGTGCGGAGCCACTGGCTGGGCGCTTTAGGAAGAAGAAGTGAGACCACCTGAAGCTAAGCCACTACAGGAGGATGATTGATGAGCTGAGGCCAGAGGATGTCTGCTGGCGGCCATTAAGGAGCACAGGGATGGTAGACCCTTTGAGCAGATCTCCCTATACAGAGGCTTCATCAGCTGGGCTAACTTCAGCGTTCCCTACATGCCTGATAGGTGTCTCATGATGACGGTTTGGGGTACCGTCAAGACATCTGCGTGACCTCTCTCGAGAGGTCGTCCGAAAGTCATCTCGATCTGCGTCTTTTCAGATCACCCACTTCATGGCATCTGTGGATGACATCCTGCGCACTACTCGGTTTGCTCAGCGGGCGGATGAGACTGTACCTAGGTACTTAGAGTGGTACATTTCGTGCATCTATCCCCAAACTATTACCGGCTCCACCATCACCAATAGCTGAGGACTGGACACCCTCCCCAGAGCTACGATACGACGATGCTGAGTGGGTGAGGGAGATTGTGATCGCTTGTAGGGAGGGGATTCGTGATGGCGAGATCACACGTGGCGGTCGGGCGTATCGGACACTCCATAGGCTGGTGGGAATGACACATTCGGATGACATTGCACAGGCCCTTAGACGACGGGGACAAGGACGAGGGCGACGAGGAGGACGTTAGAGATTTTGTATTTGTAATTTGATGTATTTGTACTCATATTACTTTGATGTTGGCACTTTATTATTACTTTTATTCGGTAGTTATATTTTACGAGTTTGCATAAATTTTTGATTTCATTGATTCGATAAAACAAAGTTACACAATCGATAAAACATAAACAACTACAATTAAAATAGACAGATAAAAAAAATACAATAGAAACTACTGAGTTGGTGGAGTTAATCGACGAAGGATCTCAGCGACGGTCCTTCCGTTTCGACGACGCATGATGAATGTAACTCTTCCATTTAAACGTAATATGAATGGACATCATGTCTCGGACGTCATCCTCGCTATTGACATCCATGGTAAACCAGTAAATACCTCCATCAGTCGTTTCCGGTTTTCGATAAACGATACGAATTATCTCATGCTCGTTGTTCTCTGGTTGAACCATCCGCAGTAGTTTCTGCTTAAGAGCAGCAAATGATATGCAATGTTTCAACCTACACGATAAAATATCTCTCCCATCGAAACCTATACCATCATCTTGCAAGATGATGCCCTGATGATCAGCGAACCCCATATTAGAATGAACGAGAGTGAGGGAAGAAGGCTCGTAGTATGACATTAGCGAAGCCTGCATCATCTTCACTTGTGTTGTGTGATAGAAGGTAGTTGAATTTTTGGTGTGAAAATTAAATAGTGATGGTGGGAGTGGGTATTTATAGTTGAGGTCAAAGATTATCAACCGTTGATTTTGTCGTGCAATCCACACCGTTGATCAACTTTGAAAGTGAAATCATGACCGTTAAATTTTTTTTACAGCTAAAATAAATAAATAAAACGCATTGTATATATGTCATTTGGGACATATATACAATGCTAATTTTTACCACATCGTACATATGCCTTAAGAGGTATATACGATTGGCCGTGTAATATGCAATCATATATACTTCTTAAGGGCATATATACGATGTGTTAAAATTAGCATCGTATATATGTCCCAAATGTCATATATACGATTAGCCTTTTTTTAAAAAAAAATACATTACAAAGGGCATTTTGGGGTTTTCAATTTTAGTGGGGGTATATGGGGATTGAGTGGGGGTACCAAAAAAACAACCCTATTATTTTTTGGTCAAAAGTGAGATGGCCTTTTTTTTTTGGACCCCCACCCATTCCCCTAACACCCCCACCCACCATATGAAAAGACCAAAATACCCCTGTCTGTTTACAAAATCACCATTTCTTCACATAATTGGTCATACCTACGTTTGACCACATTCACTCGTATATACGCCAGAGAGACGTATATACGATCAGCCCAGAAATCTACCAATCGTATATACCCCACCACAGCCCTATATACGACGAGCAAAAATTTACTCACCGTATATACCCTATTCAGGCGTATATACGATTAGCCAGAAATTGACCACTCGCATATACCCCCAGAAGACCCTATATACGACGAACAATCAGTAAGCATCGTATATACACCTGTTTTGATGTAAATACGATGAGCAATTTTTTTTTTTTTACTAATTTTTTTTCCTTCGCTTGCGGTGTCCGGTAGGCATGTAGGAGACGTGAGGTCTCTCCGATCGAGAGAGAGGGAGTCATCATCGCTCCGAGCACGAGGACTCTGAGGCATAATCACTCCATGCTTCAATGAGAGACAGAGACGAGCACAGCCGACCCGGTGAGTATCACTGAGCCGGTGAGCACCATGACGCACTCGATGATCACTGGGCTGGAGCTTTCTATCTTGGGGATTACCTACAGCAGACTCGGCGGGAGGATTGGCATAGAGGAGGCCGATTTCTCAAGATCATTCCCACCTACTCCTCAGATCATCCACAAAGTATCTCGAAGACGATGCTCAACCGCTTCATTACCATCCCCACCTCCCCGAGTATGTCAGGAGGAGCGGCCCGGTGTCGATACTTACTACTCGCACTACCAATGTATGAGTATCGGGAGAGCGACCCAGCAGGATCGGGGGCATCGGGAGGAGGATCGGCTGAGCCTCACCGAGGCCTCTCTATTCACCGATCCGGCAGATCATGTCTCAGATTCTATACTACATTGACCGGTAAGTTTTACATTTTTTGCTTAAATAATTTATTTAACTCACATAATCTGCACTTTTTTGCTTACATTATTTATTTATTTTTATTTTAGGAGTATCAGCGTGTTGTCAAAGTATGGGCTCATGGCAACAAAGTCCATACTAGACTCCATCTTCATTACCCCCGACCTACTTCAACGCACCACCGTGGTCGGGGACTCAGATTGACCCCACTTCTCCGATCGCCACGCCACGAAGAGACCATGAGTTCTTTGTCGGCTTTTATTGAGAGACGGCACTCGAGACACTTCGTCATTTCACTTGCCATTTGGTGAGATGACGATCACTCTGGATGACGTCTCTTGTCTGCGCACCTTCCCATCAGAGGAACTATGCCACACCTCCCGCCTCACCGTTAGCTCTGAGTTTGCCACACACACTTGGCGAGACATATTTGGGTGTGTCACGGGTTGAGGTCGCTAACAACACCGTGGGGGTCCATATTACGACTTCAAATGGGTGGAGCAGGTTTATGAGCGTAACTTGGAGGAGGGGTGACATCACGATTCTTTGTCGCCGTGGCTTATCTACTTCGCCGCCCGACCTACACGGTATCTTCACTACGAAGACCTGGAGATGTGGCCGAGGCTAAGTGGTTGATCTACCTGGATGATCTGAGTCCAGAGGTTCTTGGAGGCTATGCATGGGGTGCAGGTGCACTAGCTGCCATGTATGAGTCCTTGAACACTGCGTCTTTGAGGACTACGCAGCAGTGTGGAGGGTATGCCTGTTGCGTTTGTGTAGTAGTATGAATTTTCGCAATTATAGTGCAAGTATACACATCGTACAAGTAATAAAGTGGATATAAGTAAGAGATCGTTCCCACGAGGATTGATTTGCTTTTAAAGTTCAAGTTTCAAAACACAAGAGAATCGAGTAGCAAATCGGCAATAAGAGTTGATTGTAAAGCTAAAGATGTAAATAAAACAAGGAAATTAAAGTTGGTTGTGAATATGGATGAGAGATGAGTTGAGTTGTTGCATGCAGATAAATCCTTCCTAGTCAGACGTTATAACGTTTAGACGTTATGACGTTCAAATGTTAATCTGTGTAGACGTGGCCACGTCACGACACGCTGTTGCAAAAAGAGCTATGCTTTTCAAAGACAAAACGCCGAGTTTCAAGTACAAGAAATCCTATGTCTAGGTTCTAAATAGGCCCACTCTGTATTTTAAGTACCCACAAAGAATGTTCTATGAACTATTATCCATTCTATGTCTAGATTTAGATAAAGATGCCTAAATGTCTTTAGTGCATTGTTCATTCATATAAATCTTTGATTTCTTTTCATAGACCATGTCTGTACCTATGAATCTACCCATTTTAAGAGGCCAACCTCAAAACAAGTTTTGAAAATATTATTACGCAAAGATTTAAAACGGGCAACGTTAACACTTCATAACATTAACTAGAAATTCATTAAAAGCAATTCAACAACTCAACTACAAGGTGTTTAGCTCATGCCGAGCATCTTTCTGAGAATGAAAAGGATTTAAAATCCTAATACCATACATAACGTAAAAGAGAGCTTCTGCAAAAGATACACCTAAGCAGCTTTTAAGCATATACGCTGTATAGACGTTACAACGTCTGAGCTTTACAAAATGCAGAAATAAAAACTAAGTTCAGACAAGCAAAATACAGAAGTCTGTTTCCAGATCTTCTTTACAAAACTAGTTCTGAATTTAAATGGAGGGATGGTGAGGAAATGAAGATGAAGTGATTCTGAAGTTGGTGGAAGGGATGATGCTTGAGAGAGAGCTGAGCTGAGCTTTAAATAGCCTCCTTGCTTACGCGTGCTGATGTCACTTGCCCACCTACCATATCTGTTTCTTCTATTTTTCCTGACACTGTTCAGAGCTACAGAGGCTTTGGTGCGTCACTCATGGGGAACAGAAAATCTTCTGACTTTTATATCTTTGACTTATCATTGCTTAGCGCCAAAATGAAGATCTTTTCACCCTCTCTCCGCTACACTTTAGTAGGCGTGGTGAGAGGACGTGGTAACGTTCAAAGACTAATTTCTGCACAAGCACAAAAAAGCATCAAAAGCGCTCTCAAGGGCACCACACTGGTGCCTAAATGCACTGATTTATCACTTCATCTTATTTATTTACCAAAGACTCAGAAATTACATAAAACTAGTTAAATAACCTTTGTATTGCTAGAGAACTTGCATGACTTATTCTTTGAATGAGTATAAATAACTCATATAAATATGAGTTATCACACCCCCAAACTTAAATCATTGCTTGTCCTCAAGCAATCAAGACAACAGCAAAACAAAGCATGAAATCAACTACACTAGCAGGTTATGCTCTTACTCAATCAACAGATCAAAAATTCATTCTCAAGGGGCTAATTTCTCACGCACTCACACACCACTTGCATGATTAAATTCCAGATTCATTAAAGCTCAAAGTGAGTGTGTGATCTCTGCATTTAAATCTTCCTCTAGCTAGTTCGTAAAGCTTGATTTTGGCCTATGAAAGAGTGGCTTCCCAAATGGTGACAGTAAAACATTTTTCAAAACAAAGAATAGGCTAACATTTTCACATAAGAAATGGGAGTTCCTTTGAAGCTTGACAAAGGGTCTTAATTGGGTGCTAGGACTAGGTTAGTGCAACTAATTTATTGACTCACACACGCAAAAAAAAGGACTGTAACCCCCTCCTTTCTGAGCAACTCTCTTTATTTTGCTCCATTTTGGAGTTTTTGTTTTTTTTTTTTTTTTTTTTTTTTTTTTAAGGAGTGCTCATGATTTGTTTCTGGTATTACAGAGATTACATGTGGATTTTCCACTTATTTGTATCAACACACTCTTTTTGGTATTTTTGGGAATAGACGTTACAACGTTTATAGGTGAGACGTTGCAACGTCTGAGCACACAACACTACACACACGGCAGACGTTATAACGTTACGGGTAGACGTTACAACGTTGCACTCACGCTACACCTGCACTTAACCATCCTACAGTCTTTGCACCCAGCCTTAGTACGACTTGATTTACCCCCAAACTTAGCTTCTACTGCTATTCTAGGTTTTTAATCAAGTTTTATTCTCACCAAAGTTTACCAAAACTAGCTTCAGCACAAAATATTCCCTTGCTAACTAGATTCCTTCTTAAAACAGAGTTTGTGTAGGAGCAACAATCAATTCTTTTCATCTAATCATGCATAGGTTACTCACACACACATTTTCACTAACCTTAGCCCAAAGAGAATTATTTTCATGCTTGACAGAGTAAGAACCGAAGCTACTTATGCATTTGATTTCATGTATAATCACAAACAGGACTTAAAACATTGAAACATTGAGATTTCCCCCCCACACTTAAAGTTGAGCAGTGTCCTCACTGCTCAAAGGGAAATAGCATGATTTTTTTTTTTTTAAGGGGGGGTTCTCACACAGAACAGAAAAGAAACACTACGAAATTTATCATTAAAACAAAAAAATTAACAAAAACTACAACTATTATTGAAATTAATGGGGGACTTACTTGTTTGATGCACCAGACCTAAGCCTTCCGCTTTGTCTGGTGGGTACTGCTGCCTGCCCTTCTCCTTTCTTTTTCTCCTTTTGCTCTTTCTTGACCTTCACTCCTCCTTGCTCAGTGGTGGTGGTTGTTGTTGTTTCATCAGATTCTTTCTCTTTTGTACTTGCTCCAACACTTCCACCAAAAAGACTTGAGGCTTCAAAGAATCCTCTTTTGGCCTCCTCCCACATTCTCATTGCTAGATCGCGGGGTTGACTTGCATTGGTTCACTGGGATCACCTGGGCTTTTTCCACCTCTGGCTCTTTAGACGTCACCACGTCTGATGATGATACTCCAGTTCCAAAGCAACTGATCCCTGGGCTTGCTTCAACAAGTGCTCTGCTAGCTTCTATGTGGCCTCCTCCATTGCTTGCTGTTTGACCTTTTCCAATGCAAACACGTTCATTGATGACTTGCATTTCGCAAGTTTGGTCGCGACCTCTTTTTCAAGCCAGACGTTACAACGCGTCTGCGAGCAGCGCTCTTCAAAGAATAGCGGAAGGGGCGCGAGAAGCTTGATGAAGTGGCAACGAATGCACCACTAGTAGCGATGGAGCAGGATTCCCGCAAAGACTTTTACTTTTTCTTTTACAGAAGCTTCGCTCGAGTGTGTGTGGTGGTCGCAACTTCCTCTTTTCTCCACTCCCTCGAGCTTGATTTGACTCAGCCTATATCTGTTGTCTCTTCTTCCTTCCAAATGGATTGTATGCAAGTGCGTTTTCACTCTGGTTTTCTTGGGAGGGAAATGGGTTGGGATTGTGGGTTGCTTTCGTGTTTGTTGGTTGAGACGCCGCCACGCCCCGCTTCGGGGTGATGATTGCTTTTGTGTTTCGTGGTTGGGGGGGGGTGGTTTTGTTGTTGGTTGGTCTTGAGCCTTGGATTGTGGGGTCTTTGGGGTGTTTTGGTTATGGGTGGAGGTTCTTTTGGTGAAGGTGGTGGTTGTGTGGTTTGTGGGGATTGTGCTTTGGGGCTAGGTGTTTTGGATTTTTCTGGGCTGGCTCTTTGTTTGTTTGAATTCTTTGGGGACTCACTTTCAGTCCTTTCACTCGAACTCCCTTTTTCCTCGTGGCTCTCCTCTTCTTCCTCTTCACTAATTACCTCCATGCTCACTTTCTTTGACTCCTCTGCATCACATTCAGAAATATCATCTAAATCATCAGAATTAAAATCTTCCTCACTACTTACCTTCTTTTGTTTCTTTGCTGGGCTCTGCCTCTTTGGTGGGCTTCTTGCTCGCTTTGCCCTTCTCTCTCTGGTGATCTCTCCTTTGGATTGTAGACAATGGAACATCATCTTCATTTTCTTCCTGCATCCACTCAGGCAATACAGGCTCTGCAATTGCTTTCTTTCCCTTAGACACCTGGGCAAATACCTTCTTTTGCCACTCGAATTGTTCTTTGATGAACTTGGCCAGGGAGTTCTGTCTTTCCTCCAGACGTTGTAACGTCTGAGCCTCAACAGAACTTGCGGAAGACTCGCAGATTTCACCCTAGGTGAAATTTTGTTGAAAAGGGGCCTTGAGGTTGCTCCTAAGTTTCGAGGCTTCTATCTCCACTCCTGCCTCCATGCACAGATCAGTTATCATACAAGGGAAGTACAAATATCCATCCTTCCTGTTCTTCCATTTGTTGAGCTCGCGGTTGATCAGCTTCCCAACCTCCACTTTGTCTCTTGACATGATTGCATCAATCACAATCATTCTCTCCTTGTCAACCCAGGATGTGTGAGAGGTAGGAATTAAGCAGTGCCTTATGAAATGGAACCAAGTGTTGGCTTCATCACAAAGGTATTTCTTCATTATCTTGAACTCGCTCCCATGCTCACCTCTTCTTTCCCAGACAGCACCTTCAACACATATCCTATCTTTAATGGCATCCATTTCAGCCAACCCAACGCTGCGACGGTTGCGAGAAAATTAGGATTGGGGTTTTCTTGACTGAAACCCCTTTCAGGAAGTAGGGCTTTCTTTTTAGATGGGTTTGGTGTTTGGGGATGGGGGTGAGGATGAACTCAGTCGGCATGCTTGCCTTTCCTGCAGGACTTGGTGGTGATTGTTTCACTTTAGTCATGGTGTTTGTGTGAGAAAATGTTTGGAAGGGAATGGGGTTTTCCGGAAATTTTAGGTTTTCAGAGGAAGGGATGGTAGGTTTTGGTTTCAGAGAGAGATTAGAAAGAGGTTGCAGGAGGTGGAATGGTGATGAATGGTTAGATTTTTATGGGGAAGAGGTTATGGGGAGTTGAGAAATGGAAGAGTGGAGTAATGGAGAAAGTAACCGATTGATTAGACATGTTAAGTGAGGGGATGACGTCGTGGTCAGTTACCACGTTCATGGTTCAGAGGGAAATCATTTCTGCCACGTCATCATTTACGCCTTTGACTTCATTTAAATCTGCCTTGACTGCCCAGACGTGCCCACGTCTAATGCTTTCTGAGACGTTATGACGTTTACCCTCTTATTCCTGCAAAATAAAAATTAAAAACAAAGAAAAATTAAAAATCCTTGGGTTGCCTCCCAAGAGCGCTTGCTTTAAGAGTCTTGACCGGACTTTTGTTTCTTTCATTCAAGATTTGTTGAAGGACATTTGGATCTTGTCCCTCTCTACATGCTCTCCATGATATGGTTTCACACGTTGGCCATTAACTTTGAACATGGTGTTTGTCTTTTCATCAAATAATTCCACGGCACCATGAGGATATATCTTCATTAATTTGAATGGACCTGACCATCTTGACTTCAACTTTCCTGGGAACAATTTCAGCCTTGAATTAAATAGCAATAATACCGCCTTCTACCATTCTCTCCTTTGAATTCTTTGATCATGCCACTTCTTTGTCTTTTCCTTGTACATTGCTGAGTTTTCATAGGCATGGTGTCTAAACTCTTCTAACTCATTCAATTGCAATAATCTTGCCTCACCAGCCTTTGCATGATCCAGATTTAATTGCTTTAATGCCCAATAGGCCTTATGTTGGAGCTCAATTGGCAAGTGACAAGCCTTACCATAAACTAGCTTGTAAGGAGACATGCCCAATGGTGTTTTGTATCTTTCGCTCAGCCAGGCCCAAAGTGCATCATCCAAGTGTAATGACCACTCCTTTCTGTTGGGACCAACCATCTTCTCAAGTATTCTTTTGATCTCCCCTGTTGGATATTTCGACTTGGCCCTTTGGTTTGGGGGTGATAAGCTGTAGCAATTCTGTGTTTCACTCCATACTTAACCAAGAGGTTCTCAATCAACTTATTGCAGAAATGAGAGCCTTCATCACTCGATTATGGCTCTTGGAGTACCAAACCTTGTGAATATATTCTTTTTCGGGAACTTGCTAATGATTTGGCTTCATTGTTTGGTAATGCCACCGCTTCAACCCACTTTGACACATAGTCCCAAACTACTGTAATATATAGATTCCCATGGGACATAGGAAATGGTCCCATGAAATCCATTCCCAAACATCAAACAACTCTACTTCCGAATGCTTGTGAGTGGCATCTCTGTCCCGCTTGATATATTCCCTGTTCTTTGGCACTTATCACATCTTCTTACCAACTCATGTGCATCTTTGAATAAAGTTGGCCAATAGTAGCCTGATTGTAGAACCTTTGCTGCTGCTTTTCTGGTACCTCCAAAATGTCCACCATAAGGTGCTGAATGACATTGTTGTAGCACATGGAGTTGTTCTTCCTCAGCTAAACACCTTCTTAGTAACTGATCTGGGCACATTTTGTACAAGTATGGCTCATCCCAGAAATATTGCTTTGTAGTGTGGAAGAATCTCTTCTTTTGTTGGTGGTTGAGTCCTACAGGCACAATCTTGCTAACAAGGAAGTTAACTATGTCAAGGCATACCATGGTGCAGTAGTATCAGACGTTATGACGTTTGACGAAAATGTCATGGACGTGGTAACGTCTTCAACTACTGAGGCAACTGATAATAGTCTCTCATCAGGAAATTTTTCTTTTATCTCTTCTTCACCTGTACCTGCATCAACATTCTCAAGCCTAGAAAGATGATCAAAGAACTTGGTTCTCCACCCCTTTTTGTCACGAATTTCCAAGTCAAATTCTTGGAGGAGGAGAACCCATCTAATAAGCCTTGGCTTTGCATCTTTTTTTGAAATTAAGTACTTAATGGCTGAATGATCAGTGAAAACAATAACTTTTGCACCCACTAAGTAAGATCTAAACTTATCAAATGCAAACACAATGACCAAAAGCTCTTTTCATCACAGTATAATTCAATTGGGCATCATCTAAGGTTTTCTTGGCATAATAAATAGAATGAAAATTTTTTCCATACCTTTGCCCCAATACACTCCTACAAAGATAATCACTTGCATCACACATCAACTCAAATGGTTTTGACTAACTGGGGTGACTATTACAGAGCAGCGATCCAAGGCGATCTTCATTTGTTGAAAGCTTCATGACATTGTTCATCAAAGTTGAAGACGTTGTCACGTTGTAACAACAGCACACGTGGGGTTTTGAAATTTTTGAGAAATCCTTGATGAACCTTCAGAAACCCCCGCATGTCCTAAGAAACTTCGACTCCTTTGATAGTTGTGGGTGGAGGTAACTTGTCAATAACATCAATCTTTGCTCTGGCCCACCTCTAAACCTTTCTTTGATATTACGTGCCCCAATACTATTCCTTCTTGTACCATGAAATGGCATTTTTCCCAATTGAGCACTAGATTGGTTTCTTCACACCTTATCAGAACTCCTTCCAAATTATCCAAGCATGCCTTGTATGAATCTCCATAGACTGAGAAATCGTCCATGAAGACTTCCATGGAATTTTCAATGAAATCAGAAAATAGGGCCATCATGCACCTCTGAAATGTTGCAGGAGCATTACACACCCCAAATGGCATCCTTACAAAGCAAAGGTACCATAGGGACAAGTGAATGTTGTCTTCTCTTGATCTTCGTGTGCTATGGCTATCTGGTTGTAACCCGAATAACCATCAAGGAAACAGTAGAAATCCTTGCCTGCGAGCCTATCTAGCATTTGATCAATGAATGGAAGAGGGAAATGATCCTTCTTTGTTGCTTTGTTTAACTTTCTGTAATCCATGCATATCCTCCAACTCGCATCGCCCTTGTTGGAATTAGCTCATTTTCTCATTTTTACCACAAGAACTCCTCCTTTCTTGGGTACACACTCGAATGGACTTACCCAGAGCTATCACTAATAGGGTAGATGATTCCCGCATCCAACCATTTGATGATTTCTTTCTTCACCACCCTCATTCATTATGGGTTCAATCTCCTCCGCTTCTTCAATGTTATTCTTGGCATTCTCCTCCAAGACTATTCTATGCATGCAGTTGTGGGATCGATACCTTTGATGTCCGCCATTTGCCGACCAATTGCCTTTTATGTCTTTTCAGGGTAGTAATGAGATCATTTTCCTGCTCTAGAGTGAGCTTGGAAGAAATGATCACTGGCAAAGAATCATTTTCCCCTAAGAAGACATATTTTAAATGATCAGGTAACACCTTTAGTTCCAAGGTGGGTGGCTCTTTAATGGAAGGTACATTCTTCTTCAGATTTGATTCCTCTTGCCCTAAAGATTCATACCTCTTTGTCCATGACTTTGGTGCAGGGGGCTCAGACGTGGCCACGTCTGCGTGACGATGACGTTACGCGTCTTGAGGAACAACTTCTTCTGCTAACAATTCTTGTATTTCATTACTGCCCAGAATCTTCTCCAGATGATCATTGTCTTTGTTGAACTGCTTTTGGACAATATGATCAATGGCAACCACATAAGAACACTCCTCTGTATTTGGATCTGGATACTTGAGCGCATTGAGGACGTTGAACTTGACTTCTTGGTCATTGACTCTCATGATTAATTCTCCTTTCTGCACATCAATGATTGTCCTTCCAGTAGCTAAGAATGGTCTCCCCAGAATGATGGGAACTTCCTTATCTGCATCAAAATCCAAAATAACAAAATCCACTGGAAACACAAACTTGTCAACTTTAATCAAAACATCTTCTAATATGCCTTCAGGATAAACTCTGCTTTTATCAGCTAAAGTTAAGCTTAAAGAAGTAGGCCTGACAGTTCCTATACCAAGTTTGTCATAAATGGACTTGGGCATCAAGTTGATACTTGCTCCCAAGTCACATAAAGCTTTGCCAATGTAAAAATCTCCAATGGAGCATGGTATAGTAAAACTGCCAGGATCCTTGAGTTTTCTAGGAAGCTTATTTTGCATGATTAAACTGCATTCCTCAGTTAGAGCAACAGTTTCAAATTCTCCTAGCCTTCTTCTTTTGGTGATGATGTCTTTTAAGAACTTGGCATAATTTGGCATCTGCTGTAATGCCTCAACCAAAGGAAGGTTGATGTGTAAATCGTTTTAGTATCTCCGTGAACTTTTGAATTGCTTTTCTTCATGAGCTTTCTTCAATCTTTGAGGGTATGGTGGTGGAGGATACTCGTGTACAATTCAGGTACGATTTTAATTCTGGTTCAAAGTTAGACGTCAGAACGTCCGGGTTGGACATCACAATGTCCGGAGCATCTTTCACACCACTTGAGCTTGCCTCTTTTTTCTTTCTTTTTCTCTGATACTTCTTTTTGCTTATCCTGCACTTCTTCATTCACAGGTATAGGTGGTTCAGGATATTCAGTACCACTTCTTAAAGAAATTGCATTTACCTGTCCATTTACCCCATTATTACCATTAGGGTTGGATGATGATGGTGTTTCTGTTGTAGAAGGAAGAGTTCCATTCTGCCTTTGAGTGAGAGCTGAAGCTATCTGCCCAATTTGGTTTTCCAGAGTTTTGATTGAAGACTCATGAGTTTGCAAAGTTGTCTTACAATCACTTATGAAGCTCTTCATCATGGCCTCCAAGTTGCTATTGTTGTTATTCTGCACATACTGCCTCTGTTGTTGTTGAGGAGGGAATCCTGGAGGTATTGCAGGAGCAGTATTGCTGGCATTCAATGCATTGTTGTTTCTCCAACTGAAATTTGGATGATTTCTCCAGGTTGAATTGTAGGAATTGGAATAGGGACCATTTCCTTTGCTCTGAGAGACAAAGTTTACAGATTGAGGGTTGTAGGGACATTCCTCATACACATGTCCTTCTTCACAATAAACACACACTACTCCACCGATCGGGTAGGTTCTATCGATGCAATGATGCATTCTCGACGTGGCCACGTTTGGAGTACTCAAAGTTTTGATCATGTTGGTTAGGGTAGCCACTGAGCAGAAAAGAGCGAGAACTTCACTTATCTCATGAACACCGCCTTCTTCCCGTGAGTAAATCTATCGGATGGCCAATGAGAGTTGTGGGTGGCTATGTCATCAATGAGCTTGCATGCCTCGTAAAAGGACATGTTCGTAATGACACCACCGATGAAGCGTCAAGTATCAACCTTGTTGGTGATCTAAACCATTATAGAAAGTCTCCATTTGGATTACTCTTTGGAATGCCATGGTGAGGGCACATTCTTAGTAATTCCTTCCATCTTTCCCAAGCTTGAATAATGATTCCCCTCCCTTTGTTTCAAGGAAGTGATATCATTTCTTAACTTAGCATTTTTGTTGGGAGGAAGTATTTGGCAAGGAATTTCTCCGCTAGCTCATCCCAAGTGTGAATGGAATTTGGTTCTAAGGAGTTCAGCCAATTTTTAGCTTTATCCTTGAGTGAGTATGGGAAGAGCTTCAATCTAAAAGCATCCTCTGAAACTCCAGGGATGACAAAGTTGCTGCACACATCCAGAAATTGTCTCAGGTGAGAATATGGATCTTCTTGAGGGAAACCTCCAAATTGGCCTGCAGTTTGCAGCATTTGGAACATCATTGGCTTGAACTCAAAGTGACCAGTATGTAGGGTTGGTCTTGCAATGCCTGTTTGTAAATGAGCGAGTGGTTGAGAGCGGCGATAATCACGCATAGGCATGTCCCTGTCATTGACCATGTCTTGTGGTCCTGCATTGATGAGTTGCTGCCTTTGGTAATGCTCATCATCAACAATGATTGTCTCTGTATGAGTTTGTGATCCACGACCATGTCCTCGACCTCCTCTTGGTGTATGTCCACCTCTAGAACTAGGTGTTATGCTCGGACATGGTTGGGTGTTGCTCTTGTTGTTGCTTTGCCTCCTTCTTAACCTTTGTTGTCTCCTTAGTTGTGCGAAAGTTCTTTCAGTTCGGATCAAACTCGTGTTGATTCACTCCTTGGTTCAGCTTGAACTAGAGCTTGAGTTGGAACTAAGCATACGCTGTAACGTCTACTGCTCAAACACGAAACAAAGAAACAACACAGTAAAATCCTTTCAACTTGTGCTTTAATACTTTTGAACAATAAAAGTTTTACAATCCCACTAATGGCGCCAAAAACTTGTTGCGTTTGTGTAGTAGTATGAATTTTCGCAATTATAGTGCAAGTATACACATCGCACAAGTAATAAAGTGGATATAAGTAAGAGATCGTTCCCCACGCAGGATTGATTTGCTTTTAAAGTTCAAGTTTCAAAACACAAGAGAATCGAGTAGCAAATCGGCAATAAGAGTTGATTGTAAAGCTAAAGATGTAAATAAAACAAGGAAATTAAAGTTGGTTGTGAATATGGATGAGAGATGAGTTGAGTTGTTGCATGCAGATAAATCCTTCCTAGTCAGACGTTATAACGTTTAGACGTTATGACGCTCAAATGTTAACTGTGTAGACGCGTGGCCACGCCCGAACGGCTGTTGTAAAAGAGCTATGCTTTTCAGCACAAAACGTCAGAGTTTCAAGTACAAGAAATCCTATGTCTAGGTTCTAAATAGGCCCACTCCTGTATTTTAAGTACCCACAGCAATGTTCTATGAACTATTATCCATTCTATGTCTAGATTTAGATAAAGATGCCTAAATGTCTTTAGTGCATTGTTCATTCATATAAATCTTTGATTTCTTTTCATAGACCATGTCCTGCACTTCTATGAATCTACCCATTTTAAGAGGCCAACCTCAAAACAAGTTTTGAAAATATTATTACGCAAAGATTTAAAACGGGCAACGTTAACACTTCATAACATTAACTAGAAATTCATTAAAAGCAATTCAACAACTCAACTACAAGGTGTTTAGCTCATCTTTGAGCATCTTTACAGAATGAAAAGGATTTAAAATCCTAATACCATACATAATGTAAAAAGAGCTTGAGGCAAAAGATACACCTAAGCAGCCTTTTAAGCATATCTACTGTATAGACGTTACAACGCCCGAGCTTTACAAAATGCGAAATAAAAACTAAGTTCAAACAAGCAAAATACGTAAGTCCGTTTCCGCATCTTCTTTACAAAACTAGTTACGAATTTAAATGGAGGATGGTGAGGAAATGAAGATGAAGTGATTCAAGTTGGTGGAAGGGATGATGCTTGAGAGAGAGTCGAGGTGAGCTTTAAATAGCCTCCTTGCTTACGCGCGCCGATGTCACTTGCCCACCTACCATATCTGTTTCTTCTATTTTTCCCGACATTGCTCGTAGCTACAAAGGCTTCGTGCGCCACCATGGGGAAACGAGAAAATCTTTCGACTTTTATATCTTTGACTTATCATTGCTTAGCGCGCCAAAATGAAGATCTTTTCACCCTTTCTCTCGCTACACTTTAGTAGGCGTGGTGAGGGACGTGGTAACGTTCAAAGACTAATTTCTGCGCACAAGCACAAAAAGCATCAAAACGCCTCGAGGGCACCACTTGGTGCCTAAATGCACTGATTTATCACTTCATCTTATTTATTTACCAAAGACTCAGAAATTACATAAAACTAGTTAAATAACCTTTGTATTGCTAGAGAACTTGCATGACTTATTCTTTGAATGAGTATAAATAACTCATATAAATATGAGTTATCAATGCCAGCCTATTTCAGGTATACATTTTAACTTCTTGTATTTTTGTTAAATCACACTGACTTTTGATAATTTTTTGTGAATTAAATATGTTCTTTATTTTTGCATTTCAGGCTTGGATTATGTGGTATTTCCCCCGGATGGTGGATAGGTTGGCTGGTCATATCCCGGGTGCAGAGCCACTGGCTGGGCGCTACAGGAAGAAGAAGTCAGACCACCTCAAGCTCAGCCACTACAGGAGGATGCTTGATGAGCTGAGGCCACAGGATGTCTGCTGGCGACCATTTGAGGAGGACAGGGCTGGTAGACCCTTTGAGCAGATCTCCCTCTACAGAGGCTTCATCGGTGGTGACTTCGTGAGTTCCGTACATGCACGATAGGTGCTCGCGACGGTTTGGGTACACGCGAGATCATCCCGCGTGACCTCTTAGTGGCCGTCCGAGTCATATCGATTGCGTGTTTGGATCGCCCACTTCATGGCATCCGTGGAGGACATCATGCGCACTACTCGGGTTGCTCGAGGCCGGATCGATCAGATGTAACTACTTAGAGTGGTACGTTCGGGCTTCTATCCCCAGACTATTACCGGCTCCACCATCACCTAGAGCTCAGCCCTGGACACCCTCCGAGATACGCTCGACAATCATGACCGGATTAGGGAGATTGTGAGGGCTTGTAGAGAGGGGATTCGTGGCCGGCGACATCGCATGGCGATCCGTGTCAGACGACACTCCATAGGTGGTGGGGATGGCAAAGACCGGATGACGTGGGGTGGAGAGCTTAGGCGACGCGGGACGAGGACGAGGGGACATTGTTAGGGATTTTTATTTGTTTTTGATGTATTTGATATTATATTGACACTTTATTATTAACTTTTTTCGGATGTTTTATTTATTTTACGAGTTTCCATTAATTTTTAATTTCATTGATTCGATAAAACAAAGTTACAAGCGATAAAACATAAACAACTTGAATAAAAATAGAGCAGATAAAAATAAAATACAATAGAAACTATTGAAAGTGGTGGAGTTAATCGACGAAGGATCTCAAATGACGGTCCTTCCGGTTTCAACATACACATGAATGTAACTCTTCCATTTAAACATAATATGATTTGACATCATCTGTCGGAGGTCATCCTCGGTGTTGACATCCACGGCAGAAAAGTGAAGACCTCCATCAGTCCATTTCGGTTTCCGATAAACGATACGAATTATCTCATGCTCGTCGTTCTCTGGTTGAACCAATCGCGATGAGTTTTTCGCTTAAGAGCGAGAAAATGATATATCGTGTTTTAACCTACACGAAACAACATCTCTCCCATCGAAACTTATACCATCATCTTTCAAGATGATGCCCTGATGATCAACAAACCCCATATTAGAATGAACGATAGTGAGGGAAGAAGGCTCGTAGTATGACATTAGCGAAGCCTGCATGATCTTCACTTCTGATGTGTGAGAGAAGGAGGAAGTTGAATTTTTGGTGTGAAAATAGTGATGGTGGGAGTGAGTATTTATAGAAGAGGTAAAAGATTATCAACCGTTGATTTTGGCGTGCAATCTACACCGTTGATCAACTTTGAAAGTGAAATCATGACCGTTAAATTTTTTTTTACAATTTTATAAAAAAAAAATTTAAGGCGCATCGTATATATATACTTCTTCAGGGCATATAGACGATGTGTTAAAACTACCCATCGTATATATATCCCAAATGACATATATACGATGCGCCTTTTTTAAAAAAAAATTAGATTACAAAGGGCATTTTGGGGATTTCAATTTGGGTGGGGGTTTAAGGGGAGAGGGTGGGGGTACAAAAAAAAACCCAAGTGAGATTGATTTCATTGAACAACGTACAAAGCCCAAACCCAAACTACTACACGACGGGCCCAGTACCTTGGGGTGACCCGGTCCAACACGCAACGTATGGTAACTAAATATACCAACTAACATGGAAACGACAACAAAGTAAAAGCACCCACACCCACACCCACACCCGCCACAGTAATTCGAAACCCTAAAATAGCAAAAATGCCGAAAAGGGCTCAAATGGTAAATGAGATGGCATCAAATGCACAAAGGGAAAGCGAACCACCACGCCCCCAAAACACGATAAAATCACGAGACACTAACGCAAGCAAAGATATAAAGTGCTGGCTATCTTGATGCAAACAATCACAAATCTGTGGCGAAGGAAAATGATGCCAATTCACCGGAAGCAAATTCATACGGAGGAGCTCCGCCTTCAAATTAGCTACATTATTACACTTGCGGAGTGTTTGTAATACACTCTAATACTTTTTTAAACACGCATTTTCTTATAAGTTAAAATTGTCATGTCCTAAATAGTAGGTTCACTTGAATTTCAATGTTTTTCTTTTAATATACTCCCTCTGTTACAAAATATAAGCAAAAGTAGGTAAATAAAAATTTGCTTATATTGTGTAACGGAGGGATAATGTATTACTAATGGAATATCTTAGTTCACACCTATATTAATAACATGTTTAAACGTTTTATTTTAACAAAAAAAAAATTTAAAACGTTACAACTTTATAGGTTACGCTTAGAAATGATGTCATGAATCCCATATTGCATTGTACTTTTTGTTAACTTAGACAAAATGACAAATAAACACCACAAACACTATTATACGGTCAAATTGGGTTCGAATTCTGGAGCTGGCGACTCCATACCGCTCAAATTGTCAAATTAATTGATTCTATGGTGTGAGCATCACTAAAAAATACTAAGACTAAGATCCATCAATCCACAATCTGAATACTTTTTCTTTACAATCAATAAGTGGAGAAAAAAATGCATATCCAAAAATCCTTTCTACCACGTTCATGACTTCATGCAGCATATATAACTTCTCTACTGTTCTTTTTAACATTAAAATTCAATTTCAAGGAATGCAAAACTTTAATCAACTTTTGTAACAAGCAATTCCAAGTTAAAACTAGTTTTAAAATCTATTCCACTTTTAAAAAGTGAGATAGCCAAAACATCATTAGCAGTAAAGCCATTACATAGCTCAACTCCTAAGACTACAGACCACTCTACAAATTCAACAACAATAGAAATGAAATTTGAAAAACAAATGTAGTTATCATTTATCAATTGAAAAAGTATCACAATCTTATCACTCTCATCAATTTCAAAAACTGCAAAATAAATATTCCCTACCCTAGTAAGATTTGTTTGGAAGGTGCAACAGTTGATGTTTTGGAACCACCATATCAGCAACACCAAGCCTTAGTTGCTTTCCTGCAAAACAATTGCATTAAAAATGATTACACATATTCCACATTCATTCATTATATACATATATGCATTTGATATGTGATGAATAACTGCAAGAAAAGTTAAAAGAGATATAGCAGTACTCTTTGTTTATGACTTCATGATTTGAGAGTCTGGAATGAAACCAAACTTTTACATCATGCATCATAGGTAAGATAGATTCACTACTCTATGATGTCTGTAATATACTAACAGACACAAAATCAATATCTATATATATGGCCCAAAAACTTTGTATTAAACAGGAAACAATCTATATCGAACTTGAGATAATCAGTCAACTAGAGAAAGCTGGTACTATGATCTATTATTGCAGAAGGATTGAAAATAATAAAAGTGTCTGCTGCTTAATTATCAATTTTTTCTTTAATGATATAATGCTTCTGCTACTCTAGAAAAAAACAATAAGGAGTAACATATAAAACCGAAGAACATTGTATCTAATAAGTAAAGCCAGCTTTGAGGTAACTCTAACTATGAATAAAATCTTACATATTATTATGCAAAACTATGAAAAGAAGAAAAGACTAGACGATTGTCTTCAAAAATCAAAATAACCTGAAGTGTAACTAGAAATCACCTTACCTAGTTTTACTCTTACAATAGACCTCTAGCAATCATTTGACGTAAAAGTTCCTCTGCTTTATCTCTCTCATCTTTTTCAAAGAGAGCATAAATAATTGTTTCATAAGTTACGATATCAGGAGTGCAACCATTGTGTTCCATATTTGATAACAAATTTAGCGCTTCATCAAACAATCCCTCCTTGCAAAGCCCATTTATCATAATATTATACGTCCAGACATTCAAATGATAGCCTTTAGTCAAAAGATGTTGAAATATGTCTTGTGCCTTCTTACGTCTTCCACCTTTGCATAGCCCATCGATAAGTATATTGTATGTGCATATATCGGCCGAATACCCTCTTCTTTCATTTTTTACAAATGCGATTGCGTTGTCAAGATGATGATTTTTGCATAAAGCGTGTAATAAAGAATTGCAAGTGAATGCATCGACTAGTTGGCGCTTATCACGCATCTCGTCAACTAGATCACAAGCACCAGAGATTCTCCCGGATTTGCACAAACCATGAATAAGAGAATTGTAAGTTACTGTATTAGGACTAATCTTTTTGGTGTGCATTTCTTTAAAGAGATTCATGGCTTCATCTACCAAATTATTCTTACACAATCCATTAATCATGATACTGTAGCACTGAACATCAGGCAACACTCCTTTTCGGGCCATAGTATTGAATATATATCGAGCATTATTCACTGCATTAACTAGGAAATACCCATCCATTAATGAACTATAAGTAACAATATTAGGTTTTACACCTTCTTTCATCATCATAGCTAACACACTATTGACTTCTTTCACCTTTCCTTCCTTACATAGAGCATCAACCAAGATATTAAAACTATAAGTATTTGGTTTGACGTTCTTCAATACCATTTCATTAAAAAAACCAATTGCTTTTTTCAGTTGATCAACAATGCAGAAACCATAGATTAGAGAGCTGTAGGTGACAACATTAGGAGATACCCTCTTTACAAGCATTTCAGAGTATACATCACAAGCCTCAATTATAAGGTTATCTTTGCACATGCTATAGATAATTGTGCTATACATTACCACATCAGGCTTAACCAGTTTTCCTTCAACTTGTTGTAGCAATTGCAACGCAAATTTCTTGTTTCTCCGATTCTACACAATCCATTAACCAATGTCCCATAACTAACATGGTTAAATTGAAATCCTTGTGCAACCACATGGTCATGGAAGTACAATGCTTTTCGGACCTTACCATTGAGACATAAACCTTTCAACGTCATTGTGAATCAATGGGAGCTGAGAGTGAGAGGAATAGGAAAGAAGGGAAGTAGGGTTTCCAAGAAACTTGTGAATAGAAACAGAGATAGCAGCATTGTAATAATAAAACCTTCTAACCCTTGAATTTGAAAGAGAAACCATTGTTGCTGCATTCATTTTGAGAGAAAGGGAAATTGATGGCCCTTTGGCTATTGAAATGGAAACAGAGAATGTAATTAGGGTTTGGAAGAAAGAAAGAAAGAAAGAAAGTGATGGAAACTGAGAAAAGAAAACATCCATACGTTAGCCTTGAATTGAATTCTTCTTGCGATGAAAGAGAAATGAAGGGCAACATTCTTGAAGTCCGAGAATGGTTTCATGGTCTAGACCACCACCTCCTGATGTGGTTTGTGTGAATGTATATGGTAGTGTCATTACCAACCCAGGTCCTTCTGGTTTTGGAGGTCTGTTGCGTGATTCTGAAGGGATGTTCATTAGGGGATTCTATGGATCTCTTGGTGTTTCTAATATCACACATGCTGATATTATGGCTATTCTCTTTGGTTTGGGATATGGGTTTTAGAAAAATTATCTGCTTTTCAGACTCTCTTTATGTTTTGAATTTAATCAGAGAAGAGAACCATACTTTTCAGTTGATGCATACTCTTAGAGAGGGTAATACTTGCGCACATTTTTTGCCTAAATTGGGAGCTCATGGGAATAAACCATTTTCTACTTTGACTTCTCCTCCTTCGAGTTTACTTGGCTTTTTGAATGCTGTTGCTTCGGGAGTTCAATTTGTAAGGCTTTAAGTCAGCTAAAATATAATGATTTTTTTTCTTACCAAAAGCTAAAATATAATGTTAATAATGATTAATATTTAAGTTTAATATATTTATAGTCTCTATAAAAGTATGGAGTTTTCATTTTTACTCTTCCAAATTTTTTTCATTTTCCGGTCCCCCACTTATCTTGATTTTCAGCTTTGCTCATTGATGTTAACTTGATATTCACCTAACTTTCACATTGATACCAACAACTTGACGCTTTTTAATGACTATGATGAGAATTAAGTCGGTGCCCTTCTAGCTAACAAATTGTCACACGAAAACATTTCACGTCACACTTTTTAATGGTTAGGATGCGAGATACTTGTCAAACTAGGTAATTTGACACGATATCCTAGTCATTAAAACGTTACATGATATGTTTTAGCTTTGATATAAATGGGACCAAAAGTTGAACAAGAACTTAACGACAACTAAAATTGACAATTCACTTCTCTTTTGATCATACACTTACATTGAGAAATGGACATTATATCTCAGTTGTAGGTTCCTAGTGGGAAATAGGAACAAATCGTTGTGAATCAGAATTTATATGCTTCTTCAATTATATTTATTAGCTTTCTTAATTTAGGCTATACAAATCAAAAATTGACTTGATCTCCATAAATTATAATTACTAATATTATTTGTTTCGATTTTCTTATTTAGGGTTGAGTTTTTGAATTCCCTATAAATAGGGATTAGCGTTTAGTCTTTCGTGAGAAAGGTACCATCAAGCAAATTTTCCTAACATGATATCGAGCAGTTCTCATCTTTCGACATCGTCTCGTGCTCCTTGCGCTACACTGTGGCGACATTTGCCACCGACAGCAACACCTTCTTTAATTATGGGCTAAAATCGGCTTGGTGTTTGTCGAAGAGATAATGCAACCTATGGGCTAAATGCTCATAGTCTTTGTGTGTGTTGTTTACTGCAAAGAAAAGGGAATGCAATTGGTGTATGGAAAACATGTGCAAATATACACAGTCCTTAATAAGTAATATAGTGATTAGAGATGTCGAACCCACAGGGATTGATGAACTCCTTTGAAAATCAATACTATGCAATTTAGTGTAAGTAACCAAATAACAAATATAATTGCTATGGTGCTATCACAATCAAGTTAGTATAAAGCAAAGTGCAAGTGTTTGTAATGCAAATGAGAAAAGCTAGTTGGAATGTCTTCCCCAAGTAATTCACCTTTAAGTGTTTAATGCAGTATGTGATGCAGTTGCACTGAATGCTGTTGCATTAGCTATGTGTCTTTCAGTCACTTTCTTTAGAGTTTCATTACAAGCTTCCTATGTCTAGGCTTGCTAAATAAGTTCACTCTTGTCTTTTAAAGTACCCACAGTATCACTCTATGGACTATACTATCCTATGTCTAGGACTTAGCATGGTTTTCACAAAGTTTCCTTTATGTAAAACACTCACCCATATTAGTTCTTGAGTTCTTAATTATAAACCATGTCTGCTATTACAAATCTACTTATTCTAAGTAATCAATCTCAAAATAAGTGTTGAAAGTATTATCAAGCAAGAACTAAAGTGCACACATTACATACATGCATCATACTTACTTAAAAGCTCATTAAATGGTTAGAACATTCCAACTAAGAGAGATTTAGCTCAACATAGACATTGCAAGGCAAATATAAACTGAATAGAACATGTTTATATAACTGAAATCACAAAAGAGAGACAACAAGATAGAGATTACACGAGTTGCAGCTCTTTGCATGAATTCTCATAGCAATGCAGTTGCATCACTACTCTGCACCGAGTAAAAACTACGAAATTGGAGTAAGGAGGATTTGTCAATTCCTTCCTTTCCTTCTTACAAAACGGAAACTAACTATGTTTACTGAAATTTGTATCTAACTTATGGATTGTGATATATTTCCAAGTGAAGAAGTGAGGTCCTTTTATAGTCTTCATGAGAGGTGCTTCTTTACTTGTAGATGAAGTAAATTAGAGGTGGAACCATGGTTACTTTTCAGAAGTTGTCTCACAAGTTGAGGCATCCATTCAAGTGTGTAGGGAGGTCAAATGAGATATGAACATGTGTCCCTATGTAGATGACTCCTCAAAGCTATGTGGAAATTGTAGGCGCCGAAATATAAAGTGCTCTTGCTTTTGGAGACCAAGCATGAGGTCAGCAGTGCAAGTGGATGGCTTCAATCTCTGAGCAATGCAGATGTAGTGCAGAAGCATTGTGTTAATCCGGTCTGCGAGAACATTTGTAGTGCAGGATTAATGCAGGAGCATTGATGCAGAAGCATTGATGCAGGAGCATCTGTAGACTGCACTGAACAAAATCATCAAACATACCACAATATATCCAAAATGGCCTACTAACAACTATAACCATGTCAAACACTCAAGTTAGCATATATCACATAAAATACTATATAAACTCCTTATCTTTGCTTGAAAGAGAGCAATTTACTAAGTTTAAACATATGAATAACTCTATATAAAAGAGAGTTATCAGCAATCTATGGGCTAAATGCTCATAGGCTTCTCGTTTGCTGGAACGAAGAGAGAATGCAACCTATGAGTGAAATGCTCATAGTCTTTGTTTACCATTCGTGGTGTTCTTGTTAGATCTTAATGTTCTTGGTTCTCACTGGTTCTTGGTTTTTGGTAGTTCTTGATTCTCGCCGGTTCTTGGTGTTCGTGATTCTTACTGTTTTTGGTTCTCATGGGTTCTTGATGCACAAATAATTTCTTTGATTCTGAGTACTATTGATCCTTAATTGATCAATAATTTGCGCTCTTTCTCAACTACTTTGGGTTGCCGATATTTTAACCAAAGTCATTCCTCGTCTGTGCCATCACTTTCTTATTAGCAAATTGATGAACAATAACCTGCATCGATTTGAGGAGGATGTGAATTAGGAATAAATCCCGGTGAATTATCTGTCTCTGCAATTATATCTATTGGCTTTCCTAATTTAGGCTAGACAAATCAAGAATTGATTTTATCTCCATTAATTATAACTATTAGTATTATTTGTTTTCTGATTTTTCTTATTTAGTGTTGAGTGTTTGAATTTCCAATAAATGGGGATTATCATTTAGTCTTTTATGAGAAAACTACTATCAAGCCAATTTTCTACAACTAGGAGGGCCTAGGATACAAAGTTGAACTACTAAATTAAGATTACACAAAATATAAATGATAAAAAGCGATAAATAAAAGCTAAATGCAAAGCCTTATGTTTGATTAATTGGGTGTTCAAAATAAATTTGTACAATTGGTTTTTATTAGGATGGTAAGGTAGGACAACTAACTCTGCTTTGTAGTGAGTCTACCATTAAAAAAGGTGTTGTGAGCCGACATGGAGTGGTGAGTTGAAAAGTTCCCACCCTATCCCATTGTCGGTTGGTCGACCGACGAGCGGGCCTTGCCATCAAATAAATAAATATAAAAAGATTAACGAAGAGATTTGGGCAAAAGCGTGACAGGTTGGCGTGTTGGTACACCACATCCCGCTAAAGTGCATAAAAAATACGAAAAAATGGTTTAGAAAAAAGAGTATAAGTAAAAAAGTGTATATGCTCGACGGGCTAACCCACCACACTTGTGGCCTGGTAGGCTGGTAGTCGACAATGAACACCAATCCCCACCCTTTTGGCGGGTTAGCAGAATGGTTTGTGGGACAAACCTATTTTGCCATCTCTAGTAGTTATAAACTTAGAAATACTAAAAATATTTTCATTAGTGGGCTAGTTGCCCAAAATCTAGACGATCCATTAGTGGTTACTGTTTATTTCTAGGTGATTCTTTAATCACTTGGCGTTCTAAGAAGCCAACTACCATTGCTAGATCAAGCTCTAAAGTTGAGTATTGTGCTTTGGCATCTGCCACTTATGAACTTCAGTGGCTTTCTTACTTGTTGACTGACTTAGGAATCACTTGCACAAAGACACCGGCGCTTTACTGTGATAACAAGAGTGCTCTACATATTGCTGCCAATCCGGTGTTCCATGAACGCACCAAACACTTTGAAATTGACTGTCATATTGTTAGAGAGAAAGTTTCAACAGGCCTTATGAAGCTCCTGCCACTATCTACTCTGCATCAGATTGCTGATTTTTTTACTAAGGCTTTGGGACCTCAGCAGTTCCTCCATCTGATCAGATGTGCATTAGGCCATTCCCAGCTGTGTATGCAAAAAAGTGGTTCAATGGTATCTATCCCTTAGCTTGAGCTGCTGCCAAGTAAGTTAAGTGTGGGGACAAGCGAACATTACATGCCACAGATTTTCTGTTGCAAAGAAGGTTGAAATTTCAAGTTGCAAAGAAGCTGGTAAATTATGGGGAAAAGCGATGGCAGACTTATTCATGTTGATGGATTCTTCATACATTTGAAGAACTTGTTTCAATCTTAATACTCGAAAGAGATGCCTTACAAATACGGACTTGGTGAATATAAATGTTATCTTCAAATTTCTTTATGAGAGATGTGAAACCTTGGGCACAAAGGATGTATAATAAAGAGGGTCACCTTGTTATAGGCCTCTCTACAATGAATAAATCTTATAATACTATGTTTTTAGCATTCTAAAACTTACCATTTAAGAATCAGCAAAGTACTCCTACCTACAGGAGTATGTAGATAAAATAAATCTAACTTTAGAAATAAAATAGTGTAATTCTGTTGCAAAGGATGAGGTAGCAGAGTTAATTGCATCTACTATTAGCTTGCTATCTGTTTCAAATTGTACCTTGTTGTCGCCAAGCTCAGCTGCGAAGGTAATGGAATTGAGGACGGAAATGAGCTCGCCTTCTGCTACACACAACAAGAGAGGCAGGCGCCGCCTATGTAAATCACGGAGACAGCAGGCAAAACCAACCTTACTTTGTTGTGCAAATTCTGCATAGTCACTATTGCATTTTATGAAACCACTTTCAGGTTTATGCTACCTTCTGGATTTCTCAGTACATGTGCTGGTAGCCTGGCACCTGTCGTAATTTAAGTATTAAACAAATTGACGACGACATCAATCCACTGCTCATCATACATTTTATACTCAGATTACTCTTTCAACACACAACACCACAGAAAACAGTAAGAACTTCACACACAAATCCATAGAGAGCCAAAAATTAGAGATGAAACGTGACTCTATGCCTGAGTGAAATGTCACTCAACTGATTTGATTATATATACACATTAGGAAGTAAACACAATGTGAGAATTACAAGGTCATTAATGTGATTTCTAGTTCCTATGCACATGGATGTATTTTTCTAAGTACATGATTAGATATTGATTTCCTAGATGCATGAATAGCTATACATATTCCAATGTATCCATTTGATAATTCCAACAGAAACTAAGCAATGTTTTGTGCAAAAGGAAAGCTTCAAATGGTTATGTGTGATACATAGACTACTTATAACCACACCAAAAAATATTTGGATCACTCACTCTCAGTAACCAACCTGCAGGTAGCGTCTCCTAAGGTCAACGCCGGCACCTATTGTAACTTAAGCACTAAATTCATATTGAAAACATCAATCCACTGCTCATCATATCATTTATACTCATATTACCCTTTCAACACAGAGCACCACAGAAAACAGCAAGAGCATTACATACAAACCCATAGAGAGCCACAAATTAGAGATGAAAACTTAACTCTATGTGAAACATCTCGGAGAACATCCGGTTACCTACCATCCATGCTTTGCTAGATCCTCCGTTAGCAGAACCAATTTTATTTTAGCATTAAAGCTAGAAAACCAGAATTATTTGAAGTTTGCTACTGACATTATTAGTGAGGTTAAAATATTATCCCATGTTTTTTATCAGATAACATGTAACAAGTCCTAAATCTGACATGTATTGTATGGTATATCTTTGACACACTCAAAAAAGAGAAGAGACTATATTTGAAGATGGCATAGTTAACCAGGTAATTGAGGTTTGATGCCAAATTCCCTGACCATAGTGAGAAACTGAAAACGAAAAATTGGACCATCACTGATTATTTTGAACCTAAACAGTACACTGATTCCCTGTCAACTGTGTGATTGAACATTCTTTGCTCGACATCTAAAATGCAGACTTCGTATAAATCCTTAAGTTGTGTATCTAATACCAGTTAGAGGTGTTGTTGGGGATAACATTTCACTGAAGGATAATTCTCCCTCAGGAGCAAACATACATGCATTAGCATAATTGAAGCAAATGATGCTGCAAAACAAGGATGCCTTGTGGATCCAATTATGCATGGAAAAATCATTATCTACATTAGTCAGAATGATCTGCACAAACCTATTTAAGCACAATAGTAATGCATTTAGGATCAAGAGTGAGAGTGTTCAACAGGTAATGGAAAAGAGGGAAGATTCCAAAACTCAAGAAATTTGCAGGAGAAAGTGTCGTATTCCTTCTCCTTCAAATCCACCAGTCATTTATAATCAGGCAGCAACTTTGCAGTATGCAGAAATTAGTGTCAGTTCTGGTTTGAATGTATATTGATCATTGTGGATTATTTGGGACTCTTATTAGTTCTGAATCTATAGACTCTAGAGACTAAAGATCGAAGTTCATGTCAATACAGAGACCATTGGCAATCAGAGTTATTCTATGAGAACTCTGCATATATAAACTTCACTATTTGCTAGTAGTCTATAATTCTTTACATTGTAATCTCAATATTCTTGTAAGTTATAGTTGCTAAGCTTGGTTATCAATTTTTAGAAAGCTAACTTGGAGAGGGGACTAAAATACTCAAAATGAACCGTGTTGTTCCTTTGTAAAAATAATTTTAAAGAAACACGCATCGAAGATGAATAATAAAATGATATTTGACGCATGTAATTATTTGCAAATGAGACTCAACATGAACAAAATAGTTGTTGACAGAGTCGTTGTAGCACTAAAAGAGTACTAGAAGGCCAACGACAGTAAAATAGTACCAGTACTACCAAAACATAAATTAGGCCACAACCACAATCTTACATAAACTTAAAGTAGGCCATCTCAGCAACACGAAGCAATAGTTGCTGTCCTGCAAAACAATTGCATAAAAAATGATGAGACATATTCCAGATTCATTCATTATATGCATATGCAATGCAACTTGGAGAATATGACTAGAAGAAAATAAATCTCATCCATTTGATATGTGATGGATAAGTGCAAGAAAAATGAGAAGTTCATCTAAAAGTGTAGGGAAATGAAGGAACCGGAATCTCGCTATCTTTTTTCTTTCAAAAAGAAAATACAGAAAATGCTAATTTTAAGTAAAACCAATATACTCCTTTCTTTCAGCCTTGTGATACTACAGCAAACATACAGTTATGAATTCACTTTAAAATTCTAACAAAAGCTAATAGTAAAGAATATGCACACAGCATTCCATCTTTTTAAAATAAGTCAGACAGGATAGTCGGGAGCAACATGTCACAGTATTATACCAATAATAGTGACAATCTCAATAGAACAGTAAACAGAACTAGTATCTCAGTGCAAGTAACAGTGATGATAGTAATGGAACAGTAACCGTAGCTGATATATCAGTCTTCTACACGATATAGCGAGAACGCATGAGTAAGGATAAGCTTGTTAGGGAGCAAGCTATGGCTCCGGTAACTAGCAAGGCAATTGTCTTGGGGCTTCAATGAATGAATGAGGCCCGGAAAACAATACCTAGGATCTAGGGTTCAGAGAATGTAAGAGAGAGAATATATTTTGAATGATTGCTTGATTATTTCCAATAGAAGTTGCCTATAAATAGGACAATCTGATTACAAGCAAACCCTAGGAATTCTCTAGATTCCCTGCCAGCTATGGCAATACTAGAAGGACAGATATGAGGCAAAACATGTCCTCAATAAGACAAAATAACAGCTAGAATTGAAATACAGCACCTAGTGCTCGAATACAAAGATGAACCAAGGACAATAAAAGCAATAAAACAGTACTAAACCAGTAAAAACTTAGTATTCACCACAGTAATTGTGCAATACTGTGACAATACCCCTCCCTTGCAGAACACACTTGTCCTCAAGTGTGAAATTCAGGAAATTGATGAATCAATTCATAGTAGAACTCCCAAGTTTTGCAGAGGGTGGCTTGTTCTTCCATTTGACTAAGACCTTTGTAGCATGAGTGTGTCCTATTTTAACCATCTTCCTCTCCAAGATAGCTTCTGGTGTGCCTTTCAGAAGCAAGTTAGCAGTAGGAAATGACTGAGTTGCAGTACCAGTAGGATTGTAGCATAACTTCAATTGAGAGACATGAAAAACATTGTGAATAGCGACGGTGGTAAATCCAATTGATAAGCAACCTTCCCGATCTTTGCGGTCACGGTAAGGACCATAGTACTTTGGCGACTTGTGGTGAGAATGAGCCTTGAGAGATGATTATGCTGTATGGTTGGAGCTTCAAGTACACATGGTCACCTACATTGAAGTTCCTCTCACTTCTCTTCTTATTGGCATATTGAGTCATCCTATTACGAGCTCGCGAGAAGATGGAATTTAAGCAATTTAATAGCATCTTCTCTCTGAGAACAGAGATCCGTCCATAGGAGTAGAGGAGGCTTCACCCAACAGATAAGGTAAATGAGTAGGGAGGTTGACCATAAACAATCTCATATGGAGTAGCTCGTAGAGGAACGAGTGAGTGTTATACCACCATTCGGCCAAACTAAGCCAAGAAGAAGAAGTAGGTGTAGAGGAACACATACACCTCAAATAGGTTTCAAGGCTTTGTTTACAATCTCTGTTTGTCCATCACTCTCGTGGATGGTACGCGATGAGATTTATTCAAACTTCACACCTTGTAACTTGAAGAATTCAGCCTGAGAATTTACTAAGAAACACGGGATCTCTATCACTTTAGTATCTTGGCGGAGCATACCATGTAGTTTAAACACATTGTCCATGAAGGTTTGAAGCAACTTCCTTGGCTGTATAAGGGTGGGACAAAGGTAAGAAATGAGCATATTTGCTCAATCTGTCAACTACTACTAGAATCACATGCTTGCCTTTGGACTGTGGTAAACCTTCAATAAAATCAATGCTAATGTCCTGCCATATACGACCTGGAATTGCAAGTGGTTGCAAAAGACCAGGTGACGCTGCTTGATCAGCTTTGGAAGTTTGACACACCCCACAGTTTCTGATATAAAATTGAATATCCTTATTCATGCATTTCCAATAGAAAAGAGTCTTAACCCGAGACAAGGTTACATCTCTCCCTGAATGTCCACCTAGTGGAGAGTCATGAAGCCATTTGAGAATCGTATTCTTGACTAGGATCATTGGCAATGACTAGCTTTCCCTTCCTTCGAAGCTGATCTTGAACCCAAGTAAACTTTGGATGAGAAGAGGGTTTCACCATCAGGTCAGCAATTAGTTGTTTCAGTACATGATCAGTTCTCCACCCATTCTGAATTAGAGCAAAGAGGTCTTCATGTCCATTATCAAATAATGATGGCGTAACTCGCACAAAGCTTCCTAGAGAGCAGCATCGCACCGAGTTGGTTGATCCTTCTTTGTATTCAATATCAAACTCATAACCCATCAAAGTGAGACACCCAAACTCGTTGAAAGGGTGTAGCTAGCTTTTGCTCGAATATGCTTTGATACTTCTTTGATCGGTCTTGATAGAAAAAGGAGCATATGCTAGATAGGTACTCCATTTTCGAATAGCATAAATGATAGCCAAAGAACTCTCTCTCATAGATAGATAAAGATTGTTGTTTTGGCCCCAATGATTTGCTAATATAGGCAATAGGATGGTTTTCTTGCATAAGAATAGCACCAATGCCTTTCCCCAAGCATCTGTCTCAATGGTGAATCTTTTAGTGAAATCGTGCAATCAAGTGGGAGAGCGGATATTAAGGCTTGTTAAAGAGAGTTGAAGGCCAAGGTGGACTCTTCACTCGAGAAAAAACAATCTTTCTTAAGCATAATCACAAAGGCTTTGCAATTGCTCCAAAGCTTTTAACAAATCTTCTATAATAGCCCGCCAAGCCCAAAAATCCTCCGAGTTGCTTGAGATCCTTAGGTAAAGGCCACTCCTTCACAAACTTGTATTTTAGAAGCGGTCTGTTTCCACACCTTCCTTTGATATAAAATGTCCAAGGTATTCAACGAGAGGTAGCAAAGTGACACTTTGCTCTGTTGAAAATAGTTTCTCATTGTCTCATAGTTGAAAAGATCAATTGCAAATCTTTGCACATGCTCATCAAGACAAGTACTATACACAAGAATGTCATCAAAGAAAACAATAACAAATTTTCTTAAGAAAGCATGAAAAACATGGTTCATTAAGGCCCGGAAGGTTCTTGGTAGCGTTAGCTAAGCCAAAAGGCATAACTAAGTATTCATAATGACCATTATAAGTCTTGAAAGCGGTTTTATGCTCTTCACCGGCATCCATACGAACTTGGTGATAGCCGGATCTCAAATCAAGCTTAGAAAAGATTGTAGCCTTTCCCAATTCATCCATAAGGTCTTGATAAGAGGATTGGAAACCTATCCTTGATGGTGTAAGAGTTAAGTCTTCGAAATCCACACATAGACGCCAAGATCCATCCTTCTTTTCACCAAAATAGTAGGTGAAGCAAAAGGACTAGTACTATGTTGGATAACCCTTTGGTCAAGCAACTCGATACTATTTTCATCAAAGCATTTTTTTGAATAACCGAGCTTCTATATGGTCTTAAATTAAAAGCTTGGGTACCTTCTTTGAGAGGAATGCGTTGATCAAGCTTTGGCCGAAGTGGAGGAAGTTCGGTTGGTTCTGCAAACGAGATCTGCATACTCTAGCAAAGCAGAGCTAATAGCAGAAGGTAAAACTTTGTCTTCCTCTCGAATGTAACATCATACACGTAGGTAGAGAAAAAAGCAGACCGGTGTCTTCCACGGTCATGAAGCATAACTCAAAGACGAGCAAGTGCTCGAGCAAAAGTTTTGTTGACAAGCTTAGGAGAAGGAATTACGGCTCCCCCGATTGACTCTCCTACCCACGAGTAGTAAACTCCATTTGAAGTTTCTCAAAATCCCAAAGGATAGGACCAAGAGACTTCAACCATTCAATTCCCAAAATCACATCATAACTTCCTAATGGTAACACATACATATCGCGAGTGAAGGTCATTTTGTTGTAGTTGCCAAGTAAAACCTTTACAAATGAAGAGGAACTTGGTGGTGACCACCACCAAGAAGTGATAGGCTTTATTTTAACAAAGAATAAGCTTGCAACCAAGCTTCTTAGCTAAAGCAAGATCTAAGAAGTTGTGAGTGCTACCCGTGTCCATCAACATTTGCAATAGTTTCCTATCATATGACCACCGTGACTCTCATAGTGTGAAAGTTAGATGTTCTGTCATAGCTTGAGTGAGGAGAGAGAGGAGGGTCATTGGGTGGGTCAACATCCGTATGGTTGTATCCGGTTCTCGGGGTGGGTGGTTGTGTATCAGGTTGTGTTTCCTCATCCATCTCTAGGACCATGAGTTCTTTGGCGCTTTGTGTTTAAGGTGATGACAGTGTGAATGGTTCATCACAAAACATCAAAGGCCTTTAGCACGTCTCTCGGCCATGTCGGAAAGTGAGAGTTAGGTTGGTGGTTTGTTTGAAGACCGGTTTGGGGTTATTTGGGTTGTCTTCTAGGTTAGGAGGCTTAGGTATGCTAGTAGAGGGTTTGTTGGGCCAACCAGAGTATCTGTTTGAGGTTTTAGTGATGAGAAATTTTTGGCGAGTCATGCAAGCGGGCCGAGGTTAGAAGCATGGTAGATGAGAGGTGGGATTAAACATTCTAACGTGCATTTGAGTGCTATGTTCCAAACCCGGCCGAGAAAAATACTTAAAGCATGCTCGGGTAAAAGATTAACTTGAGTTAAGGCAAGTTCAAAGGCATCTAGATAATCAATAAGTTTACTGTTTGCTTAAGTTGAACCAAGGAAGCTAGAGGTCCTCGTATATGTCACCAAACCGAAGTTGTTATATCGACCACATATTGCGCCATGGAGGAGGTATTGATCAAATTTACCGCGCATGTAATTCAAGTGCCACTGTAATGCTAGCCCATCTAGGTGGATGGAAGCCAATCTCACCCTAGAAGCATCAGGTGTGTCATCAAGAAGGAAGAACTGATCACACTTGTAGATCCAGTCCCGTATATTCTTCCCATCAAAGCGAGGAAACTCCAGTTTAGAGATACGGGTGGCATAGTGATGAGGCGGGTTGTGTGGTGGTGGGGGTGGAGGAGGAGGTGGAGGTGGAGGGGGAGGTGGAGGTGGAGGTGGGGTGGCAGTACCAGGTATAGAGGCCTGGACAGTACGTAAAAGGTGGCGTATTTCTTCCATCCCATCGGTAAGCCGAGTCTGCAACTCATCCAAACGAGCGTTGAGAGCTTCGGTGGTGGTGTTAACACGTTCCTCCAGGTCATGAACAGTCTGGCTAAGAGTCATGTTGACAGGAAAGAACCTCACTGATACCAAATGTCACAGTATTATACCAATAATAGTGACAATCTCAATAGAACAGTAAACAGAACTAGTATCTCAGTGCAAGTAACAGTGATGATAGTAATGGAGCGAATCAGAGGCGATATATCGGTCTTTCAACGATATAGCGAGCAGAGTAAGAGATAAGCTTGTTAGGGGAGCAAGCTATGGCTCCCAGTAACTAGCAAGGCAATTGTCTTGGGGCTTGATGAATGAATGAGGCCGGAAAACAATACCTAGGATCTAGGGTTGAGAGAATGTAAGAGAGAATATATTTTGAATGATTGCTTGATTATTTCCAATAGAAGTTGCCTATAAATAGGACAACTCGATTACAAGCAAACCCACAGGAATTCTCTAGATTCCTGCCCGACTATGGCAATACTAGAAGGGCGGATATGAGGCAAAACATGTCCTCAATAAGACAAAATAACAAACTAGAATTGAAATACAAAGACACCTAGTGCTCGAATACAAAGATGAACCAAGGACAATAAAAGCAATAAAACAAAGACTAAACCAATAAAAACTTAGTATTCACCACAAGAATTGTGTAATCTTTGTGACACAACAAGTCACGGACGGCAGCAGCATTTATTTAATCATAAAACATAATTCATCGTGTTAAAAAGATATTTTTGAGTACTGTAGAAGAGTATATTTAATCATAAAAATCTTTCATTCACAATTAAGCAACATGTGTTGAGGAGATAAGCATGATTATGAGGTTCCAAGTATGGTTTTAATTCTCTTATAATTTTGGCAGCATCAAATTAACCAGCAAGCTTTGCCACTTATGTCATATAAGTTTTTATATACAAAGCATGATTATGAGGTTCCAAGTCCATCAAATGTTAAGTTACTTTTTCTCCTAAATAAGCCTCCAAGGAATGCACCTTATCATACATAAACAATCTGGCTTCATTGGCATGCTTATAAGAATGAATGACTCATCAAAGAGCCATGCATGCAGGCATAGTGGTGCAATTAAGTAAACTAGTCTCATCACATCAAAGCACCGGTAAAAGTCCACATTTAGTTCAACATCTGTAGTGTCTGGTGAAGAGATAAAGATCTATAGTGATCAAGTATAATTGAAACGGATATTCATATCCACTTTCATGATCAGAGAAATCTCACATGACAAGCAAATATTAACCACACAATGCAAAACCTCTATATGTAAGTTAAATAGAATAGAATGCTATACAAATTGATAGTGGAGACTTTACGTGCTTAATTAGTAATCAAAATCAACTATGCCGGTGTTAATCACACTTGGATTAAGGCTAACACTACTCCTTTGGCAATTCCTTTTTCATGACCTGGTCAAAGTTCAAACTATAACTTGGGGTGAATAGAGTGAATTATAAGTATTCCTCATAATCATGTTTGTTTCAGCTTAATTTAAGATTAGAATTTATAAACACCAACAAAAAGCACGGACTCATGTAACATCTTTCAAACAAATGAACAACATCCCCGGTACATTGGGAAGAAAAGGGATACTTCGATCAAAACTAGAAAAAGCATAAAAATGAAATTCACAACATATGACTTCAATTTTGGCGTCACTGGAATTCATTATAACAATATGTAACAAGAAATCATCTTACCTAATTTATTTAACTTTTAAAGTAGACCTCTAGCGATCATTTCACGTAGAAGTTTCTCAGCCTTATCTCTCTCATCTTTTTCAAAAAGAGTATAAATAATTGTTTGAAAAGTTATAGCATCAGGAGTGCAACTGTTGTCTTCCATAATTGATAGCAAGGTTAGTGCTTCATCAAACATTTCCTCTTTGCAAAGCCCATTTATCATAATAGTATACGTCCAAACATTCACATCATAGCCTTTCATCAAAAGATACTGAAAAATCTCCCGTGCATTTTTTAGTCTTCCACTTTTGCACAATCCATCAATAAGTATATTGTATGTATGCAAAGTTGGTTGAATACCCCAATCTTTAAATTTTGTGAAAATTGCAATTGCCTCGTCAACTTGATGATTTTTACATAAAGCATGTAATAAAGAAGTGTAGGTGATTATATCGCCCGATTGACCTCTATCATGCATCTCATCAACGAGCTTCCAAGCACAAGAGATTCTCCCTGATTTGCATAAACCATCAATAAGGGAACTGTAGGTTACCGTATTGGGAATAATATGTTTGGTATGCATTTCTTTAAAGAGATCCAAGGCTTCATCAACCATTTTATTCTTGCACAATCCATCTATCATGATATTATAGCAATTAACATTAGGCAGCACACCCCTTCGTACCATATTGTTGAACATATATTTGGCCTTGTTCACTTCATTTACTAGGAAATACGCATCCATTAATGAACCATAAGTAACAGCATTAGGTTTTACACCCGCTTTCACCATCATAGCTAACACATTATTGGCTCCTTTCAGCTTCCCTTCCTTACCTAGAGCATCAACCAATATATTAAAGGTACAAGTATCTGGGTTGACATTTTTCAATACCATTTCGTCGAACAAACCGATTGCTTCTTTCAATTGACCAACAATGCAGAAGCCATAGATTAGAGAGTTATAGGTGACAACACTAGGAGATACTTTCTTTAGAATCATTTCAGAATATAAAATCCAAGCCCTAAATATAAGTTTATCTTTGCACATACTATCAATGATTGCGCTATACATTACCACATCTGACTTAACCAATTTACCTTCAATTTGTCTTAACAATTGCAATGCCGCTCTTGTTTCTCCAGATTTACACAAACCATTGATCAAGGTCCTATAACTAACATTGTTCAACTGAAATCCTAGCGCTACCACGTGATCGTGAAATTGCATTGCTTTCTGAATTTCACCGTTAAGACAAAGACCTTTCATAATTGTATTCAAGGTTATGATATTCGGCGGATAACCCGACTTGAGAATCTTGCCAAATATAGAGAATGCGAAAGGCAAATGACCCATATGGCAAAAACAATTGATCAAGATGCTCAAAGTGACAACATCAGGCTTAATTCCATTTAATTCCATTTGGTGAGAAAGGGAAATAGCAGTGGGATAGTACTTGAGCTTAACAAGAGAACCTAAAATCTTGCCAAATTCAATAATGGGTGGTGTATGAGGCATCTGGAGCATACGGTGGAATGAGGCAACGGCCTCATTAGCATCGTTATCAACAACATGGTGAATGAAGTGAGAGTGAGAGTGAGAGTGAGACGAGAAGGAAAGAGAGAGAGTGGAAAGAGAGACGGCATACCTCTTAAGCTTCAACATGAATGTCAATGTTAGTAGGAATTCAGAGAAATAACAACCAGCGAATCACCTCAATGGGAAGCAAAAGATGGACTCCAACAGAAACCACGGCGGACGCAGAGATAACTTTTTACTTTTTGTTTTGACAATAATGCCTTTTTTACTTTCCGTCAAAAAATAATAATAATGCCTTTTTTTATTGGAAAAATAATGCCTTTTTACTTGTTTGCTGATTATTTTGATTTTAAACTGCTTGAAGAATAATGTTATTTGGACATCGGATTTTAGATAAAAATAGACAAAAATCAACTTACAACACTAATTAACCAAGTTTTTTAGATAATTAGCTAACCTATTTTTTCACGGTTTTTGAGGTGTTGATTAAAAATTTGGTTAATTGATCACTTGGCTAATAATCTAAAAAACTTGATTATTAGAAAAAATAATGTCTTTTTACTTGTTTGCTGATTATTTTAATACGAAATGGTTGCTTTTTTTTTAATACGAAATGGTTGCTTTTTTCTTGGGTGACTGTGAATTTTTTTTAATCAAGTGACTTCATATATCTTAGGCTTATGTAAATACTAGCGCCTTGACCAAGTTGCACGGAATAAAATCTCTAGTTAATATAAAATTGTTGTTGCGTAAAATTTATTTATTAAATTGCAACATGTTGAGAAAACATTGCTTAAATTGGAGGTAGTATGAATTAGAAAAAATATTTATTAAAAAAAGGCAATTGCGAACTTAAAAACTAAAATAGAGTGTGTACATATTTGGCACGAAATTATTATTTTTCAACAAATCGGTAATTGGGAAATTTTAAAATTTTTTGAACAATAAAGCACCCAAAAAATAAGTCTCACGAAGGTAGCTCAGTTGGCAAACTAAGAGAGATGAAGGAGTTGCAAGGAGGAGGTCTAGGTTTCAAACCACTAACATTCTCCCACCCCACTAACATTTGCTTATTGAAAAGAGTACCCCAAAACACATAGCTTAATATCACATTTTATGTATTTTGTCACAAAATTATATATTATTTCACCTAATCGATTATTGAGGCACAAACTTTGCATATTTGAATAATAGAATTTTGTTGCGAACACTAAAGTATCAAAAAACACACTACTAATTAGCATCGTACTTTACATATTTTGTTATCAATTTTTTTTTCACCAAACCGATCACTGAGTAACAAACTTTGCATATTCGAAGAGTTAATTTTTTTATATTGACGAATGAACACTGAGTATTTGAACAGTTAAATTTTTTCGAACACTACAATATCTCAAAACACACCGCTTAGCATCACATTTTGCGTCTTCTGTGAACACTAAAGCATAAAAAACACAATGTTGCAAAAGCTAAAGCATCCAAAAGCACACTACTTAGAATGGTACTTTACATATTTTGTTTTTGAGGAACAAACATTGCGTATTTGAAACGCCAATTTTTTCGACCACTTAAGTACTCCAAAACACACTGTTTTGGAATACACTTTACAAATTTTAATACAAAATTACAGTTTCCTTTCAACAAACCGGTATTGATGAACAAATTTTTGTATTTGAACAACTAAATTTTTTTATCACGAAACTTATTTTCATTTTCACCAATTTGATTATCGAGAAAATTTATTTTTTTCTAAATTTTATTGTACTGTTAAAAGTAACCTTTTTATTAAAAATATTTGAAGGTAAATGTAAGAATGGTTAAATTTATCACCATAAAATGTAAAATAATATTCTAGATTTCCTTTTTTTGAAGATAAATAATATTTATATATATAAATTAAGGTGGGGGCATGCAATTTATTATTACAAACTCAGTACAGTAGCAGTTGAGCAGTGGTTATATTCGCTACAATGGCATAACTATTTAGCTTACCTTACGCTAATATGCTATGCTAACTAATGAGCATTTATGATACAGCAAAAGAATTATTCAACTAGAAGACACGTAGAACGATGATCACACAATGAATGAGCAAGCAGCAAATGCTAGGCAGAAAAGAAAGGATTGCTTGAATTATATTGGAAGAAGAACTTGAATCAAAATCTTTACATGGGAGCAAACTCATATCTTCAATAGGAATTGAACTGTTCTTACTAATGATTTTCATTTACAAAATTGTTTGATTGTAACTAGTGATGCAAAACAGGTTCAAAAAGTCACATGCAACCAACTACACTCATAGCTACAATCAAGAAGAAAGGATTACAGTATTTTATACAACACGTGTTTTCAGTGGCGGATCCAGAATACCAAGTCAATGGGGGCGGAAAAAAAAAAACAATGGTCGAATAACAAGATAGTGGTAAACTGATCGGGCTGAAAGGATCGATATAAACTACCTGATTGTGTCTTATTGTCTCAATGACGACATTCAAAAGAAAACATTATATATAAATTTAGGCTAAATTACTGTTTTGGTCATTTATCTTTGGCCTTGATTTCATTTTGGTCCTTTATCTTTTTTTTTTCTCGTTTTGGTCCTTTATGTTTCAGTTTTGTGTCAATTTGGTCCTTTTTTGTAGTTTTCCGTCCAAAATGACACAAAAAAAGGACCAAATTGACACAAAAAAAGGACCAAATTGACACAAAAAAGGACCAAATTGACACAAAATTGAAACATAAAGGACCAAAACGAGAAAAAAAAAAGATAAAGGACCAAAATGAAATCAAGGCCAAAGATAAAGGACCAAAACAGTAATTTAGCCTATAAATTTATATTTTAAAAAATTGTTTTAAAAGAAAAGTTGTTTCAAAATAGGGTGAAGGGGAGATGCCTTGATCTGATGGAAATGATTGGAATCAAAGCTAATTACTTTTGATCAATTTGCAAGACTGGTAAATGAACTTTAGTTAGTTCGAAATAGGGTGAAGGCCTAATAATTGTTTATTATCTCCTATGGCTATTGAAGTATTTGCTTAAAACTCTACAATAAAGACAATTATGTTTGAGACCAATAAAGAGATAAAACACTGTCACTCGTGTGCACACACGAGTATGTTACTAGTAATAGAGAATACAATAAATTCAATCAGTCAAAGTCAACGAGTCAAGGTCTTTCTTTGAGTCATCAAGGTGACATGGATGCCACGGTGGTAAATGAAAGGTCAAGCAACAACACTAAGAAGACTTCACTAAAAGCTCACCTCTTCACTCTCGAAGGCTTCTCTGTACTTTCCCTTTGTAACTTTACTTTCCCCTTTGCAATAGAATTTAGGGTAGATTCATTGAGATTAGTTAAAGAATTGTTCTTTATGATTAGAGATGCAATGAGAATCGATTATAATCTCTGTTATGATTCAGTTGCACAAAACACTTGTATAAATTCACCATTTGTACCTTTCATTAATCAATCAATGAATAACAGAAAATATCACACTTCAGATTCTAACATGGTATCATTCGTCGTTCCGATCATCCACTCTTCCGCCTCACTTCGTTGATTCATCGTTCGATTCTCCGATCCAATGGCTGATTCATCACAAAATCAAAGTCCCGACGGTGACGGTGTCAACTCCGGCACCGGCTCGGTGTTTCAAGGCATTTCGAAGTCGTCTTCAAACCAATTCGCTTCCGGTCCAAAACTATCCGTGAAGCTTGATGACAAGAACTTTCTCTTGCTGAAAAAACGTATTTTAAAATTAAAAACATTTTAAAAAGCTGAAAAAACGTTTTCCGCCAATTTTTTTTTTTTATTCTTTGAAAATTAAAAAATGTTGAACATCATCCTCAAACTCAAGCACCCAGTAATACAAACTCAGAAAGATATGTCCGTCCTCTTCCATCATTCTCTAAATATTTGTTCAACACACTTGTAATTTTAACACTGTCCCATCACTCAATCATTAACAATATGAACATTCAATGAAATATTCACAGTGAGGAACAGATCTAGAACGAAAAATTCTGAAAGAACAGATTTGAAATGAATTAATTGGAACAAAATTAATTCTGGAATATCTGCATTCTTCTCCATCTTTATCATCATCAAAATTCCAATCCTAAAACAGATCTGAGAAAAACAGAACAACAAAGAAGAAGAAAAATCGAAGATCGAAATCCAACCCCCAAATTAAAATTGAAGAGAAGTTTAAGAGAGAGTGGAGAATGAAATTTTCGAAAGAGTCGAGAATGAATGAATGAAGAGTGACAATCGGAATAAGTAAGGGGAAAAAATAGCCGTTGTCAGCCGTTGTCATTTCCGGCGGAATTACTGAGATTTTCGGCGGAATTCACGCGTGGATCGAAGCGTCATTTCCAGCGGATTGATGACCTTTTCGGCGGAATTGGTTCGCGTGGATCGAAGCGTCATTTCCGGCAGATTTAACTGACCTTTTCGGCGGATTCTATTTTTTTTTGGACCAAAAATTAATTACTCTTTTACGATCCGCCAGAAATGCTATAATTCCGCCAAAAATGTCACAAATTCCGCCAGAAGTTTCTGGGGGATTAAATCCCCCACAAATGTCAAAAATCCGCCGGAAAGTTTCTGGGGGATTAAAATCCGCCAGAAAGTTTTGCCTTGGATTTTAAGTTTTTCTTGTACCTTTCACCATTTGTATAAATTCACCATTTGTACCTTTCATTAATCAATCAATGAATAATGAGAAAATATCACACTTGATTCTAACATGGTATCATTCGCGTCCGATCATCCACTCTTCCGCCTCACGCCGTTGATTCATCGTTCGATTCTCCGATCCAATGGTGATTCATCACAAAATCAAAGTTCGACGGTGGCGGTGTCAACTCCTAAGACCGGCTCGGTGTTTCAAGGCATTTCAAGTCGTCTTCAAACCACCCGCTTCCAGGTCCAAAACTATCCGTGAAGCTTGATGACAAGAACTTTCTCTTGTGGAACCAGCAAGTGGAAGGCGTCGTTAAGATGCACAAATTGCATCGTCTATTGGTGAATCCGACTATCCTCGTAAATATGCCTCAGAAGAAGATCGCCCTCGATATTGTATTGGATGAATTTGAGAAATGGCTCGTGCAAGATCAAACGCTATTCACATGGCTTCTTTCAACATTATCGGAGAGTGCTCTCAACGAGTTCTCACTTGTCATCACTCGTGGCAAGTGTGGGAGAAGATTCAGAATCACTACTTCTCACATCTCAAGGCTCGCGTTCGTCAACTTCGTAACGAGCTCAAGAACACTAAGAAAGGCTCGTGATCGATCTCTCGAGTTTCAAAGACACGATTCACTCCTCCATCGCCGATGCTCTAACTTCAACCCGGCGAGGTAATCACGCATTCTTACCTAACTGATGTCATTCTTGATGGTTTACCAGAAGATTATAATCCATTTGTAATGATGATCTTTGGACGAAGTGATACTCCCTCGGTATCACAAATTGAGTCACTTCTCCTCGTTCAAGAGTCTCAGTTAGACAAATACTGTCAGGAATTGACCGTCGCCAACGCCACGGCCAATGTTGCTCAGGTCACTCCTCAGGCCACTTCAAATTCTACTCACGGTGCTCGTGGAGGCCGTGGACACTACAATCGCGGTCGTGGTCGTCAATCTCGTGGCCGAGGGAGAGGTCGTGGTGCTACACCTTCAGGTAATCGTCCCACGTGCCAACTATGTGGACGCTACGGGCACTCAGTGTTGGACTGCTGGTATAGATTTGATGAGTCTTTCGTTCCTCCACCTTCTGCAACTCAAGCCACAGGATCTGGTGAGGATACGCAAACCACTACTACTGATAATGCAACTCCTACAGTAAACCTTGTTGAAGCCCTGTCTCTTGACAGTACAGGTACATTTCCTGCTTTTCCCTCTCTTAATCCTAATGATTATGAGGACTGGCATGGTGATACAGGTGCTAGCCATCATGTAACACCTAATTCGGCTAATTTGCACTATAGTAAACCTTACAAAGGCACTTCTAGGGTTAGAATGGGAAATGGTGCTAGTTCTGTGATTGAATCTATAGGAACATCCACATTTACCTCACCTATTCACCCACATATTAATCTAGTCCTCAATAATCTATTACACGTGCCTAACATAACTAAGAATTTATTATCTGTATCAAAATTTGCTGCTGATAACAGAGTTTATTTTGAGTTTCATGTCCCTCACTGTTTGGTCAAATGCCAGGACTCTGATCAGGTGGTCTTGCGTGGAACTCTTGGACAAGATGGTCTTTATGTGTTCAAGGGCTTACCATTGCTTAAAGTCTCTAAGTCTGTTTCTTTGAAAAGGCCTCAGGCCAATTGTACTACTTTACCAAATTATGTTTCTGCTTTAAACACTGTTAGTCATGTTTCCAGTACTGTGTCTAATGCAAATATATGGCATGTTAGGCTAGGTCATGCTCATTCACAAGCTGTAACTCAAGTTTTAAAGAATTGTAATGTTTCCAAATTGAATAAATCTCATATTGACTTTTGCAATTCTTGTCAAATTGGTAAATCTCACAAACTATATGCACCACCTTCACAAACACAATACCACACACCTTTTGAACTAGTGTGTGCTGATTTGTGGGGACCTCCCAATGCCATCTAGTGCAGGCTATTACTACTACATAGCCTTTGTAGATGCTTGCACCAAATATACTTGGGTTTACTTTCTAAAACAAAAGTCTGATGCATTTCAAGCATTTCTACTGTTTCACAAGCTAATCCAAACTCAATTTTACGCTAAACCGAAAATTCTCGCAACTGATAATGGTGGTGAGTTTATGGCATTCACTAAGCATCTAGCTTGATCTAGGAATCATTCATAGATTCTCTTGTCCATACACATCTCATCAAAATGGCCTAGTTGAAAGAAAACATAGGCATATAACTGAGATGGGCCTTACTTTACTAGCTCATGCATCCATTCCTCTTAAATTTTGGGATCATGCATTCACCACATCTGTCCACCTTATAAATAGGTTGCCTACTTCTGGTCTGTCCTCCTTTATTTCCCCTTTTCAGGCATTATACAAGTCAGCTCCCAACTATAAGCAGTTAAGGATCTTTGGGTGTGCTTGTTTTCCTCACTTGAGGCCCTACAACAAAAACAAGTTCCAATTCAAGAGCACTATGTGTGTCTATCTGGGTATCTCTTCAGTCCACAAAGGCTACAAATACTTATCTACAGAGGGTAAGGTCATAATCACCAAAGATGTCACTTTCAATGAGTCATGCTTCCCATATCCAAACCTGTTTCCCACTACAGTTAGCTCTCCATCTCATCCACACACCACAGAGCACTTGCTCCCCACATTTACCTCAAACAACTCCACCCCACAGATACCTACAACAGATCCTCCCATCACAGGTTCAAACACACCAGAAACTCCTATCTCACCAGACTTTCCAGTCCCTAACTCACCACCTGCAACACCTATATCAGCTCAAGGATCTCTCACACCTCTACCTGAGCCTTCAACTTCTTCTGTCTCCTCCTCACCCCAACCTCAACTGCCCACTCCTCCACCACCTCCACCTGTCACAAAAGTCCATCACATGGTTACTAGACTACAAACAGGGTCTCTCAAACCCATGGTGTTCCTAGCTCACACTGAGCCTACTACTACAAAGCAAGCACTCAGTGATCCTAAGTGGAGAGAAGCTATAGAAATTGAGCTAAAAGCTCTCCAATCAAATCAAACCTGGACTCTTACCTCCTTACCTCCAAATAGGAAGGCAATAGGGTGTAAATGGGTCTTTCGAGTTAAAGAAAACCCAGATGGGTCAATTAACAAATACAAAGCTAGGTTAGTAGCCAAAGGATACAACAATACTACAGAAAAGATTATGGTGAGACATTTTCCCGGTGGTTAAGCCAACAACAATCAGAATACTGTTGTCCTTGGCCCTCTCAAATCACTGGGATGTGCAACAGAGCGACATCAACAATGCCTTCATCAATGGCTTCTTGAAAGAGGAGATATACATGTCCCAACCTCCTGGCTTCTGCAGCAGTGATAAGAGTCAAGTGTGCAGACTTCACAGATCTCTATATGGTCTCAAACAAGCCCCAAGGGCTTGGCATGAGAGACTCAAACATGTTCTACTAAAATTTGGGTTCACTCCAAGCAAATGTGACCCTTCACTGTTTGTTCATAGTAAACCTCGAGTACAACTATTCATCTTGGTATATGTAGATGACATTCTGATCACTGGCTCAGCTTCTGCCCTCATAATGGATCTTATCAAGAAGCTCAACATTACCTTTGCTCTTAAGCACATGGGGAGGCCTGATTACTTTCTGGGCATTGAGTTAAAATATCAACCCAATGGTTCTCTAATCCTCACTCAAGACAAGTACATCGAGACTTGCTGCGAGAAAACTACAATGGTGATTGCAAAGGTATTGCTACTCCCATGACCTCTGGAACTACTCTAAGCAAATTTGGAGTGCGATAAAATGCAAGAGCCTCATCAAGTATAGGTCGGTTGTTGGTGCCTTACAATATTTGACACTAACTAGACACGAAATTGCATATCTTTGTAAATAAGCTATGCCAATTCATGTCAGCCCTCTTGATTCCCATTGGAAAGTCACAAAAGAGTGCTACGCTATCATGCGCTACCAAGCATCATGGGTGGTTTTACATCCCGCTAACCTCACTAGACCACTCACTCTACGCCACAAAGTGACTCGGGTGGGAGTGATCCGGATGATGTGAAGATCAACATCGTGGTCTTGCATTTTCTAGGTCCAAACTTAGTGTCTTGGAGCTCAAAGAAGCAAACTTTGGTTGCTAGGAGCAGTGCAGAAGCAGAATACATAGGTATGGCAAATGCAACGGCAGAATTGCAGTGGATACAATCACTCCTAAGAGAACTTCATGTGAAGCATCACACTCCGGTTCTGTTTGTGTGATAACATGAGTGCGGCGGCTATTATTATTGCACACAACTCGTTCTTCGTTCAAGGACAAAACACCTTGAATTAGACATACATTTTGTCAGGGAACGTGTGCTAGCCAACCAGCTTAAAATTCTTCATGTTCCAGGAACAAATCAATTGGTTGATGCCCTTACAAAACCCCTTGGTGCTTCTCAGTTTCACAGTCTCAAAAGCAAGCTTAAGGTTCAACCACTCTCTCCCCTTAAGCTTGAGGGGGGAGTAATAGAGAATACAATAAAGTCAATCAGTCAAAGTCAACAGTCAAGGTCTTTGCTGAGTCATCAAGGTGACATGGATGCCACAGTGGTAATGAAAGGTCAAGCAACAACACGTGAGAAGACTTCACTAAAAGCTCACCTCTTCACTCTCGAGGCTTCTCTGTACTTTCCCTTTGTAACTTTACTTTCCCCTTTGCAATAGAATTTAGGGTAGATTCATTGAGATTAGTTAAAGAATTGTTGCTGCAGTTAGAGATGCAACCACTACAAAAAAAACGCGAATTAGCGACGGAATTAGCGAGGGAATATTTGTCCTCGTAAAAAACCGACATTAGCGGCGGAATTGTAGGTCCTCGCTAATGTGCCCATTATGCGAGGAATTAGCGGCGGAAATGAGATGTTACGGTGATTTGACCGAAGCAAAGACGCTTTTTTTAGGCGATTAGCGATGGAACTTTCAAGTCCTCGCTAATTGGTCGACATTTTGCGAGATTCGACCCATGGCGTTGGTTGGGAAACGCGAGGATTAGCGAGGACAGTCCTCGCTAATTCCTCGCAAATTGTCATATATTTAATTATAATAACCGAACCACCTTCTCTCACTCTTCTCTCATTCTTCTCTCATCTTCCTCTTCCACTCCTCTTCCTCTTCCTCTTCCTCTACTCTCTCTCTTTCTTCACAAAACCACCACCACCACCACCACCACGCCCCACCACACCACACCACTCCTCACTCTCTCTCTCTCTTCAACCACACAACCACAACCTCTCTCTCTCTCTTTCTTCACAAACCACCACCACCACACCACCACCACCACCACCACCACCACCACGCCCCACCACACCACAACCACTCTCGCTCCTCTCTCTCTTCAACCACACTGACCACAACCTCTCTCTCTCTCTTTCTTCACAAAACCACCCACCCACCACCACCACCTCTCTTCTCCCTTACTCTTCTCCTTCTTCTTCTCTCTTTACACCACCACCACCACCACCACCACCACCACCACCACCACCACCACCACCACCACACCACATCCAAACAATAATAATAATAATAATAATAATAATAATAATAATAATAATAATAATAATAATAATAATAATAATAATAATAATAATAATAATAATACTTGAGTAGTAGTAGTAGTAGTAGTAGTAGTAGTAGTAGTAGTAATAATAATAATAATAATAATAATAATAATAATAATAATAATAATAATAATAATAATAATAATAATAAAAAAATTCAAATTGATAAGCGTGCCAATCGGACTTGGGTTGCGTCTTTGTCGAAGATTAGCGAGGAATTAGCGAGGGGTGGTCCTCGCTAATTAGCGATCGACACATATTCCTCGCTAAATGCCACTAGCGAGGAGGAATTAGCGACCGGCGGTCCTCGCTAATTCCTCGCTAATGGACATTAGCGACCGAAATGGGCCTGTTAGCGACGGATATTTCACTCGCTAATCTCCGTGTTTCTTGTAGTGAACAGAATCAGTTATAATATCTGTTATGATTCAGTTGCACAAAACACTTGTATAAATTCACCATTTGTACCTTTCATTAATAAATCAATGAATAACAGAAAATATCACACTTCAGATTCTAACAACTAGTATGTGCTAAAATTCAATATTCTAAAAAAACGACAACACAATTCATAATAATAGTATTATAACTTAACATATTCCGTTCATAACGCATTGTGCAAGATTTGAAGCTATTGAATTTTCTCTATTTTTTCACTTTCTTTAATTTTCTTTTAACCGGGTTGTTACTATTAACTTGCAGGGTGCAAATAACAAAAGATCCAACACTGTTGCAATGGAAAGCCTGGCCCAATAGAGAGAAACACGGTTAACCAAGAGAGAGACCAGATACGATGTATCACTTCTCACTCTAACTCTGAACCTCAGCTTCTCCTCCTTCAAGCTTCCTACCTTCGCTCTGCTAGGGTTTCAATGGAAACCCAGCAGATCACCTTCAAACCACAAACCAAGACCACCAGATGAAAGATCTCCTTCCCCTCTACAAAACCCCTCAAAGAAACCTCAGATTTGATCCACCTGAACCAAACCCTAAATCGTACCTTGATGATTCTGAGACCTAGGAAGAACACGATGAAGATCGAGGCTACTAAAGGTGTAAAACCCTTCTCTTTCTTACGGTTTTGTGTTGAATCGATTTTACAACAAACCCTAATCGTTTATTGTTGATTTCCTTGCATGAACACTTTGCAAGCACTTTGGAACTACAGAATCTTCACCTCTTGAAGATTCTGCACTCAACTGAGGATACAAAAGGTAACCTTCTTCACTTTCTTTGAAATCTCTCTTTCCTTACTCTTTCCTTTTCTGTGTTTGAATCAAACCCTAACTGGTTGATTCTTTTTGCGAGGTCTCTCTTTCTCACAAGGAACACAAGGAACTTGAAGGACTTAGAAAAACTAGAGCACTGAAGAAGAACAGAAAAAGCAGGACTTAAAGCTGTAATACTATTCTTTATTACTGTAAAACTTGCAATTCTATATTTTTGTATTGATTGTATCTTGTATCCACTTTTTACAATGTATATACTGAATATATATATGTACACAATGAATAGGCACTTAGAGAACGGACATGTTGGTTAGGAGGTGGTTAGTTAGTTAATAACTACCTCTTAACCAAATAAACCGTTAGGTTTTAGGTCACCACACTTTTAAATTCTGTTTTTGTGTGATGTGTATGAGCTGATTGTAACGGCTATAAATTAAGCCTAATTTAGATTTAAGGGTAATCAGACTTAGGGTTTGAAAGATTAGGAATTTCAACACCCCCCCTTAATCTAGAAAGCCCTAAGTTAGTTTAGTGAAACCACTTAGAGCTAGCTTAGGTTAGAGAGAACTAAAACAACCAGAACAAGCCTCTGGGATAGCCACTAGTAATAGACACCTTAGAACAAGCCTCTAAGGAATAGCTTTTAGCTGCTGCCTTCATAGTTTAGAAGGCAACAAGTCCTATCTCTCTTCTAAGCTTTACAAAGGTTTCTCCTTTGAGGACCTTTGTAAAAATATCAGCCAATTGATTCTGTGTTGAGCAGTATTCAACACTTAGCCTACCATTGTTAACTTGTTCCCTTAGATAGTGGTATCTAGCTTCAATATGCTTGGTTCTTCCATGAGCACCAGGATTCTTTGCTAGGTTTAGTCTTTGGTGATTGTCTCATCATTAGAGTAGGAGGTTGAGTTAGATTCACTTTAAGCTCCTTGAGTAGTGACTCGACCATCTTTGCTTGAGTTCTTTGCTCCACAACTGCCACATACTCGCCTCACGGGAGGACAGAGCCACAATACTTTGTTTCTTGGAGCTCCATGAAATAGGGGCTCCTTGAAACTTAAACAAAAAACTGAAGTGCTTCTCCTATCCAATTGGTCACCACACCAATCGAGAATCGAGAGAAACCTAGGAGAATATTTTTCCTAAGTTAGAATCCTTAGGAAAAAATATTCCATAGTTAGTAGTACCGAGAAATATAACGTAGAATTCTCTTAGTGGCATTTAAGTGTACCTGTCTAGGATCATTCATAAACCTGCTAGTCATACCAGTTGCAAACTGAATATCTGGGCGGCTATGGCATAGGTACCTCAAGGAGCCTATTAGCTGCCTGTATAGTGTAGCATCTACCTTAGCATCACCTTCACTTGGCTATTTGCTAAGGTTGCTTTCTGCAGGATTTGTTGCAGAATTGCAACCTAATAAATCAAACTTAGTTAGTACCTCAGTAGCATACTTAGATTGATGTAGAATTATACCTTCAGTACCCTTAGGAACTCAAGTCCCAAAAATATGACAGTTTGCCTAAGTCAGTCATCTCAAACTCACTGTGCATAGCCACTTTGAAATTTTCCACTTCACTAGGACTACTCCCAGTGACCAACATATCATCCACATATAAACACACAATTAGTAAATAGGTATCAACACTACCTTTAGTGTAGACTCCAAACTCACTAGTGCATTTAGAGAAACCAATTTCTTTGAAAAAGGAGTCAATTCTCCTATTCCAAGCTCTAGGGGCTTGCTTTAGCCCATAGAGAGCTTTATGTAATAGGTAACCATACTCCTCTTTACCCTTTTTCTCAAACCCAGGTGGTTGAGCAATATAGACAGTTTCCTCAAGTGAGCCATTAAGAAATGCTGACTTAACATCCATGTGGAACAACTCCCAGCCTCTATGTACAGCCAAAGCAATCACTAACCTTATAGTCTCATGCCTGGCCACAGGTGAAAACACCTCTGTGTAATCCACCCCTTCTTTCTGTTGGAACCCTCTGGCTACCAACCTAGCCTTGTGTTTTACAATCTTGCCTTTAGGGTCAAGTTTGAGCTTGAACACCCACTTAACACTAATGGGTTTCTTACCTTTAGGAATCTGAACTAGAGACCAGGTTTTATTCTTTTCAATAGACTGTAGTTCTTCCTGCATTGCTTTCTTCCAATGAACATCCTTGAGTGCCTCTAAGTAGTCCATAGGTTCAGCATCTGCCAACATTGCATAGTGAACCAGATCACCATCATTTGTGATCTGATTATCCATGTGTACCTCAAAATCCAACATCCTCCTAGGTAACCTCCTGTCTCTTTGAGGCCTAGGAGGATTCGCACACATTTGTGCAAGTTCCCGCCTCACCTCCACATTTTCCCTTCATGTGGATTATGATCCACATTGGGTAACATAAGACCATTATTAGGTAGAACAGTATCCTCTTCATCAGAATTAGTGTCACTAGAAATTGGTTCAGTGTTAAAGACCTCTTCAATGGTTGTAGAGTCCCTTTGAACCTACTGCTCGACTTTCTCCCAATCCCACTGCTTGTCTTCAAGCACAACCACATCCCTAGACACCTCAGTTTTACTTGTATTAGGGTCTAGTAGCCTGTAACCCCCTGTAGGATGATATCCCACTAGGATTAGAGGTCTACTCTTGTCCTCAAGTTTAGATCTCTTACTATCGTATATGGCGAAGAATCGAGCCAAATACCTTCAAGTGAGATACACAGGTATTTCACCATTCCACATAGTTTCGGGCACCTTAGCCTCCAAACCTTTTTGTAGGACACCTATTCAGAATATAGACAGAAATAGATCCTTCACATGCTTACGCCCATAGTCTTTTAGGTAGTCCCTTGGTCTTCACCATACTCCTAGCCATTTCTAGGATAGTTCTGCTTTCTCCTTTCTCGCCACTCCATTGTCTTTGTGGGTATATGGTGGAGTTACCTCATGAACAACACCATTTGGTGGTGCGGTATTCTTCAAACTCCTTTGAAGTATACTCACCACCACCATCGATCCTTAAGACCTTTAGTTTCTTACCACTTTGAGTCTCAACCATAGCCTTAAACTTTTAAACACTTTGAAAGTATCACTTTTGGACTTGAGTAGATATACCCAAATCTTCCTTGAGTATTCATCCACAAAAGTTACAAAGTACTTGTTCCCCCTATAGATGGAGTATCCATAGGACCACACAAATCAGAATACACAACTTCCAAAGTAGGTTTTTTAGATCTGTGTTCAACACATTTCTTAAAGTTTTTCCTAGGTTGTTTACTCATTAGGCATGTAGTACATTTTTTTCTTTGTTAGCTATCTTAGGTAACCCCTTTACTAGTTTATTAGTACTTAGGTTATCTAGAGCCTTATAGTGAAGATGTCCAAACCTATTATGCCATAAACTAGTATCACTGTCAGTGGTGGCACTTAAACACAGTGCCTCAGTCTTGCTTATACTAGCTTTAAATGTCCTGTTTTTAGCTAGTTGAGTAGTTAGAATTAGCTTATCCTCTTTATCAAACAGTTTCAACTTAGCATTTTTCATTAGGCAAGAAAACCCTTTTTCAATTAACTGTCCTAAACTGATTAGATTGCAACTTATCTCAGGAACATATAACACATCATAGATAATTACCTTTTCCCCATCAACTCTAGTTAGTTCTATATTCCCTCTACCCTTAGAGACTATAGTCTTACCATTAGCACACCTAATAGCAATTCTAACAGTGGGATCAAAGTTAATTAGCCATTTCTTATTACTTGTCATATGATTAGAACATGCTGAGTCTAAGTACCAGATTTCTGTTATAGTTTTCCCATCCTTACCTGTTACTATTAAAACAACATATTCCTTTCCTTTCTTAGTTTTAATCTTTTCCTTCTTAGGCTTAGTTACATTTGGTTCACAAAGCATATGAATGCAGATACAGATGATGATCGATTCATCGAGAACCGAGTCGAGTCCTCCTTAGCCACATTGGCTTCAGAAACTGACTCATTAGGCTTAGAGCCCTTTCTGGTGGGACACTCAGTGGCATAATGCCCCATCTTGTCACACCTATAGCATTGTACCTTAGATTTATCCTTTTTCTTAGGTGCATTGCTATTTTTAGATGAATTAGATTTAGTAGAAGAGTTAGAAGTACCTGAACTGTTCTTAGAACTCTTAAACTTTTTACTGCTACCTCCCTTTTTACCTTTCTTGCCCTTAGCTTTAGCTGCATACATGGCTTGGTCCTCATCTTCTGATTCTTCCTCCAGAATCTCCAGCCTTATCTCCTTGGCCTCTAGTTTTCCCTGGAGCTCTTCTAGCTTCAGGCCTACGTTTTTTGTAGTTTCTTCTATGGTGTTAGTCACCACATACCACTTTTTTGGCATTGATCTGAGAATCTTTCTGCACACTGAATTCTCTTCAAGCTTCTCCCCTTGGAGAGCCATATCATTTTTGATCTTCTTCACTCTGTTGAAGAACTCAGTTACTTTTTCATCTTTCTTCATTTTAAGACTTTCATACTGTGCTCTTAGAGCTTGCAACTTCTCTTCCTTGATTGGAGTGCACCACGATAATAGTGTTCTAGAGCATCCCATGCTTTGCCTTAGAGGTTTCACAGTCCCCTTACCCTTTCAAAGTCCTCCTCTCCACATGCCTGTGGATGAGAGATGATCCCTTGAAATCCTTCATTTTCGCTCAAGAAATTCTTTCTTTCAAGCAGGGGTGCAGAGAGCTCCAAGTCTTTGTGAGTCCTCTTTCACCAAGTATAGGCAACCATGTGACCCTAGTATAGGCTTCATTTGAATAGCCCAAGTATCATAATTGTTCCCATTGAGCTTAGGAACATAACTGTCTTCTTTACCCATTTCTGCAAATTTACCCTTTAAACACACAGAAAATTAGAACACAGTAACCTGCACAATTTCACACTGTGCAGGGTTTAAAGAAATTTAAAGAAAACCTTAAAGAACTTAAAAGAAACAGAGAATAGAGTTAGAAAAATTTGCCCTGGATCGTTTTTAACCAATGCTCTGATTATACCATATTGAATTTTCTCTATTTTTTCACTTTCTTTAATTTTCTTTTAACCGGGTTGTTACTATTAACTTGCAGGGTGCAAATAACAAAAGATCCAACACTGTTGCAATGGAAAGCCTGGCCCAATAGAGAGAAACACGGTTAACCAAGAGAGAGACCAGATACGATGTATCACTTCTCACTCTAACTCTGAACCTCAGCTTCTCCTCCTTCAAGCTTCCTACCTTCGCTCTGCTAGGGTTTCAATGGAAACCCAGCAGATCACCTTCAAACCACAAACCAAGACCACCAGATGAAAGATCTCCTTCCCCTCTACAAAACCCCTCAAAGAAACCTCAGATTTGATCCACCTGAACCAAACCCTAAATCGTACCTTGATGATTCTGAGACCTAGGAAGAACACGATGAAGATCGAGGCTACTAAAGGTAGAAACCCTTCTCTTTCTTCTGGTTTTGTGTTGAATCTGATTTTACAACAAACCCTAACTGTTTATTGTTGATTTCCTTGCATGAACACTTTGCAAGCACTGGAACTACACAGAATCTTCACCTCTTGAAGATTCTGCACTCAACTGAGGATACAAAAGGTAACCTTCTTCACTTTCTTTGAAATCTCTCTTTCCTTACTCTTTCCTTTTCTGTGTTTGAATCAAACCCTAACTGGTTGATTCTTTTGCGAGGTCTCTCTTTCTCACAAGGAACACAAGGAACTTGAAGGACTTAGAAAAACTAGAGCACTGAAGAAGAACAGAAAAACAGGACTTAAACTGTAATACTATTCTTTATTACTGTAAAACTTGCAATTCTATATTTTTGTATTGATTGTATCTTGTATCCACTTTTTACAATGTATATACTGAATATATATATGTACACAATGAATAGGCACTTAGAGAACGGACATGTTGGTTAGGAGGTGGTTAGTTAGTTAATAACTACCTCTTAACCAAATAAACCGTTAGGTTTTAGGTCACCACACTTTTAAATTCTGTTTTTGTGTGATGTGTATGAGCTGATTGTAACGGCTATAAATTAAGCCTAATTTAGATTTAAGGGTAATCAGACTTAGGGTTTGAAAGATTAGGAATTTCAACAGAAGCAAACATTAAGAAATGTGTGCAGCATTTACAAAACATTATAACATATATATCGTAACTCAAATCTTAGAATATCATATGACAAACCATATAATGCAATGCATTATGATCGTAAACTATTTAAAATGTAATGAACGGCGAGAGAACCGACAAATCAAACTAACAAACAATTGAAAATAACAACAAACTTTCAACACGTAGATTCCATCAACCATTAATCAACAAATGATCCAACAAGGCACCATAAACTAAATAACATAAACAAAAATTACCCATATATATGTTGTAGTTGAATCTCATGTTTAAGTGACATAGCATAGCATCCACATTCTAACACTAAAAACAATGTGATATCAAACTCTCAATGTAGACTCCTGGGTTCATCTATCTATTGATGATTTGAATCTCTGGAATATTCAAAGTATCATTTTTGGAGTTGTAAACAACCAACTTTGATTTGTTACTTCCCAACTCAAACAAAACCATTAGCATCTGGTCATCCTCGGAAACATATAAAGTCTTAGTATGGGAACACAAACCCAGGTCCATCGGGTAATGAATATTGTATAATTTAGTCCATGACTCTTTATTTCCATATTCCGTCATAATCCAAACATTCAAAAACTCGTTACTACTTGCAAAGATCACAAGCAATCCCTCAACACCTCCAAGGTCCAAAAATCATTCTTCAAATTAGGTTGTGGAAGCTTTTGTTACAACTCCTTCTCCAAATCAAGGGAAACAAGTGCACGCGAAGAACTACTTGAATCATAAGCCAACCAATTAACAGTGCCACTCACAAATACTCCCGGTCCACGAGTGGCACTACTATATGGAAAATCTTGAATCCTTCTCCAATAATCGGAACCCAAAGTTAAAATACTAACCGTTTTGGTTAATATAGTAGGAAATACCAATAATCTTATAATTATCAATGAAATGATCATACCCAAAGCTAAACACAAAAAGGACTTCTTTTCCGTGGATTTTCCAAGTGAGGCAATATCTTTAATTTTCTAATGGAAGGGTTCCATAAAGCAACAGAACTATGGCCGATAGCGAAACAAAGGATGCCATCGCAAGAGCTCGATAGCCTAGGAGCATAGTATTTCTCATTTGTGCGAGTGAAAGGGTAAATCGAGTTGTGTTTGCTTAACTCTAGAAGATGAAAAAACAGAGGAAAGCGGGAATCAAAGAGAAGGAACTCATTTAAGTTGTTTGTAGAACTTACAATGAGATGGTGGCGCTTTGTTGATACCCGAAGGTGCTTCTTTGCGAATTTGGGATCAGAGATAAGAGAATTCCACGATTTGGAGATGCATCGAAGTTGAAGGAGAAGCTTGACAGGATCCTACAGAGAATTTCTCGCTATGAGCTCGAAAGGAAGAGTGGGCGATCTTGGTGATGTTAGGGTTCCTCCGATGGAGACAATAAATTGTTGTCTCTTAGAAGTAGTTGTTTCTCCGTCCGTGAGAGGAAGAGAAGGAATGATGTCGTTTGGGTCGTCGCTGCTTGCTGTCATTCTACCAAACAGTTTATGTTCTAGAAATGAATGAATGGAGTGATGAAGAGACAATTGAAGAAACAGTTTTCTTTTATTTCTTCTTTTTTTGTGATTTTTTTGACAAATTTCTTTTTTTTTTGATTAATTTTTTGTTTTTATTATTAACTAAAATTTTGTTTCTTTATAGGGTTGATAGGCCGCAAGTGCACGGTTCTATCGCGTAATAAAAATTATCGATCCCACAGAGACTTTTGTGATTACCAATTTATTTTTTTAGTTTTGATTAGCTAAAAGGAAATGATTTTTAGGAAAAAAGAATATTTGTTTGATTAATATTCAGAATATAAAAGTGTCTCAGAATTATGGGACAAATCACAATGACGGAAATTTAACTATCCTCTATCTTATATTGAAATTGTTTTTAAGGACAATGTATTCTTTTGGTGTAATTCAAGTTTCCTCTCGGAATACAAGAATGTGTCTCGAAACAATGATCAAGCCTTCTCATGGTTGATCATCGTAGAGACCCATTAAGCTCAACCTTATTGTCCCAAGACACTCAAAGCTATTCTCATGCTTTGATTGCCTTGTCTAACCTCATAGGTCCAATATCAAACTTCACCTCTCGGTACCTCGTTTGATATTTGATTTATGAAATAAGAATGATGAGGCTAGATTAAAAATCAAGTTCTAATAAGATAGAGTTTAGTCTTGGAATTGTTTAGGGACCCATCATTGGATTGTTTCCCACAATCCCAAGACTAAAGAGGTCTACTCACACATGATCATAGTGGACAAAAGAGTAGACGAGAATGACATAAAAGTAAGGCTTAATTATATGTTACCCCCCTGCAAATATACCTATTATCCATTTACCCCCCTATAAAAATAAAACTCTTAAAAAAGACCTTGCAAATATAAATTATTTCTTGTTACCCCCCTGCTGTTATATTTTGTTAACAGCGTTAAGTGTAAATATATGTTACCCCCTGCAAATATATTCATTATCCATTTACCTCCCTGCGTAAATATATGTTACCCCCTGCAAATATCCTCATTATCCATTTACCCCCTGCAAATACGCTCATTATCCATTTACCCCCTGCAAATAATAAGTGTGTCAACATACACTTAACGTTATTAACAAAATCTAACAGCAGTGGGGTAACTAGAAATAATTTATATTTGCAAGGCCTTTTTTAAGAGTTTTATTTTTACAAGGAGAAAATGGATAATTGATATATTATTTGGGGTAAATATATATTAAGCCTAAAAGTAAATAACATAATGTAAATAGCAAAATGTAAATGACGAGAATATAAGCAAAGCAATAAAGAACTGAAATGTAAAGTGCTGGAAATGTAAAGAACAGAAACTAAAATTGCAAGAAAGTAAAGAACATTAAAATAAAAGAACAAAAGTTTAAGAATAAAATGCTAGGAACTTAGATTAAACTTTAGAGTAATTTTGCAAGTGACAAGGTTTTTGATTACAAGTGAGAGAGCCTTTATATAGCCTAGGATCAGTAGACAATCACATAAATTCACAATCATGGCCATAAAAACCCACTAAGAAGAAGAAGGGATCAACTTTGTAACTGAATTTTGAGTAGCGGGAATATCGCACGAGTCGTGCTCAGTGTTTGCAAAAGCTATTTTCCTGATTTTGAAGGCACGGGTCGTGCTATCTTGCGCACGGGTCGTGCTTGGTTTTCGACTTTTTATTTTTATTTTTCTTGTTCCTCCTTTCATGCTCTTTTGATCCTTGCTATTCTTTCATCCAAAATTTCTATTTTTCTCCACTTTTAGTCCTGAAAACACAAAACTAACATTTTATAGTAAAATAGCTCCAAAGTAGAACTAAAATTCCACAAATTTGATTTAATTCAAATACTAAAAACACTCTAAATTATGACTTATAAAGGGTGAGTGGCCAATTTAGTTTTACTGTTTTAAATTGGTAGAGTAATTCCAATTTGTGCTTGAACCCTCCTTATCCTGTAGGTTTGATCCTCTTATGCTCATTCAATGAAATTTACTTCTTTATTTATTGAAAATAATTTGTTTCTTTTCCGTGTCAATTTCATCTTGGAATTACACAAAAGTTCAATATTTATAATATATTAGCTTAGTTTCAGACATTTGTAAAAGTACTTTAATATAGTTCTTTAATCTTATCAATTTAAAGCTAGTTTGGTTGTTAGGATATGATAGAGACAATATATCATTGAAATTGAAATCATATACGTGTTTGATGTGTGAAAAGATATAAGAGAATAAATATTATTCTCTTTTTAGGTACAAATATAACATATGTGATTTTATTAAAAAAAGCTAATAAGTAATTAGATGATATATATTATATGTTAACGATAAACCTAATTTTATTTCATTTGTTGAAAAATATATTAAAATAGTTTTCTATTTATATATTTTGTGTTATTAAAATTATTTTCATCACTTATTTTAATTTCGAAGATTTCAATAGATTTTTTAATTTTTAGATTATACAAAAAGATAAAATTGCCCTTAAAATAAATCATACATTATTTTTAAAATTTAGTACTAATATTTCTAATTTTTAACTTAACATCAAATTTTTTGTTATTTTATTTTTTAATATAAATCTATATTTTAATTGATTTCATATTTCAATATTTTAAAATACATTTTAGAAGCAAAAATGTATAAATTATTATTTTTTATCCTATTTTGTTGATTTCTAACTCAGTTCAAATTCAAGATAAAATTATAACTAGAGAGACTACGAGGTTAGGTTTTGAGAAATCTACCTTTCGTTGATCTTCGTTTAAGTTTCGTTCATCAACCGTTCAACACCATTCTAGTTAAACATCAAAAAAACAACAAATTAGCATTCAAGGAAATTAGGGTTTCTAATAGAGAAAGGAAACGAAGAGAAATTGAAGTTCCATTAAAGTTTACCTGGAGATATGAAATTGTTGAAGCGTTCTTGAAGCTTTAGAAGTGTTGATTTCATCAAAAATCAACAAATCTTCGAAACCCTAGCAGAGGGTGTAGAAGAAGAAGTGAGAAAGACGAAGTAGCTAGAAACTGACTGAGAGAGTGAAGAGTGTGTGAAACGGCGTAACTAGGGTTATGCTGAAGTCTTTTATATTTCGGGTTTGTCACCAGGTTCGTGTATCCGTTTTGAAGATTTGGTGGGTTCCGCAAGAACCCGTTTTTGTAAAAGCTTGGTTTGAGAAGTTTTTTGTTGATTTGGGTTAGGCTATTTGGGCCAAGACTCATATTTTCACCCCTGCAATTATTACAATAACATCCCAGTCATAATTCAATATGATAGGCTTTAATGAAAATATCCTAAAAAATGTTGTGTGCATTCTGGAGTCTTCCATCTTTGCATAGTCCATCGAATGTGCATATATCTGGCAGAATACCTTGGTCTACCATTTTCTTGACCAATACAATTGCCTCATCAACCTGATGGTTTTTGCATAAAGCGTGTACTAAATAAGTGTAAGCGATTATATTGCTTAGTTGACCTCTATCACACATCTCATCAACAACGAGCTCCCAAGCACAAGAGATTCTCCTAAATTTGCACAAACTGACAATAAGGGAATTCTAAGTTACGGTGCTAGGAAAAATACTTTGTCCATGCATTTATTTAAAGAAACTCATGGCTTCATCTACCATTTTATTCTTACATAATCCACTAATCATGATATTGTAGCTTCGAACATTGGGTATCGCTCTTCTTTGGATAGAAGTGGATATATATATATATATATAGCATTGTTCACTTTATTAACTTGTAAATACTCATCGATTAATGAATTATAAGTAACAACAACATGAGATTTTACACTTTTCATTCTTTACCTAGTTAACTAGCAATGCAGAAGCAATAGATTAAAAAGCTATAGGTGAGAATATCAGGAGATACACCGTTTACAAGCCTTAATTATGAGTTAGTTATCTTTGCACAAGCTATGTGTTATACATTACCGCATCAGGCTTAATCAATTTTCCTTCAACTTGTCTTAGCAATTGCAACGCAGCTCTTGTTTCTCCTATTTTACACAACACAAGATCCCATAAGTAGCTTGGTCCAACTAAAATCCTAGTCCTATCAAGTGGTCATGAAAGTGCGGTGCTTCCTTAATCCCGCCATCGAGACATAGACCTTTTATAAGTGTAGTCATGATATTTGGATGGTAACTATTTGAGAGTCTTACCAAATACATATAAGGAATTTGACTTGGCAGAAACAATTGATCCAGATGTCCAGAGTGACAATTTCTTGTCTAATTTTATTGAATTTCATTTGGTGAGAAAGTGAAATAGCAGTGTGGTAATAGCAGTTGGAGCATGTAGTGAAATGAGGAAACACGTCAAATTTATCAAACTAGTAAATCAAGTGAAATTGAGAGAGGAGTAGGAAAACCTAGAAATGAAAATGGAAACAACATAATTTTTTAGAAATGGCTTTGAAAGTGAAGGTGACATGATTGCAGACACGGAAAAAGTGAAAACATGTACATGCAGGGCCGGTCTTGAGGTTTTACATGCTTGGGCGAATCAATAAAATGACACCATAAGTGTGGCAATATTAATCAACTTTATTTAATCTTATTTTGTTTTTCTATAAATATATATCATAAAAAAAAAAGTAAACATACGTTTATTTACATATTTCAATATACGTCAATATATATTTTTCAAATTTACTATTTATCATTGTTATTTAAAAATTAATTTGTTCTAAATAAAATAGGAAATAGCATTCAATATATACATGCAATACGAGTCACATACCAATTTTAAAATAGAAGGGAAGATAGTGAGACTAGAACAAAGAGAGAGACACTAAGCAAGTTATTGAGGGGGAAGAAATGATATTTTATAAGGTATAGTGGCTTTATTATCATGTATGAGTACAATGTGACAATCATGTTTGTTATCAAGCAACACTATTGTGTTGCAATTCTAATGTGGTAGTTTTTAAAGCAAAAAATAAATGAAGACATAGAGTGACTTGTATGACATTTTAACTAACATGTAATCGGTTAACATTTTTTATTTTACTAGCCTTTTAAAAGATACATTGGTATAAAAAAGTACATATAAGTCAAAAACAATTTACCAGAAACACTAAGTTGCACATTCTTATGCATTTTTTTTGCCCTCTCACTGTCTTAAGACACAACCGGTCCAGATATTTTGGGTATCCTGGACGAACCAATAAAATGATGCCCTTGTAGTTATTTGAATAACATTCTCGTTGCATTTTTGTTGATAATCATTAATAATTCGTTCATAATTAAAGTTTTTTTAAGAATTATTTTCAATAGAAATTAAAGTGATACTATTTGATCTAATTTGCAACATTATTGGTTGCAAATAAGTTTTCAACAAATTCAATTTAGAAAAATATTTTTTAGTAACAGGAATTATATCTACAACGATTAGGAAACAATTAATTGTCTTCAAAAAATTCAATATTATATAACTTGATTTTGATTTGGTCATTAAAATCTCTCTCTAATAGTTTCAATTCTTCAAATATACATATTCTAATTGCAATAACATAAAACCATTATTAAAATATATCTATATATACTACAATAAAATAATCTTTATACTCAAAAAAAAGCAAAAGTGGATATGGTGGAAGAAGAATAGACAAAATCAATAACATCTCTTCAGAAATGTTCAACGAAATCTATTAATAATACATTTATATAGGCTCCTCAAAGCCAATAACTGAGAGTGTCAACTTCTAAGACTATCCACATAGGACTAATTAATAATACTTGCCACCTTGGTAAAAAAAAATACCCAGTCATGTCTCACGTGGCATCTCATATTTAGGTGATCACATTTGAATTTGATTATGGTTGTCACATTTAACCAGGCATTCAATTGTGTGTTACAAATTTATGATTTATTTTTCATGAATGTAAACATCCAAGTAATACGTTTTTTAGACCAAAAAATAAATGTTACGTTTTTTTACATCAATTAAGATTATTGAACAACAATTTGTCTCAGAGGTTTGTAATGATCTACGATGCTTTTTGGAATAGAAAACAACATGTTTTTGGAATAAGGAAGGGAAGTGGAGTAATTGGGAAAATAACTTACAAAAGAGAAAATATTATATTTTCAAGTGGTAGTTTACAAATTGAGGCATCGAATGCCTTATATAAGAAAACTAAGGCTTACTATATTTAAAGTAGGTTAAAAGACTACTATTACATTAGGTAGTAGCTTTGTAAATTAAAAGACAAAATACCATTATTAATGTAAGATGCGCTTGGGGCCCATCGACACATTGATAATGACTAAAGTTGAAAAATATAATAAAAAAAAACCAAAAAGAAAATAGTGGAAAATATTCCCTTGGTCGATCACCATATCTTGAATTTTTGGTCCTATGTGTTTGTCAAAAGTAATTGAGTGGCCTTTTGAATATTTGATTACTTGAGTGGCCACTTTGGAATCTTCAAATTATATATCGACAACAATAATTTATTATTGTTGTCCTTTCCCCTTGTTGATTTGGTGACTCATCCATTGTATCATTGCATCCCAGAAATCTTCTGGTGTAGGTTCTTCTTCCTATGCTTGAGATTCTCCAGCTAGGAGATTGTAGGTGTTGGAGTCGGTGATCCTTGTGAACTACTGATTTTCATTGATACATCATCACTTTTAACTTTAAAAGTTTTGAAGAATTGATTTTTCATGTGATCTAAACATATTTGCCTTAGGTGTGTAAATATGTTTGCTAACCAGGATATTAATATCAATCCTATGTACACACCTAAGGCCCTAGATAAATATTATTATAAAAGAAGGTCGTCACCCCAAGATTTACTTTATGAGGAAAACGAACCATATCGAATTCCTATTACGGTAAAGCCATTTATGAATGGAATATTGATGACTTAAATGATAAGCAAATCATAGATACGATACATAGAATGATTATGTATTCTCTTTGAAAGTAAGCAGGGAATTCGAGATAGTTCAATAGCCACGGTTTTGTAGGCCAATTAAGAGGTTGGTGGGATCATTATCTTAATGATACTCGAGAAAAAGAAATTCTTGATCATAAAAGGAAGTTAAGCTAGAAAGTAGTTCTAGGACCACTACCATTAGTACTGGTGAAGAGGATGCGGTTTATACCCTCTGTTTATCCATACTAAAACATTTTGTAGGAACTAATGTTCCCATAGGAGAAAAAATAGCTTCTCTTCTACAAAATTTAAGATGTCCATCTTTAACTCATTTTAGATGGTATAAGGATACTTTCCTATCCAGGGTTTTTCAATTACAGGACCCCAATTCTATCCATTGGAAGGCAAAATTTGTTGATGGTCTTCCTTATCTCTTTTCCGAAAAGGTTAGACAATCTTTAAAGAATGAGAATGATGGCATAAATATTAATTATGTTGATTTAACATACGGCCAAATTATTAGTTGCTGTATTAATGAAGGCTTAGCTTTATGTAATGACATAAAGTTAAGAAATCAGTTGAAAAAGTAAAAGGTAACAGAAAAACACCAATTAGGTGAATTTTGTGAACAATTTGCTTTTGATTTAGGAAAAGAGCCTAAAGAAGGCAAGAGAGGTCAAAGTAAGAAAGGGAGAAAACCCTTTGATAATAAAACAAATGTTTTTTTACAAAAGTTCTAGAAAAAAGAATTTTAGAAGAAAGAGTTTTCAAGATAGAAAACCAAAGGATAAGCCTTTCCAAAAAAAAGGAAAAAGAAAGGCTAAAAAGTTGGATATAACATGCCATAAGTGTGGCAAAATAGGTCATTATGCCAACCAATGTTGGACCAAAAAAGCCTTAAATGAGATAGAATATGACCAATTAAGGACTAGATTAGAAAAAGTTTTACTAATCAGTTCTGATTCAGAACAAGAGACTGATTCTTCTAGTGAAGGCATAGAGTGTATTAAAGATACCTCTTTTGAATCATCTTCCACTAATGATTGTCAGTGTAATGAATTAAATTATTGAAAATCCATTGTGGAAATGAATAGATTAAATGTTCTCACAGAAGAACAAGATGAAGCTGTAAAAGCTTTAGAAGCCATAACTGATGGCAATTTGAAAAGAAAGATGATTGATACTCTTATGAGAGAATATATTAGGAAAGAAGCTCCTCTAATTATAGAGGCTCCTTATCAAATGAGTGAGGTTTTATCTAGATTCCAAGAATCTAATATTAAAGAAACACCAGTTTCTACAACTGATTTAAGAAGAGAAATAAATCTCTTAAAATCTGAAATTGCTCAGATAAAAAAGAATAATGATATATTATTCCAGAGAATATCTTCTCTAGATATTCCTAATCAACCAAAGATATCTTCTCTAGATAGTCTTAATAAACATAAAGAGACTGCTCATTCTAGTAGCAGTTATTTGTCTATATTAGATAGAGTAACTTCACAAAAATGGTTTGTGAGAATTACTTTAGTTGTTAATAAAAATTTTATTTTAGAAAATGAGATAGCACTCATAGATAGTGGGGCTGATCTTAATTGTATTCAAGAGGGAATTATCCCCACAAAATATTTTTCAAAAACTACACAATCTCTTACCTAAATTTGGAGGAGATAAATTACAAGTTAATTACAAGCTTTCAAATGCTTATATTTGCAACCAAAATATTTGTTTGCCAACTCATTTTATTCTAGTTAAAAATTTAACTCATAGAATTATTTTAGGTACTCCTTTTTTGCATAATATTATGCCAATTAGAAATATTGATCAAAATGGTATTACTACTGTTATTGATAACAAGGAAATTATTTTTAAGTTTATTACTGATCCTCATACAAGGATGATCAATGAGGTTAAGGATATTCTTCTTAACAAAGAAAAACAATTATGTTTTCTCAAAAGTGAAATTAATATTTTCAATATGAATGATCATCTTAATAAGGAAGAAACTAGGAGACAAATTAAGATTATTGAACAACAATTTGTCTCAGAGGTTTGTAATGATCTACCTAATGCATTTTGGAATAGAAAACAACATGTTTTTGGAATAAGGAAGGGAAGTGGAGTAATTGGGAAAACAACTTACAAAAGAGAAAATATTATATTTTCAAGAGCAAAAGAGTAATTTATTATTGTTGTCCTTTCCCCTTGTTGATTTGGTGACTCATCCCTTGTATCATTGCATCCCAGAAATCTTCTGGTGTAGGTTCTTCTTCCTATGCTTGAGATTCTCCAGCTAGGAGATTGTAGGTGTTGGAATCCAGTGATCCTTGTGAACTACTGATTTTCATTGATACATCATCACTTTTAACTTTATAAGTTTTGAAGAATTGATTTTTCATGTGATCTAAACATATTTGCCTTAGGTGTGTAAATATGTTTGCTAACCAGGATATTAATATCAATCCTATGTACACACCTAAGGCCCTAGATAAATATTAGGCTAAAAGGTACTTTTAGTCCCTGCAAATGTCAAGAAAATTCAGTTTAGTCCCTGCAATTCCAAAAAAATTAAAATATTCCCTGCAATTAGCAAACGTTACTACTTTAGTCCCTACTGTTACTTTACTCTTAACACCGTTAAGAGGTTTGATGAGGTGGATGCCAACAAGGATTAATAGAGGTGACTCATCTTCCTCTATTAGAATGGATTTGTTGACACTAGGTGTCAAACTTAGCGATGTACACTGACTAATAACTTCGCGTATAAAATGCAAATTTGTCAATCCGACCGTTGAATTATGTGATATTATGTTTGAGATCATGTGTGTGTGTGTGTGTGTGTGTGTGTGTGTGTGTGTGCGCGCGCGCGCTCATAAGCTAGAAGATTTTTTACATTTTTTTTTCCAGAGAAGATTACTATTTTGACATAAAATATAATACACGTAAATGCAGCATGTCACTTAATAAAAGTCAACTTAGCGTTTAGAATTTTTAATAAAATATTTTTTCAGAGTAGGAAACACATTAGTATAAATTTATGCTTTTTTACTATACAACATGTCACTTCACTATTTGACAAATATTAATTGGATTCCGGTCAAAAAAATATTAATTGGATTGATTTAATTTTGATGATTGTTTCAGGATTGAACCTAATTATAAAGAACATTCAAGTGTGAACATACCATCAGCTCATTGTGGTCCTACCCCACCTACGTCATTTTTGTCTTTAATCACTTTCACAAATTTACGCATGTTTGTTCTCATGTTATATGTCCAGCTTGATAAAAGTACAGGTTGAACTTCGCTTTAGCGGCAAAAATGGTCAGCATCACCATATGTGGTTTCTTAATTATCCCCATTCGGGCCACTAGACCATTAGAATTCTTGAACCATGATTTGACTCTGACTATTTAGTAGGTAATGTGATATTTGTAATGCATATCTGTAATCTTTATGTTCAGTTTGATATTTAATTGTTCATATTATCTCTAAATTATGTTGTGTCTTGGAAAATATCGTTGACATACTGAATGGAGTTGGTGCTCCGTGTGATTAATATAAAAATAACACCAAATCTATGTTACTATCGATCGACTTATATATCAACGGGTGTGAATGCAATGCATATACATTTTATACAAATTTAACGGTTGTATTTAATTAAATTTCCACCATCTCACCAAATAAGAAACCAAATACGATGAAGGAGATAATGTTATGATGTCAGGTGGGATGTGTGATTTCAACAATGGTGGATCAGATGTGGTTTTGTCGGTATGATGAGGCTCGACTTGGGTGGTGGGTGACTTGTGGCATGATGTTGGTTATCGTGTGTGGGATGGTTGCTGTAAGAAGGAATGATAGCGGAAATGGATAATGGGTGCTAGAGCTTAATGTATGAAAATACCTTCGTACGATATAGCAGTACTATATATATATATATATATATAGGACAAAAACTACCGGAAAAAAAAAATAGAGAAGTATCCAAGAGCTTTGATTGGCCTCCTAAATGCAACAAAAAAGGATGCACCTCTTAACATTCTAAATAAGCGTGCCTATCAGCTGATGACAACAACATTAAAATTCCAAACTAAACCTAATTTTTTCTAGACGAGCAGGACCTAAATCACCTGGCATTGCATCTAAAATTGTCTTAAAATCAACATTCCCATCGATCTTAATAGAGCTTGAGACTTTCACATCCTTCAAGTCATGCCACCAACACTTAGCATGACCAGAACTGCAAAAGCATTCATCCTCTTTTCCACCTTTTATAGTCTCGTAGAAAAACTGTAATTTTAGACAAGTAATGAATAGAGTTAGAAGTTCAAAATAACATTTGTATTGATAAAAAGGTAAAAACCTTTTAAGTAAAAATATAACGTGTGAGACTTAAAATACCCACCGAAAAAATTAGATAGGATAATGGCAATAATGTGTAGGAATCCAATTGCAAGAAGCACAATATAAAACTAAAAATAGATAGGGAACAATGACATGCCTCAATGAATGCTCTACTGTTGAAACCAGTAAGAAAGGTCATAGAAATAGTTGCAGGGCGACAGCTTGAAAGTAAGGTATTGAAAAGGGGCAAATATGAAGCTTTATTGCTTGGTCCTTCGCGCAGGTCCAAGTGTTTGATGCTTGGTGGGAGGGATGAAACTTGGAAGACAATTGGGTTTAATGGATCCTACAAAATTCAGGGTACATATAAACAAAATAATCTATGATATGCAAAATGAAAAAACGACTGAGTAGCTAACTTATACTTACCAAATGTAGAGACTCTATATATAGGGCTATTAAAGCCAAAACATTTTGCGGTTTAATGTTTTGGATGAATTCCCTCAAGTTACAATGATCTATATCATGAACATGGATCAGAACTTCGACTTCCAGTTGACGAGAACTTCTCAAAAAACATATAACAGGTTTTGCAGCACCATCACCAATATGTCTACATAATGATAGATTTGGAGCATCAATGTTGACCTCCTTCAAGCCAGAGCAATATGATAATATTAACACGTTAAGTTGGACACTTGAAATATTAATCCTCTCGAACAGTGTGCAATTGTCCAATTTCAAACTCTCGAGGAAACGGAAATTGGCAAACAACTCAAGAAACCAATTGTCTGTGATAACATTACTCAAAAACCGTAAGCATAACACTTTCAAATTTCTGCACCCATTGGAATTTAACTTGAATGGCTCATTGGAATTCAACATAAATGGTTCAGGCAAAGTTCCAGGATAGTAACATAAATTCTCAAGACCCGGGGCATCAATATAAACCTCATGTATTCCTTCAATGTTAACTCCCTTGAGCTTTGGTAAACCACAAAGGCTCAAAGATTTCATCAAAGAGGTACTCAGCTCATATGGATATCCGCTGGCTTCAGTGTACACTATATGACACCGCTTCAAAGTTATATATTCAATCAAAGGACAAGAAGTAAGGAAATGCTTGATTTGCTCATCTCCCAAAAGGACATCCTCCAATGACAATACTTGCAGCTTAAAAAACTTTTTTGAATGATTCAATAATGCTATATCAACTCTGAGTTTCCCATTCAACACCAACTTAGTAAGTGTTTTGGCTTCAAAGACATCCACTGGCAAGATATAGCAGTAGTCCCACTCCCAACCTTCTTCATCCTCTTCACGGTCGTGATCAGAGAGAAAAAACTCTAGTGCCTCAACACCACTTTCACTAGCCAACTTCATCCAAAGATCAACATCCGCTGATATATATGAAGGGTCAAGACAGCTCATACTAAGATTAAATTCTTTGATGCCTAAGCCTTGGTCGCGAAACCCAAGCAAGATTCTCTTCACATAATTAAGGAAAATCTGTTTTTTCCTCACAAAATCTTCCTTTGGCTGGTAAAAGCACCCGATGAATTTAGTATCCGAAAAAGACAACATGGGAAATGTAGACCATGTTTCTTCCCATGCCTTGGACAAAACACTTGTCCTAGCAGCGTCTTTCTCTGGAAGCTTTGACAGAATTGCATGAAGGATGGGTTTTGGCAGATTTGATAACTGGTCCTGCTTCATCTCTCAACAACATGTGACTGAAACAACATAAGCATGTGATTCAGCATATTCATGTGCTACATACAAAAGAACCACACGTGAAAAAATAAAACTGGTTTATTGGGGTGGCAACTACTGGCTAGTGAGGAAGGGAAAACAAAGGTAGAGCCTTTTACTTTCAGGAGCCAAAGAGATTAAGAACTGAATTCTGAATTCTATCAATGATTTTTCATTCAGGGGCCAAAAAAGTGTAGTAGTATGAAGAATGTATTACTTCTTATAACAGAGACAACAAAACGAAGACAAAAGAAAAAAACAGTCAATACAAAGCAGTTATAAAACTCTACATGATATGAACAACCTGTTAAAAAAAGTGAAATTGCTTAGTTAGAAAACTTACAACAATATGACTACATAATATCAATATATGAGCTTTAGTGTTTAAAAATGAAACTAAGATTGTATTTCAATGGCAGTACTGCAGTATCTAGATACCGTTAACATAGTAGTGATGTCACTTTATCTATATCAAGATTCGAGTATGAATTCACTGATCATGAAAGACCGACCATTGCTCTCTTAGGGATTCATCAAGTATCATCAAGGCTCCAATTGCAAATAGTGTTTACAGATCATCTATTTAAGAAAGAGGAAATAAAATAAGTTCGTCTTTTGACACATTCAAGTTCTCCAACTGATGCAAGTATTAATTTATTCAATATAAATTGCAATATTGATTTTAAAATCAAAGTACCATTCTATCTCTTCTTTTTGTGAGCCTAAAATAGACACTCAAAAGTCAAGATATTACCATTAGTACTTAAATGACCCCTGTAGACAAGTTAAATTTGCAGGTTTGCCCGTCATTCAAAACAGGCAAGATAGATCAAGGCAAAATGAAATATATAAATGAAACATGACATGAGGACTTGGATATCATTGACACTCTAGTTTTCTTCTATAGCACAGATTATTAGTCTATTTGGTTCATAACTCTAGTTGAGTGCTTCTATGACGGCTATGCATAGTTGCTAAATTTGTTCAAGGGGAAATGGCAGATAATATTTTAAAGTTATAACTTTAACAAAGGTGATAATTTGTACCCACTACAATATCTTTAAAACGAGGATCCATGTCGTGCATGTTTTATACAAATGGCTATAGAAGATGAAGATCCACAACCTAAAAATACAAAAGCTCAAAAACATTAATGAAAGTCAAGGGGAAGGGAGCAACTAGCTATTTAAGGAGAAGCAACATATTTGGGCTCTCACCTCCAACACACCCAAAGATGGTATAGCAAACCTGAAAGGAAATCAGTGCTAGTATAAGGATAGGCCCTGTGTTACAGTATTCATCAACTAAATAAATTGTAGAACCTAAAATCAAGCTAACACGGAAAAATGATGCCGGAAAAGTCGCATATCAAAAACTAAGATATCCACCCACCAAGACTCCAAAATGCACATAAATAGTTCATTAACTCACTTGCTTCCTATCTTACGGATCGAAAATACACAAACAAGAATGAAGATAAAACTTCAAGATTAGGAACTAAGGAAGCAACAATTAACAAATGTGCCTCTTCCAGTTTGGACACTCATGAGTTGTAATTGATTTTTTCCAGAAAGCACGGTTCCACAAATTGTAAATTATATACAAAATAAGGAATACATCTAAACCAGTAGTTTTATCAAAAACCTGGTGTGCGATCATGTTATAAAAAGCTAACAAAGATGAATAGTACAAATCATATTCAAAACAGAGGATAAATCTAAACCAGCATTTTATGAAACACCTGGTGTGCAATCATGTTATAAAAAGCCAATGAACATGAATAGTGGAATCAAAATAGTTCATTTTAGATGCATCATTTTTTGCAAAACATTATTAATCATCTAAAAACTCTAAAAAATAAAGACATCAAGACTTTAATTTCATAGTAAAGGGAAATGGAATGAACCTGGAAATGTAGGCTGGGTTTTCTCTTTCAAACCATAGAACACTTTGATTTGATTGTGCGGTTGGGTTTACAAATGCTGGTTTATATAATGGAAAAGTTAAACGGAATTTATGCGTTGATTTCGTTTTGATTTAAGAAGAAGAAAGGAGAATCATGATTTGAGGAGTGATTTGCAATCCTATACTCAATACTCAATCTTACGCAATCTTCCATAGTCATGGCAAATGAATTTGTAAAAAATCAGATCAGATTATAATAAATACTATGCTATTTTTTTACACTATAATAAAGATGTTTAATTGCAAATAAAAAATATTAATTAATCAAATTCAAAATTTCAAATGTTATTACAAATTGACCGGTGCTTCGTACAACCCCCTAGCTACTCACTAAAACCTCCTGCCCTATGAAAATCTAAAATACCCTCACTAAAAATAGAAAATTCCAAACTCAACTCTCACTCTCATCCCATACACCCCCTAAACTTCAAAACACTCATTACTCTCACTCTAATCACTCACTCACATATTCAGATGCTCCTCAAACGGTTGATTTGACCAAAGATTGATTTTGATGTATTTTTTGAATTTCATTGCCAATTTACTGATTTCGTTATGTATAAGACAATTGTATTAAGACAATATCATGTTTTGTTGATCTAATTGAGTGATTTAGTATTGATTCTAGTAGTTATTTTAGTCATGAAATTACAAGTTTTTTCAAAAAAAAAGCACAGACAAAGTTGTTGTCCGTAAACTCACTTTGTTTCGCCAAGTATCGGGACGGTTCGGCTCATGTAGAGTCGAGCAGTTCGCATTTCATACAACCGAAACGATACAAACGTAGGATTTGATGGAGGTCCAACCGAACCGTCTATTTTTCACTGTTCGATGCACGTCCAGTCGAACCTGTTCGATTAGCCGTGCGCCGATTCGTCAGTCACATGCTTTTCACGTGAGACCATTTTGGAATTAAACCATTTTTGGGGGTTCTAGCGAGTAGCTAGGGGGTTGTACGAAGCATAGGCCTTACAATTTTTGCACCGGCCAATTTGAGTTCGTCCACTACTAAAATCGAATCCGAGAGCATTGAGTCCATCTGTCGTGTCCCATATTAGATTAAGCCAATGGACTATTGGTGTTGTTTAGTATCAACACTATCAAACTCTGGGTCTATTTTTTGTACCCGGCCCCACCACTTTCCCATATACCCCTATGCCCCTTGCAAAAAGACCAAAATACCCTTCACAAAATTTAAAAAACCCCAACATATCCACAACTCAAAAAAAAAAGCAAATCGTATATACTTAAGGTGGGGGTATATACGATTTTCCCCTAAAAATTAAAATCATATGTATGTATATACGATTATCCCCTAAAAATTAAAAATAAAATAATGTCTTATACATAAGGTGGGGGTATATACGATTTGTTAAATTACAAAGTCGTATACACCCCCACAACTAGGTATATACGACTTTGTAGCCCAAAAAATAAATAAATATATCATTTAAAATATTAAAATTATATTTTTTCGAAAAAATAAATTAGATTTGAATAATATGAATATCGGGCGTTTTTTGGTTATGTATAGGGTGTAGTTCATTAACATGTGACGATGTTATACGTCGAGGGAATAATTTAGGCTAAAAAATCAATTTTCGGGCAACCTACTCCGATTGTAATGAAACCACAGCCATTAAATTCGAAAAAAAATCAAGGACCAAGACTCACATAGAAGGGACTTTTTACGGGATTGCGAGGCTCAAAATCCAAATTTCCATCGTTTACTATTTTTTATTAATTTTTTTAATTTTTCATAGTTTCCAAAAACTAGAAAAATTTGCATAGCCTTATTTTGGTTTTATTAGATTTTTAGTGGTATTTTTATAATTTTCTGTTTAGTTTTGACTCTTTCACGGATTTTTAGTAGCGTTTTAATAACATTTTTTAAAAATATATATAAATTAAAGTAATACAAATCATATATACCTTTGTTAAATTACAAATTGTATGTACCCCACACCTACATATATACGATTTGTATTTTAACAAATCGTATATACCTCAAGCAATGCGTATATACGATTTGGTTTTTTAAATAAAATCTTATTTGAAAAAAATTATGTATATACGATTTTTTAATTTTCAAAGTTGTATATATCTAAGGGTGAGATATATACGATTTTGTCCAATTATTTTGGGGTATTTTCGTCAAAAAAAAAGTCTTGTGGGGGTATATGGGAATATGGTGGGGGTTCTGTTAGCAAAGTGGGTGGGAATGTGATTTGTATAGGCTAAAACTTCTTACAACCCCCTCTACTCACGGCACAACCTGAAAATCCGTGTAAAGATCAAAATGTCATTAATGAAAGAAAAAGTTCTCAACGCGTCCCTTTTTAACTAGGTTTCATCGGGTGCGGTACTTTAGTACCGAACCCATTCGGTACTTTAGCATATAAACTTCATTTGAATTCAGATTTTAATCATAATATAATATAATATAATATGAGTCAATGTTTAACGTGAATAAATCTTTGATGACCATACGTGTATATAGACAATATATATATCTTGGAGCAGATGCATTTTTCAAATATTAATGTGACATAAATATCAGATTAAAAATATGATTTGAATTTTAATTTTGAATACCACTGCACAACTATTCGGTGGACGGAGATAGTTTGGCGTCCTCCCGATATTGGTTGGGTTTCTCTGAACACTGACGGCGCGGTTAAGGGGAATGGAGCAATAGCAGGGTGTGGTGGTCTTGTCAGAAATCATTTGGGCGTGTGGCTTGGTGGCTATGCCAAGTATGTCGGGGTTTGTTCTGTGCTTGAAGCTGAGTTGTGGGGCATTTTGGAGGGTCTGAGATTTTGTCGGGCTAGAGGGTGGAATTCTGTGAAGGTGCAAGTGGACTCCCAGGTTGCTTGCAGGGTTATTGCTGGTGAGGGTGCGACTCGTTTGGTTGGGAGTGGGCTGGTGCGGGAAATTCAAAAGTTGATTGCTTTGAGTTGGGTGGTGAATTTCGAGCACACTTATCGTGAAGCGAATCAGTGTGCGGATGCTTTAGCCTCCTTTGGTTGTCGTCTTGATGGTCCCATGATGATTTTTGAGCAGAGTCCTCCTTGGATGGATTCCCTTTTGCTCGCTGATTGTATGGGGGTGTCTCACCCTCGTTTTATTGCCGGCTAGTTGTTCTTTTCTTTTGGGGCGTTTGCCCCCGTCTATTACCAAAAAAAAAAATATCAAATTAAATATCATTAACACATAATGAATAAAGTATTATACACGGTGTTGATTTAAAATTCAAATTGAATAATTAGTGTCATTATGTAGTAGTCAATGTTTCGAAACCAGAGTACCATACGAAAATAGTTGTCCAAAAATAGTTGTCCATAGTTAGTGTTTATTTCCTTATGAAAATTATGCGGCTATTCTATTGTATCTATTTTCTTTAATCAGATTATGGTAATGAATTAAAGTTGTCAACGGATTGCAATTTGTTGCTTGGTTTTTGAATTCAAAAATGGCAAATAAATGAGATTAATGACGTTAAATGCAGGGATATTTTAATGATCAGGTTCATCAAAGTTTCGCTGGCAATTGAACAGTTGATGTGGCACCGTTTATTTTACGTGGCGCAATGATGTAATTTATTTACGAAATATGTGGACAGGTGATGTGGACTATCCGTGAATGTGTATAGTTATGATTATGATTATGATATGATTATGATTGGGAGATGAGCTTCAAATTCCACAATCGGAATTCGAAAATAACCGACTCAAATAAATTCTAACATAAAACATTCATATTAATATTTGTACGATTGAGATTTAACACTTGACACCCTCAAGTGAAATCTTCAATGGAGAGAATCTATTCCCGTCAAGTTTTAGATAATTAATAAATAGTTTAGTCTAGGCTAAATTACTGTTTTGGTCCTTTATCTTTGGCCTCGATTTCATTTTGGTCCTTTATCTTTTTTTTTTCTCATTTTGGTTCTTTATGTTTCAGTTTTGTGTAAATTTGGTCCTTTTTTGTAGTTTTCTGTCTATGATCTTAACGGACGCCACTTGCTGGCGATTAATCACGCGGCGTGGCGTCTTAGTTGTCCAATCTGACGTGTCACTCATTTAATGACATGGCAAATAGGGGCCAAATTGAAACTAAAATAAAACATAAGGGACCAAATTGACACAAAAACAAAAAACACTAAAAAATGAAATAAATAAGATAACGCATCAAAATTCATCTTCTGGAAACAAAATTCATCTTCCTCATCTTCCTCCCACCCACCCACCCACCCCCTCATCATCATCACCATCTTCCTCCCATGAATCAAAAAATAAAACCCAGAATCACTCTCATCTTCCTCCCACCCACCCCAAATCATTTCCAACAACAACAGATCTGCGAAATATACAAATCTGTTCCAATATGAAGAACAAATCTGGGTAAAAACGAAAATGGGTAAAAACGAAAAGCATCATCATCTTTCATCATCATCATCATCGAAAATGGGTAAAAACGAAAATGGGTAAACAGATCTGCGAAATGAAGAAGCGGATCACGGGTAAAAGCGAAAAGCATCATCATCTTTCATCAACAACCCTACAAAACCCCAAATCATTTAAGGTCATAAACGAAAAGCAATTTGTTCTTTGTTCTTCATTTTCCATCGTTTTTGATTCAACGATTTTGGGTTTCAAATTCTGGGTTTATTAGAGAGGAGGAGAAGGAGATAATGAGTGATTCATATAATGGGTTTCTGGGTTTCAAATTCGTTTTCCGGATAATGGGAAAAAAATTGAAGAACAAAAGGGAAAGAAATAAAAGGGGTTGAAATTAGGGAAAAAGAAAGAGAAGGAAAATCTGGAGAAAGAAGAGAAGAATAAGATTGCTGCGTTATGAAAAAATACAGCGTGTGAATTAATTGCTGGAGAAAGAATAAGATTGCTGGAGAAGAGAAGAGAAGAATAATCTGGAAAGAAATAAAAGGGGTTAAAAAAATTAATTGCTTATGTGTCATTAGATTTAGAATTAAAAAATACATTTTTTGCCACCTCAATAAATGAATGCCACGTCATTTAATGAATTTGAGATGCCACATCAGCAGTTAACTGACAGCGTGACATTTGTTAGCTAAAACTGACGGCAGGGACCAAATTGACACAAAACTGAAACATAAAGGACCAAAACGAGAAAAAAAAGAAGATAAAGGACCAAAATGAAATCGAGGCCAAAGATAAAGGACCAAAACAGTAATTTAGCCTTTAGTCTATAGAGGTTCATAAGACTTGTAGTACTTTGCTAGTTTTGTTTGACATACGATTGTCTAGAGTCCTCGGTGAATGTTGAGTCAGTCCTCGGAATCTAAGGCTCTGTTTGGCGGCAAGTCTAATCCGCTAGCTTATAGCAGATTTGACTAGCGGATAGCGGATGAAAAAAATTAGACCTGTTTGGCAAGCAGTAGCGGGTAGCGTTTCAGGGATAGCTTATAGCGTTTTATGAAACGCTACTTCAAGTAGCATTTGAGCTTATAGCTTATAGCGTCTCATCTTTTTAGTCTTTTCTACCCTCATTATTTTTATAATATTCCATTTTTGTCCTCAATAAAATAAAATAAAATAAAATAAATATGTTTATACCTGATCAGTCCTATTTGTACGCCCTTTTTTTTATAAGCTTATATTTGTACGTCCTCTTTTATTTTGGACAATATATTTGTACGTTATTATTAGTTTTTTTGTCAGCAACACATTATTTCTTTTTACCAGAGATCAGTACGTTATTTTTTTTCACAATAAATCAGTACGTTATATTAGTTGTTGGTTTGTACCTTAATTTATTCCTCTCCTTTCTATTTTTTTATTGAATCATTTTCTTTCTAGTTGCAGTTCTTTTTTCTCTTATTTTTTCTTTCTATAAATTAATTACACTATTAAAATATATAATTAGTTAATAATAAATAAATAAATAAATAAATTAGTTTAACTATCAAGTAAGTAAATAAATAAATTAATTAGTTTAATTATCAAGTAAGTAAATAAATAAATTAACAATTATTAAACATATCTTTTTACTTCATTTTACATTTATCAACTAGTTCAACCGCTAATTTTACCAAACACTTTATTCGTCATCAGCTAGCTTATCCGCTATATACTATCCGCTATTGCTATAAGCTCATCCGCTATCCGCTATTTTTTACCAAACAGAGCCTAAAGCGGTTATTACTGATTAAATTTAAAGTCCTCTGGAAATCGGAAAAGGACTTGTAGTTGCCTATACTTTGTTTACCTGAAAATTTAAGAGTGGCATTTGGAATGGGGTTTTCAAAGTAGAAGGCTGATGTTAACTGGGAATGATGGTTGGTGTAATGGACTTAGAAAAGGACTTGTATGTTTTCATGTGAGTTTCCAATGTGATAGATTCATAGTACAATTTGTGATAACCTTTGTAGGGATGACACTGTCATATCAAAACTAAGATAAGAGGATAAGCATCCCTAAAAAACATATTTTGAGATGTTCCTAATAGCATATATATTATATACTACTCTGACTTGCTGCATTCCCGAGCACTGAAAAATTAGATTGTGAGACTAGTTTCTATAATCTACTATTTAAGCCTCTTTCTCAATCTCTTTAAGTATGTCTACATTTGTGATGAAGTTACGGAAAAAGCACCTAATTTTAAAACAAGGAAATGTACTAATAGACCACACCTTGCTAAGTTAAATGACAATTTCAGTGGAGGAGGATCACCAGTGATACAATGGGTTTCATTTCAACATAATATAGACAAAATGCAAATTTACATGATTTTCAATAGATATACAATAAACTGTTTCGGGCATGTACCAACAACTCAAACTCTCAATCAATTTTATTCTTAACATGGATCAAAGTAGTGTTATCAGCATCTCTCTATTCAAATGAAATCGAACACAATCGATACATGCACTTGAATCAGAACAAACCAAACAACTCTCTTCCACATAATGCTTTAGAAAACAAAAGTCAAACAGGCTATAAGTAATTAAAATGATAACATGTACTTCTAGTCCATAACAACAATAGACTATGCTACAGTTCCCTACATTGTTTTCTACAGCTAGGTGGTTATGTATATCTATTATACTCTAAGTCTTAACAACTAGTTAAAACCATCAGTGGAAAAATTATCAGAAATTCAATCTTCAAAAGGTTACATATGTGCTAAAATTGAATGTTCTAAAAGAACCACATCACAATTCACAATAGTATTGTAACTTAACATATTCAGTTCAGTTCATAACACATTGTGCAAGATTTGAAGCAAACATTAAGAAATGTGTGCAACACTAACAAAACATTATAACATCTAAATCATAACTCAAATCTAAGAAAATCAAATGACAAACCATATAATGCAGTTCATTATGATTGTGAACTATTTAAAATGTAATGCTAGGTGAGAGAAGCAACCACTCAAACTAACAAACAATTGGGCATAACAACAAATTTTCAACTAGTAGATTCCATCAACCATTAACCAACAATGATCCAACAACAACAAGTCACCAGTAATCAGAGTAGTCATTAAATAGATAACATAAACAAAAATTAACCATAATGTTGTAGTTGAATCTCATGTCTAAGTGACATAGCATAGCAACCACATTCTAACTTTAAGAACCGGGTGATATCAAACTCTCAATGTAAATTTCTGGGTCCATCGATCTATTGATGTTTTGAATCTCCGAAATATTCAAAGTATCATTTTTGGAATTGTAAATAACCAACTTCAAATCGTTACTTCCCAACTCAAAAAAATCCATTAACATTTGGTCATCCTCAGAGACATATAAAGCCTTGGTGTAGGCACGCAAACCCCGATCTACCGTGTAAGGAACAGTGTACAATTTAGTCCATGACTCTTTACTTCCATACTCCTTCATAATCCAAACATGAAAAAGGTCCGTACTCTTTGTAAAGATGCACAAGCAATCCTTCAACAACCCCAAGGTGAAAAATTTATTCTCCAAATCAGGTGTTGGAAGCTTTTGATACGACTCCTTCTCCAAATCAAGAGAAACAAGGGTACACAAACTACTTGAACGATCAAGTGCCCTCCAATTAACAGTGCCACTCACAAATATTCCCTGTCCATGAATGGAACTATCATATGGAAAGTCCTGAATCCTTCTCCAATAATCATCACCCAGAGTTAAAACACTAACTTCATTTTGGTTAACACAGAAGGAAATACCAATAATCTTATAATTATCAATGAAATGATCATACCCAAAGCTATAAGACGAATAAGGAACTCTTTTCCGTGGATTTTCAAAAGGAGGCAATATCATTAATTTTCTAATGGAAGGGTTCCACAAAACAGCAGAAATATGAGTGATGGCGAAACAAAGGATGCCATCGCAAGAGCTCAAAAACATAGGAGCACCGTATGTATCATTTGTGCGAGTAATAGGGTAATTGAGTTGTGTCTGCTTAACTCTAGAAGATGAAAAAACAGAGGAAATTGGGGAATCAAAGAGAAGAAACTCATTTAAGTTGTTCATAGAACTTACAATGAGATGGTGGCGCTTTGTTGATGAGCGAAGGTGCTTTTTTGCGAATTTGGTATCGGAGATTAGAGAATTCCATGACTTGCAGATGCATCGAAGTTGAAGGAGAAGCTTGACAGGGAGCCTACACAGAATTTCGGCTATGAGGTCGAAAGGAAGAGTGGGAAGTGACGGCGATGTTAGGGTTCCAGTGGAGATAGTCAATTGTTGTCTCTTAGAAGTGGTTGTTTCCTCCGTGAAGGGAAGAGAAGAAACGATGTCGCAGGGGTCGTCGCCGTCCGTCATTCTGCCAAACGGTTTCTGTTCTGAAAGCAAAACCTAATTTTGGTTGAAGATAGAAATGAAGGGAATGGGTCGTAGTCGTAGATGAAAAGGTAGAAAGCAAAACCCTTGAGGATTTATGATGTGAATTTTGTGGGGAAAAAACCACACCACCCCAAAGATATTCTGGCCAGAAAGCTAACAGAGACAGAATGTTCTAAGAAATGAAATTTAAGCCTTTTAGGATTTTAATTTAAGCCAGATTAGTTTTCTTCAAGACAGTGTAATCTCCGGATACTGCTTGTTTGACTTAAAAAAGGTGTATTATGCGAGCCAAAGTTAATGACTTACATTTCTCTACACAACTATAAATGACTTCTCTTCATTTTTTTTTGGGGATTCTGATATCTTAGAGAGAGGATAACTCAAAGACACAACCAAAAGCTTAAAAGAAGTGAAGATTAGCTGTAGGGAAGCTTGGAAAAGTGGTAACTAGATCATTTTCTTAAACTCTTTCATGAATCTTTGTAAAGCTTCCATGGAAATGGATAGCTAAACCTCTTTTATTGGGATTAGATGTAATCAATCTCTCATCTATGTATGTAAACTGATCTTGAGTTATTCTATATTGAATCTATGTATTGATTTAGTGATTTCATCTCATGCTTAATGCTTTTGATAGCTTGATCACCTATTGAATGATTTTATGATATGATTCAAAGTTGGAAAACTATGTTTTGTATTTGATCTAGTTGAAATCACCTATATAATTCAATATCTAGGAATAGAATTGATGCTATAGTCTTGTTACCTAATATTAATGTTATTGTTTATTCAAGTGAGTGAGGAATCATCATTTATTTAATCCAATAGAACTTTTCTACTTTGATTAAGGAATTAACATTGTAGGATGAAATGGTAAGATAAATCAATACTAGGATTTGAATAGGATTAATGAAGGATCATATACACACCTCTAGATAGAGTTGATGAAATCTAATCCCAATGCTATTAAGTATTTGATTCACAACCTTTTTACTTTCCTAGTTTATGACTTTATGCAAACAACAATCAATTTATACTTTCACTTCACTTTAGCATAAGAGTAGTTGAATGACTTATTAATATTACCAAATCTCTGTGGATACGACACACTGTATTAGGACGACTGTAAGACGAATTTACACAAAAGTCTTATCAATCGTATTGGTTTGGTTTGAATTTTGGAGAAAAATATCTAAAATCCGAACCAACCCAAATCGAGTAATTTTAATTGGTTTGAAAAACGGATTTGAGCAAATTTGATCGAAACTGACCCGCGATTACCCCTATTTAAGCTCGAAAAAAAAGTCATTTAAGTAAAAAAAGATACATGTAGTTACCAAAAAAAAGGGAAGCATTTCAATATTAAACTTACAATAATGTTATGTAGCAAAAAATTTCAACCAAAAATAGACAAAAACCAATTTACAACACCAATTAACTAAGTTTTTTAAACCATTAACCAACCTGCTTTTTCACAGTTTTCAAGGCATTGATTCGAAACTTGGTTAATTGATCACTTGGTTAATGACTTAAAAAACTTGGTTAATTGATATTGTAAGTTGGTTTTATCTATTTTTGACTAAATTTTTTTTGTCCAAATAACATTGTTGTTAAAATTATCGATCAACATGTATCTTGAAAAGGTACGTATGTATACTCAAAAAAGCGGTTAGAGATTAATTTATATACACTACTACGTGTATAGAAGTGCTTTCACTATTTATCTATCAATAATATTTCATCTTTGTGCCACATCAGATTATTTTATATTAAAATAAATAAAAAAAGAAAAATTGGTCAAAATAACTACTCATCGTGTTCCATGATTCACGGCAACGGCAAACTCCATTCCCACACCTCTTCTGTACCCTGCAACATCGATTCACAAAAACATCACCCCTTCATCATCATTCCTCTGCAAGAGAAATATGTCTTTCCTCTAGTTCTACTCTATTCTCTACCATTTTTAATTCTCTCTTTAAAATCACTTCCCTCCCTTTTAATTGTTATAATAAATCTCAGTCAAAAAAATTGTTATAATAAATCCTCTCACATTAATTTGTAGTTGTTATTAATAGTGTAGATTGACGTAAAAATGGAACAGAAGAAATGGGTGAAGAAGGCAGAGGGATGAACAATGTCTTTGATCGGGGGAAGTGGGTGAAGTGGTTATTGACTTTTTATTATGGATTTAATTTATATACAGAATAGGTGTATGTATGTTGTACACTATCTATCAATCACATAGTGACACATCATTAAAGAGAAATTGGTGAATTGATATAACGATTAGTCGATTAAATGTACCCATTCTCATGAATTGTGATTGGTAGTGGTTGAAACCATCATACACCTATTGTGTATGCAAATTAAACTCTTTTATTATTTATTTTTAATTTAATTTAAATATTGGAACTGATGTGGCACAATAATGGAACTTGATTGGAAGATAGTGTAACTCATGCCATACACAGACCGTGTATATTAATTAATCTCTTTTGTTTAATAAATGCATAAATAAATATTGAAATAGAATTGGTCAAAAAAATAATATTGAAAATAGAAGCAGAATACAAATTAGTGAAATCCATTGCAGCACGCACAGAGACGATTACTTCTTATTCTGCGTGCGTCCCTCTTTTGCTTCACTTTCGTCATTTGCGCAGCACATAGACCACTTCTTCTTCTTCTTCTTCTTCATCATGGAAACCTAATTCCCTAAACTTGAATTCCTACATTGAGACGACTTCTTCTTCCGATTGAGGTGATCGCTTGTTGTTATTTCTCTGAATTCCTACTAACATTGACATTCATGTTGAGGCTTAAGAGGTATGCCGTCTCTCCTTCCACTCTCTCTCTTTCCTTCTCCTCTCACTCTCACTCTCACTCTCACTTCATTCACCATGTTGTTGATAACGATGCTAATGAGGCCATTGCCTCATTCCACCGTATGCTCCAGATGCCTCATACACCACCCATTATTGAATTTGGCAAGATTTTAGGTTCTCTTGTTAATCTCAAGTACTACCCCACTGCTATTTCCCTTTCTCACCAAATGGAATTAAATGGAATTAAGCCTGATGTTGTCAATTTGAACATCTTGATCAATTGTTTTTGCCATATGGGTCATTTGCCTTTCGCATTCTCTATATTGGGCAAGATTCTCAAGTCGGGTTATCCGCCAAATATCATAACCTTGAATACAATTATGAAAGGTCTTTGTCTTAACGGTGAAATTCAGAAAGCAATGCAATTTCACGATCACGTGGTAGCGCTAGGATTTCAGTTGAACCATGTTAGTTATGGGACCTTGATCAATGGGTTGTGTAAATCTGGAGAAACAAGAGCGGCATTGCAATTGTTAAGACAAATTGAAGGTAAATTGGTTAAGCCAGATGTGGTAATGTATAACACAATCATTGATAGTATGTGCAAAGATAAACTTATAGTTGGGGCTTGGATTTTATATTCTGAAATGATTCTAAAGAAAGTATCTCCTGGTGTTGTCACCTATAACTCTCTAATCTATGGCTTCTGCATTGTTGGTCAATTGAAAGAAGCAATCGGTTTGTTCGACGAAATGGTATTGAAAAATGTCAACCCAGATATTTGTACCTTTAGTATATTGGTTGATGCTCTATGTAAGGAAGGAAATGTTAAAGGAGCCAATAATGTGTTAGCTATTATGGTGAAAGCAGGTGTAAAACCTAATGCTGTTACTTATGGTTCATTAATGGATGCGTATTTCCTAGTAAATGAAGTGAACAAGGCCAAATATATGTTCAACAATATGGTACGAAGGGGTGTGCTGCCTAATGTTAATTGCTATAATATCATGATAGATGGATTGTGCAAGAATAAAATGGTTGACGAAGCCTTGGATCTCTTTAAAGAAATGCATACCAAACATATTTTTCCCGATACGGTAACTTACAATTCCCTTATTGATGGTTTATGCAAATCAGGGAGAATCTCTTGTGCTTGGAAGCTCGTTGATGAGATGCATGATAGAGGTCAATCGGGCGATATAATCACCTACAATTCTTTATTACATGCTTTATGTAAAAATCATCAAGTTGACGAGGCAATTGCAATTTTCACAAAAATTAAAGATTGGGGTATTCAACCAACTTTGCAAACATACAATATACTTATTGATGGATTGTGCAAAAGTGGAAGACTCAAAAATGCACGGGAGATTTTTCAGTATCTTTTGATGAAAGGCTATGATGTAAATGTTTGGACGTATACTATTATGATAAATGGGCTTTGCAAAGAGGAAATGTTTGATGAAGCACTAACCTTGCTATCAATTATGGAAGACAACGGTTGCACTCCTGATGCTATAACTTTTCAAACAATTATTTATGCTCTTTTTGAAAAAGATGAGAGAGATAAGGCTGAGAAACTTCTACGTGAAATGATCGCTAGAGGTCTACTTTAAGAGTTAAATAAATTAGGTAAGATGATTTCTTGTTACATATTGTTATATTGAATTCCAGTGACGCCAAAATTGAAGTCATATGTTGTGAATTTCATTTTTATGCTTTTTCTAGTTTTGATCGAAGTATCCCTTTTCTTCCCAATGTACCGGGGATGTTGTTCATTTGTTTGAAAGATGTTACATGAGTCAGTGCTTTTTGTTGGTGTTTATAAATTCTAATCTTAAATTAAGCTGAAACAAAGATGATTATGAGGAATACTTATAATTCACTCTATTCACCCCAAGTTATAGTTTGAACTTTGATCAGGTCATGAAAAAGGAATTGCCAAAGGAGTAGTGTTAGCCTTAATCCAAGTGTGATTAACACCGGCATAGTTGATTTTGATTACTAATTAAGCACGTAAAGTCTCCACTATCAATTTGTATAGCATTCTATTCTATTTAACTTACATATAGAGGTTTTGCATTGTGTGGTTAATATTTGCTTGATCATGAAAGTGGATATGATGGCTAGATGAACATATTAATTTGCTTCATATCCGTTTCAATTATACTTGATCACTATAGATCTTTATCTCTCCACCAGACACTACAGATGTTGAACTATGTGATGAGACTAGTTTACTTAATTGCACCACTATGCCTGCATGCATGGCTCTTTGATGAGTCATTCATTCTTATAAGCATGCCAATGAAGCCAGATTGTTTATGTATGATAAGGTGCATGCATTCCTTGGAGGCTTATTTAGGAGAAAAAGTAACTTAACATTTGTTGGACTTGGAACCTCATAATCATGCTTTGTATATAAAAACTTATATGACATATGTGGCAAAGCTTGCTGGTTAATTTGATGCTGCCAAAATTATAAGAGAATTAAAACCATACTTGGAACCTCATAATCATGCTTATAACTGCCTACCTTAGATCCTCCTCAACACATGTTGCTTAATTGTGAATGAAAGATTTTTATGATTAAATATACTCTTCTACAGTACTCAAAAATATCTTTTTAACACGATGAATTATGTTTTATGATTAAATAAATGCTGCTACCGTCGTGACTTGTTGCTCCCGACTATCCTGTCTGACTTATTTTAAAAAGATGGAATGCTGTGTGCATATTCTTTACTATTAGCTTTTGTTAGAATTTTAAAGTGAATTCATAACTGTATGTTTGCTGTAGTATCACAAGGCTGAAAGAAAGGAGTATATTGGTTTTACTTAAAATTAGCATTTTCTGTATTTTCTTTTTGAAAGAAAAAGATAGCGAGATTCGGTTCCTTCATTTCCCTACACTTTTAGATGAACTTCTCATTTTTCTTGCACTTATCCATCACATATCAAATGGATGAGATTTATTTTCTTCTAGTCATATTCTCCAAGTTGCATTGCATATGCATATAATGAATGAATCTGGAATATGTCTCATCATTTTTTATGCAATTGTTTTGCAGGACAGCAACTATTGCTTCGTGTTGCTGAGATGGCCTACTTTAAGTTTATGTAAGATTGTGGTTGTGGCCTAATTTATGTTTTGGTAGTACTGGTACTATTTTACTGTTGTTGGCCTTCTAGTACTCTTTTAGTGCTACAACGACTCTGTCAACAACTATTTTGTTCATGTTGAGTCTCATTTGCAAATAATTACATGCGTCAAATATCATTACCTGTTGAACACTCTCTTACCCTTGATCCTAAAAGTATTACTATTGTGCTTAAATAGGTTTGTGCAGATCATTCTGACTAATGTAGATAATGATTTTTCCATGCATAATTGGATCCACAAGGCATCCTTGTTTTGCAGCATCATTTGCTTCAATTATGCATGTATGTTTGCTCCTGAGGGAGAATTATCCTTCAGTGAAACGTTATCCCTAACAACACCTCTAACTGGTATTAGATACACAACTTAAGGATTTATACGAAGTCTGCATTTTAGATGTCGAGCAAAGAATGTTCAATCACACAGTTGACAGGGAATCAGTGTACTGTTTAGGTTCAAAATAATCAGTGATGGTCCAATTTTTCGTTTTCAGTTTCTCACTATGGTCAGGGAATTTGGCATCAAACCTCAATTACCTGGTTAACTATGCCATCTTCAAATATAGTCTCTTCTCTTTTTTGAGTGTGTCAAAGATAAACCATACAATACATGTCAGATTTAGGACTTGTTACATGTTATCTGATACAAACATGGGATAATATTTTAACCTCACTAATAATGTCAGTGGCAAACTCCAAATAATTCTGGTTTCACATAGAGTTAAGTTTCATCTCTAAAATGTGGCTCTCTATGGGTTTGTATGTAATGCTCTTGCTGTTTTCTGTGTTGAAAGGGTAATATGAGTATAAATGATATCATGAGCAGTGGATTGATGTTTTCAATATGAATTTAGTGCTTAAGTTACAATAGGTGCCGGCGTTGACCTTAGGAGACGCTACCTGCAGGTTGGTTACTGAGAGTGAGTGATCCAAATATTTTTTGATGTGATTATAAGTAGTCTATGTATCACACATAACCATTTGAAGCTTTCCTTTTGCACAAAACATTGCTTAGTTTCTGTTGGAATTATGAAATGGATACATTGGAATATGTATAGCTATTCATGCATCTAGGAAATCAATATCTAATCATGTACTTAGAAAAATACATCCATGTGCATAGGAACTAGAAATCACATTAATGACCTTGTAATTCTCACATTGTGTTTACTTCCTAATGTGTATATATAATCAAATCAGTTGAGTGACATTTCACTCAGGCATAGAGTCACGTTTCATCTCTATTTTTTGGCTCTCTATGGATTTGTGTGTGAAGTTCTTACTGTTTTCTGTGGTGTTGTGTGTTGAAAGAGTAATCTGAGTATAAAATGTATGATGAGCAGTGGATTGATGTAAATCGTCAATGTGTTTAATACTTAAATTACGACAGGTGCCAGGCTACCAGCAATTTTTTCAACCTTCTTTGCAACAGAAAATCTGTGGCATATATGTAATGTTTGCTTGTCCCCACGCTTAACTTACTTGGCAGCAGCTCAAGCTATGGGATAGATACCATTGAACCTCTTTTTTGAACATGTACTGAGAAATCCAGAAGGTAGCACAAACCTGAAAGTGGTTTCATAAAATGCAATAGTGACTATGCAGAATTTGCACAACAAAGTAAGGTTGGTTTTGCCTGCTGTCTCCGTGTTTACATAGGCGGCGCCCCCTCGTTCTTGTGTGTAGAAGAAGGCGAGCTCATTTCCCTCCTCAATTCCATTACCTTCGCAGCTGAGCTTGGCACAAACCTGAAAGTGGTTTCATAAAGACTGGGGTATTCAACCAACTTTGCATACATACAATATACTTATTGATGGATTGTGCAAAAGTGGAAGACTCAAAAATGCACGGGAGATTTTTCAGTATCTTTTGACGAAAGGCTATGATGTAAATGTTTGGACGTATACTATTATGATAAATGGGCTTTGCAAAGAGGAAATGTTTGATGAAGCACTAACCTTGCTATCAAATATGGAAGACAACGGCTGCACTCCTGATGCTGTAACTTTTGAAACAATTATTTATACTCTTTTTGAAAAAGACGAGAGAGATAAGGTTGAAAAACTTCTACGTGAAATGATTGCTAGAGGTCTACTTTAAGAGTTAAATAAATTAGGTAAGATGATTTCTTGTTACATATTGTTATATTGAAATTCAGTGACACCAGGATTGAAGTCATATGTAGTCAATTTCATTTTTATGCTTTTTCTAGTTTTGATCGAAGTATCTCTTTTCTTCCCAATGTACTGGGGATGTTGTTCATTTGTTTGAAAGATGTTACATGAGTCAGTTCTTATTGTTGGTGTTTATAAATTCTAATCTTAAATTAAGCTGAAACAAATATGATTATGTGGAATATTTAAACTATAGTGTACTATAGCTGGTAAGCTTAGATTCTTGATTTTGATTCTTTTGAACTTTGAGTAGCTAAGAAAAGAGATTCCTTATTCTAATGGAATAGTGCAGTACTTGGCCATTCTTTTGTAGCAATTGTGGTAGACAAGATATAATTACTCTTTGTATCTTTCTGTAAGTTGGGTTCAGAATTAGCCTTCATTTGTTTTTACAGCTTACAATTCTTCGTGCATTTATTATACACTCTTCTTTTTTGGGTTAGTTATTGCTTTTGATGAATAAATGTCGATATTGTTGCATTGTGAATTCTGTTAGCAGTTAATTCTGTAACTCTATTACTCACCAATAATCAAAGTTCTGTCAAATTTCTGCTTCTTATATGATCTTCTTGTTATTTCTGGATATCAAGTATTAGCTGAAAGTATTATTCTTCACTGCAATGCAGTTAGTTAGTAATAATATTTCTTTTTATTTTATTTAATAAAAGTGTGTTTTGATAAATATATCTAAACTGACTCTAAATCCGTGTCTTCTTGTTTGTCTGATATTGGAGTGTGGCTATTCATCATATTTAGTATTCACTGCTTTTTGTCAGCTTCATTGAAGTTTTTATTGATAAGTGCTGAGCTAAGTTATTGCCTTAGAAGTTTTTGATGCATTATTGGCTCAGTTTAAATTATTATTGCTTCATTTGTATTCCTTTACATTACTCTGGCATATGAATTTTTTTGTGGCTTTCATCTTTTTGATATATATATATATATATATATATATATATATATATATATTAGATAGGTAAAGTGGTTAATAATTAGTGTGTTAGTTGTTAGAGGGGAGGGGGGAGCGGGGTTCGAATCCCGTACGCCAACGTTTTTCCACCAACGATGTCTCTTTCACTCAACCAAGTGAGCTACCCTTCTGGGACATCTTTTGGCGATATATACATACACCTTAGTGTTCACTTGCTGCCTAACATACCGGTAGTTAGTTAACTATGGATTATATTAGAAAGTGTGCTTGTTACAGATGTTGAACTAAATGTGGACTTTCACTGATATGTGATGAGAATAGTTTACTTAATTGCACCACAAGTTTATGACTCTGCCTCTTGCATTGCATGCATGGTTGATATTCTTAGTCGTGCAAGGCTCTTTGATGAATCATTCATTCTTATATCCATGCCAATGAATTACTTGGAGGTTGTTTTAGGAGAAAAGGTAGCTTAACATTTGATAGACTTGGAACCTCATAATCATGCTTTGTATATAAAAACTTATATGACATATATGGCAAAGCTTGCAGGTTTGATGCTGCCATATATGGCAAAGCTATGGTTTTGAGCAAATCGTTTTTATTTGACAAGTCTGCAAAACAAAACGTATGGTTCAACTTAATAAACCGGTTCCATTGGGTATTTGCTTCATTTAATACCATTTTATTATAATAAATCCCAAAAAAAGTTATTTGATTCTAACTTACCAAACTTACCCTTTTCCCAACTAAACTATTGGAGGTTACTTAAGTAATTTCACTTTTTTTACTTTTTCACCAGGCCATTGTAGCTCTGTCCTCATGTGAGGTAGAGTACGTTTCAGCCTGCAATGCTGCTACCCAGGCAGCATGGCTTGAAACATTATTAAAGGAGTTATCTGTGGACTTAACTGAACCTATCAAGCTCTACACGGACAACAAGTCAGCTATTAACTTAGCTAAAAATCCTATATCTCATAGGAGAACTAAACATATAGAGACCCGGTACCACTACCTAAGGGACAAGGTCTCCAAAGGAAAGCTAAATCTGGATTACTACCCTACAAGAGACCAAACAGCAGATATTTTCACCAAGGCAATCAAGGGTGAGATCTTTACTAGCCTAAGGAGACAATTAGGAGTTATTGCCTTCTAAATCAGAGGCTGTAACTTTGAGAGCTATTATCCGGGGACTTGTCCCAGATCATTATTTTTCTAAGACTATGAGCAAAGGTCTGTCCTGTATTTTTCCTATTGTCTTCCTTGTAAGGTAGGGTTTCTTAGTTTTTCTTATGTTTAGTGTTTTTCTTTGACTGCTGCCCCATTTGAAGTTCTTCCGGATCAGCAGTTTAGTGTCGTATCACATATGTGTTTGCCTCCTAATCTGGCAATTTTTCCATAGCGCCTTCAGGTCTGACATGTGATAATTGCAATTTTACTAGCTAGTCTGAAACAGTTTGCTTATCTTAGAATTGTATATTGATTGATTGATATTTGGATTTTGATTGATGAAAATTCTCCCCCTGTGAATAATAAACCATGTTTTTGCCTATGATTTGCCTACTTAATTCTCAGCGAATAACAATTAAATGTTTGTTGTGACAGACTATTGATACAAGGGAAAAACTTGCATATGCCCTTGCAAGACAGTGGTTTGGTTTGGTGTGTATATATAATATATTGTTCCAAATGATGGTCACTTGGCGCGGGATATTGCCACACTGCTTAATTGGTCGTTTTAATTCGATTATTTGTAAGTTTGCAGAAATTGTGCTTCCTCTTAACTGTATGAATTTGCTCCATACAGTCCTCCTACCAATTTACATTTCCAAATACATAAAAAGTAAGCCTCTGTATTACTTTTTTCCTTGAAGAAAGTATCGCGTCCCAATGCCACGTTATTTGAGACGCTTCAATTTGTAGCAGCAATGTAAACGTGTGTCTCGATGGATTTTACTGCAGAAACAAACATACGGTTAGTAAACAGATAACAAGTTGTAACTTGTAAGCAATTTAAACACAAAAATCATGCACCAAACATGTTTAAAACCATGAATAAGCATCACTGTCGTGTTCAATGAGAACCAAATTGATACTATTTACTGCAACTCATTGTAAAGTATCCACAATTCGTTTTGGCAAGTGGTGAATCTTGCCTTTAATTGCAATGATCTTTGTTTTTCACCTCCTGCATTTTAGGCATGTGGTGAATCTTACCTAAAATCAATACAAGACAACCTAGTCTCTTGCGCCAAAGGAAAGACCAAGACCAACCAATCTTTGGCTCTTTGGGATACCGAGATCCTAGACGGCTAGACCTAGACGAACTTTCAAAGCAAAAGGAGTTAATGTAAATACGCTCACAATCCGTACTTATGGTTCAAAAGGTAACATAAACATTGAAAAAAAATGCAAAATCTGTAAAATTTAAAAATTTGTTGTGCATGGTTGCACCCGAGAGTTATCTGGAGGATTTCTCGTGTTTAACAAAGAGTCACCATCAATATTTAACACAAACCAACGCTTCCATATCAAACCAGAACTCATCTTCTCATCTTCTTCTTCGTCTCTCTCTCACAGAACCAGCAAACCATGAGCACAGCATGTAATTAACTTTTATTGCGATTATGATTTTAGGGTTTGTTTCAAGTTTTATGGATCGTTGTTTATGGATTGTTCTTCATCTCAAAATCAAGGTTTTATGGGTTTAATAAATGTGTGTGGTTTAATTAAATTGTGTGTTGGTTCTGTGAGAAAGAGAAGATGGGTTCTAGTTTGAGATTTGGAATGAGAAGAAATAATGGTGGTGAAGAACGAGAGAGAGAGAGAGATGAAGTTTGAGGTTTGAACCATTTTGCTCTGTTGAATATTAGGGATTTGATTGTGGAAGTAAGAGTTGAATGGAGAAGAATATATTGATAAGAAGTGAGAGAGAGAGATGAGATGAGGTGGGGGAGAGAGGATAATGGAGGAATTTGTGGAAGAGATGAATGAAACGTGAGGTGGGGGATAGGATAATGGAAAATTTTGCAGGGGTAAAAGCAAAACACCCCCTATTTGCAAGGAGTAAAAACGTATTTAAAAATGCCACATAGACGTTTTTTGTAACGTCCGTCTAACAGAAAGACTAAAACAAAAAAAGTTGATTTTGCAAGGGGTTTTTTTAAAAAAAAAAATTGCAGGGGGTAAAAGCAAAACACCCCATATTTGCAGAGGGTAAAAACATATTTAAGCCTTTTTTCTATTTACCATATTTTTGGTGCGTAGTTTCCACCGGCATTGCCGATGACTAATCTACCCCGGCTGGCCATGGGTACCGACTTTGCCAGCCCGTATGGTTCTCCCTTCCCAACAGAGTTTTTGCCACACACAAGATTCGAACCCAATACTTTAGGGTAGAATCTAAGTCCAGTTACCAATTAGACCAACCCGAAACCTTGGACAGTATCTATATCTATGTACTAAATGAAGCTTTTGTACCATCCAAAAGGTATAAACGCTAGTGTAATATAAATATTGATTGAGTTCTTTCACGATCAATTATTAAGTGAGCCAACAAGTTGCAGTTAACTAATCTTAACCATGCAATATTTCAAGCATTATATCAATGGTTACAAATGCATCTTCAAATCATGTGAAATTTTTTCTCCATTTTAGTGCAAATGTTAGGCAATTTGGAAAGCACCCGTTGTCTTCCATTTTTGACTGAAAAGCAAATGGTTCTTCAAATAATGCCTCAGCCCATGGATAATAACGGTATGTGTAGCTTTCTTCAAATCTAATGACCTCTTGCCTTTAATTGCAATGATCTTTGTTTTTCACCTCTTGCATTTTAGGCATGTGGTGAATATCTTACTTGAAATCAACACAAGACAACCTAGTCTCTTGCGCAAAAGAAAGGACTGAGGCCAGCCAATGGACACTTAGGCTCTTTGGGATACTGAGAACCTAGAACTAGACAAACTTTCAACAACATTAATGCATAGAACCATTATGGCCAAACTAAAAGCAAGAGGAGTTAACGTAAACACACTCACAATCTGTACTTATGGTGTTTATGGTTCAAAAGGTAACATAAACATGGAAAAAAAATGCAAAACCCACAAAATTTAAAAATTTGATGTGCATTGTTGCACCCGAAAAATCGGGAGGATTTTTCGTGTTTAACAAAGAGTCACCATCAATATTTAACAATTAGAAAAACATTGAAAATTTTCATAGATTTCATAAACTGAAACAAGAAACTCTATCCAAGTTATTTTGGAGTAAAGGGAGATTCATACATAGCATACAAATAACTTAGTGCAGCGAAAGGAAACATGTGATTGAAGATCATGGCGCTTAAAGGGAGATTCACCAGAGCCGACAGTAGGAGTATCTTTTCACGATGGGTGAGGAGAACCTATCTTTGAACCAAGTTATTTTGGCGTAAAGGTTTCCTCTAAGAAAGACAATTGACTCTAAATCTACGAAATACAAATAACTTAGTGCAGTGAAAGGAAACATGTGATTGAACATCATGACTTAAAGGGAGATTCACCAGAGCCGACAGTATGAGTATCTTTTCCCGATGGATGAGGAGAGCCTATCTTTGAAAAGATCTCAATACCATCTTTTAATGCTTTATCGTTGTTTATCTTCCAACTTTCTGGTAATGCAAGCTCACGCCATGCATTAAACCTTTCGTAGAATTCCTTTGTACGCGGAACATGTGGATATCGCCGGTCAGGGTAGGCATCCGGACCTGCAATCCAAAATATATAGTATACATAAAGTAAAATACCTAAACTTTCCCAAGTTTTCTTATAAAAACAATTAAGAAAGTCTCGAAACTAGATCAATTTCAATGTTTATATCACATACATCTGAGATTTCAATTTCAATAAACAAGCACATACACAACAGAACATAGAAAACATAGCAAACGTATTTCAGATTTGAAAGAAAATAGAAAGAAAGAGATAAAAATACCGAAAAAGAGCCTCCAATGATCGAGTTCTTCTTGAGCCTTTTGAATGGGATCCTCATAATCAAGCTTACTCTTAATTGATTCCCAATCACACTCTTCCTGAGAAACCTTAAGTTTACGAGTAATGGAGCTCTCAGCAAACATTCGAAGCTTATTGTTTTCTGGAACATTCCTTACGACAATCAATGCTTCACGGTATAAGCGTATCAACAGTTCCCTCTCACTCGACGTCTCATAGAGATCTACCATTTGCTTATAAAACGAAGGAGGTTGAAGAGGGGGACAGGTGCAAGAAATATAATCTGCAACATAACCTATATATAGAGTATATAAAGTCAAATACACAGATTTTGATAATCAGTTTATGCACAAAACTTTCCCAGAGATGCAAATAGAAATTGTGTTTCATAATGATTTTGTATATATATGCAAGACATGTGATGTTCTTACATTCCAAGTTTTCTTATAACATAAATCAATAAGCTGCATCCATAATCCGCAATAATGTGAAACCAATAGTTACCAAATTCATAAGGTCAAAAAAGCCAACCTTATAAACCTAACAAGTATATATCCTCATTCAAGTATTCACATCACTATTATATCAGATGTAGTAAAACTAACAACACTCTATAGGTGACTTCTTAAACACATTCTTTGTTATTAGATTAAATGAAAACGTATTTCAGAACATAGAAATCTACGTTTGAGAATGTATCGTTACCTAAGCCCTACGGAATGCCCTAGTCAAAAACGAAATCACAGAGCTATTGAAATTTTACCCAAACTTAATGTTTTTGCATTTCTAAAATAGGTGAATCATTAGAGGCTCCACCTTTTCCAGTAGAAAAATGAGTATATATATATATATATATATATATATTGAATAGGGCTGTTCAAATGAACTGCCGAACTGAACTATTACAAACTGAACTTTTAGTAACAGTTTAGAACTGAAAAGTCTTTGTTAAAAACTGTTTGCTAACCAGACTATTAAAGTCCAGAAACAGTTCAATTCGAACTCGAACTGAACTATTAAGATAGTTCAGTTCGGTGAACTACTAACCCACAAACTGAACTGAACAGTTAAGTTAAGTTTGGTGAAGTTTTGCTTGTGAACTGAAGTATGAATAGGCCTAGTCGATAACAAGCTAGTGTTCGAGACACCAATATTCAACAAAATGTATATATTGACTTTGCTCCTTCTAATAAATCATAGCCGAGCATGAAAATCGGTGGAAACTAGAAGAATTTCAATTTTTTATATCACACGTACATATGAAATTTCAATTTCAATAAACACCCATAAGAGAACCTAGAAAACGTTTTGATCTCATTCGTATCAGAAAGAGAGATAAAAATACCAGAAACTTCGCTGAGTTCACGACGAGCTGCTTCAATGACTCTCTCAAACGTAGGGCGACCAACAAGAATTCGACTCGGAATAGATTCCACATTTTCTTCTAACCGACAAACCTCAAACTTATAATTCGTATCTTTCTCAACCATTTTACGATAGGTAAAGTATTCTGGAATCTTCTTGATCTTATTCAATATCTGGCTGTATAACCCTATAAGCACTTCCCTCGCATTCGGTACCGCGTCTTCTGGAACCTTCTTAATCCCTGTTGTTTGCTTCACCTTCGCCATCAATGGCCGCGCTGCGTCTTCTGGAACCTTCTTAATCCCTGTTGTTTGCTTCACCTTCGCCATCACCGGCCGCGCTACCATTCGTAGAAACATCTTTGATTGAGCGATTGATTGATATATCCTTCTTTCTCTAATCTCTCTCTCTCTCTCTCTCTATCTCACGCACGCAAACACTCTCTCTCTTAGTTTTCTTTCTCAAGGAAAATCAACTCAGTTGAGCTAGTAGAGCTTCGTTTTCTTTTTGGTCAAGAAATCAGTAGAGCTCCTTACGTTACGGCGATGAGAATGGACCTGAGTTTTAAGTGGGCCAATAATATATGAGAGTTACTATTTACACCTCTTTTATTTGCTTATACAACCCTAATTAGCCTGAAGCTTTTTTTTCGATCGTGTGAATTGGGTATAAAAACATGTTTTTAGCCAAATAAAATATTCAATGTAAAAAACCACAACAAGTTTAAACGTATGAAATGGAAAATAAAATCAATCTATTTTATAACAGATAAATTTTAAAATATACATTAATGAAAGTTGTTAATGAAGTTTGAGTGCCAATCTCTAAAATTAGTGAAATGCATGTCAAAAAATAAACAAATATTCTATTTAGTCTCTAAAAGTATTATTTTCTCTCTTATTTAGTTCTTAAACTATGAAAATAATTAAATTGTCCTTAAAGTTTTATATATATATATATATATATATATATATATATATATATATATATATATATATATATATATATAAATTTAATCCCTACATTTTACCACTATAAGGACTAAATTAATAGACAAAAAGAAACTTTAGAGACTATTTAAAATATTGTAAAGAAACTTTAATAGTCACATATTGGTGTTTTCTCAAATTTGTTAAATTTGTTAATTTGGTCCCTCATATTTTTTTTAAGTTTCTTTTTGGCCTCTCATATGCCACATCACTTAAGACGTCACATCTGTAGTTAACTGTCAGTGTGGCTTCTGTTAACAAAAACTAACAGCAAGGACTAACATGAAACCTAAATGAAAAATATGAGACCAAAACGGACCAAAAAAATATAAAGAAACAAAATAAAACCTAAAGCAAAGATAAATGACCAAAAGTGACATTTAGTCTTTATTTAATTACTAAAAATTTGTGACCACCTAAAAATTACTCTTAAAAGTATATTGAAATAGAAGTAGACAAGTAGTCTCGAATCTAAATAGTGAAATCAAACGCATTATTGCAGCATAGAGAAGAAGACGATTACTTATGAAAGGTCTTTGTCTTAAAGGTAAGGTTCATGGAGCACTGCACTTTCACGACCATGTGGTACCAACATGATTTCAGTTGAATCAAGTTAGTTATGGGACATTAATCAATGGGTTGTGTAAAATACGAGAAACAAGAGCTGCATTGCATTTGTTAAAAAATATTAAGAGAAATTTGGTTAAGCCCATGTACAACACAATCCTTGATAGTCTATGCAAAGATAAACTTATAGCCGAAGCTTGTGATTTACATTATGATATGCTTGCAAAGGGAGTATTTTCCGATGTTGTCACTTACAACTCTCTAATCTATAGCTCACTAGTCAAGTACACGTCCTACGGACGAATGGGAGATAATATATGTTGCCGTATCAGTAATCTATAAAGTAGACTTTTATTACTTTCTATAAAGTAGACTTTTAGTACTTCCTATTACCCATTATGTCTGAGAGTGTACTATGTAATTTGTAAAAGTAGTTGACAAAGTAGACTTTTGGTACTATCTAGACTACAAAGTTTATAAGACAGGCCTAATGGAACTCATAGAGTCAGTGCTGTGTAGCCTAATTAGTTTCACATAATTAGTTTCACATGGTTAGCAGTACTTTTACAGTATTACCCTCATTAATAATTGAATATAATGGGTGAGTGATTTGAAAGCTAAGTGAGGGTGACTAAGGGAATTTTTGAAAGCAGTACTTTTAGCAGCCTAATTAGTTTCACATGGTTAGCAGTACTTTTACAGTATTACCACTACAAGAAAACCTTGTTTTAGCCACCAGCAGTTGCCACGGAGCTTATTCCGTCAGTAATTTGCCACGGATTTGCGACGGCAAGTGCAAAATATGTGAGCGCGAAATTCTTTGGTGTTTGCTGCGGGTTTGCCTGCTGCTGAACATGTGAAAGGACAAAAATTTGCGATGGACATGCCGTGGCAAGTCCGTGGCAACCGATGGTAAAAGTCACTTTTATTTTTTTCACTCTCGCGTTCTCAATCACTCTCTCAAATCTCTTTCTCAGCCCTCTCGTTCTCAACCCTCTCGTTTTCAACCCTCGTTCTCTCACTCAACTCACCCTCCTTCCTTCGGCCTCCGCCTCCGCCCTTCACCGCTCCTCTCACGCTCGTTTCTCTCACTCTCATCACTCTCGTTCTCTCTCACTCAACTCACCTCCTCCTTCCTTCGGCCTCCGCCCTTCACCGCTCCGCCTTCAACCCACTCGCCATCGCCGCTTCTCTTGCTCTGCTCTGTTCGAGCACCATCTCTCGCTTCGCAAGTGATACACCATTGTGTTGATTGTTAGAAACCCTAACTCGTGGTGGTGTTGATTGTTCTTCCAATTTGTTGCAAAAGCAAAAAACCCTAACTCACCATTGATCTAATCTGATAACCCTAACTCTACCTACACTGCAACATGTTTGTTTTGTTTTATTTGTATTTCTTGTTTTAATTATTTTTAATTTTATCTATTTCTGGTTTGCATAACTTTGTTTGATTAGATGTCGTGAGAATCAAAGGAAGGAAGTTTTCGTTTGCGCATGAGTGAATAGAAAAATCGATCGCAATGAACAAGTTGTTAATGGAAGAGAATGACCCGTTTGCGAAGCAAGTTTCACATCCGGTTTATGAAAATGGATTCATGAAGCATCGATTCACAATCGTAAGCATCTGGTTTATGTTGTTTTTCTGAATATTCATTGGGGAGGGACCATGTGTTTGTTTGTTATTTTACAAGTAATAACAAGTCATGTTGTTATGATGTTTTTTTTTCTGTTTTGAACACAGGCTTCTGCTGCTACCACTACAGACAATAGCTGTGAGTTTGTGGTTGAGAACTTTTGCTCTATGGATTGCAATATTTAATAATTGATTAATGGGCTTGTTGCAGAGAATTCTACACTGTAATTCCTCATGATTTTGGATTTAAAAAAATGCGTAAGCTGTCTCTCTCTCTCTCATATGTATCTTGTGCACACATGAAGATATTTAGTTGATAATAGTTTTATATCATAAGCGTAAATTCTAACGGTGGTTACTATGTATTCTTTTTGAGAAGCATTCTACTAACATTGAAGTATACAAAATGACAGGTGAGTTTGTAATTGACACCCCCCAGAAGTTAAAACGCAAGTTAGAAATGGTAATTCTCCAGTTATATGTGTTAACCAGGTTATCTGGTTCATAAAATATGATTGTTCTTTTCACTTTTTCTGGTTGTGGATACTCTTATGAGGATCCTTGTATATACACTTTCATTTGTGACTCGGTATGCTATCATGTTGGCCTTGTGACTTCTTTGTGTCCCTAGAGGCCAATTTCCTCCACAATCTTGCAATTTTCCTAGAATAGAAATGTAGTTTTACTATGTTTGTATAAGCAGTGACATTATTTGACTCGTTCTCAATTAAAGGTTGAAGCTCTTAGTGAAATTGAGGTTGCGACTAACACGAAAGATGATGCAGAAATGCGGTACCACTTGTTTTAAGTTTTTTCATGTAGTTGATTGTCAATATAGAGAAAAATTTCCAATCTTGTTTTTCGATTTTCTTTGGGATGCTCCTGTTAATTATTCTAGATAATATCCTCACCTCAGGTCTCAGAAGATAACTATGTCACAAGCTTAATGCGGATGGCAAATGCACCGCAACAATGGGTTTTAGGGGGTAGTTATTAGTATTACAGATGATATCCTTTTCCTACAAATATTGAGTAGTGCTATGGTGCTTTGAAAGTGTGATGGAACATTTAAATATTTAACATTAAAGATCATACAAGTTATGATACATTTTATTTGGAAAGTGGCATCCAACATTTTGAATGAGTAAATATTTTATGGATTTATTTTTGTTTTTTGGTGAAATGAATGGATAGGTATGCAATGTGCCAAATTGATTTATTTTCTTTGGAAAGTAGTAATTTTTTCCCAGTTTTGTACCAATTTACGATTTAGTATTGGAATTTGTACCCATGATGTTTAATTAAAAACAATTATGTATACTATACCCAAGAAGTGCTCTTTTGCTAATGATATTCACTTCTCTATAAAATGAAATGCCACTATTTTGTTTGTGCTAGTGATTTTCTTCAATTTTGAAAATTCATTGGTTTCTTGATTAGTATTTAAATGACTTGATTTTTAAATAAAATGCCACCCATATGGCAATTCTGTTTCCTATACATTTTTATTCAGGATTTCGCATTACATTACAGTCCGATGCATTCTAAGTTATGATTATTGTTCTGGAATTGCTGTAGTAGGGAGATCCCCTTTATGCTCATTATCAACGCCTTCACTTTGTGAACTGGTACGATTGAATTTGCTTCAGAGGAGTTCTCTTTGGTAAACAATTGTACCTTCTTTTTAGTTTCTTGTTAATATTAAATGCAATTAAATACCATTAGAAACAAATTATGAAAGGAAAAGTGAGATCTCAATAGTGATAATGTTTCTTCTCGCTTATGCGAAATATCATTTTCCTCAAGCTTATAAAAATAATACAATTTTATATTGCGATCGAGGGTTAGTCTCGACACCTTACGCCCTTTTGATGTCATCAGATTGAAAATTATATGAACAACACTCATGCGGAAACACATTCAAACTATCTCATGAAATTGTTCAAATATTGAGAACATCAAAAAAAGAAGAAAGGTGAACGCCGGGAAGGTGTGACTAATGCATTGTTGAATCAGGATCTTTATCGTTTAAAATAACAATTTTGTAATTCAAAGATTGGTTTAGTTTGTGACATTTTGAATTGAGTCATTGCTAATTGATTTATATAATGACATGACAGTTTTCTAATACAAAAATAGGATGCTTTTGTGGCATGGTTCTCGGCTCACTAATCGGATGGAATTTTATCTCAAGGTCATTCCTTCTCTCACTTGTTTCATACTTTCCTTGTTTACATGCTTGTGCATATGGAGGGTAGACTAGACATTATATTGCTTGATGCAATGATATCTAAGTCTAAGATGTATGCACCAATGTTGGGTTTATGCATAGCTCCTCGGAGGCACACATGAATCGCTACATGTTTGGTAAAGGGGTGTACTTTGTCGACATGTTCTCAAAAAGTGCGAATTATTGCTATGCTACTCGCCTTGACCGCTCTGGATGGAGTGCTCCTTTTATGTGAGGTTTGTTTCTTCTCCGATGATAACATTGTATTACTAATAGGTCTCAAGACTAAAGAATGATGATTGAAACTCCAATCATTAATTTTTCACCGATTAGTTCTTAGCACCAAACATTATTAGATTATTGCAACTACCCAAGTAGAGAATTTTGCATCGTTTGTTATCTTATGTTGCTGGACTACAATGTTGATAATGTTGTTTTGATATAAGCTGCTTAAAGATTTCCTCTCTTTCATATGCAGGTATGTTTCAGCTAATATTCCAAGTGATCTTCTAGTCCAAATTGGAGAAGCCAACTTTCACTTGCACAAGGTAGTAGCTATTTTAACTTTTTCCAATTTTTTCTTGCCTCAATGTTCTTTTCTTTTCTTGTGTTGAATTTGATGAACTTTCCTTCCCTTCTCTCTCACATGCACAATTCCACACTCCTCAAATTCAACAACTAACCCCAAATGCCAATGCTCAGAAACCCAACCCACTAACCCAAATTACAACAACACTATGTGGATTCGAACAATCACAGATTCGAAACATCATCACACTCTCACCTTCATATCACAATCTCAAATCATACCATGTTTCCACATGCGAACCGTTCTTCTTCCTTCCTTCTTTCGGTGGACCCGATAAACTCAGCTTCACCCCAACGTTCATGTCCCTCCTCTCAAACCCCACGAAGTCCTCGTTCGCTCTCACGCCGTTTCTATTAACCCTTTAGACACTAGAGTGAGATTCTCTCATCAAATTTGGTTCTTGCATAATGGGGTTTCGAATTTGTGTTTTCTAATGATGTTTTTTTTCCTTTTCGGATGCGTCTTTGGCTATGGGCGTTCGATTTTTGAACCGCACGCCACTTATTTTTGGGCCGTGGACGTCGGCGGAGAGGTGGCGGCGGTTGGAGATTCTGTGCGGTCGGTGAGTGTGGGTCAACGAGTTTTGGGCGTTGCATCCTACTACTGTAAGGAGTACTTATGCCGATTATTCAATTCTTTCACAAGATGAGGTTACTTTGAAACCGATTCACTTTCTCATGTGGTATGTGTTTTGAAAGGTTCGATTTCATGCTTTGTTATTTTGTGATTGTAGAGAAAGAAGAGTTGAAAGTATCTCGCAATTGCTAATAGTCTTTTGTATAAGTTGAAATTACTAGTTTAGTGATTTGTAATTCAATTCATTATTTTAGAAACTTGCTTGATAAACATTTCCATCAATGTAAACTTTGTAAGACTTTTTAAGTTTAGAATCGGTTGAGAAGTTGGCTAATCATGAGTTTGGATGTTTCTCAACTAATACATGTTTAAAACTCTTCACTTATCGACAATCCTTATGAGGTTCTAGTTGTTTATGGATAGGTTAAATAGTAGAGCTTGAGAAAAACCGAGATACATAAGTTGATGTTGGTTTATACCAAAATGTCTTTGCTTAACAAGCTTATAATTATTGTAAGATATTTAAATTTATTTGTTCATAAGTACTTCTAGAGAAGTTTATCCAAAATAGGTTGGGCTTCGGTGTATTGAGTTTGATGTTTGAACTTTGAAGTCCTAATCCTCTCAATTTGGTAGTCAGGATTAGTTAGGACACTATATATTAAGTATATTTCAAATGAGTCATTGTGAAAGCTATTCCTCTCTTAAATCTTTTCGTAAATCACTTTGTATATATTAGTTTTTTGTGCCATTACTCTGGGGTTGGGTTGAATGAAGTATGAGGAATGAAATGTTTGTTGGTTAAAGATGAAGAACCAATGGTTGATACAAATGTGAGAATATATTGGAGTACAACGCTGTTATGTAGTGGGTCATAGGTTGGTTAAGCAGAAGTGATTGATTGATTTTGCTGTGATTATTTCATAACAGTGATTAAATTTTTGTATGCATCTGCAAGTATTTGGAAAATCATTATTCTTAGTTTCATTTTCATTTGCGTAAGGCAACATTTCATAGCGTGACTAATGTGGTCTGAACTATTATATAGATTTTGCAATATTTTGAATCCCCTCTCTCTCTCTCACACACACACGCACACACACACACACTGTGACAAAATTAGGTGAGAGATGATTACAATGTGATAAGAAGCATCTTCTAGGTTGTTATGTTTCCCGGAGGAAAATGTTTTCGAGTTATCTGAGTTCTATAATATTTGTCTAGTTATGTCAAATTCTTTGGTTTTTGCCATCACTCGCATAATTACTCGTTAGGATATTATTATTGCTTTCTAATTGAACAATTGACCATATGAGCATTTCCCCTTTGTTTACTTTGGACCATTGAAGGAACGCTTTATGTTATTTCTTTATCTTGTAGGAAGCAAGTGCCATTCCTTTTCTTTGACCGATGAACTTGGCGTGCTCTAAAATCTCTTGCTAGATTAAGTGAGGGTATGTTTTTATTGTCGAGATTATGATTTCCATTAGCGAAAAATTAGTTTTTCTTTGTTATATATCATTTTTGTTCATTTAAAGTTTTCATTTTTGTACTTTTATCTCCCACTAAATGTTCACACTCTTGTTTCACTCACTTATATCTTTTAGCTTATCTCAAAGCAGGCAAAGGATATTAGTAGTGGGAGGTGGAGAGTGCGATAGGGTTTCTTTGCTATTCAAACTTGCAGAGCTCTTTGGTTGTCCCGTCACGACTACTTGTGGAAGTCAAAGTGTTGATCGAATGTTAGCGGTAGTCTTGAGCAAAGTATTGATTATGTTCTTTGAGGTGGTGTTCAATTTTGCTTTGTATCATATTTCCGGACATTAATTCAGATCTTTTAATTATTATAGACAAAACAATTACGGTTTAATTTTTAATTTCCGGACATTGATTATGTTCTTTGAGTTGGAGTAGTAGGAAACTCACTGCTCCATTTTTTTAATTTTTTTAAAATTTGCGACGGATTTTGCTGACGGACTTGCGGCGAAAATTTGCCACAGACGGCGACGGAAAAATTTGCTACGCAGATTTGCGACGGAAAAATTTGCCACGGAAATTCCGTGGCAAACGATTTGCGACGAGCGTTTTTGCCACCAATTTTCGTCCGTGGCAAATGTTGTTTTGCCACGGAAATTTGTGCATTTGCCACGGAAATGTCCGTGGCAAATCAGCGATTTTCTTGTAGTGTACCCTCATTAATAATTGAATAATGGGTGAGTGATTTGAAAACTAAGTGAGGGTGACTAAGGGAATTTTTGGAATGGTACATTAGAGGGAGTAAAAAGTAGGGAAAGCTGCTTAAATTTTAGAACAAAATAAATAAATTTTTGGTTGCCAATATTCGAGTCCGTAGGGAGTATTTGGTTTAAAATTTGAACCAGAAACATCAGCTTTATTTGATGAGATTTTGCTTATATTATGTAGCGGAAGAGTGAGTATATTATGAAACGAAGTGAGTATATGAATTGAGAAGTGCACAGGAACGTGAGGAAAAAGTGATTTTTACAAATTTTTGTTGTTTGGATAAATTGGATCAAAATTACTTTTGAGTATAAAATTACTAAAATGGGTCTCAACTTAGAAAAATATTTTTTGTTCATAATTTTTAATTTTAGTTGTTTATTATTTTTATTTTTATTTTAAAATATAATTATGAATACCGCACAAATTAGGGTGATTCTAGGGTGAAAGAGTAAATTAAATCTTTCACCGGTGAACAACTAAAATTGACCGTTGGATATTGTTTAAAATGCTATGAATGGTTAAGATTGAATCAACCAATATTAAATCTCAACCATTGATGAATTTTTAAACTACATCCAACGGTCAATTTTAGTGGTTCACCGGTGAAAGATTTAATTTTCTCTTTCACCCTAGAATCACCCCACAAATTATGTTGTTGTATATTTTTATTTTTAGTTCATAATTTTTTATATTAGTTGTTTATTATTTTTATTTTTTATTGTTAATTTAAAGTGCAGGCCCATTATGTAACACAAAAATGTGGAGGCCCATTATCCCTTATTCCTTATAATAAAACAGCCCATTGTGCCAAAGTAAAAAAACCCTAAAACGTTTTTCAATTCATCTTTGAAGTTCTTCTTCGCTAAGAAGACAACGTTTCTTCTTCTTTCTCCCTTTTTTATCTTACATTTGTGCTAATTATCTTGTTTTTCTCACTTCTGTTTTTCTTCATCCTTGTTTCATAATTTTCTTTCTTACACCGTGAGATTTAGACAGGAACAATGCAAAATAGTGAGGAAAAATTTAGATTTAGCGTACGTTTGGTTTGGCGGTGGTGGAGAAGTGGAAAAGCGCTTTCCAGCTGTTACCTCAAAATTTCGACAGTACATTAAATGAAGCTTTAAATGGGGTTGACTTCACATTTAATATTGTTCTGTGGGCCATAGGTCAATATTCAAGTCAGTGCACCATGAATTCGACAGGAAAGGCAGATAAGTGCAAAGAGTGGGAGTAAGCTTCGACAAGTTTAGCTCTCAAAGCTATGAAGCAAGTAATGCAAGAAACCTTCTACAAGAGAAGATCCAACACTTCGACAGAGCTGGGCTCAATACTTCGTCAAGCGGTTGACAACAGATTAGTCGAAAGTGCAGAGCAGCAGTTAGTGGGCGGTTACTCTCCCGTAGTTTTAGGAGGCAGTTACTCTTTCCCCCACGATTGTTCCTACAAGTATAAATACCCCTTTGTAATAGGAAATCGAGGTCACCACATTCTACAAGAACTCTGAGAAACTCAACTTCCAAGCCAAAGCGAAACACGAGTGAAACAGATACTTTGTACGTGTTGGTGAACCATTTTTCTTTCTTCGTTTAATGCAAATTTTACTTTCTTTTTTACCTTCATTGCGTTTACTGCTTTTATTTTACTTTCAATCTGTTTCCCTCTACTATTTACTGTTCTTATGTACGTGAACAACACAAAACTCAATGGCAATCGTCAAAGAGATTTTCTAGTTTGATCTCACAGTCTCGATATTGAAAACTAGTGATTGTTTGCTAAAAACACCAGCAAACAAATTGGCACGCCCAGTGGGACCTTTGCCATTAACGTTGTGTTGTTTCTATAAGTGTGTGTACTTGTATGCACTTGAGGAGTGGTAGAATGGTACGTACCAATTCTAACAATGCCTCCAGTTCTAACCCCGTGGTATCACAAGGGCAAGGAACAACCGTAGATTCTACAAGTGTCAGTATTGGAAATGTTACAGGGACAATGGCCCCAGTAACATCAATAACCGTTCCCACGATGTCGATGACCAATGTTGGGTCGACATACGGTCTATGTCTTTGCCACGAGTATAGGACTTCCTTCTAGTCCTTATATGGCAACAGGAGCGATTTAGAGACACGTTTCGAACATTAGTCTACCACCATATCCTTTTGGTGTATATGGCATGCCTCTTTGGAATGCCACACGCGTTTCGACCTTTTCCCCTTCTCATGTGTCTTACGAAAGCACATTGGGTGAAATCCTCTTTGCATTAACCAATGCGCCCTGTTGGCATTAAGACAAAGCAAGTGGGCGACGAGCAATCACGATATGGTTGATATGCTCACCCAAAGAAATTGGTACTATTTTCAATCCGTTGATTCATAATACCAATACAAGTTACCGGATGTTAGCAAACCAAATGGGTAGGATAGCGAGATTTTTGGGGCTCCTACAGGAAATAATAGGCAATTACCCAATGGTGGGAATAATGCGCCTAATACCCCGCAGAGATCGATTCATCGCCGAAGCCCAGCGGTTGTGGGGCGAACAACAAGAGGATGGGAAACCATGTCCCCGAAGTAGTTATGGTGCATCGAAACCGTAACGCAATGATGAGGTTGTTCGACAAGTGCAGCGGAATAACGTTTGCATTCAAGACAACATAGCCAATTTGGTAGAAACCATAATGGCACAGAATGGCCTTAACGTAGGTTTACATAGGCCTAATTTCATATCACCTTTGTGTGAATATGTATTGCAAAGAGAATTGCCAAGAGGTTGGAAAATTCCTAAATTTACTAAATTTGGGGTGATACCAATGAATCTCTTGTCGAACACATTGCTCGCTACATGACTCGAGGCGGGGATATAGCCCAAAATGAGAGTTTGAAAATGAAATTTTTCCAAATTCTTTAACTAAGAATGCCTTTACGTGGTTTACCACTTTACCCCGAGGTTCCATGTACACATGGGGGCAGTTAGAAAAGGTTTTTCATGAGCAGTTTTATATGGGCCAGTCGAAGATTAGTCTTAAAGAAGCGGCGGTGTTCGACGTAAAGTGCCCGAAGCTATCGGCGAATACCGAATAGGTTTAGGCTATTAAAGGCTAGGTGTTTCACACAAGTGCTCGAGCATGAGCTTGTCGAAATGGTGCGCAGTGGCCTTGATTATTCAATTAGAAAGAAATTGGATACCTCTCATTTGAGAGACATGGCCCAATTAGCCGATAGAGTTCGACAAGTTGAAAGGCTTAAAGAGGAAAAGGCTAGAGTGCATAAGTTCAATAAAAAAGAAAACTCAGTGGGGTTTCATAAGAAATAGAAAATAGCCTATGTCGATGAGGAATTCGACTTCGCATTTAGTGATGTCGAGTCTGAAGAAATAGATGTGGCTGAACTTAAGCCTGGTCCTCCCTATGCTGTAAATTATTAAGGCCTCGCAAATGGGAATAATCTGTAGAGCCTAAAAACGATAGATTTGTGCCTAAAACATACACGTTTGATGTTACTAAATGTGATGAAATCTTTGACTTGTTAGTAACTGATGGCCAAATCATAGTGCCAAATGGCCTGAAAGTTCCTCCTCTCGAACAGAGGAAGAAAAAGGGTTATTGTAAGTTTCATAAATTTTTGGGACATACAAGCCGACCGTTGTGTACTTTTCAGGACATAGTTCGTAAAGCAATCGAAGAAGGAGACTAAAATTCGGTGAGAAAAGAACAAAGCTCCCATGCAGATTGATTCTGATCCACTCCATCAGGCAAATGTATGCGGAACCGATGGAAATGAACATAAGCATGGTAGATGTGAAGATGACAGCTCTCCTAAGCCTGTTGGGCCTTCGGCTGACAAGATCAAAAGTGTAGTGCGAGAGGCGTCTTTGCAAAGAGCTTACTCAGAGGAGAGTATGAAGAAAGTGCAGTTCATGTACCCCAAAGTCAAGAAGAGTTAATAGACTTCCTTAATAGGTGCAAGTCAAGAACTCGAGGTAATGTTATGCCCCGGATGTAGTGTTGTGTTTGACAAGGAAGCGGCTAAAAGTGTCGAATCTTTGCCAAGTTCGACAAACCTCTAAAAAGGAAATGGCCAGAGAAAAACCAAATTTCAACTTCAAAAAGGGGACCTTCCTTATAAGGTCAAGGGTTCGAAAAAGCCTTCAACAAGCAAGCAAGCCACGGTTCTTTGGTAAGAGCGCGACAAGAAGGAGTTTGTCTTTGTCATTGTCGGCCAAGCCATTTGTTCCAAGAGCAAATCTCCAAAATGAAAAATGGATACATCTTTGGGTGTAAACATTATAAGAAGTCTTCGCTCAACGTCTTTGAGACAGTCAAACCAAATCTGAGGAGGTGCGAAATATAATTATAAGAATAATTATAAAGGGAAGAATCCCATGACCAAGACCCAATGGCGTCGTTATCGGTATTTCGAAGAAGAAGGCGACTCTTCATTGTTGACGAAAACGCCGGGGAAGTTCAAAAGCGGCTAAGAATATGACCTCTAGAGCCGTGGGAACGCATTTAAAGTGAACATAGGTCTTTTGCCAACCAAGTAAAGGTTGGAAATAAGGCCAAGAGGCAAATCTATTGTAATAGAGGAACCAAGGAGGCTGCGATGGAAATAATCTTTCCTCCACTGTCATCATTGAGGAAGAAAAGCGCTGACTTCGACATGGATGAAGATGTAACTTCAGATTTTGAAGACTCTGAGGCCAGTTTTGATGTCATTTGCAATGTAGTGTCTATTCTACCCAGCGAATATGACGTCATTACAGTCCCAAATGATGTCGAAGAAAACTTCACTGAGGATATGGCTAACCACAAGCCAGTTTGTTACTATGTAATGAACAACGGATGTGTCGAAGAGCAAATGGCCACTTTCGAGAGGCCAAACGAAGGCATGCAGCATCATTTGAAGCCTCTGTATGTCCAAGCCAAAGTCAATGGCGTAGGCATCAACAAGATCTTGGTAGATGGAGGTATTCGCCGTTAACTTGATGCCTCAAGCAATGCTAAAAACTATAGGGATGTTCGACACAGACCTAAAGCCTCATAACATTGTGTTAACTAATTATGAGGGCAAATCCGACCGATCTTTGGGGGCCGTCGAAGTGGAGGTGGTGGTAGGTACTGTCAAGAGAACTACCATGTTCTTTGTCATAGCCTCCAAGGCAAGCTATAATATGCTCCTTGGCAGAGAGTGGATCCATGGAGTAGCGCTGGTTTTCGAGCCTACACCGTAAATTGGTGATGTGGAAGGATGATGGTGCGGTAGAATATGTCAAGCGGACCAAAGTTATTTCCTTCGCGACGTCAACAACGTCACCAAGGAAAATTTTGAAAAACAAATGGCGAATATTGCGCCATGCACATCTTCTAGTCAGGCATACATATCATCTGACAATGTGCTTTCCTCTGCTCGACTATACCCAACACATGTTTTTGTTTGGGAGAGGAAGCGATAGAAGATGGAAGTGTCTATCCCGAGGGTGTTCTACCCCAACGGGATGGGATCTTGACTCGTAGAAGGTTTTAGATGTCGCACTCCAATGCTTGGGATAGAATTACGCTTTATATGGCCGAAACTAAAATAAAAACGGCTTTGGAAGCCGAAATAAATCAACAAACAATGGCTGTCGAAGCCATGCCTTCATCTGAAGAAAATGGTGAAGTCATAGATGACAAGCTTGATTGCATTTATGATGACGAACCATTGGGTTTTGAAAAAGACCCTAAAGATTCGACAAAGCGCATGCAAGCTCAAGATCTAGTGGAAGAAGTGGATTTGGGAGATGGCCTAGTCAAAAGGCCAACATATATTAGTGCACACCTTGATGCTGCCTTCAAAACCCAAGTTATTTCACTTCTGCAGGAGTTCAAAGATTGCTTTGCTTGGGAGTACAACGAAATGCCTGGTCTGAGTCGAGAAGTGGTGGAACTTCAAATACCTATTCGACTGTGGGAAGAAACCAAAGAAAGCAAACACCAAGAAGATTTGCTCCTCCAATATTGGCTAAGATCAAAGAAGAAATAGAGAGGCTGTTCAAAAGCAAATTCATCAGAACTGCCAGGTATGTTGATTGGCTAGCTAATATTGTCGATAAAGAATGAAGAAAAACGGAAAACTTAGAGTTTGCGTAGACTTTAGAGATCTAAATAATGCAACACCTAAGGATGAATACGCTATGCCTCAGAGCGAGAAATGCTAATAGATTCAAGAAAGCAGGATTTGATTATCTCGGTATGCTAGATGGCTACTCGGGGTATAATCAAATTTTTATTCTTGAAGAGGGCGTGTCAGCTTGACTTTTCGATGTCGGGGGCATTGGGTGTTTATGAATGGGTAAGTAATGCCCTTTGGTTTAAAGAATCTTTGGTGCTACTTATCGAGGGCAATGAATTCTATGTTTCATGATTTTATTGACGATTTTATGCAAATATACATAGATGATGTGGTGGTTAAGTCATCCTCGAAATTGGTCATTTAGACCATCTTCGACGTTCGTTTGAACGAATGAGGAAATATGGATTGAAAATGAATCCAACCAAATGTGCTTTTACGTATGCGTGCGAGGTGAATTCTTGGGTTTTGTAGTACACAAGAAAGGCATAGAGATCAACCAAAATAAGGCTAAAGCAATTATGGAAACGAAGGCTCCTTCGACCAAGAAAGAACTTGATCCATCTGGAAAAATCAATTTCCTTCAAGATTTATTTCAAATCTAAGTGGCAAACACAAGCTTTTTCGCCATTCTTTGAGATCAAGAAAGAAGATGAATTCAAGTGGGAGCATGTCCATCAAGATGCTTTCGACGCAATCAAGTCTTATTTAGTCAAACCACCAATTTTACTGCCTGTTATTAGAAACAAATTGCTAAAATCGTATATAGCGACTTACGATAACACAATAGGTAGCATGTTAGCACAAGAGAGGATGATAATGGTGTCGAAAGACCCATATATTACCTTAGTAGGGTTTTGATTGATCTTTGAAACAAGGTATAGTCCAATCGAAAAGTTATGCCTTTGCTTGTATTTCTCTTGTACGAAATTGAAGCAATATATAAAGTCGGTGATGTTTATGTTTATTCGCACTTTGATGTCATTAAACATATGTTGTCAAAACCAATGTTACATAGTCGAATTGGCAAATGGGCTTTAGCTTTGTTAGAATACAACTTAACTTATCACCCCTTAAATCAATCAAAGGACAAGTGGTTCTTTGATTTCATAGTGGACCACTCTGTTGTCGAACATGAAATACATTCGTTAGACATACGTCCTTGGAAACTATACTTGACGGCTCAAGCCATAAAAATGGAGTGGGCATTGGAATATTAATTATTTCCTAGAAAACATTCCAACGAAGTATAAATTTAAAATCGAGACTCTTGCTCCAATAATGAAGTGAATATGAGGCTTTAATAGTGGGCCTCAAAATTCTCGCTTTCGAATTGGGGGCAACTAATGTCAAGTAAAAGGTGATTCTCAATTGGTTGTCAAACGGTTGACAAAAGAATATAAATGCATCAATGAACACCTTGTTAAATATTTCGTCGTTGCCAACACTTTGTTAAAAAGGTTTGCATGTGTACACCTAGAACATTTACCACGAATAGAAAATCACGTGGCGAATGAGTCGCATGATTGCTTCAGCTACAAAGTATCAAAGCAAAGCCTAGAAGAGTTAATTGAGATAAAAGATAAACTAATCTCGAAGACTCTCTTTATAATACTACTCCTTCGACGCTATTGTCAACACCAAAAATTGGGGGCAATAAATGCAAATGAAACGCCAGCTTAAAAACGCCACATTTTTGACGATATTGACTTAGCGTAAATTTTTGCTATTGACAATATGGTGATGATGATTGGCGTAAACCCATTGTAGGGTATTTGCAAAATCCTACGGAAACACTAATAAAAAGTGAAGTACTGAGCTCTAAGCTATGTGTTAGTCTGAAACGAGTTGTTCAAACAAACTCCCAAGGAGTCTTCGTTAAAATGCCTTAGTGAAAACGAGGCGCATACTTAGCGGTTTTCGATACACATGGTGGAGCATGTGGCTCACATCAAGTAGGCCATAAAATGAAATGGTTGTTATTTCGACAAGGAATGTCTCGCCAACCATTTTAAAAGATTGCATAGAGTTTGCTAAAGGTCGCTAAGAATGCCAAAGACATGCCGAATCCAAAGATGTGCTCGCAAATGAATTGCATTCTATAGTGAAACCTTGGCCATTTAGAGGTTGGGCTCTAGATGTAATTGGAGAAATAAAACCAACTTCGTCGAAAGGCCACGTGTACATCCCGGTAGGAATTGATTACTTTACTAAATGGGTAGAGGCAATACCTTTAGCCAACGTTGATCAAGAAGCAATAATAAGGTTTATTCAAAACCATATCATTTACGATATGGAATCCGAAACCATTACTACGGACCAAGGTGCACTGCTTTTACTGGGCCGAAAATGGTAGATTTTGTCTTTGAAATTGGTTTCAAGTTGTTGACTTCGACACCATACTATGCACAAGCCAACGGTCAAGTAGAGGTCGCAAATAAAATCATTATTAACTTGATCAAAAGCACGTTGGACGTAAGCCTAAAAGTTGGCGATTCGCTTGACCAAGTGTTATGGGCTTGTCGAACTTCGCCTAAAGAGTCTATAAACACTACTCCTTACAGGTTAACATTTGGACATGATGCGTTGTTACTCGTTGAAATTTGTTTACAATCAACAAGGATTCAGAAAGCGATGCGAAATTCCCTTTGATCATTATTGGGATATGATGATTGATGAATTAGTTGATTTAGACGAAGAAAGGTTGTTAGCTTTAGAGATGCTTATTCGATGAGAAAGAGAGAGTAGCTAAAGCTTACAACAAAAGGTTAAGTTAAAAACCTTTGAGGAAGGAGAGTTAGTGTGGAAAGTCCTATTACCTATGGATAAAAAGATAGAGTTTTAGGCAAATGGTCACTGGGTGGGAAGGCCCATTTCGCGTGTTGCGATGCTTTTCGAATGGCGCTTAAGAAGTCGAAGAGCTAGGTGACGAAAATAGAATCTTTAGAATAAATGGCAAGTATTTAAAGCAATACAGGCCAACATTGACCGAGATAAAAATTGAACAAGCATAAACAAACGAAAATTGTTCATAAATGGCAATGTATAATGAAATGTCAAAATTACATAGCCATTTCAAAAGTTCTAAACTATTACAAGACCTTAGAAGTTCGACAAAGTTGACTTATGCCTCTCTCCGAATCTTTGGCGCTCAAAGAGATAGAAGTGTCAAGAAGGTGCAAATTTTTGTCAAGTTCAAAGAAGATTGGCTTGATCTTTGGTCGACTTTCTCCAGATGTTCTATGGCCGTCATTGCTTTCGTTGTTTTGATGGACGAAGAAGCAGCATTCATTCTTTCGACAATCAAGCCCTTCTGATACTTAGCGTTTGACAACTTAGTTTGGAGTGTTCTGATCTCTTCGTCAATACGCGTAATCTCGCATCCCATTCAAAGAATTGCTTGTTCATCGCTGGTTGCTTGGGCCGAGAGCTTCTATGTCGTCTTGATCGCCTTTGAGGGAGGCAAGCGCCGCCGCAAAGTTGATTTTCTTGAGCCTTTGCTTAAGAACATTCGACCGTTGGTTGATCAAGAGGAGAGTTGCTCAAGAAGAGTGGGCGAACTCCATGAAAAAGGTGAGGAGGTCTCTGGGAGGATCCAACTTAGTGATTTTATGAATGAGGGATTTTACCTCAAGGTACACATATGGACCACCCTCAATATTCGCTACCAGATTCCCTTCTAGAACCTGCGTCTTCAGCTGGCGAAGTAGGCTTTCGATTGTTTCCTGATTAATGGAACTGAGAGAGTTGTTCAAGAGGCGCAAATCAAGCGACTCGACGAGCTTTTAAGACTCAAAGATGATTTTCAAAGCCGCCAAAGGATCTGTCTTCTTCATTTCGGCCTAACTCGTGATCGCTAATAGTATTTGTTGGATGACTCTCGCGCGAAGCGCCTTGATTTGCGACTCTCCATTACGGGCTCCTCTTGCTCTTGATTAATCATATTCTCGCAGAATTTCAACGAGGTAGCCACCACTTCTTGCCTTTCGATTTCTGGGATGTTGGGTTCTGGAACTTGAACATTTTCTTCGACAACAGCCTCTGGTTCCATATTATCAGCACTCGGAACAAGCTCTTCGAAAATAGGAATCCCAGGGTCAGCAAGTGCTTGAAAAACTTCTTCAGCAATTACACCTTGAGGCGACGAAGGAAAAGGAAGCATTGGGGCCGACAATTCTCGCTTAGCAACCTCAGTCAAAGACTCGGCAGCAGGATTGTCAACGAGTAACCCACCTACCTGTTTACAGTGAGTAATACTATTTAAGTTAGAATTGGAAAGGTGAAGATCAAAGAGGTACGAAATGACGTCGAAAGGAAAGTTACCTCATGTACCTTAAGCCTCTTGATTGGAGGAGAAGAAGGTGATCCAGAAGGCTCGTTGATGGTGATGCCTTGAGCTGCCCTTTGAGATTCAGGTAAGGCCCTTTTCTTCGACCTCTGAGTAAGAGGAATGTTGTCATCACTTTCAGTGTCCTGCAAAAGAAATCAAGTTATGGTACAGGTGATGCCACGAGTAAGTGGATGATAAAATCGAAGAGGAGTTTCGACATGTAATAAGGTGTATAGAGTACCTCAGAACTGGAGGGAATAACCATTTTCTTTTTGTTTTTGGGCTTTTGAAGAGGTTTAGCTGTTTGGGTTGTCGCCTGGAGGAAATTTCCGACATGAATAAAGCCATAGTCAACAGACAACTTAAGATAAGTGGAAAGTGCCATACCTTTTTTGGAGTGTTGTCTGGAATGGGATTTGCTGCCACTTTCTTCATGACTTGGGGAGGAGGTTTTGATGTGGTAGCCTTGCCTATTTTGACCTTCAACTTTGTTGCAGGTTTTTCTAAAAAATGTCGAAAACATTGGTAAGCAAATGGAAACGAAGCCAAGTTATAAGTGGTCAGGACTTAGAAAGCTTTGAGTGTCGAAAAGTGGTTACCAGTGTTGTTCGAAGGGAAAGCTGCTACCAATTTCTTCACAATGTTTTCAGCAAAAGTGTCAATGGTTTCCCCAGCAGCATTGGTGTAATAACCAGTCCACCATTCATGAAATTTCTCAGTGCATGAAAACCTTGGATTGAATTTGAGAGGTTCAAAGTTCAAGGCTCTGTAATGGAATTTCTTGAAGGCTTGTTTATAAGCTGCCTCTGATTCTGGACTTGTAAGTTCTCGCCTGTGAAAGCACACTGGTGCAGGTCGAATTTGACAAAGCCCAAACTGCCTGGCAAAATAACTTGGGAAATATCTAGTAATTCCCAAACTATTTTTTGTTTTGCCAGGGGTGAGCCTGGTGGAGAGGATAGAAGGAGAGAGGTAAGCTTGCCAAATTCGGTTGACTTCCTCAACAGGCTCGACAGAAGGGGAAGGAAACGGTTGCTTAAACCATGTTGGACCACAAGACCTTTGGACAAAGGGAGCCATAGAATCTGTAAAAGTGGCACATTTCAAGAAGATTTCGAAATAGACTAGAAAGGATTCTTCGGCAGAAAGGGTTGCTTGCTTAGGCCTAAACTGCGCCAATCGAATCCCTTCAATACTACTAGTCTCTACAGCTAGTCGAGCAGACTTGGGGATATACAAGTTTAGTCGAGACTCAAAAGTGGCCAACAGCCACAATTGCAACAACCATAGTGGGCCAGAGGCCAAAAACTTGGTGGCCGGTTCATTCTCTTTCAACTCTATAACAGCATTATCAAGTTGCTGGTAGAGAGAGCCTAGAATCAACTTGGCGAGGTTGATGTCTTCTCGTTCATGGAGTTGACATGCCAGGGGGATTTAAGTTTTGGAAACTTGGAGGGAGCGTGTACAGAAAACGAAGATAGATAACCACAGAGTTAGAACGGCTACATGTTCTATAGCAGACACTTCCTCAGTGTCAAGCCTATGGTGCTCACCAATGTAAGGGGCAAAGGTGGCATTGTTGAATTTGAAATCGTATTCATAGTCGGGGCGTGTGGGATCAAAGGTCTCTCCTAAGGGTTTCGGACCAGAATGGCGTACCACATCTAGCAGAGTGGGGATAGCATGCCACATTTCAAGTGGAGGCTATGAGTAGCACAGATGATCCCAGAACTGCATAGCAGCCAAAAGTAGGGTGCTATCATATTTGGGCCCATACCTAGACAGTTGGATAAGGTCGAAGATGCCCTGTTTTTTTCCAGATTTTGGCTTTTTTAGCTTCTACTTTGTCAAGCCAGTCTATGTAGTTTTGTTGGTCGAGCCTAGGAGCAGACCTAAAAACCCTAGAAGGGTTAGTCAGAAACTCTAAGTGAAAAGGGGTTTCAGCAAAGATTCTAGGTTGAAGGCGAACATGGCTAGGGAAAATCTCAGAAACTTCAGTATTTTCCAGCAAGGTACCGGGCAGAGGACCCAAGTAAGCATGGGTATAAACCTCAGTAGAAGGGATTAGTACCTGAGTCTGCCAGTGGGTAGATCGTTCGTCGTTGATGTTAGGTTCATCAACGAAGCCATCTAGGGTTTGAACGTTTCTGGGTTCGTTGTTCCTCTTTGAACTCTCAGGTTGCGTCACTACAGCAGATGATGAAGCCATAAGTAAGAGAAAGTGAATGCGAGTTGAAATCTGGGGGTAGATTAAAGGAAAAGTACGAAAGTTTGAAACTTTGGTGAATTTGAGGTTTTTCGCAAAACGCAGGGATGAAGAACGCAGAAAGACTTAACAAGGTTTCAAACTGAGTAAAGAGGAATTTGAAGGGTTGTAGCCGTTTATATATGTTTGGAAGCAACAGTTATTGGCACGTTCGCCATAACTCGCACGTTTGCGACGTTTGGGAGACGTGATGGCCCACCAACTGTGCGACGTGTGCCAATAAAACGGTTCGTTTTACCTGCGCAAGTAATGATGACTGTCTTTTCGACCACTGTTGGAGTGCAAAAGGCGGCAAAAGTGACCATTGCACAATATTCAAAAAATGCCTTTTCTTAACTCCTTTCCTTATTCCGTCGAAAAAGCATTTTTTGGGGGGCAATCTGTTACCTCAAAATTTCGATGAGACATTAAATGAAGCTTTAAATGGGGTTGACTTCACATTTAATATTGTTTCTCAGGCCATAGGTCAATATTCAAGTCGATGCACCATGAATTCGACAGGAAAGGCAGATATGTGCAAAGAGTGCGAGTAAGCTTCGACAAGTTTAGCTCTCAAAGCTATGAAGCAAGTAATGCAAGAAACCTTCGACAAGAGAAGACCCAACACTTCGACAGAGCTGGGCTCAACACTTCGTCAAGCGGTTGACAACGGATTAGTCGAAAGTGCAGAGCAAAGCGATTAGTGGCGGTTACTCTCCCGTAGTTTTAGGAGGCAGTTACTCTTTCCCCCACGATTGTTCCTACAAGTATAAATACCCCTTTGTAATAGGAAATCGAGGTCACCACATTCTACAAGAACTCTGAGAAACTCAACTTCCAAGCCAAAGCGAAACACGAGTGAAACAGATACTTTGTACGTGTTGGTGAACCATTTTTCTTTCTTCGTTTAATGCAAATTTTACTTTCTTTTTTACCTTCATTGCGTTTACTGCTTTTATTTTACTTTCAATCCGTTTCCCTCTACTATTTACTGTTCTTATGTACGTGAACAACACAAAACTCAATGGCAATCGTCAAAGAGATTTTCTAGTTTGATCTCACAGTCTCGATATTGAAAACTAGTGATTGTTTGCTAAAAACACCAGCAAACACCAGCATACTTTCGTGATTTCAGATTCATAAATTGATGTTTGGGTTTCTTCAATGGAATCGATTCCACCCTCCCAACATTGATTTTGAGAGAAGCTACTATTTGTAGCTTTTACGGCAGCTCAAAATCAATTCTGAAAATGGTGGTTGTTTAGCTTCCATCTTTTCCTTAACTACCCTAGCTTTGTTTGTTGTTGTGACACATAGCAATGTCAACAACATGACTAAAATTGAGCAACAAACAGCCTGTCTTTTGACTTAGGAACCATTATTTATATACAATGTGATGCTCGTGTTTAGAACGTTTCTATGATCAATAATTATTTCCTTGGCAATTTTCCTTTTGCCCAATTTTCAAGTTCGAGATTTGTCCAGCCTTGCTAAACTTCAATGGATGACATAGGTCTTGTTATTTAATTTTGTATACTAGGTTATCTATGAAGTAAGAACAAATAGCCTTGTCTGACGCTTTTCATGTGAAATTTATTAAAGTGAGGCAATTAATTAGAATATTTATTATTGTAAAATAAATATTAGAATATTTATTACTTATGTTTTTTTTGTACATGTTGCTAAAGCAGGGTTAACTAATTTATGTTCTACATATTTTTTTAAAGTAACCATGTGATTCATGATTTGCCAGCTACTATCTAGATCAACTTCATTAATTGGGTTTCATTTTCAACAAGTCCTAATAGGTACTCATAAAAAATGAGTATACACATATTTTTTTTACTTAAAAATATTCATTAATTCAATTTGGTAGAATATACCGAAAACAACACAAATTCAAAATTGCTAAAACTAAAAAAGATGAATCTGCAAACAAATTCAGAACACTTAAGTTAATAACGTAAAATGACACAATATCTACAAATGTGACAAAATCAAAACCACTAGAATATTCATGCCTCCGGAGGTGTAACGTTGACACTCAAGCCATTGATTGAATTGTAGTTGATCAAAGTTGATCTACCAATCATAATCAAACAAACACCACAACAAGATGCAAAATCAAATAGTGTGGCACCAAGACGATGAACAAAACAACGCCGCACTCAAACAGCGAAATGAAGAAAAAAGACAAAAAAAAATACAAAAAAAAATTAGATCTATTGATACCACTTATTTAGATAAAAGAAGGGAGGACAGAGCGGTGCAAAGTGCTAATTCTAAGCCAAAAAGTACCCAAAAACTCCTCCTTGATATATGAATAAGAAGGAAGAGAAGAGTAGAAAGAAAGTTTAAAATATACAAAATATCTAAAAGACAAAGTTAACTACTTAAGAAAAATATTTATTTAAAAACAAAAAACAACAAATATTATTTAAAAACAAAAAATAACTAATATAACATTAACTAAGTGGTCTAAGTATCCAATACTATAGTCGCCTTATTTAGATGTTATTAATGTTAATGTTATTATTAAAAGAGATACACAAAGGAACCAAATCTTGTATGTAGTGTGGTTAAAGTAGGTAAAGTGAGCACTCTTTGGCCTTGGCAGATTTTTTTTAGGTAGGATGGCAAATAACACACTGGCATATCTTGAGTCAAAAGAGAAAAACACACTGGCATATCAGGATTAATTAAAGATTTTTCATCACATAAGTAACATATATATTATACACGTATATATCAAACACAATTATCTCTCATACTAACAACATTTGGATGAGATAGAAGATATCTCTTCCAGTTTAACTAAGATTCTAGGTTCGAATCTAACAATGAGTATGCAACAGTGTTAGATTTCTTGAGGGAGAGCATTGCCGCTCATTAACCCGACTCAAGGGATTAGTCTTTGTAGTTGCGTGTAGAGGATACCCAATTATAAATAAAAAAACAATTATCTCTCGAGTCAATCATGATATTCATCCTCGGGGTCTTTTCATATTAATGTGCGACTCATTTTTGCATGCACCTGGACTTACATATAGACATGGCCAGGGCCTGTGCTTGAGATTTTGGGTGCTCTATGCAAAATTTGAATGTGGTGTCCTATTTTTAATAAGTCGTATGTATTGAAATTATTTGTTTTAATACAACCTCAAGTACGATAAAATATTATGAAATAAATATCAAAGTTTACATCAATACTGAAAAGTTCAAACCAAAATTTTAATAGAACTAATTATAGCAAGTTAGCGACATGCCTATTAATATTTGAATATCATTCTCCTTGCATTTTTTGCGGAAAAATCATTGTAATTCGTTCATAATCGATATTCTTTAAAAAATTGTTTTCAATTGAAATTAAGAAAAGACTGTTTAATTTATTTTGCAATATTGTAGAACGCAAATAAGATTTCAACAATTTTAATTTTGAAAAACTCCACTCAGAAGACGCAATTTTTGAGGGGACCGCTGCAAGTGCTTGAACAAAAGACGATGAACATGAACATGAAGATTATTGCACAAATATATTCCAAAGCATGTGTGTAGACACTAAGCTTTAGGTTCGAATGCAAATGAGTAAACTGGCGAATCCCCTTCAGGATACTTTGGAATCCTTGATGTGTTTTGCATAATCACACCAAGTGTATCGATCAATGGCAGTTTACGGAATAAAGTTTCTTCAGTTACTCCCGTGCACTAGAGAAAAGAAGAAATGACTTAGATATAATTTTTTGATCATGTAAACATGATTTTCGTGTGTTTTTTCTGGATCCAAAATATCTCTATTTATAGAGAATTACATGGCTTTTAGTGAAAGTAGGCAACTCTTTAAAAGAAGTTTCTGCAAGTGCAACGGTTAACTACCGTTTCCGTTCACTTCATTTCACGAAATGTGGTGTTGGTTTGATGGTAAAGTGTACTCACTACGCCAGAATTGTAAAAAGAGATCGCCACCTTTAGTAGCGTTTATAAAAAAACGCTAGCCATTTTAATAACACGCTACACCATTAGTAGCGTTTTAAAGTAAAACGCTACCTATTAGGTAACACGCTAGACAGATCCTCAGCGCTTTTACTCAAAACGCTAGCAAATTAGAAAACACGCTAAGCGGATCCTAGCGCTTTTATTCAAAACGCTAGCCAATTAGAAAACACGCTAGATAGATCCCTAGCGTTTTTTTAGAAAGCGCTAGCTATTTAGAAAACACGCTAGACGGATCCCTAGCGCTTTTATTCAAAACGCTAGCCAATTAGAAAACACGCTAGATAGATCCTAGCGTTTTTATAAAACGCTAGGTATTTAGTAAACACTCTAGACATATCCCTAGCGCTTTTACTTAAAACGCTAGGTATTTAGAAAACACGCTAGATAGATCCCTAGCGTTTTTTAGAAAACGCTAGGTATGGTTAAATAATTTTTTTTTGTTTCCCATTGAGTTACTTCCCTCTTTCAGCTAACACTCTTTTTTTTTTTTAGATAGACAATTGTTTCAGCTAACACTCTTACCCAGAAACGCAAAATCACTCACCCAGAAACGCAAAACCCTAACACCCTAACTCAAGTTAACATCATCTCTCTCAACGAAAATCATCTCTCTCAGTGAACATCATCTCTCTCACTCAGACAACATTGGTGAGTTTTCTGTTCCTTTCTCTGTTTCTTGTTAGATATTAATTGTGGGTTCTAGTTTAGAAATATATTAGTTTTGTCACTTGTGCACACTAAACTCTTCTTCTTTTTTTTCACCACTAGCCTCTTCTTGTTACACATAAATTAATTATTTGGAAGACTAGACTATATGATATAGATATAGCTTGGGAAAATAAGGAGTGGAATTGAAAAAAATTTAAAAGAGGAAATTTTGTTTGTTTTTTTATATGAATTGATTCTTCATTATATTCGAATTGCTTGATGGGTCATATGTTAAAGTTCTCTTCTCGAGGATTTTATTATAAATATTTGGCAATTATGGATAGAAATTGGATGTCCGCCAATAAATGCGCCCAAGGAGTATGCATTTGGAGTGGATTATTTTGTGAAATGTGTCTTTGTTGAACGTTTAGGGACTTCTAGTGGTATGAAATGTCCTTGTTTAAGGTGTTGTTATGTAAAATCGATTCATCGCAGAGGAGTTGACACGACATTTAAAGGCGAATGGAATTGATCAAAGTTACACTTGTTGGATAATGCACGGTGAGAAAAAGGTGAATCTTCAAATATGAATGATATTAGTAAGAGATATGCGCCACGGTTGACACCGGAACACATTCATTTGATGCGAACGAATTTGAAGAGATGGCAAAGGTGGTTGAAGAGGATCTTAATGATTGTCCTGAAATGTTTGAGAAGTTGATAATCGATGCGAGAGACACCATTGTATGCGGGTTGTAATGAATTCACAAAATTATTGGCTGTGATCAAGTTGTATAACTTGAAAACTCGCCACGGATGGATGGATAAGAGCTTTACCGATTTACTCTCACTGAAAGAAATGTTGCGAATGATAATGTGCTTCCTTCTCGGACATATGATGCAAAGCAAATGTTGGGGTCTATTGGCTTGAACTATGAGAAGATACACGCTTGTATGCGAATGATTGCATTTTATTTCGGAATGAACATGCGTTGTTAAAGTCGTGTCCTAAATGTAATGCACCGCGATATAAGAAGAAAGAGTCCGCTCCACAAAAGGTGTTGTGGTATTTTCCTATAATTCCTCGATTTAGGCGCATGTATCGTAGTTCGGAAGATGCAAAACACTTGACATGGCATGAGGATGAAAGGATTAAAGATGGTATGCTACGACACCCGTGATTCTCCGCAATGGAAAAAATCAATATTGAGTATCCTAATTTCGGGGATGACCCGAGAAACCTACGCCTTGCATTGTCTGGCGATGGATTTAACCCGCACGGTATCGAGTAGCTCCCACAAGACATGGCCCGTGATTTTGGCGATTTATAACTTATGCCGTGGCTTTGCATGAAACGCAAAATATGATGATCTTTGTCTTTGTTAATTTACGGGCCCAAACAACCAGAAATGATATTGATGTATACTTGGCTCCTTTAATTGAAGACTTGAAGCAAATGTGGGAGATTGGGGTAGAGGTGTATGATGGGTTCAGAGAAGAAAGTTTCACCCCGAGGGCTATGATCTTTGGCACAATTAACGACTTTTCTGCATACGGCAATCTATCTGGTGCAGAGAACAAAGAGGCAAAGTGTGCATGCCCTATATGTGAAGATAACACGCATTGGATGTGGTTGGAACATGGTAAGAAGAATATATATCTTGGTCATCGTAGATTTTTGCCATCAACTCATCACTATCGATTGTGGAGAAAGGCATTTGATGGGAATACTGAGAACACGTAGAGCTCCCCGCCTTTGACTGGTGAACAGTATTTGAAAAGGTGGAAGATTTGAACATTAAATTTGGGAAGCCTTTTGCGGGAGAGATTGCCAAACGGGGTGGAAGAAAAAGTCGATTTTCTTTGAGTTGCCATCTTTGGAAGTCATTATATGTAAGGCATTTCATTGATGTGATGCATGTTGAAAAGAATGTCTTCGAAAGTGTCATTGGTACCTTACTCAATATGCCGGGTAAGACTAAAGATACCATCAACTCAAGGTTGGATTTGGTTAGTATGGGTTTGAGACTGAATTGGGTCCGGTAAAGAAGGGTACACGTACATATCTACCTCCTGGCATTTCATACTCTATCTAGAAAGGAGAAGACTGTCTTTTGTGAGTTTCTTCATGGAGTTAAAGTTCCCAGAGGATACTCTTCAAATGTGGCGACTCTTGTATCGATTAAAGACCTCAAGTTAAAGTCTCTAAAGTCCCACGATTGTCATGTTCTCATGGAGAATTTGCTACCCATTGGTATACGATCCATTTTGCCTAAGAAAGTGCATCAGACCTTAACCAAACTTTGTTTATTCTTTAAGGCGATTTGTAGTAGAGTGATTGACCCTAGAAAGTTGCCAACATTGCAAAGAGAAATTACTGTCACTTTGTGTGGGTTTGATATGTAACCAATTGAGTGCCACACTGCACAATTTACCCATGCCTGAAAACCATTTGAGAGTTAGGGTAGACTATTCAATAGAGGGTGCGCACCATTGCTCTGCTCCAATTGCTAATGCGGATATATTTATCGTGGATCAAGCACTTAGTACTTTTGTGGCATGGCTCGAACAACTTGTCGTTGTAAGTGACAATATTTTTGTTAATAAGTTGATGACTATAATGTGTGTTAACTAACTAATTAATCATTTTTTTAATATATACTAGGTACCCCAAGTGTCCCGACCTTCCCTTCAATAAAAGTGTCCCGACCTTCCCTTCCACTACCAAACTCTCCCGACCATCTACTTCTATACACCAGGTCCAACATGTTGGTCAATTTCCCATTGATGAATTCCGTATACATCGATTCTCTAAAGGTCCACATTCAAAAATGAACCCTGACGACCAAATTTTTTTACCGCCCGATAACATTGTGGGCTGGAAGCGATTGGTAATGATCAACATGGAGGATCCGAAAGCTATAGTTGATATGGATTGGGCCATCACATCGATATTAGAGTATACCGGTGGTAATTATTTGTACACAATAGTTGTTTATATTAGAGTATATATTAGAGTATATATATGAGGATCTGAAAGTTGTATATATATTATTTATAGGTTTTTGTACAATCGTCTTACTGTCCCTTCTCAACGGACACGAAGTATTTCTTCTTGTGTCCGGCGTGTATCGTTGTGTTTAAGCAAGGTAATACAGAGGAACGTATTATGGCTATTAAGAGTGAAATACAAAGTTATATCCATTCACGCTTCATGGATGCAAGCATTTGAAGGGCGACTCTTTATTTTTGGCACCACTCAATAATGGGTGAGAAATTTAGTCTTCAATCACTTGTTTAATTATTTTGAGGATTGTATTATAGTGTAAATTAATGTGTACTCATTCGTGATTCATTTACTTGCAGGCAACATTGGGTACTCTTTGCAATAAACCCTAAGCAAAATGTTGTCTACTATCCGGATTCACTTCAAGGCCATTACAACGCTCACGTGACTTCGTAGAGATGGTTGAGAGGTGTGTATGTGTAACCCTCTCATTTTAATTTGTATAATTTAATATATGTATTTTGTTCAACTTAACGTTATATATATATATGTATGACGTTCTGATTGCTTTGAAAGAATACTTGAGATTATCTACGAGTAAAACAAGATGGCTACCCATAATCTGTAAGCTTTTTAAGAATCATTCTTATAATTTTAATTGAATTTTTGGTCATAAAAATGTGACAATTAAGTTATAATGATCTTTTGCTTTGTAGTGTCCTAAACAACCAAATAACAATGATTGTGGGTACTACGTTATGAGGTTTATGAAAGAGATTATCACTCATGACAAAGTAACAATCCCAACCAAGGTAACTACTTAGATTTCTTTTTATATTGATATTATAATACTTACTCACATTTAATAAACATTTTAATTCTAATTTTATTTCATTTTATTTTTCAAGATTTTTCCAAACTTTAAAAATATCCGAATTACTATTTGAACAACTTACAGATGATGGGGAGGAGTGCAGATTTTGTTTCTAGCTTTTTGTAGCAAGTTTTGAGATTCATAATAGTTTAGTTATTATATATGTTGTATATATTGGATTTATATTATGTTGTAAGTACTTCTTAGAATGATATATATTGGATTGGAAATATTATTTGATGAATTTTGTTGGATGAATTTTGTTTGAATGATATTGGATTGGAATGTATTTTTCGAATTTGATTGGAAGGGAATGAATTTATAGGTTGTAATTAAAATGGAGAACAAACCAAAATAAAAAAATATTTAAAAAAATCAGTCAATAGGTAGCGTTTTAGAGTGAAAACGCTAGAAATGAAGTTAAAAATTCATTCAATACCTAGCGTTTTAAAAATAAAACGCTAGGAATTGTAAAGAGGAGCTAGAGGATCCCTAGCGTTTTACTGTAAAACGCTAGGAATGCTAATAAAAGGTGCTATAGCATCCTAGCGTTTTACATAAAACGCTAGGTATGGTAGTAAAAGGGTTATAGTATCCCTAGCGTTTTAATTTAAAACGCTAGGAATGGTAGTAAAAGAGCTATGGGATCCCTAGCGTTTTACATAAAACGCTAGGTATGATAGTAAAAGGGCTATAGTATATCCTAGCGTTTTAATTTAAAACGCTAGGAATGGTAGTAAAAAGAGCTATGGGATCCCTAGCGTTTTTATTTAAAACGCTAGGAATGGTAGTAAAAAGAGCTATGGGATCCCTAGCGTTTACGTAAAACGCTAGGAATTGTAAAAAAGGCGCTGGTCAATGGCTAGCGTTTTATATAAAACGCCACGTATGTCCAAAACACGCTGGGTCAATGGCTAGCGCGTTTTTAAAACGCTACTAATGGGGTGTACGCATTAGTAGCGCCAGCTTCTCTAGCGTTTTAAAACGCTACCAATGCCCAAAAAAAACGCTAGCCATCCTAATACGCTGGCGTAGTGACTGTGTGGTCGTAGGTTTGAATCCTCCGGATTGTTATTTATTTAGTGTTTTGTTTTGAATTTTTCTGACATCAATAATAATGAATAAAAAGGTTCAAAACAATCCAACAAGAGAGTTGAACTCGCGACCATACAACTAACACCAAAAGATCAAACCACTAAGCCACACTAAATTACATGATAAAAAATATCATTGATTGAATTTACACAATTCAAACTTTCCAAATATATATTTTGGAAATTTCTCTCACAACGGCAACATTGATGATTAATATTATTCTATAAACTATACATGCATTAGAAAAACAACAAAATCTCTTAAGAGAACACAATATCATAAAACTTAATTTTGACTCAATTGTTAAATCCTTTTTGCCGACTCTTAATTCTTCAAATAAAATCTTAGACACCTTCTGTTACTATATATATCTTTATCTTTATTATATTTAAATAAGAGTTTTTCAAAAAAGCCATGTCACTCATCAAAAAAGCCACTTCAGCAACAATAAAAGTCACGCAAGCAGCAGAAAAAGCCACCTCATTTGATAATAAAATCTAACGGTTACAAAATAGTCCAGCTGCTAAATTTACGGATCAACGGATGAGGTGTGTTTGGATTTCGGCTGACTTTCTGAACGTGTGAGAGACAAATAATAAAAACTCATAAATATCATTATAACGGTTACATAATACGCAAAAGGAAAAAAAATATTCTATTTCTCAGGCATGAAATGTTTGGGTGTGATTTTTCAATTGAAGAGCAATTAGTAGTGCTAATTTTGTGTTGCGGTTATCTCATAATATTCATTTTGTAACGTATGCATTTAAAGACCCACATTTGGTTTGCAATTTGTCCGTATACACAGCACAGTGACAAAGGTGGGAAACTAACCTTTGTTGATCCAGCATCTAATTTTCTAAAACAGAACTCAAGGTGCTACACGATTCATGGTATATTTTTCTTAATCTTGGGTAGGATTTAGGGAAATGCATTACCCTTTTTTTGCCAACTTAATGAGACAAGGTTATATTAAGATGTAGGATAAATAGGGATCAGTTGACCAATTTTTGTAATCAGTAATTACTTATATTGACCAAATACATGTACAATTATAAATGTGCATGTAATCGTCTTTCCTTTTTGTATTCTTTTTGTTCTTTTCTCTGATTTCTTTAATTTGATTTTTTTTTGACAGGTTCTACACATCATGATGTAAGAATAAAGGTGAAAACTATCTATTTAGATATCATACGCATGAATTTTCTTAGGCCCTTCACTATGACAAATCATGTATTTGTGACCAATTCACTTTTTTCGTTGCTGAAAAATTTATGCCCTTCTTCCATTGTGGTCTTTATAATTACAAATGATGAGTTAGGGAAAGTCCTTCCAAAAGAATAATTGTAACTTACGCTATTTTAAATTGTCCATCCATTTTTTTTGAAGTCTTTTATCTTATTTTCAGTTTGGTTAGAATTGGTTAGCAAAACTTTTAAGATGTTAAACATATGCGTACAATTTTTCCATTATTGATTTATTTGGTTTTAACTTTTCGATTTGGCGTATTTCATGTTTAAGGAGCTTCAACAATATTGGCTTCAACATTTGGCAAAAGACAGGATTTGATTCAATGTATTTTCATCATAATTTTTCAAGAATTTTATTTGATTGTTTCTCATTAAAATCTTCATTTTGTTACATTTACTTATTAGTGTTTCTTAGTTTCAGTTTTGTTGATGTTATTGTTGTTGGTGGTGTTTTCTTTGTTATTCATGACATCAAAATTGAAAGGAAAACACTGAGAGAAATTTGGTATTTTTTATATATTTTTTTCATACATAGATATATGATTTGTCATCGGGAGGGGTATTTGGTTTTATTTATTTATAAGAATAATTTGAGTGAGATGATTTCTTGATATATTGTTAGAGCTGATTGAACATGAGACTATCTTAATACTTCCCAATCATGCAATAGAAGTTCCAATAGTGAAGTTCAGTGTTATTATAAGTAGTTTTGACTTTGTTCTTTCCTCTTCTTCGTTTTTAATTGCTTCACAAATTAGCGGAAGTGATATATACTATGTGTTGGTCCGTATTTAACAACAGTCTTTACATAATGGTTTTTGACAGTCTTTTTCCTTTCCTTTTTAGTTCTTTTTCATATGTCAAGTTGGTTTGTTTCTGTGATTTTTTGTTGTTCATGTGAAATACTAATTAATTTTAAAGTTATTGATTATTACTTCTTTTTTTCCCTGCAGTAACATTTTTCGTTAGAAACTTCTGTTTTAAGTACCTGCAACATATGGACCAAGAAGAGAGCAAGATGGGCACTGATAATGAAGAGAGCAAGATGGGCCTACTTATCAGATTTTCTTCTATATGTGGTCGTAAATCTTTCATCGTCAATTTGGTAGTTCCTTTCAGCTGTTAATATTTGCTTTGGTGGTATAAATTTTTGTAGCTCTAGAGTTCATTTTTTTATATTGTTTTATTGATACTACTTTAGCTTTCTGTTGGTAGGATGTGGTAGGATGTTACATTCTTTGGTTTGGATATCATTACTGTGTTTAATGGTTGCATAAAATCATGTTTTGTGCAAATAGTGTAAGTTGTTTTATTTGACTAAGGGGTGATTTACATTTTTTTCTCTTTAGCAGTGAAAATAGTAGCTTAGCATAGTCAAACCAGAGATTTTTAAAAGGTGAACTTTTGCTCTCTTTTTTCCTCTATTCTCTTTGCAATTGAAGGATTTTTTTTGACTGTAAGTTATTGAATCTCCAAATTATATACACAATTGATTTGTGGTCCATTGGCCATTTAATTGAATGCTTCTTGCTTTAACCTGAAAATTGGATTCATTATTCTGTTTGTTTTCTTTTCCACTTCAAAGCTTTTTTATTCACCCACCAGGGAATTTCATGGTTTTATTGTTTGCATTTTTTTTTCATCTCAACAGGCAGATATGGGAGACATCACTATAATGCACCTCCTGAGATGCTAATGTTGATGTCGACTTGGTAAGTGATCAGTCTATCTATCCAATTATAAGGCAATGGATAACTATATATGATTCAGTCACAAACTAATAATTCAGAAATTTTAGACTACTACTACTATTATTATCTTATAACTATTAAATTTTCAGAATGAGTCAATGCTTGAGAAGGGAAAATGGCATAGCTGAAAAAATCGGGCTCAGGCTTTTTTGGAACGGGCCAAAAAGCCCGGGTTGATATTTGGGCTCACTCTTTGCAGCCCAAGCCTGACCATATGCGGACTATGGGCTTTGCGGGCTAGCCCACATTATGAGCAATTTGTTATTTAAAAATAATGTTTTTTTTAGAAATTAAAAAAGTACTCATTTTGCAGTGGTATATAATTCTTTGTTACGGCAGTCGCAGCGATCACGTTTCATTGGCATAGGATTTTAGTTTACATGCTAAAGATTTTAGCAAGAAAGAATTAAAGTTGCACTACATACAGTAGCATAAAAAGTCGTTAAATATGTTATAATGTTATCAAAATTAAAATGTTCTTAAATATCAATACAGATTGAGATGAGAGGGAGATCGAGAGACACAACAGTAGTGAATGAGTCAAGGATGGAATTAGGGAATGAATTGTGCGTGACTTCCTTGCGTGTACAATATGTTCCTATTTTTTGGAAACAATACACTAAAGTAGAATCATATTATTTTTAACTTGCGGGCCTGCGGGCTACCCGTGGTCCATACGGGCTAGCCCGAATGTAAAAACGGGTTCAATTTTATTTGCCCAAGCTCTGTGATTTATCGGGCTAGCCCGGCTCAGCCCGACGGGCTCAATCCATTTTGCCAGCTCTAGAAAATGCAATGTTAGTGAAGGATTAGTACTTGACTAACTGGGTTTATTGGTTTATCATGAGCATGTTTCACGATAACAGTGAAGAGCATGGTGCACATCACATTTGTTAAGCTTTTTGGTTTGTCATTTTTAGTTTTAGATCTAAATAAACACAATTCTAATCAATTTTTTTCATGCCTTTCAAGCTATACATGTTCTATATTTTTTCCTCTAAAGCTATAACATGTTTTTTTTTGTATCTAATATTTATATATCTATGCCTTTAAAAAAGCTAAATTTTTTATTGCTGTAGGTACAAAGTGGAGTTGAAAGACTACCATAAAAATGAGAGTGAAAACATCCTATTTTGGGATACAATATGAGTTTCTTATAGAGAACACAACATTGGAGCTTCAAACCAGAATGATTGAGGAATTTTTCTCTATCATATTTCGTTCCAATTATAACTAATTGATATTCTGCTATGAACATATTTAACCCTTATCTTTGACTTCTTTTATCTCTTTTTAAAAGGAAACTTGTAACACCCCCTTCTACCGTAACTACTATTTAATTTATTTGAAAATCAGAGTGCGTGAAAACTTGTTAGTGCGACCACTCGAGGGTGTCACATTTAAAACAAAACACCTTTCAAAACTCCAAACTGACTAATTAAAATAAACTCCTGTTCAATTGATACATAGCACCAAAATAATAGTCGGGAATAAAATATTACAGCCGTGGAAAAATAACAACTTAAACAATAGTTTAATTGCGAAAGAAATAACAGATAAACATCCCCCCAGTGCTACGTATCAGAGCGACTCGACCATACTAGATGAAGGATCTCTAGTCACCTTCCGTCACCGTCACTTGCAGGTTGCCGACATACGAGGCAACACGACACAGTAGGGTGAGTCTCAATGCATAGGTAATAATAAATAAAGCGAGAAACACCGAGAAACAGGCACACCAGAGGACAATAAATTCAAATATACTATTGAGACAGTTACACCAAAGGCATTTACACTAATTACAGTCACACCAGAAACAGTTACACCAATTGCAATCACACCAGACACCGTTACACCAGAACATGTATGCAATGCAACCCAAAACTCCACTGGGCATATGCATGTGGATCCATCACCAAAAATTGCCTTGTGGGCATTCACCAAACACCAAAATATTTTTAGAGGCCGAAGCCTATTCACCAAAATGCATATGATTTATGCGACGCCATGACTATGCACCAAAAACACCAAAACACCAAAATAAAGCAATAACATGCTCACCAATAATTATATGTATGTTCACGGATCACCAAGGAGGTCATAGACCTCTCATCACCAATACACTCACCATTTATTTTATAACACCATAATTAATACTCCTACGGGGACTAAAAGAACACCACTAAGCATTTCCACCCAAAGGACTAAAGTCAACACCCGGGACTAAACCCACACCTAGGGACTAGTTTGACACCAAAAGAACCATTTTAACACCTAAGGACTAAATTGACGCCTCGGGGACCAATCTGACACCTATGGACTATTTTGGCACCAAAGGGATTGATTTGACACTTGGGGACTGTTTTGGACCCACACTTGGACATAGGCGCCACCCACCGGGCGCACTTGGGGCAGCCAAATGGCACCCCCCTGCGCAACACCACACCCAGCGTGCACACAAACAGTGCACTAGGCGCACTGGGCAGGCCAAAATGGCGCCCAGTGTTGCGCCACACTCTAACTCAGATTTTCCAGCAACTTAGCCACGCACCAGGCGCAGTGGGGCAGCCAAAATGGCGCCCCTGCGCAACACACTCCACCCAGAATTGTTTTCCAGCCCACCTTGACACACCCAGGCGCCAAATTCCCTGCAATTTGGCGCCTTACATCGCTTCATCGCTTAAGCACACACGCAAAGACTTGCTGCACACCCAGCGCCTAATTCCACGGAATGGCGGCTGCCCCAACATTGTTTCACGCGCCCACCCAACCACACTGACACACACGGGCGCCGCTTTGTTGCAAACTTGGCGCCGCACCGTATTCACGCCCAACCAAAGAACACAAAGAAGTAACGAGCGCGCGAATTCTCGCATTTTGGTGCCCTCCCCGCACACCACTCAAACCGAACCCACCTCTGACCCAAACAAGACACACAGCGCGATTCCTATGGAATTGGCGCCCCTCTCCTACACACTCACGCACGCCCGAAACACCCACCAGCGCCATTTTCCGGGAATTGGCGCCCTCAGGCATGCACCCCACGCAAAGACTCAACAGATGACACAGCGCCCAATTCCTGCAATTTGGCGCCCCCTATCCTCAAAGACACTAAACCGAACACGATTCAAACGCCACACCACTAAAATTCCTCCTATTCAACCTATCACCCAAGCACCTAGTAAACACGTAAATTCTCCTATTTAATTTATGTTACATTAACAATTAATTTCTCCAATACAATTAACACACACCAAATAATTCAAGAATCATCAAGAACATATATACATGTACAACCACACCATATACTAATGAAAATCAATCACATATTCACAAAATCATGTATATACATTACAAATTATCCACCTAAATTACTCCTAACCCCTAATCCCTATGTTCCAAGGTTTATAAATTATTAAATATGCTAGAGAGCCCCCATACCTTGTTAAAACTTGAAGAAGATAACACCAACAATTCAAGAAGACCCCTCCAAAACCCCAACAATCCACGCCTTCCTTCTTCTTCCTTGCTCTTCACGCAAAATCCCTCTCTCTCAAGCCCTAGCCGTCGCGTTCCTCTCTTCTCCTCTTCTCACTTTCTAATTTTTGATTTTTCTCTCTAATGAGGGTTTCTCCTAAGACCCAAGGGTTTTATTAATTGGGTTTGGGCCACTTAACACTAATGGGCCCTATTTGCACACCCTTAATTACTTTGTCACATCCTCCCTATTTTAATTACATACTCTCTATTCATTCACTACACCCCACTCCTTAATTGAATTACTTACCTTATATTTATTTTAAATAATGCCAACTAAATTATCACTTAATTAAATTACCTAATTATTTACTTAATCATTTTTGGGGCGTTACAACTCTCCCCCACTTAGGCATTTTCGTCCTCGAAAATTTAAATATCATGAGACCTTTGCACAACTCAAACACTCACCACACAACAATAGATTCTAGAGAGCACCACTACTAGAAAAAAGGCTTTTTATATCGGTTAAAAAAGGCTTTTCATATCGGTTCTGTAACCGATATAGAAAAAGAGGATATTAAAAATAGGCGCTTTCTATATCGGTTAAAGAACCGATATGGAAAATGTTTTTTTATATCTGTTCCCGATGAGAACCGTTATGGAAAGTCGTTTTTAAACCTATAAAACGCTTTTTTATATCGGTTTCTTAGTTGAACCGATATTGAAAATCACTTTTATATCTGTTATTTAAAGGAACCGATATGAAAAGTCTTTTTTTAAAAAAAAAAAAATTCCTCAATTGGATATACAAAGAATGAAAATTCATGTGATGTGAGCAAGAAATGAAAATTTTACAATTGATTCCACAATGAATAACATGAAAAATTCCAATTCCTTTTTTCGACTTACAAATTACAATACACGATTCTCATCCATCATCAACTATCATGTAGCGTAGCTCTGTCATCTTCTCTTGTTGGATGTAAAGGCACAACAACTCCATTACGATGATTCTCGACGAACTAGTTGATGGTTTTGCACCATTTGTTATCATATTTTTCAACCAAGAAGCTTGAAATCTAGGTGATCCTCCTCCTCCTCCTCCTCCTCTGTTGGAATTGTTAGGGATTCCGGACTGGTTCTAACATTGTTACTAACATTATTAGTAACACCTAGGAGGAATCTATATGCTACTTTGCTCGCCGATACAATCTCGGTTTTGGCTTGTCGGAGCTGCAATAACCACGTAATGTTATTAGCGGAAGAAGAGCATCCTCGTTCGGATGATATAATATAACGCAACACTACAAGTTAGTGGATTTAGAAATTTATAGCTCATTGCTACCCGTTCTTTTGTATTTCCAAAGAACTTCCATAGCAGATGTCACCAAGATTGGCAAACCTATTAACCCAACTTTGTCATGGAATGGAAGATATAAGAATACACAGTGGAAGCTGGAAAGTAATGTACAGAAGCAGTGAAGTGAGTATTGGCACATCATTGTATCTACTCTAAAATCCAATACAATTGTTGTAGTATCTAACTTCACTCTTCATGCAATTCAGGTGCTTAAGGTTTATTTTTTCAGTATTGCTTAAATCATGTACTGTACCCCAATAGTTGGTTGATGTTTGTATTCCTGGTGTAATGTTCGTGGCCTGTTGGCATGTATGAATGAATAGAATGCTTTCACTCTTGACAAAAAAATGGATGCCATGCAAACTAATAGCCAAGTTTGGCACATAATTCTACCATAAAATTAGTACAAAAGTTAATTGAATGCAACTCATCATGTTACATATTAATGCGCAAATTAACTATCAAATTGGACTAAGTTTCGTCATTCATTCTGAAACTGCTTTAGAAGTACTTATACGCTGGTCATTGTAAACCCGAACTCTAACAGATCTAACAGAAATACTAACTGCAGTAGTAATACTAACTGTACAGTTACAATAGTGTGGTCTATTCAGTGACTTTACTTGTAGCTGAGAATTATACAAAGCATTAACCATTACTATCTATCAGACACTAAATTTTTCTCAAAATAACTGCTTCTGCTCAATGACTACATGAGAAATTCCTCCACCGTTCATGTTATTGCTTAATTTGCGATTCATTTTGTGACTGTGACAAACTTAGTCTCTTTCCTTTCCTTTAGTATAAGGTAATTATCCGATCATTGAGAAATTTGGGTGGTACTTCTATGTGTATTTTATTTTATTTTATTCAGTTGGATGCTCAAAGTGACAATTAGTTATAATGAACGCTGCTGAGAATGTTTATCCAAACCCACTAAAGATGACATTAATTATCATACAAAGCAAACTAACTCACTAAACTACAATGAAGATCTCCAAAGAGTAGCCTATTTAGCAACAAATACTTAAACCAATATAGAAAGAGAAAAACAAATGCACATTAGAAAAGACAGAAAGCCAACTCACTTCTCCATACGACATTGCGGATATTTTTTGAGAAGTCCCCGCATTTTTCAGACTTGTTCTCAAAATTTTGGTCCTTGTCCTTGTACACCACAAATGATTTTTATCACAAAAATGGATCAATGGAGATTATCAATGCAAAAGTTAAAAGGGGCAAATCAATGAAACTAACAACACAAAAACACACACATACAAAGAAAGACAAAAATCATCATGCAGACATTATATAAACTTCCAACCTCATAAGGGTTCTTCTGAGAAAATGCCTCTTCAGGAGCCAGGAAGCATGCAGAATTGAATTGAGGATTTGCAAATTAACCTATAACCTTGCTACTCTGCCCCCCAACCATGTAGGGAAGCCTGTGAAACACCGAAATGAAGTCCACATACATATCAGAATTAATATTTTCAATATAATAATATAAGAAAGGAAACTTCATAAAAAGTAAAATTCCAAACAAAAGCTCAAATTTATCATCATTGTTATCATAATAATAGACTCTCTATTAATTAACCTATATATACTTATATATATTTCATTGCTTACAGCAATAAACTAGCACTACGAAGAACAAGCAAAAAAACCATCTAAAGTAGCCTCTCTTATATAAAACTAACAAGTAAAAAACCAACACAATCAAGCAAACAAGGGGATTGATAATGATAAATGATAAGCCTCTTTCATTCTCTCCAATCTCCATCCAATCCAATATCCAACATTCCATTCTCCTCTTTTACAAAATTTCGACTGAATATTGTCCCATTTACAAGCTGCAATTCTCTTTGCAACTCTTCTACCTCTGCAACAATCAATCACCACAGGATCAGTACATAAATCATCAACAAAAAAGACAAAAAAAAAAAGCAATACCCAGTCATAACGAAGATATCCTCTTCGATCTCTTCTCTCGAAAGAGCGATCCGAATTTCCTCTTCTCCTCTTTTCTCCACACTGCGTCATCAGACGCTGAAACCTCAACAAAAAGCGATTTTCGCGCGGATTCTCACCGTTAATGTTAGCAACTTCCTGCGATTCTCCACCATTGTTATTATTGTTATTCCTCGAAGCTCCGGCTCGATCTCGAACACGACTTTGGTAGCATCGGTTTCCTTGGTCTCAAATTCCACGGTTTCGAACGGTCTTCTCGGTTATAACACCATAAATCGCTGTCTCGCTTTCTCTCCGGCTTCATCGTCGGTTTCATAAATCTGCGGCGGCGGCGTCTGTTGTTCTTTGTTGTCTTTGAGAGCATGAAGGAAGTCTCGAATCGGTTCCTAGCGGTTCGGGATCCGACCGTGAGGACGGGAATCGGAGGTTCGAGTCGCTTGCGTTGGCCATTGAGAGAGAAGTTGTGAAGAGGTTGAGATTTCACCGGTGCAGGTGCGGTGGCCATTGGAGAACAGCACAACACAGCACTTGCGTTGGAAAGTAAACGATGAGAAGTGGTTAAACGGTGTGGCAGGGAATGAGCATGTGAGAGTATAGGAAGGGAAACCACAGAGGATAATGCGAGATGAGGAACGCGTGAATAAAATTAGAGTTTCCATATCGGTTAGAGAATGAACCGATATGGATAAATGTAAATTAGAGTTTCCATATCGGTTAGAGCATGAACCGATATAGAAAATGTGCTCATAATTTCAAAAATGCCACCGCCTCTTTTTTCATATCGGTTATAGTATGAACCGTTATAAATTGCTGATGTAAAATCCCTTTTTTCTACTAGTGCACACTTAACGAAACACATACCTCTAAATGCAATCCATCACTCCTCCGCAGACTCCGAACCCGCTAAGACAAACACCCTCCCGCTAGACCTCTCCTTCTTCGGCTTTGGACACTTGGTACTAATGTGTCCCATCTCTCCACAGTTGTAGCAGACCACATCTTGCTTCTCACACTTGGCAGCTATATGGCCTTCCTTCCCGCACTTGAAGCACTTGTTGACCATGCACTCTGGGCTCTTATGTCCCGGCTTCCCACACTTATAAAAGAGAACTAATATATATTTTCTTTAATTGGTCGTTATGTATTCAATTACAATCATATGTTTTATTATATATATATATATATATATATATATATATATATATATATATATATAATAATTTAATCAAAATCATGTTTCGAGATTATGGAATATACATATTTTAATCAAAAATCAATGTATATAACTGACTAAAATAATTATATATATATATATATATATATATATATGCAAAATATACGGGAGAAATATATTATATAACATACTGATTTTATAAAGGATGGTGTACAAAGAAATACAGATGCATCATATCACATAATACACGAATGCGTACAACTGCATTTTTTTAAGTCCCAAACAACGAATTCAAATGTTATGTTAAAAGAAAATGTATACCCGTGCTGGCACGGATGATACATACTAGTATATATATATTTGTATACCATATAATTTTTGCTTTTATATACCCAAAATTGTGGGGCCTTGTGCGATCGCTCCTCCCGTACACCTTCAGACCCCTCTAGACATGGCCACCAATCCACCAACCTAAGTTACAATACCTCTCCTAGCAAGTTGGAAGAAAGTCAATAGTCCAAGCAATATATTTTGTTCATCGTTACCAATCTGTTATGAATGATTATTATATTGGTCTCCCTAAAATAGTCCATGACCAATGCAATATAATACACAACATTTTTTACGTGATATAATATTCATTGGTCTCCCTAAATTGGGAACTAAAACTATATGGATCGCCTATAATAAGTAGAGTTGGCAAAACGGGTTTGTCTGCCCCGATCAAAAAAAACAAAAAAAACATAGGACTTGAGTTGAAAATTAAAGTTGAGTCTGTTTTAATAACCAGGTTTTTAGGGTGACCTAAACACCTGAACTCGTACCAGAATAGTCTGGTCGGACCTCGAGTATCCATAGGCTTGCAAATAAAAAAAAATTGTGAGAAACAGAACTAGACTTGAGGACTCTTTTGGTATTTAGCCTCAAGGAAAGCATTGCAACAACCTTGGATTCTGCTTACTAGCACTATAGTTAGAGGTGGCAAAACGAGTTATTCGGCCCGCATCGGGTTTGGTATTTGTTGGGTTGGGTCAAAATAGTTAAGACTTAGTTGCACTTTTTTTTGGTCAAACTTAGTTGCAATTTTTTTTGACTCAAAATAAGGTATCATTCATTCAAATCGGCGGATTATATCGAAAACAATACAAACTCCATATTGCTAAAACTGAAAAAGATGAATCTGCAAACAAGCTCAAAACATCCAAGTTAATAGCATAAAACAACAAATTGCCTACAAAAATGACAAAATTAAAGCCACCAGAGTACCCATGCCACCTGATCTGTAGCGTTGACGACCAAGTTTTCATTACGTGAATTTGTAGCTAGTCGAAGTGAATCTATCAATTTGAACGGAACAAACACGGTAATAAGACGAAAAAACCAAACTAAGCCGCACAAGATGACAAACAAAACAATGGGCTGCACTTAGACGACGAATTCACAAAAGAAAAACTCAAAGCTATGTGAATAACACTTATTTAGATGAAAGGAGAGATAAAACGATGTTGAGGGGTGATTTCAGGTCGAAAAATGACCCAAAATTACTTCTCTCCAATGGGATAAAAAATGACCTAGTTTCAATTTTAGTTCCCTATTATTAGAGGTGGAAATTTCTATGAACCGTGGAGCATCCCTATGGTGTGGTGAAAGCGAAATTTTCTATTCAAGGTAAATTTGCGAGAACATTTTGTCGCCTATCACTCCGAATTTAACGACGGTGGATGAGTGGAAGTGGTCGCATGATCAATCCAATTATTTTACGGTCAAGTCTTGCTATTCTCGGCTATGCAGCAGCAGCCCTGCACCTTCCCCAAACGTCGTAGGACTCCATTTGAGCGTTGCATTGTGGAAGTCTATTGCTCCGTCGAAAGTAAAAAAAATTGGTTAGCGATTGTTGCTCGATTCATTACCAACCCGCGATCAACTGCTGCATAGGGCGTGATCCACACGGAGGAGGAGGCTGCTTGCCCCTTTTGTCACAACGGGTGCGAAGACACGCAACACTTGTTTATGACTTGCGACTTCGCTCAATCGGTTTGGTTAGCCATCGGAGTTTGATTATGCATCGATATTGACGTCTCCTCGAGCATCGGGGACTTTTTTATAAGTTGCGGGCATTGGCTAAGAGGAAAGAAATCAAAGCGGGTGAACACTTATTTTGGCTTTCTACGTGTTGGAGAATTTGGCTTGAAAGGAATGGTGTCATCTTCAAAGAGGAGGAAGCGAGCGTAGATAGGGTGTTAACCCGAATCAAGAGCTTATGTTGGAGTTGGTGTCTATACAAATTGAAATGTAAATCCCCTTTGTCTATTTCTTTATGGGGTTCTGACCCTCTCTCATACCTTAAAGGGGGAGAAACTGTGGGTTGAAATTCACACTGTTAGCAATCCACATCTGTTTGGAGGTATTCTTTTTTCTTGTCCGAGTCTTTTTCCCACTGGGTTTTGGCTCAGGGAGGTTTTAAGGAGGCCATCCCCCTTCCATTTCTGTATATGGGTTGGCGCACTCCTAGTGCTACCATTAATACAATTATTGCTTATAAAAAAAAAGAGGTGGAAAAACGACTCCCTAACTCACATCGGGAACGAGCTTTGTTGAACCGAGCCAAAATAATTAAGACTTAATTGCACATTTAGTTCTATTAAAGAGGGAGCTAAAAGTACAATTAAATCTTAAAATATTATACTTATATAGCCATTATCCTCCGCATTTTTCCTTCTTTAGTCCATAAGGAGAATTACACCCACTTGTTATAGGAACTAGAGAGGGATCCTTATCTTAGTTTCACAAGGGTTAAAAAAATGTGACTTCTAACTTAATTTGTAACAAAAGCATTGTGCATTGTGCATTGTGCATTGTGAGTGAACCAATAGTAGAGACAATGAGCTTTTAATTAGGTCTCTCCCCTTCTCATTCCTTTGTAAGGGTTGGGTGCACCCCTAGTACCCCCTTCAATATATTAATTGTTTGCTTATCTAAAAAAAATAGTAGAGATAGAAAGTTTCTATTATTGGGGTGGGAGTTCTTGGCCTTAACCTCATTTATGAAATTGTGTTAGTTACATTATTGTCTTCTTTTAGTTTTGCAAGTTACTCTCTCCGGTCTCTATTATAAGAGGAATTTTGGAGTTAATTTTGGTCCCAAATATAAGAAATTATTCCGGTTTTTAGTGTATATTTATTGCTTAAATACCATTTTTGCCCTCATTGAATGTTATTTGCTTTATGAGTTGGAGAAACCAACTCTATCCTTATTGGTCCCAATATCCATTGCCTATTCAGCATATATGCTGACTCACTGCCACGTATATATTAATTTCCTTCGCAAAAAAACATTAATAGGGGTCCCCCAAAACTTGTGGATGTAAATCACTTTATCCAAAAACTCATTCTCAAACAAATTTGAAAACCGACTATAACCAAACTTGTTAAATTATTAATTAATCACTAATCTAAATTCATCACTTATATTAAATATAATGTATTTGTGTGTAAAAGAAAAGGGAGAGGTAAGGTAGGGCCACAATTCTTATTCAAGATACCAAATAATGGATTATGTTTATGCTTTTACGTTCAAACATCCAATTAATGTGATGGCAACAGAATGAATAGGGACAGTATATATGTTTCCTGTCTGAATCTCAAAGTGGATAAGATTAAACACAAGTCTAGAATATAAGCTGGAAGCAATTTCTTTATAAGTATGTTTAATGAGTAAAGTGGATGAAAGATGAAAAATGATGGGATAGTCAAGTGTAATGTTTTATTGATGTCGATAGCATCTCAACTTCCAGAAAAATCCTGAAAGGACTCAAAAGAATAGTACACGTGATAATTAGAGAACTCAAGAGAGGAGGATTTAGGCTTTGTTTGGTGTGCGTCTCGTCTGCAAGTGGATATCAGATCAAATTAACGTATTTGACTAGCGGGAGATTTAGTAGTTAGTATAAGGGAAAATTAGTGTGAGAATTGACATCACTTCCTTCGTCCATGTCTTTTTCACTTTTCTATTTTACCCTTGGTCCGGCCCCGACTTCTATGTCGTGAATTAGTTACATGAAAACGTTCTTCTCTCCAAACCCCATGATTCATAATTTATGTTCGATATTGTTGGCTACCTACGGAGTGTCCTAACGCTTTCAACAAAAGACTAATATTTATTCATGTTTAGGATCAAATTTCGCACTGGTCAACATTAAATTTGTCTGCTGCAGAAATTGAATCGGAAGCGCCGGGTCAACCCCCTGTATCTCAAAGTAGGGCAAAGACTTATGATATTAGGAAAATCCTTTGTAACAATTACTAAATTTATTCAATAATCATTATATAACAATTCAATGGTTAGTACATACTAACCACATTTAGGGTGTGTTTGTATTAGGAGAGAAAGAGAGAAGATAGAAAGAGAGAGATGAGAGAATTAGAGTAGATTAGAAGAGTTGTTTGGTTTAAGGGAAAGAGGAGAGAAATAGGGAAGAGAGAGTTGTGTATCATGGTTTGGTGAGGATATAATGGTAAAAGTCACATTTAAGAGTCTTTTCTTCTCACTTTCTCTCCATTTGTGGAGAGATTACAAAAACTACTAAAGTAATCTTTCCTCTCTCTCTCTTTCCTATTTCTTTCATTAACCAAATATGTCAAAATCACTCTTTTTTCCCTTACTTTATCCCCCCTTTTTCACCCCAAACAAACACACCCTTAGTGTTTGTGTGGTTACCGAATTTTTTTTATAATGGAAAAATGATTATTATATTCATTTAGTAACAATTATTAAAAAAAAATTAGTACTCTAAGTCGGACTCGAATGATATTATTTTTGAAGATTTGTTTAGCTCCCGTGGAGCATTTGGATTAAAAGGAATAATATTATTTTTGAAGGAGAAGTTGGTGAGATATTGCCAATGTTGCTAATCGCATAAAAACTAGGGGTGGACACCGGTCGGGCTTGGGCGGATTCGGGCCCAAAAGCGCCGATCCGGCGCAACCCGCGGTTGGGATATACAGGCCCAGATTTAACTATTAGGACTTACGGTTTGTGCGGGTTCGGTTTCACGGTTTCGCGGTTATATCTGGTGGTTTGTAACGGGGTAACAGGAAGAAACGAAAAGAGCTTTTTCAAAAATTTCCATGGCAGCTGAAACGTTTTTTTTACCAGAGGTTGAAGAAAGAGAAAATGAAGAAAGAGAAAGATAAGTAATTGACACGTGTTTATTGCAAAGTGGATGGAGAGAGAGAAAAAAAAAATTAAACAGAACCACATTGGGAATAGTCAAACGTACTAAATGAGATATCATAATGATATTTTAATATTTAATTGCCTTTAATACTTGAAAAAACAAAAAATAATCTTAGCCATTCATATTGTTGCCAAGTCACTGATCTTAATAGTCTTCCAAAATCTAACGATGGAAATTATCATAACGCTGAAAGCATTAATTTCCCCAGTCAAAAAAGAAAGCCACTAACTTCGGTCGGTTACAGTTTCCAACGGTGATTTTTCTGAGATCCGCAACCGACCATTAATATCCATTTAAAACCGTGTTTTTGAACAGTGAATCCGTTAATCTGATACCACCCACCCATATTAAGACTTGTGTTTGCGGGTATTGCGGATTTCGGACGGTTGGGCGGATCATGTCCAGCCCTAATAAAAACACTTTTATGAACATGGTTGTTGGTGAAGGTAACAGGAAATCTTGATGCACTTTTATGAATCATGTTGAGTCGGTTGTCGGTGTCTCGGTTGGAAGCCAGCTGGAAATTGGTTACTATGTGCTACTTACTGTGTTTGTATTTTTTGGCATATTTTTATTGTTATGATAATTGTTCACTTTTATTTATCGTTGGTGAACCTTGACAACTAGCCTAGGGTCGTTAGTGGCTTATTTTTTGTGTTGTTGTTATGCATGAAGTCCATGGGGTAAATATTATAGTTATTGAATGTATCGAAATTGCAAACATACACTTAAGTGTCTCTTTAATGAGTCATTTTGGTTCTCAACTTTGTTTTTTAGAGTAAAGACCCAAATTGGTCTCTGACAATTTTTTCGCAGGACAAATTCGTCCCTGACAATTTTTTTGGGACACGTTACTCCCTCACATTTTCAAAATGGGACACGTTAGTCCCTCCGTCTCTTCGGTCGTTGACAGCTCACTTAACGCTTTCTACGTGGCACGTTTAGTGCCACCGTGTCACATTAAATGCCACATAACATATTATTTTGGGCCAAATCAATCCCTAACAGAAGCACTTTCTGCTAGGAGCGCCCCTCATTGTCAAGTGTGCTAACACCAACAGGGGCACTTTTAACTGTGAGCGCCCCTGATTCTATTTTTTTTTTTAAATATTTTTTCTGTTTCTGGTATATCCAATATTTTGCAACAACGGCTGGTTTTTCCTGTTGTAGTGCCTACTCTCATTTTTATCAACCAATATCAACTCAACAACCAATATGAACCAAATTTCAAATCAACAAACCAATTGCAAATCAAATTTGATCCAACTAATAAAACTTATAAATCATTAACAAAGTACGTACCAACAAAAATTACATAAATCATTACCCAAAATTTGAATGTCAACATAGACAACAAAGATTACATGACATCCAACGTGAGGAACCAAAAACAAGCTAACCAAAATTACATGAATTTCGATTTTCGTTAATCAAACCGGCAACATGACGACACCACTCTCTTTTGATCTCAGTAAGTTGGTCATCAGAAAATGGAGCTCCAACCGACTTTTCAGGAAAATACTGCAAAAATAAAATAAAATAAACTTAGAATTAAGTAGTTGAATGCTAGATATAGAATTACTTGTCAAGTTTCTATCCATATTAGACCGAAATTTATTATAAATTCCTGATAAGAGAACCTAAACATATTAAAGGTGAAAAATACACGAGGTACAATTTTTTGAAACTAAGACATTCGACCTTGGATAAGTTCTTTGCTAATATGATATTATTTTTTTATTTTTTTTATTTTTTTTTATTTTTTTTAGATAGCTTCTTATTTGAGCTCATACAAAAATCACAGTATTTACAAACTGTATAAAATGCATGTGGAGCCTATCCTAGCTACTAGCTCTTAACGATGGGAACCCAGCATTTCATTCAAATTCCAATTAACCCCCATATTTACTAACTGTGCAGAAATTTAACATCCAATTTTGCATGCAATTTCATTCAATTTTGCAAACCATCAATTTCAACTATAACTCAAACAATCCATCAATTTCAAATAAACCAATTATGAATACATATATGAACTGCTCAAGTGTATAAACAATAACCACAATAAAAGGACAAGAGAACAAGAAAAGTACTTGAGCAAGAGGAAGCAACAACGAACTCGAACGAGATGTGAACTGGAACAAGAAAGAACTCGAAGCTCCGCAAAAAGAACTCGAACTAGATATAACAAAACGAATTAATCAACAAAAGACTAATTATAATCAGTACATTTATAACCATGATTATGAATTCACACAGTCACCCAAACCTCATCAAAGCCAAATCCTTCAACCATACTACCCTTCTCCAAGCTAAATATTAACAGATACACGTTTATTAATATTCAATGTCACAACAACTCACAAAAGATAAAACAAGTAGACGCTTCTTATTTACTCTGTATATGGCCAAATGTATATGCACCTAAAATTGTGAACTAATGCAAAATATTGGACATATGAAATTGCACCGTGGAAATATGATACCTTACCGCTGACTCAGCGGATTTGAATCCAATATGCATAGGCTGTTGGTATTAGTAATATTGGTTAAGGGTAGTTTAGTAAGTAGGCCCTAAGTCAAAGTCAATTAGTAAAGCAAATGTGCTTCAATTGTAAAAGTTAGTTTTCACAGTTACACGGTTAGTTACAAACTCTGTAGCAAAATCTCTGTATATAGTCTTCACTGTGTAATGAGTTGAACAATCGAATGAATTCACTTTTTCGTGTAATCTTTCTCTTCTTGATTCTGTTCTAACAAACTGGTATCAGAGCTCTCTCGAGGGCCTGATCCAGAAAGAAGCATTTCACGAGAGAGCGAAGTAGGTGTGAATCGAAGATCGTTGCAATGGTTGAACGAGAGTTCCTCACACCCTCAGTCCCGAAATTTGATGGATTCTATGAGCATTGGTCGCTATTGATATCTTCTTAGATCAAAGGATTATTGGAATGTCGTAGAGAACGGCGTGCCACCGTTAAGCGAGAATGCTACGCCTGAGAACGTGAAAGCCAATGAAGATGCTAAGTTGAAAGATTTGAAGGCAAAGAACTACCTCTTTCAGGCAATTGAAAGAGGTATCATTGAAACAATGATTTCACGAAATACATCGAAAGAGATTTGGGAATCGATGAAGGAACGCTATCAAGGTTCAACGAAGGTGAAGAAGGCACAGTTGCAAGCTCTCAAGAAGGAGTATGAGAAGCTGCAGATGAAAGAAAGTGAAAGTGTGGCAGAATTCTTCACAAGAACTCTGACTCTTGTGAATAAGATGAAGGCTCAAGGCAAGAAGATGGCTCAACATGGTGTGGTTGAAAAGATTCTCCGATCTATGAATATCAGGTTTGAATATGTAGTTTGTTCAATTATAGAATCGAATGATATTGAAACCATGTCCATAGATCGCCATAAGGAAGTTACTAGTCCATGAGTCTAGGATGAAGAATCTTGAAAACCCTAAGGATGAAGAACAAGCTCTTAAAGCCCTTTGAGGTGGTAGGGCGGCAATAATGCTAGAAGCCGAGGTAGAGGAAGAGGTAGAGGCAGACAAAATAATAACAAGGAACATATTGAATGTTATAAGTGTGGAAAATTAGGTCACTACAAAAGTGAGTGTCCTAATGGAGAAGAAGGGGCTAATTTCACTAAATTTGATGATGAGGAAGCTGTTTTGCTTATGGCAAGTAGTAATGAAGGGAAGAACAATGATATAGACAGGGGAAGTCTGTGGGTTATAGATTCTGGATATTCCAAACATGTGTGTATGGATGATGGTGAAGGTGTGTTACTCATGGCTAGTAGTAATGAAAAGAAGAGCAATGTTGTAGATAGAGGAGATTTGTGGTTTCTTGATTCAGGATGTTCCAATCATATGTGTGGAACAAGGAGTTGGTTCTCCACATTTGATGGAACATTTGTTGAAACAGTGAGACTTGGAAATGGTACCAGACTTGCAGTGAAAGGCAAAGGGTCTGTAAAGTTGAAAATTAATGGGGTAGTGCAAATAATTTCAGATGTGTACTTTGTGCCTGATTTGAAGAACAATCTTCTTAGCCTCGGCAATTACAAGAAAAAGGGTTGAAGGTGGTGATTGAAGACAATGAATGCAGAGTTTTTCATAAAGAGAAAGTGGTCTCATCATCACAAGTACCATGACCAAGCAGAATGTTTGCTATAACAGTCATGTACTTAATCTTGCTTTAATTTCTCGAGTCATGTCATAAAATTGAGGATAGTGATCTACCTCACTTATGGCATTGCAGGTTTGCACATCTCAGTCATAAAGGATTAAAAACTCTGGTTCAAAAGGAAATGGTGCGAGGTCTGCCTACTCTTCAGGAAACCAGCAAGACTTGTGAGGATTGCTTCACAGAAAAAACACGCAGAAGTGTTCCTAAAGAAGGTGCACGGAGAGCTGCCAAAGTATTGGAACTTGTTCACTCGATATTTGTGGGCCAATCACTCCCCGCCTCCAAATGACCCACAAGAGGTATTTTATCACTTTCATTGATGATCATAGTAGAAAAGGATGGGTCTATTTTTTCATGTCAAAAAAGAGTCAAGCTTTAGAAGTCTTTAAGAAATTTAAAACCATGGTTGAGAAGGAGTCTGGTGAGATGATCAAATGTCTTAGAACTGACAGAGGTGGTGAATTCAATTCACATGAATTCAACACCTATTGCAGTACCTATGGCATTAAGAGACAACTCACCATAGCCTATACCCCTCAACAAAATGGGGTGGCTGAGAGGAGAAATAGAACAATCCTCAACATGGTTAGGAGTATGCTGTCAGAAAAAGGTGTACCTAAGGAATTTTGGGCTGAAGCTGTGAATTGGTCCACATATGTACTTAATAGAAGCCCTACATTGGCTGTTAAGGATTGTACACCTCAAGAGGTGTGGAGTGGAGTAAAGCCATCAGTAAAACACTTCAGAATCTTTGGTTGCATTGGCTTTGTACATATACCAGATGCACAAAGAAAGAAGTTAGATAATAAAAGTGTTAAGTGTGTTTTACTAGGAGTCGGTGAGGAGTCTAAAGCTTACAAACTCTATAATCCTAACACTAAGAAGATTGTTATAAGCAGGGATGTGAAGTTTGCAGAAAATGAGAAATGGGACTGGGAAAACAAGAATTTGCAAAGAAAGACAGATCAGGTGGATTTAGACAATACTGAACATCTTTCTGCTGGGTCTACATCAGAAACCAATACTCAAATCAATGATGAGACTAGTGGAATTATCTCTGGCAGTGAACCTGGTGGAAACAATGCTACTGATAGTAATGAAGAGCATAACAGTGACAGTGAAGAGGAGAATAATGAGCAGGACACCAATGCTACTGGCAGAGCAGAGGAAACTGATCGAAGAAGAACGAGGAGGCCCCCATCTTACTTAGAAGACTATGAAACTAACAATATGAGTCTAGCAGTGTTTAGCTCAAATGACCCTACTACTTATGATGAAGCAAAACAAAGCATAGTGTGGCAGCAGGCCATGGATGCTGAAATAAGTGCTATAGAGAGAAATAGCACTTGGGAACTTGTTGACTTACCATCAAAGGTGACTCCTATTGGTGTTAAGTGGATTTACAAGACCAAACTTAATGAGGAGGGCAAGGTAGAGAAGCATAAAGCCAGGTTAGTGGCTAAGGGATATGCACAAAAGTATGGAGTAGACTACAATGAAGTATTTGCCCCGGTTGCTAGGTGGGATACAATTAGAACCTTGTTGGCTATAGCTGCTCTTAAAGGGTGGACAGTGTACCAAATGGATGTTAAGAGTGCTTTCTTGCATGGTGAGCTCACTGAAAACGTATATGTGAGTCAACCTAGAGGGTATGAGGTCAAGGGAGGAGAACATATGGTCTACAAGTTGAAAAAGGCACTCTATGGGCTAAAGCAAGCCCCTAGAACATGGTATAGTAGAATTGAGGGATACTTCTACAAGGAAGGATTCAAGAAGTGTGATTATGAGTATACTCTCTTTGTCAAGACTGAGAATAATGGAAGTATAGTGATTGTCAGCTTATATGTAGATGATTTGATCTACACTAGTGATAATTCCGAGTTCAGGCAGAAAGTTCAAACACTCTATGCAACAAGAGTTTGAAATGAGTGATCTAGGGAAAATGAAATATTTCCTAGGAATTGAAGTCTCTCAAACAGATTCAGGTATTTCCATTTATCAACAAAAGTATGCCAGGGAGATACTTGAGAGGTTTGGCATGATGGATTGCAAACCGGTCAACAAACCTATAGTAGTTGGAACAAGGTTAAGTAAAGATGAAGGAGGTAGAGTTTGTAGATACAACTACCTATAAGCAAATGATAGGTAGTTTAATGTACCTCACGCTTGACTTCTAGGCCCGATTTGATGTATCATGAGTAGGCTAACAAAACAGATTTATGGAGAGGCCTCACAGAGACTCATTTTGCGGTGTCAAGAGGATCCTTCGCTACATTAGAGGAACACTCAATCATCTGGAGTCATGTCACGAGGAGACAAAGTCCGAATCATCGGTATAGTTGCAAACTCATTTGGTTTCGTGACTCATTTTTTGCGGTGACATTGATGATCGAAAAAGCACATTTGGATATGTTTTTATCTTCGAGGACAAAGTCTTTGTGGTGGTGTTCCGAAAAAACAACCAGTGGTTTCTTTATCCACTACTGAAGCTGAGTTCATAGCAGCTTCAGCTAGTAGTTGTCAAGCAGTTTGGATGAGGAGAATACTCAAGACAATGGGAGAAGATCAAGATGAAGCAACTATTATCTTCTGTGATAATAGCTCTACAATAAAACTATCAAAAAATCCTGTCCTCCATGGGAGGAGTAAACATATAGATCTAAGATTTCACTTCTTGAGAGATCTTTGCAAGGACAAAACAATTGATCTGCTGCACTGCAACACTGCGGATCAGATTGCTGATATGATGACAAAACCACTAAAGTTGGAGAGCTTCAACAAGCTCAAAGACATGATAGGAATGAAAGTGATAAACTGATGCTTGATATATCAAAGGTGTCCTGCAGCTGGCTTCTCTAATGTGTTGTTAAGGAAGACTCAAGTGAATGAAGTCTAGTGTTCTGATGTGCTGGTTTTGATGTACTGTAAAAGTTTTTTGATCTCTTAATTGGTTTGTAATCTGTCTGTTTGGCACATAATAGATTAGGAGAGGCTATGTTGGTATTAGTAATATTGGTTAAGGGTAGTTTAGTAAGTAGGCCCTAAGTCAAAGTCAATTAGTAAAGCAAATGTGCTTCAATTGTAAAAGTTAGTTTTCACAGTTACACGGTTAGTTACAAACTCTGTAGCAAAATCTCTGTATATAGTCTTCACTGTGTAATGAGTTGAACAATCGAATGAATTCACTTTTTCGTGTAATCTTTCTCTTCTTGATTCTGTTCTAACATAGGCACATGTCATCTTCATAAATCTGTTAGTATGACAAGAAATTAAAAAGAGTCAAGGTGATGAGATAATTTAGTTGGATTGTATATCAATAGTCTACTATGTTCCAGAAAAAAAGAAAGTGGTTGAGGTTGGAGGAAACGGTGAACGACGTCTTACAGCGTGATTTCAGAAGAAGGAGACGGTGGTTGAGGTTGGGGTTGGGTTTGGAGATTTGGGGGTTTAGGGTTTGGGTCTCACAAATGAGAAGAGGGAGAGAGGGAAAGATACTTTTTTTTTTCATAATAGAGGGAAAGATAAGCGTACGGCAAAGAAAACTAAAAAAATAAATTAGGAATTGGGGGCGCTCGCGTGGAAAGCGCCCCTTAGGTGGCTCCGTGTTTTAGGAATTGGGGGGGCTCGCCTCTGATTGTGGTTCTTTGTTCACCTTCAGGAGCGCTCGTGTGTAAAGCGTCTCTGATTGTAGCTCCGTATTTTAGGAATTGGGGGCGCTTATGTATAAAGCGTCTTTGAAGGACCTCCGTGTTTTGAGTTAAGGGGCGCTTTATAACAAAGCGCCACCAAAGGGGCGCCCTTTTTTAACAATTCTGTTGTAGTAACAAATAGATCAAGGCCTGCACATTTGGGACAAATTGGTCCCTCGTTATCTTCTTCCTCAAATGTCTTGTTGGAGAAGGAGAGAGAAGGAACTACAAGGTAGGTGAAACTCATTTTCATTGGACTTCAACCTTGAACTGTTTAATCATTTACCAAAAACTTCACTCAGAATCGATGTCAAAATTCTAACATTTATTGAAATCCATCTTGCTAGAAGCCATGAGAGCTTCTTAGAATCCAAATCTGAACCCAAAGATTGTGACCTTCCAAAGTACTCTCCAATTCAATCTTTTAGAACAATTTTTGTTTTACATCTTGCAAGTTTAGGTATATATACTAGTAGTATGCTTAAGGAGTACACTTCATTTTTCTACCGATGTAATTTTTAGGAACAAAAGGTAAAGTTAATTTTATTTTGTGGGGTACTGTGTTTTTTAGCATAGGTTTAATAATGCAACAAAAATGTTGGAGTTGATGAGAGGGAAAAGGCTGGATTATGTGGGTGACTCGATTAATAGGAGGCAATTAAAGACCCAAAGAGAATGTATGAGGCTGGGGGAAGGAAGAATACCAAAAAGAAGGGACCAATTTTGAGAAAATGGTTCCTGGTTTCAAAACCAGACAGTTGAGGAAGAAGATAACCAGTGACCAATTTGTCCCAAAATGTGTAGAGACTGATTTGTCCCTTTTTTAAAATTTGTAAAGCCAGGAATTGATTTGGCCCAAAATAATATGTTACATGGCATTTAACATGACACGGTGGCACTAAATGTGCCACATAGGAAGTGTTAAGTAAGCTGTCAATAACTAAAGAGACAGAGGGCTCAATGTGTCCCGTTTTGAAAACATGAGGGACTAATGTGTCCCAAAAAAAATTCAGGGACAAACCGCGGGGAAATTGTTAGAGACCAATTTGGGTCTTTACTCTTGTTTTTTATTAATCATTTTCGTCCTTAAGTATGTTTTTTGTTGGTCAACTTTGTCCCTAAAGTTACTAAAAATTGTTGTATTTACAATATTGATACACTCAAAGACTATAATGGCAGCGCATCACACATAAAGGTACCAAAATAACTATTTATTTGAAGTATATGTGTACCTATTACAGTTATTTTTTAGGGTAGTGTAATTTTTGGAGGAAATTAAATACTTTGTCTTAAAATATTTTGCTTGGATACAAATTTGGAGAATTTGTAAAATGAAAGATTTCATGAAGTATTTTGTTAAAGCTAATTTTAGGGATTTTTAATACCACCTAAAAGCTAAGAATTTGAAAGGGTAACCAAACATTTTGGTTCCTTGAAGTGTGAGGCGATGTCATTATAGTCAATGAATATATCGAAATTGCAAACGCATCCTCAAGTGTCTATTTAGTAAGTCATTATAGTCTTCAAATGTGTCTTTTATTAATCACTTTGAACCCAAATGCATTTTTTGTTAGTCTATTTAGTTCCTAAAGTTACTAACAAAAGAGAGACTTAGGAATATGCATTTGCAATTTTAATACAGTCAAAGACTAAAATGACAACGTCTTACACATTAAGGGACCAAAATCACTATTTACTTAATTTCAAATCCACTCTTTACCTTAGAAAATATAAATCTTTTTTTTTTTAAACATAGAAAATATAAATCTTAAAGTCTATAATATGTTTCAAAATTTAGACTTGAGTCCCTAAAAATGAGTTTTGAACCCAATTGGGGCTTGTGAATTGTGACATATAGCCAAGACAGTTTTTTTTCTCCTTTCATTTTTCATTTTCCACGACACGTCAGCTGGAATGATCCAAACAAGAGGTTTGAACATTTAAGGCAAAAATACATTAGAGATCTTTTTAAGTTATTTTTTTGTAACAAGTTGGTCTTTTATGTTTTTTTGTAACAACTTAGTCCTTTAAGATAGCTAACGTTTACACCGTTAGTCTTTTTTAAAATTTTCCATCCAATTCCGTTAAAAAAAACCTATGTGGCGGTTAAGTGCTGATGTGTCTATTATTAATGCTTATGTGGTTATATAAAATATTGTCCAAGTCATTTTTATTTAATCTAAATCATTTTTATTAAAAAAACAAAACCCAAAATCCATCTTCTTCTTCTCCCAACCCTCTCTGAGCACTACTACCCCACCGTTCCACCCTCTCCCAACATCCCACGAAAATTCCAGCAATGTTACAACTCGAATCAGAACCAGAAAACGAAAGGTAGAGAGATTGCTAAAGTTATTGTTTTTCATTATCTTTAGGGTTTCATTCCATTGATTAGATCTAGAACCAGAAATCCCCTTTCTCTCATTCATTTTTTTTGATTAATTGAAGAATAAAGAAGAATAGAGATTAAAGAAAACAAAAATCACAAAAAACGGTGAGGGGGAGGTTTGAGATAGGGGAATGAGATGTTGATTAGAGGCGAGGGAGAGGTTTGAGATAAATGAGAAAGATGGAAAATTAAAAAAAGACTAACGGTGTAAACTTTAACTAACTTAAAAGACTAAGTTGTTACAAAAAAAAATAAAGGACCAATTTGTTACAAAAAAATAATTTAAAGAACCTTTAGTGTATTTTTGCCAACATTTAATCAAACAGTGCAACACTAAATTTGGTTAGAATTAAATGAGTGAAATGAAATTTCATCAGAAAGATTTGTCCATCAATATACCAACTTGTAATGCATATCCACAATAACATAAATAATTTCTAAAAGAAAAAGAAAGAAATACATCAAAATTGATGAGCTAGTAGCATAAGCTACTTTGGGATACATGCCTTGTTCGCAAGATCTTATTTTTGAGTTTTTGAAAAATTATTTATAAAGATAAATAAGATTTTAAACCAATTCATAAATTGTCGTTAACGGAAGTTGTATATATCTCCGACTCTCCGTTAGCTATTTTTTTTTCATAAACTACATTAACAGACTTATAAATACTACATAAAAACTTATTTATTTGCATGCATAAGATATTTTTTCATAAACTCAATAATAAACTCTTCTCAAACAGGGTCATAATTGGTGTTGACTTTGTGCTCCTAGGTCCTGTACAAACAAACTAGGTGTTGACCTATGAGAAATTTGCCTCTAAACACAAACTGAGATCAGTTTTTCGCTCATAGCGTTGGAATATACTCAACGATCATAGCCAACGAAGGTTGACTCAGTTGGTAAGAAGTTGACTCATTCTCCGCCAATGCGTGGGTTCAACTCCTATTCACAAAGACGAGGGGCCTCTTTGGTGGGTGATCTATAAGACATCTGTAAAGATCTCAAGAGAGGCTTTGGCGACGCTCGATCCTAGCTGTATTTGAAGTCCAACTCACCTAACCTTTCTATATAAGAATACGATACGATCAAACAAACACCTCACAAAATAGACCACATATTATATTCCATGCACACTCATATACACGTCCACTTTAATCAAAAATTCTTTTTTCTCAATGGGAACTTTAGAAGAATATGAACCCAATTAGAAATTTCCCTTTATGCCTTTTCCCACGACAAGATCCCCCACCACCACATTTTATGTTCTTTTCTTAAAAGCCAAAAAAATGGTTTTTGTCACACAACTACCCTCTTCTTAATCCACACACACACACAAAATGAATTCACTTTCTCCTTTACTCTCTTCTCTCTCATATCACCTCCTCCTACTTCCTTAATAAACCCTAAATATCATCAAATTTGTGTTATTTTTTCATTAATGGGTGCTAATATTTCTACAAATGATGATCATGATGATCATGGAGGATATCTTTCTTCACCATATGTAAAGACTAGTCTTGATGATATTCCAGAGAGTTGTATATCTTCTATGATGATGAGATTTGATCCTCAAGAGATTTGTAAATTGGCAAGAGTTAATACAACTTTTCATAGAGCTTCTTTAAGCGACTTTGTTTGGGAATCAAAGTTGCCTTCAAGCTACAAATTTCTTGTCAATAAAATCCTTGTTGGTGAAGATCAAAAACTTTGTTCTATGACCAAGAAACAGATCTATGCCAAACTTTGTCAACACAATTTCTTTGATTCTGGTACCAAAGTAAGTAAACTCAAATTTCTCTGCATCATCAGAAGGTGTTAACAAGATTCACATCTTTTTCAAAAAAAATGATAGAACTATGAACTCTTTACACCTCGAACTCCTTTCTGTCATTTAACTCACATCGCTATCTTTATAATTTTCAACTAATTTGGGTGTTTTTTGCTAATTTTTTTTTCTTTTTTATTACTCTTCATTGTATTGAAAGATTTATAATTAATTTGTTTCTTTCTGGTGATTATTGTATAGGAAGTTTGGCTGGATAGATGCAGTGGACAAGTTTGTTTGTTTATTTCATCAAAGTCATTGAAGATAACTGGAATTGATGATAGAAGATATTGGAATTATATTCCAACTGAGGAATCAAGGTGAGATCAGTTGCAGATATTTTCTTTTTTGGACAAAGAGTTGCAGATATTTTAATAAATATTGTTTTATAATAAATTTCCAGTCATTGTTCCTTGAGAGTTGGATATTGTCTCTAGCTCCATTTTTTATGAAATTAATTGTATATGTCTTTTTTGTGTCATGATATCTATTTTAAATTTTAAATCAGATAAACTTCTTTTTATTTACTTATTACCTTTAAATACTTGTATTTAATTGAATTTCGTTAATTATTTAATTTTAAGGATTTTTAAAAATTAAAAACTCTAAGTGTTTTTTTGTATAATTGTACAAATAATTCTTTTTGATCAAACTAATATAAATATTCAAATTTAATTTTTATAAAATTGTATTTTTAGTTTTTAAATTCTTTTAAAAATGGGTTAAATATGTTTTGGTCCCTATAAAATTTGAGTTTTTGATTTTAGTCCTTAAAAGAAATTCAACAACTTTTGGTCTTTCAAAAATTTGAGTTTTTTGCTTTTAGCCCCTCATGACTTTTAATAGTGTTTTTTTTTTTTTACTTTTTATAAGCACTATTCTATTTAAAGTTATGAGTGACTAAAAGCAAAAAAAAAAAAAACCTAAATTTTATAGGGCCAAAAAGCTGGTGAATTTTTTTTTTTAGGGACTAAAACCAAAAAACCCAATTTTATAGGAATCAAAAACATATATATTTAACCATTTAATAATTTAATATATGGGCTAAAAATACATTAAGGGGTGGAATATTGATTTGTTCTTCTTATTAAATGAATGGTGATGAATTCAAAAATTTTATATCATTTCTAATGAATTGTAAATAGATCAATGAACTATTTTAATTCACCGATTACAATCTAATATATTCATAGTTTATTCAATCCATCAATTTGCCACATAAAAACTTGATCCAAAAGCCATTGACAAGTGATCCAAAAGCCATTGACAAGTGATCCAAAAGCTATTAAGACATCCACAATAATAAACTGCCTAGGGGAACCGAAATAAATGTCACTTTCTCTTTTATATTTTTTAACTCTTATTTTTTTGTATTCCTAGTCATTGATTTGTTTTCAATTCAACTTGCTAGAAATGAGTTCTTTTGTCATGATGCAAAGGACAAGTGGCACTCTAATTTTTATTACTTTAAACTATATTTTCTCCTAGCTTAGTCATCAATTCACATGTTAAAAGTAATTAAAAGAAATAAGGTACAAAAGTGCAAGCAACTTGCACATAAAAAAATTAAAAGAATCTTATACTATAGTTGAAAAGGTCTTCTATTTGAAGAAAAGTAACAAATTAATTATTAATTATTATTAAAAGCCTAGTGCCAAGTGCCAACTATATATCCTAGTCAGCCATTCATATCCTCAAGATAATTAAAGAACAAACATGAAAAGCAAGTTGCACATTTTAAGTATTATAGAATAGCTGGAAGTGACTTCTCTTTTATAAATAATAACTGAAAATGACTTTTTTTTTCAACAAAAAAGATCTTAATTAATAATTAGTATTTATATGTAGGACATGGTGGTAATTGAAGGCTTTTTTTTTTGCACCCCCCTCCTTGTCTATCCCACCATAGGTAATTCCGGTTCACAATTTGTGAACCGGAATTACCTATCTATGATATAATTAGAATCCAATGCACTCCCACCAAAAGCGTAGAGTATTTTCGAAATCTTTTGTAAAATTAGGGGTATTTTTGTCCAAAATGGTATTTATAGAGGTGTGAGAGATAAGGAGGGGGGTGGGAAAAAAGCCGTAATTGAATTCCTAATATCCAAATACAAACAAAAGTATCAATGATTGTCTGTTTCTCTTTTACTAACAAAAATGTCTTCTTTCATAAGTTTAGTTAAACCCTTCACATAATAAAATGAGATTTAATACTTGACATTGGGATAATCTTGAGATATTCTCTAGGTTATTATATTTCTAGAAAAATAGATATTTATGTGCACAATTGGTGAACACGTGTATAGGGGATTGCTATAGATGCAAAAAAGGGGAAAAAAATCCAACTCATCATAATTAGAGCTTTTGGCTCTCGGATTTCAATTTTAAAGGCATGTTTAACATATTGCATTTTAACATTAGCTTATTTAACACATCCAAAAGGTTTGAAGTCAAATTGTTTAACTCTAAACATTTTGAATATGCAGGTTTAAGAGTGTTGCATATCTTCAACAAATGTGGTGGGTTGAAGTACTAGGTGAGCTAGAGTTTGAGTTTCCAAAAGGAAACTATAGCTTATTCTTCAAGGTTCAATTGGGCAAGCCCGTCAAGAGACTAGGCCGACGCGTGTGCAACCTTGAACAAGTACATGGATGGGACATCAAACCTGTTAGATTCCAACTATCTACATCTGACGGACAAAGTTCGCTCTCTCAGTCTTACTTGCGTGGGTCTGGAGAATGGGCCTACTATCATGTGGGAGATTTTGTCGCCGAAAGGTCTAACGGGCCCACAAATATCAAGTTTTCTTTGGCCCAAATTGATTGTACACACACCAAAGGTGGCCTTTGCATAGATGGGGCAGTAATTTGCCCAACGGAGATGGCAGATAAGTTGAAACAATTTTAGCTATGCCTCAATTAAGCACTTTGAAAGAGAAAAAGTAGGAGTTTGTGCTTCTATTAGTTTTTTTTTTTGGATTAAAGATAATGGGGAAAGAGGAATGATGATGAAAGAAGAATGATGAATTTTGGGACCAAATGGACAAGATTAGTGGGTGCCCTTGGTTTTGTGTAAGGTGTGAGGGTTCTTTTGCTAACTTGTATGTTAGAAAATTAGGAATGTGAAATAGTGCTAACAATTACAAAGAGTGATTTGTTGTAATATACTTCAATGTCTTTATTATTGGCATAAAAGCTTATGATGATGTGCTCGTGTATATATGCAAAATGGGTTCACTTTTTAAATGTCATGAGAAAAATAAATTCTTGTATTGGCCTTTTACATATAATGTCAACATAAATTGAAGTTTGATTATTATTGGTTAATAATAGATAAAAGGAGAATGCAACCAAAACATTTGTTAGTACTCACTTTTTAGTACATACTAAGTTGCTCGACATTGCCCAATAATTCCAATAAGTAGCATTAGTGTGTATTGCTCGAGAATATCAAATTGATTTTTCCTCGCATTACTTTTAAGACAAACCCAAGAAGTAGGATTTTAGTTAAAGTTATAAAACATGAATTTATATACCGTTAAACTTTGGTTTGCTTTTATGTCCATTGAGAGATGGGGGCCCCTTAGGAATTGAAGACCTATCGTTTGACACTGTTCGTATCTATACATATATTCCTGGGTAGATTCTAGCAATTTTGAGCGGTATTTTAGGTGCTCAATTACTAATCCTCCCTCCATCTCTCGATGGATACTAAAAAGTAAACACAAGCCAAAATGCAGTAGTATAAAAATTCATGTCTTAGAATTTGTTCAACGTCAATCCCACTTATTGGGGTGTCTTGGAAAAACGTGAGTAAGGATCAACTCGATAGTGTCGAGCAACCACACTAATTTCAGTGGACTGTATTATCCTTCAGAATCAGAACTAGGTGTTTATCATGTTGGGGAAGAATTTAAGGAGAGTATCTTTAAGAAAATGGGAAAATGAACTCAGGAAACTTATGAAATGTTTCTTATACTTGTTTCCCCTTCTCCAAAACATACCCTTCGTCTTAAAGTCTACTTTAGCATGACAAACGCCGGGTTTTAATTATGAAGGACCACACATATATATTCTTCATATTATAATTCTATTTTTGTTGACAAAAGGAAACTCATATCATTTCACTAATAAAAATGTTTGTAATACAGATTGGACTGTAATGATGAATCTGAGAGATAGCGTACAATCTTGATCTTTAAAGAAAAAGAGTGAAAGCAATAAAACTTGCCTTCTAATATAGCTAAGCTTTCGTGTAATGATAAAATAGAATTACAATGGGATGAAATAATGCCTAGATTGTTATTAAGCTTAGACTTATTATTGACGCCATTCACTATGGAACGGATTGGCAATCTAGCTCAATAAAGACAACACTCATGTGAAGTTCATGCACCCAAAGTAACGTCTGCAGTAATCCCAAGACTTCTTCTTCTTCCGGACTTGGCCTGCCTTGGAACCACATGGTTTTTGCAGATATGAAAGTACATGTCTCAACGTGAATGCATAGTCCCACGCCAAACTTGTTTTCCAGAGTGGAAATTGCTGCATCAACAGTACAAGTAAGGAAACCAGCAGCAGGTTTTTGCCACTGAATTGAACGATCTACAGAGCCATGTGCCACATGTGTGTTGTTGCTGTTTGTTCTGCACTGATTCCCATTCATGTCGTTGATCAAGTGCTAAGACTATAGAAACTGTATGCGGCTTCGAAATACCCTCCCAAATCTTCTCATTTCTTCTTTTCCACATCACCCAAAACATCGTGGCAAAAATTTTCTGGTGTGGTGGTGTTAATGATTCAAGTAGAGAGAATAAACACTCACTGAAATTAGCAGCGTTTGTCATGCCATTCTGCACTTCAACACCAATGCCACTGTCATTCCAAATTGCTACTGCAGCAGTGCACTCTAAGAACAAATGACATTCATCTTCAAGTGCTCCATCACACATTGAACATTGCTCAACGCACAACACGTGTTGGTAGGCATCCTCTGGCCACACACCAAAGGAAAAGCTTGACTCGTTGAGGATTTTCGGTTTCAGATCCTCATCCAATTTCCTTGCATTCTAAGGTGATTGTTATCGAATAGAACCTCCATAGCACCATAATATGCGGATTGGACAGAGTAAACACCATCGCGGCTTCTCCACCAAATGAGTTTGTCTTCACCTCATGGGTCTATAATAGGTATTTGCTTGATAAGAGTTGCTTCATTCTCAGTAAACAAACCATTAGATTCATTCCACAAGTCCCTGACTTTCGTTCCATCCATCATTAGATTCATTCCACAAGTCCCTGACTTTCATTCCATCCATCATCAAATGTTGCTTCAATTGGAACCATGTTGATATTGTGAGAGTAAGAGATTTTTCTCTATCAACACAACATGAAGAAACATCTGCAGCGTCATATTCCAATGCATATGAGAATAGAGGTCTAGAGGAAACAGTGATCCAATCGATTCCTTTGATTCATTACAAGACAGAAGAAGGAAACACAAGACTTTTATGAATGTGTAGTTTGCTTGAATGAGTTTGAAGAAAATAAATGAGAAGCTAAGAGAGTTATACCAAGTTGCAACCATGTGTTTCACATTGATTGTGTGGATATTTGGTTTCAAAACAATGCCAATTGTCCACTTTGTAGAAGTCATGACACCAAAGTTGCACTACACCTTCACAGACATCCTCAAAGATGACTAAAGAAACACATTGACGAGAACCTAGGTGTGGCTGAATTGGGCCAAACAAATAGGTTTGGGAGAGTTTATTTTAGAAGGGGTAAAAGGGGAAATGTCCCAAAGTAGTGGAGGGAGGGTGATGAGGTTCACACTTTTAGTGTGAGCTAGTAGAATAAAAGGGGAAGGAAGTAAGAGAGAGAATTAGGCAAGTTTTGGCTTAGGCAAGAATTGGGTTGGGATTGGGCATAGGAGTGAGTCTCTCTCACTGGGAGAGAGTACTACACTTGGTTCCTTTTGTAAATACCATTTGTTTAGTTCTCTGTAATTCTCACTGAAATCAAGTAATATACTACACTTTTACCATTTTTGTTATTTCTCTTTTCTCTGTTACACCACGTTTCTATCACACATCTATACTTATCAGAACTGGAATTCTCCTTAATAGAGTAAGTACACCTCCTCAAAGATGACAAAAGAAACACACCTATATTTATTCAAGTACAAGAAACGGTACAACCCGCCTTGAGCTCTGCTCGCAACTTCACTAGTAATAGAACGATCTTAAACCGAACCGGTCCAATCCAAGGACGCTCAGGTACATACATAGATTTATTTAATTCTAGTGACACACTCTGTCACAGGAGCATATTCATAATACATATATGTATACAAAGTATGACCATCACATTGGGAAGTCATGACACCAAAGCTGCTCTACACCTTCACAGATATCCTTGGCAGCTGAACCTTATATCACTATCATTCTTACAGAGTGATTCACTACTTCATTCATGCTCTGTAATTTTAGTCCTCCAATACACACTCATCAGTTGATGCAGCTTGCATCACAAAACACCAACAGCCTGAGAAATTGGACTGCATATGCTGCTGCAACCAAAGAGCTAACGATACTGATACACCCATTATAAATATAACGTAGCCGATTTACGATCACTCTACTCTATCCCTCTTCATCTTATAGGTAAGATCTCAATCTTGACAAGAATGATTCACCTCAAAATATCCTCCTATTCAAAAATCTCCTACAAAAGAGTATCTTCATATAAAATTCATGCACCACATAGAAACTCAAATATTGCAAGAGCTTGACTAGCAAATAACTTCCCCTGCCAAACCTAGTCTGGAAAAGTGTTTGGTTCTTGTTGTATAGCACCTCTCTTCATTTTATTTTCCAGAACATGATTTCCTACCCCCCTATGAAACAATATAAAAAAGAGTGAGCTTAAAAATATAATATGAATCTCTTGGGAAGAACTGTGATTAACAAAAGCTAAAATAATTACAACTAATAACTACCATACAAGGACAACACTCATTGAACTGGGTTGTGTATTCGAGACGACCGAAGAAGGTGGGGCATAGGCGCTGCTACATGCTAGCGACAACATCTATATTTATCCTAGTTTGTTACACTTTGTTAACTAACAAACTAACTAACAGCTTAACAGTATGAAAGAAATTGAATTAAGCTTAGCAATTAAAAGATTCATAGATGAACAACCTTGTTTCCTTTCATTTCATCAGAGAAAGTTACTTGATTGCAGGCTTGCAGTGCCTACTACCCACAATTTCAACAACCTGATATACAAGTTATTCTCTGTGTTCTAATAGCAATAGTAAATTAGTACAAGCAGACTTATAGTAATAACTAACACACGTAGGCAGAATATATAGAGCAAAATAATCTTAATATAAAGACTAGATGATTTTTATCAAATTTCAAAATAACAAAATGTGTAACGAGAAAACATCTTACTTGATTAATTTTACTTTTCTAGCAGACCTCTATCACTCATTTCACGCAGAAGTTTCTCCGCCTTTGCATTCTCATTTTTTTCAAAGAGGACACGAATAAGTATTTCGTAGGTTATGGCATCAGGAATGCAACCATTGACTTTCATTTGTGACAACAATGTCGTAGCTTCATCAACGAATCCCTCTCTACAAAGCCCGTTGATCATAATAGTATATGTCTTGACACTCGGATGATAGCCTTTAACCAAGAGATCTTGAAAAATCACTTGTGCACTCTCAAGCTTTCCATCTTTGCATAAACCATCAATGAGTGTACTGTACGTGCACACATTCGGCCGAATACCTTTTTCTTTAATATTCTTGACCAATGCAATTGCCTTTTCAATATGATGATTTTTGCATAAAGCATGTAATAACGAATTGTATGTGAATACATCGGCGGGTATACCTCTATTATCCATCTCATCGACAAGCTCCCATGCACAAGAGATTCTCCCAGATTTACATAAACTGTCAATGAGGGAATTGTAAGTTACCGTATTAGGAATAATTTGGTTGCTATTCATTTCTTTAAAGAGACTTGTGGCTTCATCGACCCTTTTACTCTTACAAAATCCATTAATCATGATATTGTAACTCTGGACATTAGGAGTCACTCCCATTCGAGACATAGTGTTGAGTACATTTTTGGCCTTGTTCACTTCATTCTCTAGGCAATATCCATCCATTAATGAACAGTAGGTAACAACATTAGGCTCTACATCTTCTTTTATCATCACAGCTAACACATTTTTAGCTACTTTCACTTTTCCTTCTTTGCATAAAGCATCGAGCAATATATTATAGATATAAACATGTGGTTTGATATTGTTTAAAACCATTTCATAAAACAAAGCAAATGCTTCATTCAATTGATCAACTAGACAAAAGCCATAAATAAGAGAACCGTAAGTGACAGCATTTGGAGAAATTCTCTTAAGAACCATTTCAAAATATAAATCACGAGCCTCCATTATAAATTTATCTTTACACAAGCTAACAATGATTGTAGTGTACATTACCACATTGGCCTCAACCAATTTCCCATCAATCAATCTCAACAACTTTAGTGCAGTTCTTGATTCTCCCACTTTACACAACCCACTAATCAATGTACCGTAACTAACTTGGTCCAATTGAAATCCATGCTGTAGGGCCTTCTGAATCTCACCATTGAGACAAAGACCTTTGATTAGTGTAGTCAAGGTTATTGTATTTGGATGATAACCCATCTTAATAGTCTTGTCGAAAATAGAGAAGGCGAAAGTCATTTTACCCAAGTGGCCGTAACAATTCATCAAGATACCGAAAGTGGCAATATCATGCTTAATTCCTTGGAATTCCATTTGGTGAGCAAGAGAAATAACAGTGAGATAATGCTGATTAGTCTTAACAAGGAAACCTAAAATCTTGTTAAGTTGGATAATAGATGGTTTAGGGTGGATACGGAGCATGCGATGAAAGGTGGAAATAGTGTCATCAACATTGGGTGATGGTGAGTGAGAGTGAGAGTGTAGCCATAAGGGTGAGTGTGAGTGAAAAGGAAGAAGAATAGTAGTAGGGTTAGAAATAGAAAGGAACCTGAACCTTGAAAATAACATTTGAGTGAGCAATGGGAAGGAAGGAAACAGCAACAGCGCCGGTGAATGATGAACGCCACGGCGTGTTTTGTTCTGGATCCTCTCCCGTGAGTGATTCACTGCACAAAATAAAGTGGGGTAATCTGGTCCATCTATTCCATTTAATGAGAACCAACGGTCATGATTAAAACATATTCATTTTTCTTATTTTGCTTCATTTCTTTCCCTTTTGTTCTGGTTCGCTTACAAAGAGCTTTCAAATTCCAACCTCTTAATTTATATTGTTCTTAACATTCAGACCTGCACATACCACCATCTTGATTAAATTAAGTTCTGAATCTAGAATAGATAGAATCATCATTAGAATAAAAAAAAGTAGCAATAATAAACAATGTCATAGACACAAGACAGAAGATAACAAAAAAATTAACATAATAATGAGAATGAGAGTAGAATGTAGAGGAACAACAAACAACAATTTGAAAGGATGAAATAGAAATGATTCTGTATGGAAGCAGCATGTTGAGCTTTATACAACGTGCAAGAAAGGAACAAACAGAAACCAAGAGGGTTCTCCGTCGACGTGGCAGCTGTGGCGCACCGTACTCGTCGTGCCAAACTCTATACACAGTGCCGCACTGTGTATTTCGTGCGCACCGTGAGTGCCAAACTTTTTTTTATTGGACCAAAACAAAAATCGGTTCATATAAATAGTATAGAGTTGCAGTTAGATAATATATATTAACTATCTGTATTGAAACAAATTTATTGAATGAAATGAATTGAGTTTGTTCTTGTAAAAAAAAAAAATGCAATATGTAGTTGCAATGGCAAAACGGTTAAACGCTTGGTTTGTTTGTGCAGAGTCTATTGTTCAACTCTCTTAAAAGGCATTTTGCTAGTTTTTCGTATTTTGCAATATTCAAGTGTTTTTTTTTGCCAAAAAGTGCTAAATTCAACACAAGAATCTTGTACATTTATTTTGTGTTAAATGTAAAAAAAATCAGTTCAATTCAATACAAGAATCTTGTACATTTATGTTGTAGTGATATCTCTCTACAATAGTCTGTAATTGAATTATAATTCTTCGATGAAAGTTAGTTATATTTGTAGAATCTATTAGTTATAACGTTCCAATCATCAACCATTTCTAAGGTGTAAGACAATTTATTTAACCCAAATACTTCTTAATAGAGAGATCTAAAGTTTTTCTTGACTTACAAGTTTACAAATCTGGTGCAACACGATGAACAAGAAAAAATAAAGATAATTAGCGAATAGAAACAAAATGATTGATCTTAAACACTGTAAACAATCCCTAATTATCAACACACTCAGGAAAAAATTAAGCTCTCACGATGTTTGAGAGACCCTGATCTCTCCTTATTCGACACTTCTAACGACCCCTTGAAATAAACTTCAAAGAGTCGATACTCCATTCATAGAAAAGCGTTGACTGACTAAGTCTTAGCCATGACCATTTCCTTGAATAGAGGCTGAATATATTAAAATATTACGGAGAAAATTTTAACTAAATAAACAATATTTGTCGTAATATGCACTGAAAATTTATGTGCCATAGCGGAAAGTTGTTCGTTTTAGTGTTAAAAGTGTTGCGTCCCATCATCTCGACAGATATATCACAGACTCCTAAAATATAAATAAATATTAAAGACTCGATAATTTTTATCAAATTTCAAAACAATCTAATGTGTGATGAGACAACATCTTACTTGATTTTGCTTTTTCAGTAGACCTCTATCCCTCATTTCACGCAGAAGTTTCTCCGCCTTTGCATTTTCATTTTTTACAAAGAGAGTACTGTTGCACCCCGAAAAATCCTTGGAGGGACTTTTCTTCGCACAACGTGATTTTAGAGTCGCCACCAATATTTTTTAAGGTAAAACATTGAAAAAACCTTTTTTCAGAAAGCAATGGTCTCGGAACCATTAGATTTGGGTTCGGGGTCTAGTTACGTATGGGAAGGTATTAGCACTCACAACGCCCCGCCGAAGAAGGGTTACCTTAATTAAATATGTGATTTTGGAGTTGATTTGGAAAAATGCTTTGTTTTTACCTTTTTGTTTATGAGTGACTTAATGAAAAATCTTTAATTTTTACGCTTGATGGAGGATCCACTCCTACGTATCTCAGTGCGATGGAGAATTCAAAGCTACGTAGTTCTTGTTTGTCTAGAAAAGGTTTTTTTTATCTTGTTTAATTGTGAAAATCGAGCTTTCATGATGATCAATTGAGCAAAGGCCCAAGTGACCGCCATTAGCACTCCATTGTTAATAATCATGCAAGCAAAGGCTTCACAAGACTACTAACAAAGTTTTTGATTTTAGTGAAAATCTTTAAGAAAAATAGGCATTTACGGTGATCAATTGAGCAAAAGCTCCAAGTGACCGCCACTAGTACCTCATTGTTAATAATCACGCAAGCAAAGGCTTCACGAGACTATTAGCAAAGTTTGATTTTAATGAAAATCTTTAGGAAAATTAGGCATTCACGGTGATCAATTGAGCAAAGGCTCCAAGTGACCACCACTAGTACCTCATTGTTAATAATTGCGCAAGCAAAGGCTTCACGAGACTACCAACAAAGTTTGATTTTGAAGAAATAGGTTGGCAAGCATCCATATTATAATAACTAAATACAAAAATGCATCTTTAAGGAGAGGGGTGAGATAGTGAAATTTGGGAGTGCTAACAATAGAAAAATTTACATAAAAACTGGAGAGGTGCAGCCAAAAACGTGGGGGTGTTATTAGCAATCAGATCAAAAATTAAAAAAAAGAGAGAACAGGCCCATAACCCATAATTAACCAAAACATGCTGAAACAAGTAACCTAAATCACTCCTTTCTCTTCATCCAGCGCCGTTCATTCCATAAACAGAGGGAGGGAGAGTTTTCAAGTGAGAGAGAGAGAGAGAGCGACGGAGAGAGAAAGAGAGAGAGAGAGAGCGATGGTGAGAGAGGGAGAGAGAGAGAGAGAGTGCGAACCAGAGAGAGTGGGAGGTTGCGACGATGGTGGTGGGAGGCGCGGCGGAGGTCACGGCGTGACGGAGAGCGAGAGGCTGACGGTGGCGTGGTTTCGGCGTGGTGGTGGTTCCGGTTCTGTGGTGGTTGTGGTGTTGGTTTCGGCGCGCGAAGATGATGGAGAGAGAGACGGCGGGGGAAGAGTGACGACGGCGACGGCGGCTCGCGGTGGAGGTCACGGCGACAGGTTTGTTTTTCTGGTTTTTTGGTCTTCTTCTACTGTGCTTGTTCTTTTGTTGTGTGTTTGTTGGATTGGGTTTGTTGGGTGTTTGGGTTCTGCTTGGTTTTTTTCCTGTGTGTTTGTTGTTCCTGTTTTTCTCTGTTGTGTTTTTGTTCAGTGCTGCGTTTTCTTCCTCCTTTGTTGTGTGTTTGAAAGCTGAATTTATAGCTCCAAGTTTGCATAGAGTATTGCACAGTCAAGTTACTTTCTCATGCATCTCTGATTTGTGTTTGTTCAAGGTATTTCATCTTTTGGTGTATAAAACGTTCTGAGCATATTTTTTCTTCTCCCAAGCTTCTGCATCATTCACGTTTCTGGTCCCTTTTACTTCTTTGTTTGACTCTCAACTGAGGCCTAATTTCTATTTGTGTGTGTTGTTCAGACAGAAAAATGCAAGGATAGAAGGACCTCCCATTTGAAGCTTTGGAGCTGCTGCCATAGATTTGGATTTTTCTGCTTATCTTTGTTGTTATGCTTGCTGGCTGTGTTATATGCTTTAGCAGAGATTTCCACATTTGTGAAAGAGAAGGGCAGCAACAAACAAACAGCAACGCATGCTGAATTCCTCTCCCATTTGTATTTTTTTGTTTTGTTTTTTTTATTTAAAAGGGTACTATGTTGCTTGTAATTTTTCTGTATATACATGTAACAAGAGTTTATTATTTGTATCTATTATAAAGAAAATTATTTATAAAAGCATTTTTTTTTAGAATCTGATTTTGGAATAAAAATATTGATATAATAAATTAATAAGCGTATATGGATAATAATAATAATAACAATAATGATAAGTATCAAAGCAAATGCGCGTACACGACGAGATGCGAGCGCGCGCGCAACAAGTGCCATAACGCGCCCACGATTAGGAATAATGTGCGAGCACAACAAGCATATTTTGAGCCTTCTTTCAACTACGAGAAAAATACTGTTTAGGACCTCGCATTCGCGAAAAGACAATTTTTATTTTGAATTAGTCGGACAAAATTGAGGTATGACAAGTACGAATAAGTATTTCGTACGATGTAGCATTGGGAATGCAACCATTGACTTTCTTTTATGATAACAAGGTCGTTGCTTCATCAAAGAATCCCTCCTTACAAAGCCCATTGATCATAATATTATATGTCGTGACACTTAGATGATAGCCTTTAACCAAAATATCCTGAAAAATCACTTGTGCATCCTTAAGTCTTCCATCCTTGCATAGTCCATCAATAAGTATATTGTACGTCCACACATCCGGCTTAATTCCTTTGTCTTTAATATTTTTGGCCAATGCAATTGCCTTTCCAATCTGATGATTTTTGCAAAAAGTGTGTATTAACGTATTGTATGTGACTATATCAGCTGGTGTACCTATACCATCCATCTCATCAAGAACCTCCCAAGCACAAGAGATTCTCCCCGATTTACAGAAACCGTCAATAAGTGAACTGTAAGTTGCCGTATTAGGAATAATTTGGTTGCTATTCATTTCTTTGAAGAGACTCGTGGCTTTATCGACCCTTTTGTTCTTACAAAATCCATTAATCATGATATTGTAGCTCCGAACATCAAGGGTCCCTCCGATTCGAACATAGTGTTGAGTACATCTTTGGCCTTGTTCGCTTCATTGACTAGGCAACATCCATCCATTAATGAATTGGAGGTAACAACATTAGGCTCTACACCTTCTTTGATCATCATAGCTAACACATTCTTAGCTACTTTTACCAGTCCTTCTTTGCATAAAGCATCGATCAATATACTAAATATATAAACATTTGGTTTGATATTGTTCAAAACCATTTCCTCAAACAAAGCAAATGCTTCATTCAATTGACCAACTAGACAAAAGCCATAAATAAGGGAACCGTAAGTGAAAACATTTGGAAAAATTCTCTTTATAACCATTTCAGAATATAAATCCCGAGCATCCATTATAAATTTATCTTTACAAAGCTATCAATGATTGTACTGTACATTACCACATTTGCCTTGACATTCCCACCAATCAATCTTAGTAGTTTTATTGCGGCTCTTGATTCTCCCACTTTACATAACCCACTAATCAGGGTACCATAACTAACTTGGTCGAATTGAAATCCATGTGCTACCAAGTTATCATGAAAGTGTAGGGCCTTATGAATCTCACCGTTAAGACAAAGACCTTTCATAAGCGTAGTAAAGGTTATCGTATCTGGATGATAGCCCAGCTTGATAGTCTTGCCAAAAATAGAGAAGGCAAAAGTCATTTTACCTAACAGGGAGTAGCAATTCATCAAGATACTCAAAGTTGCAAGATCGGGTGTAATTCCTTTGAATTCCATTTGTTGAGAAAGAGAAATAGCAATAAGATAATGCTTATTAATCTTAACAAGAGAACCTAAAATTTTGTTAAATTGAACAATGGATGGGGTAGGGTGCATATGCATCATGCGATGGAAGGTAGAAACAACATCATCAACATTAGTGTGTGACTGAGAATGAGAGAATGAATAATTATGCAATCATTGAGTATTGTTCCATTAATGATGAGGGCAATATAAGCACTCCACAATACAAGGAATATTCTCAGTACAATCCTGGCCCGCAATAGGCCGCCAAACGGTAAAATAGAGTATAATACAACTCTCAGAGGTGTAGTACAATTTAGGTAATTGTAAAATACTGAGTAAATGACAAATAACAGTAAAAATTCAACAATTAACTGAGACTCCAGAATTAGCAATGTCGCATACTGTCAGAATACTCGCTCCTTCGAGAACACTATTGTTCTCAAGAGTGAAATTATGGAAACTCACGCAACAAGTCATAATAGAACTCCCAAGTAGCCAGTTCAGGATGTCTATTCTTCCATTTCACCAAAACTTTGGTAAAGAGCACACACCCTCGTTTCACCATTTTTCGTGCTGAATTGATTCGAGTTCTCCTCTGATGCGCAACTCGGATATCACGAAAGGGTGTTGCACCATGACAGCAGCAGGATCAGGGCGTAACTTTAGTTGGGAGACATGAATGACATTGTGAATTCCACTCTCAGGTGGAAGCTCTAACTGGTATGCAACTATTCCCACTCTATCAACAATCTTGTAATTAGGACCAAAATACTTTGGACTGAGCTTGTGTTGTGCGTGTTTCCTTAAGGTGAACTGACGGTAAGGTTGAAGTTTAAGCAGCACAAAATCACCTATTTTGAATTCTCTGTCAGTTCTGTGAGCATCAGCATACTGCTTCGTTCTATTTTGAGCACGGTTCAAATGGAATTTGAGCATCCTCAATGCTTCCTTTCTTGCAGATAAAGACCTATCCACAGTAATAGATTTAGATTCACCTGGCAAATAAGGAAGGTGGAGTGGAGGAGCTTGTCCATAGACTACTTCGTAAGGAGTACATGAATTGCAGAATGCATTGATGTATTATACAACCACTCTGCTAGAGCAATATACTGAGACCAAGTTGTAGGTTGCTCAGAACACATACAACGCAAGTAAGTTTCCAGAGATTTGTTCACAATTTCAGTCTGACCATCTGTCTGAGGGTGATAGGCATTGGATTTATTAAGAGAAATCCCATGTAAAGAGAAGAACTCGGTCCACATTTCACTGAGAAATATTGGGTCTCTATCAAAAGTAATGGAGCTTGGCATCCCATGCAGCTTGAATACAGAATCAAGGAGCAACTGAGCAACATCAAGAGCAGTGTAAGGGTGAGCGGCATACTTACTTAGCCTGTCAACAATGACTAAGATAACTTGTTTTCCATTGGATTTTGGAATTCCTTCCACAAAATCCATGCTAATATCTTCTCAAATGCTCCCTGGTATAAGAAGTGGTTGGAGTAGACCTGGTGAAGCAGTCTGGTCATGTTTGTGTCTTTGGCAGGTACTACAATCCCTTACATAAGATTGAATATCATGAGACATGCCCTTCCAATAAAACAGTGACCAAATTCTAGCACTGTTCTTGTCTCTTCCAGCATGGCCACCAGTGGAGGAATCATGAAGCCACTTTAATATGAAAGTCTTGACTGTAGCAGAGTTACCTGCAACCAATTTTCCCCTCCTTCTCAGAACACCACTTGCCCATGTAAATTTCTTATGAGATGTTACATCCTTCTCAAGATCAGAGATAATCTTGGCCACGTGAGGATCATTTACCCAACTGTCTTTTATCTGTTGCAATAAGTCAGCATCAACAGAGTTCAAAACTAGTGCTAACAGTTCTGCACCTTCAACTCTAGACAAGGCATCTGCTGCTATATTTTCCTTGCCCTCCTTGTAAACTATTTCAAACTCAAAACCCATTAGCTTTGCTACCCAAGTTTGTTGAAATGGTGTATGAAGTCGCTGCTCCAATATATGTTTGATGCTATGTTGGTCAGTCTTAATCACAAAAGGTTTATGAGATAAATGTTAACTATTTGGCAAGTGTACCAAATCGTGCAAGTAATAAAACCGGTAAGAACCGGGATATCGTCCTCAAGGATCGAATTTAATTTGCCAACTACGATGCAACGACTAATTTGAACCAAGTTGAAAGGGGTTTTGTTTGGTAATGTTGAGCTATGAAGCTCGAGGGTAAAGCGGTAAATTGTTTTTGACTTTTTAACTATGAGAAAAGCGAACACGTTGGAAGAAATACGTTGAGAAACGCTAGGGATGGATGTCTTCCGATTTCATGCTATCGTTCTTCGATTTATTTTCGGGAGTTATCTCTCTCTCTCATTTGCTATCAAATCCACAATTCTAACTAAGCCCTAATCCCTTAGGTGAATAGGTCTTTGTTAATTGATAAAAGCCCTAATTCCTTAGGTGCATCTACTAACAACAAGCATTAAACGCAAGGATTCGCCACATACATCAATTCGCGCAGGATATTCCTAAACTTACGAATGGAAGGAATTGAAATTCAAACAATCCAATAATAAGAACTTAGTTAAATTATTGAATAGAATATAGGTTCTATAATTTCCCAATTGAGAAAGGTTAAAACACGAATATCAATTCACAAACGAGAGAGAACGATAAAAATCATCAAGATAAACAAAGCAACAATAAATCTAAATCGAATTTATCCATCCCCAACATTGGGGTTTAGTTACACATGATCAAAGATAAGGAAAAGAGAGAATTACAAGATAATAACGATGATGATGATGAAATTCGAAGTCTCAATTCTTGTTCCCAAGGCTTGATTCTTCGATGGTCGCATTTGCAACCAACTCTCTCGGTGTGCTAGGGTTTCAATTCGTCTAAAATGTCGGAAGATCCTCAAAAACGCGGCTTTGCGTGTTTTATCGTGTTTTTCAAAGAATCGGCGCCTCGTTGGCGCCTCGACACTTAAGCGCCACTGGTGGAGGGCGCTACGATGGCGGCGCCTCGGCTGGCGCTCATGCGGCTGATGGGGCGCGAATGGGCGAGGACTTTTTATTTCTGCACTCCTTTGTCGCCTCACTTTGGCGCCTCATCTGACGACGATTCAGCGCCACTTCAGTATGCAAGCTCATTCCTTGGCACTTTTTCGTCCGATTGCTTGCATTTCTTCGTTCTTCTTCCTTTCACCTAGTCACGGGGCACAAAAACACCACAAAAACCAAGCGTAAACACTGCAAAGCAATACAATTTCAACTAGCACAATTTACTCTTTTAGTGTTGCCATTTTCCCTACATTCAATAAAATCTTCACATAAAATTCTCTTTTCCATACTAAGAACCATCATGTGATGGGGATTCATCACAACCCCAACTTGAACATTTGCTTGTCCTCAAGCAAAGACAATGCAAGACAAAAACAAAACATCGTCAACATCGGATAACATGCAATCGATTTATGAATCCCTTTTTAAACAAGACAATCACAAACATCCAAAGGACAAGTTGAGCAACAACTTTCGTGATCGGTCACTCAATTGCAATCCCACATATGGTAATTTCACTAGCACATACTTGCTCAATAGTGCGTGTGTGACATTTAAGCGAATTGGAACAAAGCTAGTTTCAAAATGCATCTAACTAAGACTAGAGGCTTTCTTCCGAGACCGCCAAAGATGTTTCAAAACAAAGGGTAGACTAACGTTTCCACATAAGATTGAGGGGCTTCAAAGCAGCGACAAAGGTCTTAATTCGGTATTACAGATTGGACCGATTGCACAACTACTTCAATACACACACAACACAAACCACAGCGTAGAGTTTTTGGTCGCAACCCTCATTACATCAAAAATTTAGATTTACTCGAAGAGCTTACTTTGAAATTGCAACAATTACGGTATGTGGATTTTTCCACTTGTTCACAAACACACTTAAACACACACACGGCATACACTACTGGCGTTACGGGTAGACGCTGCAGTGTTGCACTCACGCGCACACACACACGACATACACTACTGGCGTTACGGGTAGACGCTGCGGTGTTGCACTCACACACACCGACACACACCACGGCATACACCGCGGCGTTACGGGTAGGCGCTGCGATCGTTGCGCACTCACGCACACCGACACCCCACACGTGCGCGACCATCCTACAATCCGCATACCCGGCCTTAGTACAACCGATGCACCCCCAACTTAGCTTCTACAACTACCCTTAATTTTTAGTAAAAATTTGGCACTCCCATGGTCCACCAAACGGCTAGCTTAGCTAAAATCATTTCTAGGATCACTAAGTTCCACTGAGTTAATGTTTTGAGTGTGGAAGCAAGATTGCATAAGTTCCTTCACCACAGGGGATACTATTCGCTCAATTCTCACCACATCATCACTAAGTTTGCTCAACTAATTTCAAAAAATTTTAAGCAGAAATTCACCATATGATTGCATTTTATTCATGAAAGCGACGATAGGTCCTCCCCCCATTTAAACACAGCAGGTGTCTCACCGATTGATTTAGGGAAGACCTATGTACAAAGACTAAGGCAAAAACAAAAATAAAATTAAAAGCGACAACTAACCTAAGAGAAAACATCAAAGTACACAATCACATCATGCAAGATAAGGGAAGGAGAGAAAATAACCATAGCGGTGAGTAGACTACTCAACCGCGTCCCAGTCGGCGGAGGTGGTGAAAGATGTCGACATCCGGATCCAAGCATCCTCCACTCTACATCGTGCACATTGCTCAGTATAGGGCTCTCATCCCAAACTTGTGCTCATTGCCATTCTATTCTGAGTCCGCCAAATCTGCTCTTGGTTTGCTGTCATGCGTTCCTGGTTAGCTGCCAACACATCCATTCTTCCCTACAAGTGTGTAAATGTGTCCTAGATGCACCCTAAAGTACTAATCAGATAAAAATAATGCGAGAAAATAAAATAAAATCAAATAAGGTAAAATTAAAAGACAGGATAGAAAATTGGGTTGCCTCCCAATAAGCGCTTCTTTAACGTCACTAGCTTGACGCATTTGCAATTCCCTCTGTCAAGGTGGAATATATGACACGAAGAACACATCATCCTTCTTCTTCCGTTTATGAGGTAGGAAATTCATGAACTTGAGGTACAATTTCATATGCTTCCATATCCTCTCAAGGTGAAGGATGATAAACAAGGCATAGAAGGAGTCTAAATATCGATCAAGCTCTTCACTCCCATCTTCCTTGCTTCTCAAAAGATGAGAAGGGAGAATGATTTGTTGGGTGATTTCTGGTTGGATTTCCATACCTTCCCAAGATTGAGAGTTTTTAGCTTCCTTCCAAACAAGAGGATCCTCCCGTTCAATTATTTTTTCTTCCTCATATTTCCTTATCTCACATGATTCTTCTATTATTGATCCCTTTTCTTCTTGTTCGAATCTTGAATAAGTGGTTGTTCATCCGCTAACCGGGGATATGATTTGTCAATAACTATCCACTCTGGCTCCTCAAGAATTTTAGGTTCACAACCAAGGTAAAGGCTCGTCAAGGAGTACCCATTACAGTTCACAAGAGCAATACACAAGATCTTTCCCACAAAGATCACAATAGGAGTATGTCTCACAATCGCCATTTAAATGTGGTCCTCCACAACAACAACAACTGAAGTGGAAGTAGTGTGGACTCCATGACTTACAAAGTATTCACCGGCTTTCATAGAATCAAGGGAGTAAAAGTGGTAAAAGGATAAAAAATATATGCATAAAGTAAAAAGAAGCAACAAAACTAAAAACAAATTAAAGTATATACGGGTTCAAATTAGCGATTGCCTTGAAATAATTAGTAAATTAATTCCGATCCCTAACGGCGCTAAAACTTGTTAACTATTTGGCAAGTGTACCAAATCGTGCAAGTAATAAACCCGTAAAGCAGGGATATCGTCCTCAAGGATCGAATTTAATTTGCCAACTACGATGCAACGACTAATTTGAACCAAGTTGAAAGGGTTTTGTTTGGTAATGTTGAGCTATGAAGCTCAAGGGTAAAGCGATAAATTGTTTTTGACTTTTTAACTATGAGAAAACCGAACACGTTGGAAGAAATACGTTGAGAAAACGCTAGGGATGGATGTCTTCCGATTTCATGCTATCGTTCTCGATTTATTTTCGGGAGTTATCTCTCTCTCTCTCATTTGCTATCAAATCCACAATTCTAACTAAGCCCTAATCCCTTAGGTGAATAGGTCTTTGTTAATTGATAAAAGCCCTAATTCCTTAGGTGCATCTACTAACAACAAGCATTAAACGCAAAGGATTCGCCACATACATCAATTCGCAGGATATTCCTAAACTTACGAATGGAAGGAATTGAAATTCAAACAATCCAATAATAAGAACTTAGTTAAATTATTGAATAGAATATAGGTTCTATAATTTCCCAATTACGTAAAGGTTAAACACGTAATATCAATTCACAAGCGAGAAAACGATAAAAATCATCAAGATAAACCAAGCAACAATAAATCTAAATCGAATTTATCCATCCCCAACATTGGGGTTTAGTTACACATGATCAAAGATAAGGAAAAGAGAGAATTACAAGATAATAACGATGATGATGATGAAATTGAAGTCTCAATTCTTGTTCCCAAGGCTTGATTCTTCGATGGTCAAGCATTTGCAACCAACTCTCTCGGTGTGCTAGGGTTTCAATTCGTCTAAAATGTCGAAGATCCTCAAAAACGCAGCTTTGCGTGTTTTATCGTGTTTTCCAAAGAAGCTGGCGCCTCGTTGGCGCCTCCGGCGACTACTTAAGCGCCACTAATTGGAGGGCGCTTCAAGATGGCGCGTCTCGGCTGGCGCCTCATGCGGCGATGATGGGCGCGAATGGGCGAGGACTTTTATTTCTCGCGCTCGCTTTGTCGCCTCACATGGCGCTCATGCGACGATTGGCGCAGCAACAGCGCAAGCTCATTCCTTGGCACTTTTTCGTCCGATTGCTTGCATTTCTTCGTTCTTCCTTTCACCTAGTCACGGGGCACAAAAACACCACAAAAACCAAGCGTAAACACTGCAAAGCAATACAATTTCAACTAGCACAATTTACTCTTTTAGTGTTGCCATTTTCCCTACATTCAATAAAATCTTCACATAAAATTCTCTTTTCCATACTAAGAACCATCATGTGATGGGGATTCATCAATAAATACGTGCTCCATTTCTGTATAGCATAGACAATTGCTAATAGTTCACGTTCATCTATTTGAAAGGGTTTGTTGCATGGGTCCTAGAGACTTTCTGATGAACGCAATTGGGTGATTTTCCTGCATCAACACTGCTCCAATACCCCTACCAGATGCATCAGTTTCCAGAACAAACTTCTTGTTGAAATCGGGCAATGCCAGAACCGGTGCAGTGGTTAGAGCTACCTTCAGTTTCTTGATTGCTTATGTAGCCAATTCAGTCCAAACAAAGCACTCCTTCTTCAATAAATCAGTCAAAGGTTTGGCTATTTTTCCAAAATCCTTTACAAACCGACGATAGTATCCAGCTAATCCGAGAAACCCCCTCAATTGCTTCAGAGTTTGGGGTACAGGCCAATCACACACAACTTGAATCTTAGTAGGGTCAGTGGAGACACCATGTTTAGTGATAAAATGCCAGAGATATTCAACTCTACTAGTAGCAAAATAACACTTAGATTGTTTGAAACAACTTGTTTGATCTACGAGAATCAAACACGAGAGATAAATGCTTCACATGTTTACGCAAATTAGCACTATAAACCAGAATATCATCAAAAAAAAAAATATAATCACAAATTTCCTCAGAAACTCCTGAAACAAGTGATTCATCAAAGCTTGAAAGGATGTTGGTGCATTGGTCAAGCCAAATGGCATGATGTTGCGTTAAAAACACACTTAGAGCAAGTGTACTCTTTCGCAGAAGCAGTATAAAAGATTATCGTGTCCACAGGGATTAATTAACAAGTACTAAACTAGTCAAGATTATATATTGTTTAGGCGAAGCGAATAGTTTGAGTGATGTAGAAACTAAAATAAAAAGAAATAAATAACGATAATTAAAATACAAGTTTAATAAATGGTGAGAGACCTAGAGTCACGGTTTCACTTGCAAGCTTCGATTCCCCTATGTCTAATTCTACCTGAATTCCCTTATTTTATTTAATTACCAATCCCTTTACTAAAACTATTAATCCGTTTGGTCATTCGCGATTAATATTATTTTTCCTAAATTAACCCCCGTTTGGTCATGCAAGAATTTAAATTCAGGAAAAGCATAAAGAGCAAAAAGGTTGAATGATTGGAAGACTAAATTATGGTTTGGTCATGCCCTAATTATAGTCCCAATTATCCTATAGGTCCACCAACTAATTGCAGTACGGTCGCTGATCAACTAATTGATTATAAACATGCAAAAGGTAGCTAATCCTAATCATGTGATAAAAACAATAGGACAATACCAATTAAAATAAAAATTGGGAATTCAAGGTATAAATTAAAACATAAAAAGGTCTCTAATCAAGCAAGATCCACCTAAGACCCTAGAAGAGGACTTAGGTATCCATAATAATTAAGAACAATAAAATAGAAATTAGAGTCATGAATTACAGAATAAAAATAACCCGGAGATTGAGTAAATTCTGATCCTGTATTCGATCTCGAAGTCGCGCTCCAAAGCTCTCTCACGGTGTCAAGAACAAGTACTCAAAAGCCCTCTCTCGGTGTGTGCCGTTGTTGCTTCTTTTTCTTCCGATGCGGTGATTCATGACTCCGTGTGTCGGTATTCCTCCCTTTTTTGTTCTCAATGTCCCGCATGCGACTCTTGTATCTCTCCCCTTATTTTCAAGTGCAGTGATCTATTTATCTCCTTTGAAGATAGGGTTCCGTGCGAGTGCATCGGCTATGTGGATTGGATCCCACGCTTTTCCTTTCTTCAAACAGGCCGTGGGCCATGTTTTTATTGTTTAAGCCACAAGCCAATTCTTTATGCCACTTCTTTAATTCAATCCACGCCCCTTTTTACTTGGGTGCAACTTCCTTCCTTTTATCTATCTATATATATATATATATATATATATATATATATATATATATATATATATATATATATATATATATATAATTTATTTGAGTGGCATTAAGTTGAGTTTTTATTCCTTTTCATATTTTCTTTCTTTCTGCAAAACAAAGAGCAAATTAAGTTAGTAACTTATACAATTGATAATAATTGCTCTAAAAGTGACTCAAAAATATCACTAAAAATACATCAAATTAGAGTTTATCACATGACTAAAAATTCAAAGTGTCCACTGTGTGTTTTGAATGGTGTTTTGAATCCTTCACCCTCACTCATCCTCAATTGGTGATAGCCTGACCTTAAATCAAGCTTGGAGAAAACAACAACACCAGCTAATTCATCCATAAGATCCTCAATAAGAGGTATAGGAAACCTATCTTTGACTGCGAAATGGTTAAGCTTCCTATAATCAACACAAAGCCTCCAAGACCCATCCTTCTTCATTACTAACACGGTAGGAGAAGAAAAGAGGCTAGGGTTGTAATGCAAAAGATGGGGTTTCATGGGTTGTAATGGGGCCAGGGTGAATTCATGCAGGGTAGGAAATAAGCAGAGGGAGATAATCAAATGGCTAAAAGAAAAAATAAGAAGCAAACAGTAATCATTGAAATCAAATATGAAGCTCCTATCTATTTTACAGTTTTTGTCCAAACTCCAACTTAATTTCACTTTCATTCTTCACTCTTCTTCTATTGAATCAGCTCTCTTTGATTTACCTTCACTCTTGAGTAGACCCCTTTTTTTTTTTTTTTTGGATTTGCCCTTTGGCTCTTTCATTCTTTTGATGTGTCTTTTCCTCCTTTACTTTTCTCTCTTTTTTTTCAATTTTTTTTTTCTTAGGAGGAAAAGGTAAGTACATGAAAACTTCTATTTTGTTTCCTTTGCAGGAAGATATTCTTACAAGCACATGATTCACTAATTTTTTTTTTTCATCCTAACAAGATAGACAACTAAAGTATTGGACAAAATTTTAGTCCTGACAATATAGATCATTAAAATATAGGACGTAGTTGTAATTTTCAATAGTTGCTCCACATTCAATTTCAATTGGTTACTAAAAAAAAAATATATATATCTGGGTACCAAAGAACAAAAAATATAACAATTGGGCTCAAAGGGGGCAACTAAGGGATAAATTCAACAAACAACTCTGTGGCCAGAAAAATACCTAAATTCCCCAAATCTTTTTACATGATGCAAATCAATTTTCGCCTTGAAATGGTCAAAAGACAAATTCTAGAATGTAACAAATTGGGAAACACACTCATAGAAAGAATATGGGTAAAAATTTATTATTTAGTCAATCCCCTTATGAAGGCTCGAGATCTCACATTTAGAAGCTAGTTCACAAAAAGTACTCAATGAGCACAAATGCTAATTATTAGCTTTCTAAGGACAACCTCACGATTACAATTAAGCACAAGTCTCATCAAATGAATCAATTATGGGGTCCCCTAAAGGCATAATCTCTATTTTTTCAATATAAGCATAATTCATGCAAAACAAGCGAGAAAAAATGCTATCAACATATGTAGTGGGTATATGCATTAATAGAGACCAAGTGACAATATATAATATCCTCCCCACACTAGCATGAAGCATGGTCCTCAATGCAAAATATCGATTGACACAAAAATAAATGAGAGAGAGTAAAAGTGACTTCACGAGAGAGCTTGTAGTTGGAGCTTGTTCCTAAAAACAAAAGAAAACAAAAAGAAAACAAAAATAACTGAAAATAAAACACAAAGTTGCCTCTGCGAAGCGCTTGTTTAACGTCATGAGCCCGGCGATAGTTGGTGCTCAATCGTGGCTCTCCAAGAGCAAATTTTACATCTAACGCGGTGCACCTTTTTAGCTTTCTTACCATGTGGTTCACATTGTTCTTTCTTTTCCACGTGGTGGATGAACTTCAAATGATGGTGATATTTTCTTTGTATCTCCATCCACCACTAAACTAGGATCTGCATAATAAGAACTTTTTCAAAAGGTCCTGCATCTTTAGATCACAAAAATATTAGTTTCAACCACATCATCAAAATAAGGAGAAGTTAAAGAAAATAAATTTTCATTGAAATTTAAAGCTTTAATAACATCATCTTCTTTACCGCTCCTTAAAGTTACTTTCCCCTTATTAACCTCAATTATAGCATCACCAATGGTTAAGACAATTTGGCCAGAAATTTGGGTTTTCTCCTCTTTCTCCAAATCAGGAATCTGTTGATCTTTCTCATTCTCCTCATGCTTGCTCTCATCAATGGAATCTGTTATCTCAATTTGACTCTCCTCGGTAGGATCTATTATTTTGATTTGACTCTCTTGGTAGGAGTCTCTTCATCTTTCTCGAGAGCTTTCTTCCTCTAGATTATCTTCTCTGGAGAACACTTCATCACTACTAAGAATATTATCTTTATATTGCTCAGATTCTTCATTTGGGGTAGACTTAGTTTGTAAATAAAGAGTTTCTTGAGCCAATTGAGTTGTTACCATATCAATAACCCTTGACAATTGATTCTTCAAACTATCAAGTGTTTCATTTGTTTGCTCCATAAATTTGACTAAGACCTCATCAATATCAGATTCCTCCTCTTTCCTCTCCACTTGTAGTGACTCATAATTATCCCAGTTGGAGGAATAATAAGGAGGTGGCTCATAGTCAACCCAATAGTTTGAATAAGGCTCATAAGGAGGAGAAAATGAGCGTTGACATTGAGGCATATACCAATATGACTTCTCTAAATTTCTTTGTGCCTCTGCCTCTCTAATGTAGTCTCCAAGAGTTTTAACCATGATTTAGACTTTTCACTTTGCAAAACAAAGTGAACTGCAACAGACTCTTGGGAAAGTGTTATCAATTTTTTTTTGTATTTTTCAATAAGATAAATAAATAAATAAACAAAAATAAAAGCAAAAAAATGTCTAAATCAATAAAAATCTTTTTCGTTTAATATTGCTAAATTAATCCCCGGCAACGGCGCCAAAAACTTGTTGCGTTAAAAACACACTTAGAGCAAGTGTACTCTTTCGTGACGCATATAAAAGATTATCGTGTCCACAGGATTACTTAACAAGTACTAAACTAGTCAAGATTATATATTGTTTAGACGCGAAGCGAATAGTTTGAGTGATGTAGAAACTAAAATAAAAAGAAATAAATAACGATAATTAAAATACAAGTTTAATAAATGGTGAGAGACCTAGAGTCACGGTTTCACTTGCAAGCTTCGATTCCCTATGTCTAATTCTACCCGAATTCCCTTATTTTATTTAATTACCAATCCCTTTACTAAAACTATTAATCCGTTTGGTCATTCGCGATTAATATTATTTTTCCTAAATTAACCCCGTTTGGTCATGCAAGAATTTAAATTCAGGAAAAGCATAAAGAGCAAAAAGGTTGAATGATTGGAAGACTAAATTATGGTTTGGTCATGCCCTAATTATAGTCCCAATTATCCTATAGGTCCACCAACTAATTGCGATGCGATTCATTGATCAACTAATTGATTATAAACATGCAAAAGGTAGCTAATCCTAATCATGTGATAAAAACAATAGGACAATACCAATTAAAATAAAAATTGGGAATTCAAGGTATAAATTAAAACATAAAAAGGTCTCTAATCAAGCAAGATCCACCTAAGACCCTAGAAGAGGACTTAGGTATCCATAATAATTAAGAACAATAAAATAGAATTAGAGTCATGAATTACAGAATAAAAATAACTTGGAGATTGAGTAAATTTCGATCCTGTATTGGTCTCCGATTACGCTCCAAAGCTCTCTCACGGTGTCAAGAACAAGTACTCAAAAGCCCTCTCGGTGTGTGTGTGCCATTGCTTCTTTTTCTTAGTGCGGTGATTTGCGACTCCGTGTGTCAAGTATTCCTCCTTTTTTGTTCTCAATGTCCCGCATGGCTCTTGTATCTCTCCCCCTTATTTTCAAGTGCGTGATCTATTTATCTCCTTCAAATAGGGTTCCGTATGCGAGTGCATCGACTATGTGGATTGGATCCCACGCTTTTCCTTTCTTCAAACAGGCCGTGGGCCATGTTTTTATTGTTTAAGCCACAAGCCAATTCTTTATGCCACTTCTTTAATTCAATCCACGCCCTTTTTACTTGGGTGCAACTTCCTTCCTTTTATCTATCTATATATATATATATATATATATATATATATATATATATATATATATATATATATATATATATATATATATATATATATATATATATATATAATTTATTTGAGTGGCATTAAGTTGAGTTTTTATTCCTTTTCATATTTTCTTTCTTTCTGCAAAACAAAGAGCAAATTAAGTTAGTAACTTATACAATTGATAATAATTGCTCTAAAAGTGACTCAAAAATATCACTAAAAATACATCAAATTAGAGTTTATCACATGACTAAAAATTCAAAGTGTCCACTGTGTGTTTTGAATGGTGTTTTGAATCCTTCACCCTCACTCATCCTCAATTGGTGATAGCCTGACCTTAAATCAAGCTTGGAGAAAACAACAACACCAGCTAATTCATCCATAAGATCCTCAATAAGAGGTATAGGAAACCTATCTTTGACTGCGAAATGGTTAAGCTTCCTATAATCAACACAAAGCCTCCAAGACCCATCCTTCTTCATTACTAACACGGTAGGAGAAGAAAAGAGGCTATTACTATGTCTAATTACCCATTGATCAAGCATTTCTTTCACCAACTTATCAACAATATCCTTTTGAATCACTGAGTACCTATAAGGTCTCATGTTAACAGCTACTGCCTCTTCTTTTAAGGGGATTTTATGATCAAAATCGGGTCTAAATGGAGGTAAACTGCTAGGTTCACAGAATATATCTTGATACTCATCTATCAATATGGATATTTCTTTAGGTACAGAAATAGTAGACTTACCTTCATTTGACAAATTGCAAGTAGGCATAATGAAGTGAGTTGAGGTCTCATTTAGGGGTGAGCAAGACCCATCCCAATCCTAAGACCCGTCCTGCCTTCATCCCATTTAACCCGCAAATCATCCGGGTTAGTTCGGGTCAAGGGACGAGTTAGAGTCTAAAAATTGGTCCGATCAAAAATTAGGGACGGGTTAGGGTTAGGTATAACCTGTCCCAACCCGTCCTTTGCTCACTCGTCACTCTAATTTTTAATTCTATTACATTGTTAATGAGAGTTTTATAAATAAAATGTTCAATTTGAAATCTATTTTAGTTTAAGTAGAAACATTGATGTAAAGTACTATTGTAAAAGTCATGTTTTGAGTTTGAATACATGATAAAATATTATTACAATTTTTTTCTATTGTACTTACCAACCTTGTCTCATCCAAAATAGACCGGTCTTACTTTGACCCTAAGAACATCGGGTTTGTTCGGGTCTAAGGACGGGCTAGGGTCTAAAAAATGACCCTATAAAAATTTAGGGTCGGGTTAGGGACTAGTGTAACCCGTCCCAACCCATCCCTTGCTCTCCCCTAGTCTCATTGACTTGCAGAAAACATAACTATGCTCCTTGATCTACAGCATGATTCAAGGCCTTGTTGGATATTAACTTAATACCAGATGTTTTGGCGCCCCTCAACATCACTTTTTTTCCTTTAACCGTGAATTCCATCTAAAGCTTGTTGAAATCCCACAAAATTGGCCTAAGGACTTGAGCCATTGAATTCCTAGGATTAAATCACAACAAACCAGAGGTAGAACTATCACATCAGCCTCAAACTCGTGATTGTGCATAGTCCATTTGAAGCCTTTACACATGAATGGTGCTTCCAATTTATGCCCTCCCCCAGCAGTAATGGACATAGGCTTCACTTGAGTTAGTTTACAACCCAATTTCTTTGCCATATGTAGATCAAGAAAACTGTGGGTGCTTCCACTGTCCAACAAAATTTGCAGAATCATTTTGAGATACAGGCCTTTAATGTAACGCCCCAAAATAATTTAATTAATTAGTTGATTAAGTTATTAGAGGCTTACAATATTTATTTAAGTAAAATAATTAATTAGAGTTGTATTCTATTTCAGGAGACGTATAAGTAATTAAGGGAGTGTAAATAAGGCCCATTATTGTTAAGTGGCCCAAACTAAGTTAGTAAAACCCTTGGGTCTTAGGAGAAACCCTCACTTGAGAGAAATCAAAAATTAGAAAGTGAGAAGTGTGTGAGAGTGTGTCGCGACGGCAAGGAGGAAGGAAGGAAGGAGATTCACGTGAAGCTCAAGGAGAAAGGAAGCTTGGATCGTTGGTGACTTGGAGAAATCGCTAGAAGCTAGGGTGTTTTCTTCATTAACAAAGGTTAGGGGCTCTCTTTCATTCTTAAGAACTTATTGGACTAGTAACCATAGGAGTTAGGTTTTAGGAGTGATTTCATTAAATTGAATGGTTGTGTTGTTGATTGTTATGATTTATGTGGTGTTGTTGTTGAATGGAGATATTGTTTTATGGTGAATTTGAATTGTTGGTGGATGTCAATTGGTGTTAAGGGGTTTATGGTGTTAATTCAATATAATTAAATGGGAGAAATATGATAGATGTTAGGTGTTTGTCAAATTGCTTGAATGAACAATGTATTGAAGGTGTTGTGTGGTGATTGCAATCGGGTGTATGTTGTGGGGAGGGGGGGCGCCAAATTGGCAGGACTTGTGCGCCTAAGTGCGTCTGTGTGTGCGCTGCGTGTTAAGTTGGCGCCGGCAGGGGCGCCAAATTGGCGTGTCCCGTGCGCCAGGTGTGTGGCGTGTGGTCTTTGAGTGGATGGCACGCAGGCGAGCGCAAGTGTGGCGACCCGCGCTGCGCTGTGCGTGTTGTCTTTGTGTGTGTGTGTGTGTGTGTGTGTGTGTGTGTGTGTGCAGGTGTTGCGTGCAGGGGCGCCAACTGTGGCTGCCCCAAGTGCGCGTGTGTGCTTGTGTCAAGTGCAGGGCGCCAATTTGGCTGCCATGTGTTGATGTATGTGCCGGTGTCTAGGTGCAGGGCGCCAATTTGGCCGCCTGCGTATTCCGTGTGTTCTTTGGTGTTCAAGTGCAGGGCGCCAAATTGGCTGCCCTGTGTGTTGTGTGCTATGTCGATCTGAGGCGCGGTTGTTGCCGCCATGGCGCAACATTGTGCGTCTGCGTGTCAGGTGAAGCGGCGCAAGTTAGCGACCAAGGCGCAACATTGTGCACTGCAGTCAGAGTGAAGAGGCGCGGTTTAGCGGCCCATGGCGCGGCGATGTGCGCTTTGTGTCCCTAGGTGTTGTTTTAGTCCCTAGGTGTTGTTTTAGTCCTATGGTGTTGTTTTAGTCCCTAGGTGTTGTTTTAGTCCCTAGGTCTTTGTTTTAGTCCTTTGGTCTTTGTTTTGGTCCCTAGGTGTTGTTTAGTCCTTGGTGTTGTCTTTAGTCCTTATGGTGTTGTTTAATGGTGGTGTGTACAAAATGGAGTGAATAAATATTGGTGATTGGGGTCTATGACCTTTCTTTGGTGTTGGTGAGTCAATGAGACTAATGGTGAGTATGCTATTGCATAATTTGGTGGTTTTGGTGTTTGTGGTGCATTGTCATGGTGTCGCATAATCATATGCATTTTTGGTGAGTAGGCTTCGGCCTCATTATATATTCTAGTGAATGCCCTCAAGGCTATTTTGGTGATGGATCCACATGCATATGCCCGTGGAGTTTTGGGTTGCATCTCATACACTAACATGCATCTGGTGATTTCTTTTGGTGATTATGAAATAATGGTGTACTTGAATAAGACTGTAATTTTGGGTGTTTAATTGCCTTCTCTAATGTGTTGCTTGTCTTATTTGTTATTACTTATGTAAAGAGACTCACCCTACTGCTTTATGTTGCTTCTCATGTCGGCAACGTGCAGGTGACAGCGATTGAAGGTGACTTGGTACCTTCCCCTAGTTTGGTCGAGTCGGCTCTGATACGTAGCACCGGGGGGCGTCTTAGTTACTTTGTCGCTTTATTTTATGTTTTGAACTCCCATGTGGTTTTGGATTTCTATATTTACATTTGGTTTATTTCCGCTGCGATGGTGTTTACCTCATATTGACTGTGGTGCTATGTATCTCGTACTTGGAGTTTTTTTTATTAATTAATTTGGAGTTATTAAGTGTGTTTTGTTTAAATGTGGCACCCTCGTGTGGTCGCACTGAAATTTTTCTGAAACTCTGATTTTAAATTAATTAAAGAGTAGTTTATTTAGAAGGGGGTGTTACATTTAACCCTCATTTTTTGGTAGTTTGGTGAACCGGTCATAGCTTGAAGTGATATTTGGGGTGTTTCTAAGTCTTCTGCAGGTGTTAATACTGGCTCCAAGTCATGTTCAGAGCTACTCCTTGGTATATCGCCAGCATTGATGCGGGGTCATCCTCCTCAGCCTCCATCACCATGAGTTGGTTTTTCCCTCTATGTTTCAATTGGTGACCTGGGGTGAATGGTTCATCACAATACCAACATAACCCCTTAGCACTACGTTCCTCCAATTGTGCTCTAGACAAAGGTTTATTGGTTCTGTTAAATGATGCAGGTTTGGGAGTGTTTAAAATAGGTGACTGATTTGTGTTTTTAGTGGTGGGTGGCTGGTTTTTTTGGCTAGTGAAGGTTGGTTTGTAGGTGTTCTTTTTGGTTGGTTTGGCTGTTTCACATTGTTTTGCTAGGTTGGTTGTGTGGGCTATGTTTCTAGGATTAAGCATTCTGACATGGGCTTGTGTTGAAGGATCTAAACCAACTAGGAATATGCTCAAAGCATGCTCAGGGAGGATATTTACTTGTGTCTGTGCTAACTCAAATTCATCTATGTATGTTTGCAAAGAGTTAGCATGTTTTACCTATATCAATTCTGTTAATGGGTCTTCATACAGATCCCCGAAACGCCTTCTTACATCAGCTGTATATTGTGACCACAAAGGGTATTGATCAAACCTCCCTCGCATGTAGTTCAAATGCCACTGCAGTGCCAAACCTTCAAGATGAATTGAAGCTAATCTCACCCTCGATTCCGGCGGAGTTTCATCAAGAAGGAAAAACTGTTCACACTTGTAGAGTGAATCCTTTACTTTCTTTCCATCAAACCTTGGAAAATCTACCTTGGACAAGCGCGTTGAATAGTGTCTCTCTTTGGTTTCCATGTGGCGTAGCTTCACCCACTAGATCGTGTTCGTAGGTTCAACCACTCGAGGAATCGTCACACCGGAACACTCGTGGTTGTTGATTCCTGTTGTTGTTGCTTTCCTGGGTAGAGGTTCCTTTTCCTTGAGCGATAATGAGTGTCCTCGGTTCGTCAAGGGTGTTCTAGAGTTGATCGATTCGAGAGTTCACCTCAACTCGATTCTCCTCCACACGGCGTTCAAGATCGGCCATCGATTGGGAGCGTGTAATCGTCATCGGTGCCAGGTCTTGCTCTGAATACCAATTGTAACAGAAAACTTGGATTGAAGAGAGCTCCAACTCAAGGAATCTTAATGGGAAGAATAAGATTCGGAGAGAATGGATAGATTTAGCAAAATCTAGGTATATCAGAATGAGAGAAGGAATATTTATGCAATCATTGAGTACTGTTCCATTAATGATGATGGCAATATAAGCACTCCACAATACAAGAAATATTCTCAGTACAATCCACAGCTGGCAATAGCTGGCCAAACGGTAAAATAGAGTGTAGTACAACCTCTAGAGGTGTAGTACAATTTAGGTAATTGTAAAATACTGAGTAAATGACAAATAACAGTAAAAATTCAACAATTAACTGAGACTCCAGAATTAGCAAAGTGACATACTGTCACATAGTCTCTAGGGGTTCATTTGAATCCTTTGGGGAAAAAAATCTTTGTACTAATACCCCTCTATAAAACAATTTTGAATCCTCGAAAATTTTAAATTTGTACTAGTATTCTTAAATTTTCGCCCAGTTTTTAATAAATTTTTCTTATTAATATCCGTAAGAGACTATTTATAGAATTTTAGAAAGTAATTTACCGATATCACATATTTTAACAGACTACTTATTTTCGTATACCTTAAAACTTAAATAGGTAATGGTGAGTAAACTTAGAGACTAACTTGGCGATTTACTCTTAAATAAATTTGAAGTTGGATAGTTTGCTTCCTTAATTTTAGTAAATTAAATGAGGATATTTGAAAAATAAATAAATAAACAATTTGAGGATAACTTGATTCCTAGATAATAATTTTTTTTGCAACCCAGCCCTAGGGTCCTAGGTCCGCACTGACTGAAAGTCATCCATTCATCATTGCATATTGTAACACCCAATTTCTGGGTGTCACAATGTGCTAACCGAATTACAACTTTCGTTAACTAAAACTTTTTTTGAGAATTTACTTCGCAGAGTACTTATAAAAATTCTGATAACAATTTAGAATTGTAAACAACTAGACAACAACAAGAGGGCAAATAAGAATTCATAATTAATAACATCATCGTTTGGAAATAGTACAACCTTTCATCATCAAATGTTGCTTCAATTGGAACCATGTTGATATTGTGAGAGTAAGAGATTTTCTCTATCAACACAACATGAAGAAAGGAACAGTGATTAAATCAATTCATTTGATTCATTACAAGATAGAAGAAGGAAACACAAGACTTTTATGAATGTTGCTAGAATGAGTTTGAAGAAAATAAATGAGAAGCTAAGAGAGTTATACCAAATTGCAACCATGTGTTTCACATTGATTGTGTGGATATTTGGTTTCAAAACAATGCCAATTGTCCACTTTGTAGAAGACACATTTCTCATGAAACTTTCTCCCACCAAAGATAAAGTAAGTCAACACATATTCACATGTCTGGCTTTCAAGAAACACATCTATACTTATCAGAACTGGAATTCTCCTCTTTGATCTCTTAGATATACCTCTTGGAGCTTTACTATGCTGCCAGCCAGCACACCTTCTGTAGCAGAACTTGTAACTAATGTGATATTTGATTATGAAGCAACATGTTTAGTTCCAGTATCGACTCGTTGTACATTCAAATTCCAGTATCTACAAAGGGATAGAGTGGATGAGTCAGCAGCAGTTGCCAAAGGGTTTCAAAGAGTCCACCCTATCCTTAGCTACCAATTGTTAAGAAAAGATTTTTACAACAGTTGCCAATTTTAAGACAGTTACAAATCCAAGAGGCAACTAGTATGCTGATACAACCATTATAAATATATCGTAGCGATTTCACGATCATTCCACTCGATCCCTCTTGATCTTATAGGTAAGATCTCAATCTTGACAAGAATGATTCACCTCAAAATATCCTATTCAAAAAGCTCCTACAAAAGAGTATTTTCATATAAAATTCATGCACCACATCTCCCCAAAAGAAACTCAAATATTGCAAGAGCTTGACTAGCAAATAACTTCCCTGCCAAACCTAGTCTGGAAAAGTGTTTGGTTCTTGTTGTATAGCACCTCTCTTCATTTTATTTTCCAGAACATGATTTCCTACCTTATGAAACAATATAAAAAAGAGTGAGCTTAAATATAATATGAATCTCTTGGTTAGAACTGTGATTAGCATAAATTCATATTATTATACAAAGTATTACTTTAGAGCAGACTCCGTAATAAATTCATATTATTATACAAATGAACAGAATCCAACAACTCTAACAAACTAATTGAACAACTCACTATATTATACTCTAAGACATATGCATAGTTCATACAAAACCATATTCAATCACACAGTTCTAATTCACTTCAACCAATAACCACCCACTGAAAGTGGCTCTGTGCATAATTCTAGAGCCCACTACACCATAGTATCTCTACAACAGTCTGTAATTGAATTATAATTCTCTGATGAAAGTTAGTTATATTTGCAGAATCTATTAGTTATAACGTTCCAATCATCAACCATTTCTAAAGTCTAAGACAATCTATTTAACCCAAATACTTCTTAATAGATAGATCTAAAGTTTTTCTTGACTTACAAGTTTACAAATCTGGTGCAACACGATGAACAAGGAAAATAAAGATAATTAACGAATAGAAACAAAACAATTGATCTTAAACACTTTAAGCAATCCCTAATTATCAGCACACTCGGGAAAAAATTAAGCTCTCACAATGTTTGAGAAACCCTGATCTCTCCTTATTCCACACTTCTAATGACCCCTTGAAACTTCAAAGAGTCGATACTCCATTCATAGAAAAGGCAGTGACTCAACCAAGTCTTAGCCATGACCATTTCCTTGAATAGAAGCTGAATATATTAAATTACTACAGAGAAAATTTTAACTAAATAAACAATATTTGTCGTAATATGCACTGAAAATTCATGTGCCATAGCGGTAAGTTGTTCGTTTTAGTGTTAAAAGTGTTGAGTCCCATCATCTCGACAGATATATCACAACCTCCTAAAATATAAATAAATATTAAAGACTCGATAGTTTTTATCAACTTTCAAAACAACCTAATGTGTGAAGAGAAAACATCTTACTTGATTTTGCTTTTTCAGCAGACCTCTATCCTCATTTCACGCTTGAAGTTTCTCCGCCTTTGCATTTTCATTTTTTCAAAGAGAGTAAGAATAAGTATTTAAGATGCGATGTAGCATCGGAAAGCAACCATTGACTTTCATTTGTGATAACAAGGTCGTTGCTTCATCAAAGTATCCTCCTTACAAAGCCCATTGATCATAATATTATATGTCGTGACACTTAGATGATAGCCTTTAACCAAAATATCTGAAAAATCACTTGTGCATCCTTAAGTCTTCCATCCTTGCATAGTCCATCAATAAGTATATTGTATGTCCACACATCCGGCATAATACCTTTGTCTTTAATATTTTTGACCAATGCAATTGCCTTTCCAATCTGATGATTTTTGCATAAAGTGTCTATTAACGTATTGTATGTGACTATATTAGCTGGTGTACCTATATCATCCATCTCATCAAGAAGCTCCCAAGCACAAGAGATTCTCCCGATTTACGTAAACCGTCAATAAGTGAACCGTAAGTTACCGTAGATCGAGATTAAGTTGTTTGCTATTCATTTCTTTAAAGAGACTCATAGCTTCATCGACCCTTTTACTCTTACAAAATCCATTAATAATGATACTGTAGCTATAGACACTAGGAGTCACTCCCATTCGTACCATAGTGTTGAATACATCTATGGCCTTGTTCACTTCATTGACTAAGCAGCATCCATCCATTAATGAATTGTAGGTAACAACATCGAGTTTTACGCCTTCCTTCATCATCATAGCTAACACATTCCTAGCTAGGTTCATCTTGCCTTCTTTACATAAAGCATCAATAAATATATTAAAGATATAAATATTTGGTTTGATTTTGTTCAAAACCATTTCATCAAACAAAGCAAATGCTTCGTTCAACTGACCAACTAGACAAAAGCCATAAATAAGAGAACTATAAGTGACAACATCAGGATAAATTCTTCTTAAAACCATTTCAGAATATAAATCACGAGCATCCATTATAAATTTATCTTTACACAAGCTATCAATGATTATACTGTACATTACCACATTTGCCTTGACTTTCCCATCAATCAATCTCAGTAGTTTTATTGCGGCTCTTGATTCTCCCACTTTACATAATTCACCAATCAGGGTACCATAACTAACTTGGTTGAATTGAAATCCATGTGCTACCAATTTATCATGAAAGTGTAGGGCCTTCTGAATCTCACCATTTAGACAAATACCTTTCATAAGCGTAGTAAAGGTTATCGTATCGGGATGATAACCCATTTTGATAGTTTTACCAAGAATAGAAAAGGCGAAAGTCATTTTACCTAAGTGGGAGTAACAATTCATCAAGATAGTCAAAGTGGCAATATTTGGTGCAATTCCTTTGAATTCCATTTGTTGAGAAAGAGAAATAGCAGTAAGATAATGTTTATTAATCCTAACAAGAGAACCTAAAATTTTGTTAAATTGGACAATGGATGGGGTAGGGTTCATATGAAGCATGCGATGGAAGGTGGAAACAACATCATCAACATTGGGAGAGTGAGAGTATAGCCTTAAGGGTGAGTGTGAGTGAAAGGGAATAAGAAAATTAGGGTTAGAAATAGAAACGAACCTGAACCTTGAAAACAACATTTGAGTGAGAAACAGTGACGAAAGAAAGAACGTCGGTGAATATTGAACGGCAGGGCCTGTTGAGGTAGATAGCACCGATGATATTCGCGACGGTGGGAGCAAAGAAGGAGCGCTGGTGAACGTTTAACGGTGAGAGAATGATATCGCGTGTGGAAAAAAGGAAGGGCCTTTATTTTCGGTACCCCCCTCATTCCCTCCCACACCCCCATAATGTCCCAAATGGACAAAAATACCCCTGAAAATTTACAAAAATTACATGGTTTTGTTAAAAAAAAAAAATTACAAATTTCGGAATTACCTCTAAAGAATCGTAAATCGTTCCGAAAATTACCTATTTCTGAGGTAATTCCGAAAATTTCGGAATTACAAATTGTGAACCGGAATTACCTATTTCTGAGGTAATTCCGAAAATTTAATTTTTTTTTTCGGACAACATACTCGGATCGTAATGAAACCACAGCAATTAGAAGCGAAATAAATCAAGAATCAAGACTCTTAGAAGGGACTTCTTACGGGACAACATGTTTCAAAATCCCAAATTCCATCGTTTACTATTTTTTACGATTTGTTTTAATTTTTCATAGTCTCCAAAAATCTTAAAAATTTGTATAGCCTTATTTTGGTTTTGTTAGATTTTTAGTGGTGTTTTTATATTTTTTAGAGTAGTTTTGACTATTTTTAGTAGCCTTTTAGTAATAAAAATTAAAACAAATCGTATATATCTACATGCTTCTTGCAGGCGTCTGGATTGGCGGGATGCGCCTAGATGTCGCCCATTCACCTACTTCGCGTGCTTATTTTGGTCATTTTTAGACATTTTGGACCCATAGTTGTATTTGTACTCTCTATTTTATGTTGGTCATTTTATATATTTTGACGTATTGTTATTAAATCGTAAATCGTTCAGTATCATATTTCCAAAAAAGCGCGTTTAAATCTTAAGACCAAAATACAAACTTTTTTTTTAAAAAAATTACAAATTTCGGAATTACCTTTTTAGAGGTAATTCAAAAATTTTATTTTTGAACAGAATTACCTTTTTTGAGGTAATTTTAAAATTTAATTTTTTTTTTTTTTTTAAAAACGCAGGGGTATTATTGGCATTTTTGGTATTATGGGGGTGTGGGAGAGAATGAGGGGGGTACGAAAACAAACACCCAAAAGGAAGGAACTAGAAAGTTAATGAAATTGATTTGTTAAGTTAAAATTAATAAATCCATTTACCTTAGATGCACCCAAAGTATGAAATACCTATCTTACCGTTAAGTTAAAAATAAAAATAAAAATAAAAAACTCATTTATTTTTTAAAAAAAAAATAATAAAATACATTTGCCTTCGGGGATTACAAATGATGTCTGTATTTATAACTCTTTTTTTGTATAAACTGGTGTGGTGGAAAGTATGCAAGTATACATAGTCACACAAGTAATAAAGTGATAAGAATAGTCGAACTCACAGAGATTATGTATTGTAAAGTTTTGTATATTCAGAGTGTACATTAGTGTGTCTACACTATGCACTATTTTTTGGTTTGGAGTTTTCAAAGTAAAAACAATGTAAACAGTAAAGAGTGTAAGGAATCAGTTAGATAAAGTAGTTGAGATGTTTTCACCAAGTAAATCACTTCTAAGTGTTTTAGTGGAGTATGCAGTGTATGAACACTGAATACAATTTGCATGAGTGTGTTCTCACAAGACTTTCTTTGAGTTTCATTACAAGCTTCCTATGTTTAGGCATGCTAAATAGGTTCACTCTTGTCTTTTTAACCTCCCACTGTAACACCCTAGGAACTATGTTATCCTATGTGAACACTCAATTTTTAACGTTATTTTTGACGTTTTCTAGAAAAATTACGAAAAAATGCATTTTTGCATCTTTTGCATGTTTAGTCGTCGAATACGTCATTTTACTCTTTTTTTTCACTTTCGCGCTATTTTTACTCTTTTTAAACGAAAGATATATATAATTCAAAAATTACAAAAAAATAGTAAGTTTTATTTAATTTGTTTAAGTAGTTGTCTTTTTACAAATAATCCAAAAAATTAATAAAATGAATTCGAAAATGAATTTTAATAGCAAAAGGGTCCGAAATAAAATTAGAGTTTCAAGTAGCGCTCCTAGTTGCTGTTGGGCCTGATTTGCACACTTCAAATCTGAAAAAAAATTAGTCAAACAATAATTAAATGCAAAAACCTAAATTTTTAAATATAAAATACAATCAAACAACAGTCAAAGAGGGGGAGCCAATTTTCAGAAAAAAATCATCACAAAAAAATTAGGTTTCACATTGAAACCTAATCATCCAAACAGACATATCTGAAATCAAAAAAAGGTATAGAGAAGAGCCAAATCAGAAAAATGTAAAGGACAGCCTCCTCTACTCCCCACACACCATAACCACCAGCCACTGTAGCCACCCTAAACCGATCCACAGCCACCGCGAATCACCACCTCAAACCACCCTCATCTCCACCCAAACGCCACAAAACCATCACCATCATCAACCACCAAAACGAGCAACAAGAAAAGAAATCGAAAGAATGAGAATCGAAAAAAAGAAAACCGAACTGTAGCCACCACCAAACACCCCAAACCGTCGCCCAAACCAACCCTTCCTTCAGCCGCGAAAACACATCCGTTCTTCTCTCCTTCCCCATCGCACTTGCTCTCTCTCCATTTCGCTCTCTCTCCATTTCGCTCTCTCTCCCTTCGGTCCTCACTGTCTCTCTCTCAAACTCGGTTTCTCTCTCCACCAAGAACTCTCTCTGATGCTGAAGTGTTGGGTTGGGGAAAATGGGTTTACGTGTGGGTTTGTTCTATTTGTTTAATTATATTGTTATTTTAAGTTGAGTTAAAGTGATATATTTATTTATGTATTTTCATTTTTAAAAAAATGGGGAGAGGAAAGGTAGGGTCTGAGCATGTGACTCTAAAATCACGTGGCCCATCCCTCTCTCGAGTCCTCTCACCTTTCATTTATTGTCCTTTTTAATAGCTATTTATTATTATTTTCTTTCTCAAATAAACAATAATTTAGTTTTGGGTCAAAGTGACATTTGAGTTTGACATTTCAAAGCTAGTCTCCTCTTCACGGATCTCATGATCCTCAACATCATTTTACTTGCGTCAAAAAAAAACATCATTTTACTTTATTTTGTTCATGTATTGTTTAGTTTATTTATTTTAATGGAATTTGTGACTCTCTTTTACTAAACTAATACAATTAGGTTTTAATCGAGATATACATCTTATCAAACCCGCAACACTGGTTTAAGGGATGAAGTTATATAACAACTGCATTCTAAACCCCATTCAGATTTAAAACCAAATAACCAATTAACATTTTTGTAATCTCCAATCGGTTTATTTATATGTAGCATCTATTTTCAAAAATACAAAAATATGGGTTTGGCCAGAGATGTACATCTTGTCAATCATGATTTAAGAGACTCGAGTCGCATTTACTTAGATCTTAAATCCCTTCAAACTAAAACCAACCAACCAACAAAATTTCGGGAAGAACTACGTGACTTTGAGTCTCTCATCGTTGCAACGGAGAGTGCGTAGGAAGCGTAGAGATTGCATTCATGGATTCGATTCAAGAGGAGAATCGAATCAACCGAGCGAACTAATCAAGCAATTGGCCGCGAATCGAACCGAATTGCAATAATAAGATTCTTTGAATCGAATGAACTACTACTAACAGATTCGGTTCACGATTTTATCCGAATCGAATCAAGTTAGTGAATTAACTTTCCGAATTTTTACTGAACTTTTATCCAAACTTTTACTGCACTGTTAGTGAACTTTCCGAACTTTTACCGAACTATTAGTGAACTTTCCGAACTTTTACCGAGCTGTTAAAATTACAGTTTATAAAACCAAAATAAAGAAAACTTTTACTGAGTTGTTTGTAAACTTTCCGAACTTTTACCGAACCGTTAAAATTACAGTTAAAATTTCCGAACTGTTGCTTAACTGTTAATAATCCCTGGAAAATTTAGGGTCTGTTTCAGGTAGGCCAAGAAAAGGTGTTGAAGGGGATTGGGATAAATTGCATAAGTGAATATCATTCAAGGAAATCAAAATTCAATATTTGGAAATTGGGATAGGCATCATCACAACGGTTTATCTTGCTAATTAATTCAAGAATAATAATACAACAGAAAGAGAAACAGAAACACAAGTTAGTTCCATCTACACTAAATGGAATTAGCAGCATACATACATACATAAATGAAATTATCCTACACTTAATTCAAGCATTTCTGGATACATAAAAACGATAAAGAACAAGTCCTGTCATCAATAATATGAGATCAAAAAGGCTTGTCAATAACTTGAAATATCCAATACATAGCATTGAATGGAATACAAAATAAGCTAATCTAATAGTTCAGTTTAGATAATGAGATTTGAAATTAAGTTCTTAACAGTTCAGATTCGATTAATCGAATCGAACTTACCTATCAGATTGATATCGAATCGAACTTAAAATAATGATTCGATTCTAAAGCTGTTTGTAATAGTTCGATTAGTTTTGGTTCGATTCGATTCGGTTCATCGATTGATTCGATTTTTGAGAACTATGAGCGACCTCTAGAGCGAGTTTCTGTCAAGTCAAAATTAATTTTCTTAAATTAGTCCTTTATAAATAATTAATTTTCTACTAAATTTTATTAAGTATTATTTCAGGGGTAAAATAAATTTGTAATTTATTTGCACAATCAAATTTAGGATAAGCTGCTCCTAGGACGGATGTACTAGAAGTGCGAGTGGAATTAGGTTTCGCCTCTTCCCTATGCATAACCGACTAGAATCCAACCTAGTTTTCGCGGGCCAAATGACTTTCAATTAGGTTTTTCTCAATTTTCCTATTTTAAATAAATTGGGTGGCGACTCCTCAAATAATTTATTTTTGAGCCGTCAACGTCGGGACCACGATTACGACTTCCAATGTCTAGGACTTAACATGGTTTTAACAATCAATCCTTATTAAAACAAGTTTAACAAGTTGATGTTACAAACACTCATTCCTATTAATTCTTGAGTTCATAAATGTAGTCCATGTCTGCTGCCACAAGTTTACATATTCTAAAGTGATCAATTCCAGAATAAGCTTTGAAAGAAGTATTACACAAGAATTAAAGTGCATACACTACATAAACCATAATAACATATTTAGAAGTTTATTACAAGGTTACAACATCTCAACTTAAGAGAATTTAGCTCATGTTACTCATAATATAATAGAAAGAATCTGCAAAGAGCATAATCAAATGAGTAATATAGCAAAAGAACTTAAAAGGAGATAGATTACTCGAATAGAAGATTTTTTGCATGAGTTTCCCAAGTTGAAGTACAATATGAGTTCCTTACACAAGTTTCCTACAAGTAGAAGTGAAGGGAGTGGTTGTCAAGCACCTCCTTACATTCCTTCTCTTCAGAAACGTAAAGAAAAACTAAGACTAAACTAAACTAAAACTAAGTGATCCTTTCAGAAACAAATGAAGAAATACAAATGAAGGATGAAGGATGATTTGTAAGTGAAGATATGGCCTCTATTTATAGGCACGAAAGCTTTCCTCCCTTGAGAGGTTTCCTTTGGCGCGAAAGATCAACCGAGGGGACCAACCATGGTTAGTTGTAGACAACCAATCAAGCAAGTAGCTCAGGTTTGGTCGCTTGCATGGAGAACACAAGGGGAGGTCCAATGGAGAAGTGCCATATGTCTTTTGGGATAAGTGAGCCTTGCAACTTGATTTTTATGTTTATCGCCGACTTCTGCAAGTGGCTCTGCTCCAGGTGACAAGGCATGACGTCACAATTCAAGTGTGGAAGCATCAAAATGGTCCTTGGATGTTTTGGTGCAAACTGCTAGATTTTGCAGGTGTAGGCAGTGTTTCCACTCCTAGTGTTGGCAGTGTTTCCACTCCTGGTGTTGGCAGTGTTTCCACTCCTAAAGTAGCTGCACTGAACAAAAACATCAAACCTAACAAGATATGTGCATTTTGCCTAGTTTACTGTCCTAATCCATTTGAATCCTTAAAATGTTGTTTCTTAATGAATAAGCTATATTTATATATTAATATATTTGAAAATAAACAATAACCTAAGTTAAAATAAATGAATAACTCTATATAAAATAGAGTTATCACACCCCCAAACTTAACTTGTTGCTTGTCCTCAAGTAACGACACAAGAAATAAACACAAAACTTCTATGATTATGAAATCACCTCAACTCATGATTTTCTAAGAAATTTTGCTTAAAGTGTATATTCGGTATGAGCTTTATTTTTCAGAAAAAATTTTTAAACCTGTTTGCTTTCCTTGAAATATTCAAAGTTATAAAAACTCATTTGTGTGAGTGTGTGTCCCATCGAGTTTCAAGTGGTTTCATAACTAAATAAAGAGTTCTTTCTTTGGCTTTTGAAAAATGTGGAACACGTTTGGTCACCTTTAGAAAAAAATTCAAAATATGGATGAGACTAACAATTTATTCAAGACTTAGGGGACTCTTAAGCACAACAAAGGCTTTTGGTGTTTCAACTTGTTGAGCCAATTGCCTTATTTGGATGGTTGGTGTTTCATTTTTGTGATGTAATGCAGTGAGTGCACTTATATCATTTTCTTTGAATTGTGGGTACACCTTTTTGTAGTGTATTTGATGTAGTGTAGGCACACTTTGTGTGGCTATACTTGTAACTCTTTGAGTCTTTTTTGTAGCATACACTGCCCTCCTCACTGACCTCCACATGCATTTTTCTTCTTTTTCTTTGGTTTGTTTTCTTTTCTTTTCTTTTTGAATTTTGTTCATTTTTCAAACCAATTGCACTTAAGGGACAGGCTCAGTTTCTATGACTCAGGCTAGTGTAGCTTTTTTTTTTACTTTGTCACTCCTTTGAGTGTTTTGACACCTTTGGCATTGACTCTTCAATTTTTCACACTTTTGCCTTTGTATTCATGGATTTTTCCCCCAAACTTAATTCATTTCATGATCTTCTATATTTTTAGTAAAAATCTAATTTTGACCTTAGTTTTCCAAAAATTCTTTGGCCTTAGATAGCTTTTCTATCTAGCATGGTTCTTTTCAAAAACTCAATTTTGTTTGTGTCAAAGAATTTATAAAATTGATTCTTTCTAGAAAACAAGACTTTTCTTTTTCCTTTTCATCATTAGAACTTGGCTCATTTGATATACTTACAAAGATTTTTAGAAAAAACAATATGAATTGATCATGCTTCATAATCATTTAAGTATAACACACATGATGTACTTTTAACATAATTTATCATGCTATCACATGCTTTGTTAAGTACATCTAAAAACATACTAATATTGCATTTTCACCTACTACTAAATAATTCTTAAAACACATATAGCATATATTAGTAGTTAATTCAAAACATACTATAGATAACATGCATATTTAGTTCAAAACACATAATATTCTCCACTCTCCCCCTCCCCCCAACTTAAATATGAGCAGTGTCCCCACTGTTCTAAGTTGAGTAAACAAGGGAATCAAAAGTTGGGAGATATAGACAAAAGTATTCAAAACATAACACATAGTACTTGCACGCATTATAGGTATATAAGCATACTAATATTGAAACAACATTAAAAGTATCATTTTACTCTTTCTTCTTGATTCTGGGACTGGCTCTCACAGGGGTGAGTTTGGCTTTCTCCTTCTTGGCTTTTGGTTTGGTAGCAAGAACATCAGAAGTGGGCACACCAGGATCTTCTACACTTGCTTCAGGTAATTCTGCATGTGCAGGCACATCTGGTGTGACCAAATGTGGGAACTCCAGGTGTTGGGAGTGCAGGAACTTCAGGTGTTGGGACATCAATCTGCACTGGAGTTTGCTCAGCTTGGATGTCTAAAGAATGGTTCTTCAAGACCATTTAAAAAAAATGAGCTCTTAGTGAATTAGAGTAACAAACAATTCTCACAAACTTCCAGTTGTGAGTTGACGACAACTATATGTGACCATCTGGTTGATGCATCTATTAAAATCATAAAAATATTTAAACGGTCCACTTGGTGGGTGTATTGGCCTACAAATATCTTCATATGTATTCACTCTAAAAAAAATTGAGATATCACTTCCAATTTTTGTGGTGATGGTCTATTTTACATGGGAACTTATTAGATTGAAGAATATTATGGTTCTTTAATCGATGACCAGTAAATTATTTTTCGCATCATTATATACTCAGGATGTCCCAACCGGTTATGCCAAACAATTTTTATTTTTTTGTGATTTGTAAACTTCTGATTTACAATATGTGCTTCAATTGCACTGATATAAATGTAATACAAACTAGAGGAGAAACCAAATAGTTTTTCCATTACACTTATTTTATCCAAAATATGTCTCGCTATAGAAAGATACTCAATAACTCCTTCATCTCTCGTTTCTATATGATATCAATTTAGACGGATATCTTTGAAACTTAATAAATTTTTACGAAACTTAGGGGAATATTAATGGATTCTGAATGTGTAAACTTAGATAAGCAAAATAATAATTTTGATTCATTTGTGTAATATTTTTCGAGTTGTTCAAGAACTATATAACAAACTTTCACACTTTGAGTTATCCTATAGAATGTTTTAATATTCAGTTATTTGTGCAATCTATCTGGGATGCTTAAATGATGGATTCTTCTGGAATTTATTATGAATATAAACAAACACAATATGCTTCAGTATGAAGTTCTTTGTGCAATGCTTGTAGGATGCTGAAATATTGAATTCTTCGGGAATTCATCAAGAACAGTCAAACACGATAATCGTCTTTATGCAATCCAATAGGGATGCTTGAATAATTCATCAAGAATAGAAAACATGATATCCATGGTGTATAAAACTCTTAATAGAATTTCTATGCAAAAAATATTAACATAATAAAATAATTAAAAGCTATAAGGAAGAATATCTTTGTTAGATAGCCTCCAAGCTTATTATAAATTTCTTAATAATAACATATTAGCTCTTCTGAAGCCTTCAATTATCTTTAAAGGGCCAAATGTAGTACTAACATCGGTTTCTCACTTCACTAAATAAGAGAAATATTTTGTATCCATTAAAATTATGTGATTAGTTCTACTATCAATGAGACACATATCTCCATTAAGATCGGTAAATAAGTCAACATCGTCTAATTGAGTAATATCCATATTACCGTCGTCTTCATAAAGAGATTTATCAAAAATAAAGAGTGGATTTACTAAGATTGATTCATTAACCAGAAATCCCTCTAATTGCTCCACTTATCCAATTAAGTTACCTTCTTGGACTATTTTACTTAAGCCTTTGTTGAGCACTTTGTGAAAGAATTTGGTGTTACGTTTCCCTTGAGTGTGCCAAGATATCCTAATTTTCTCTTTCCACAAATCTTCTTGATAATGTAGAGTTTCATAATGATCAGTTTGTATCATTTTTTTTCTTTATCAAAAACAGCTAATGAACCACCATTTACATCAATTTTCTGATGCATGTTATTTAGTGTATGCATAGCATGCTTGACTTGTTCATTGAGTACATTCCCAAAGACTAATTTATTCCAATCCTTCAGCCAAGATTTCATCTATTTAATCATAATGTAATATAGATGACTGGATCCTATTCTCATAGATTTAAAAGAAGAGCGAAGATTTATATTCTTTTTTTGAAGATCAAGCATTAGAGGGTCATCATTGCATTCATCATGGTGTTGGTAGTTCTTGTTGGTAAGAGTATACCACAAACATGTTGCTTCAATTGGAACCATGTTGATATTGTGAGAGTAAGAGATTTTTCTCTATCAACACAACATGAAGAAAGGAACAGTGATTCAATCAATTCATTTGATTCATTACAAGATAGAAGAAGGAAACACAAGACTTTTATGAATGTTGCTAGAATGAGTTTGAAGAAAATAAATGAGAAGCTAATTGCAACCATGTGTTTCACATTGATTGTGTGGATATTTGGTTTCAAAACAATGCCAATTGTCCACTATGTAGAAGACACATTTCTCATGAAACTTTCTCCCACCAAAGATAAAGTAAGTCAACACATATTCACATGTCTTATTCTAGCAATCTGGCTTTCAAGAAAAGTTATAGTAGCAAATTAAACAGGTTGTGCATGGAGCGTATTCATAATAGATATAGTATGAAGGTCAGTGAAGGTTGGAGCATATTCATTCTAACAGAGTACACCTCCTCAAAGATAACCAAAGAAACACATCTATACTTATCAGAACTGGAATTCTCCTCTTTAATCTCTTAGATATACCTCTTGGAGCTTTACTATGCTGCCAGCCAGCACACCTTCTGTAGAAGAACTTGTAACTAATGTGATATTTGATTATGAAGCAACATGTTTAGTTCCAGTATCGACTCGTTGTACATTCAAATTCCAGTATCTACAAAGGGATAGAGTGGATGAGTCAGCAGCAGTTGCCAAAGGGTTTCAAAGAGTCCACCCTATCCTTAGCTACCAATTGTTAAGAAAAGATTTTTACAACAGTTGCCAATTTTAAGACAGTTACAAATCCAAGAGGCAACTAGTATGCTGATACAACCATTATAAATATATCAGAGCCGATTTACGATCATTCTACTCGATCCCTCTTGATCTTATAGGTAAGATCTCAATCTTGACAAGAATGATTCACCTCAAAATATCCTATTCAAAAAGCTCCTACAAAAGAGTATTTTTCATATAAAATTCATGCACCACATCTCCCCAAAAGAAACTCAAATATTGCAAGAGCTTGACTAGCAAATAACTTCCCTGCCAAACCTAGTCTGGAAAAGTGTTTGGTTCTTGTTGTATAGCACCTCTCTTCATTTTATTTTCCAGAACATGATTTCCTACCTTATGAAACAATATAAAAAAGAGTGAGCTTAAATATAATATGAATCTCTTGGTTAGAACTGTGATTAACACTAGTGAGACCCTAACCTACTGAATAAATTCATATTATTATACAAAGTATTACTTTAGAGCAGACTCCGTAATAAATTCATATTATTATACAAATGAACAGAATCCAACAACTCTAACAAACTAATTGAACAACTCACTATATTATACTCTAAGACATATGCATAGTTCATACAAAACCATATTCAATCACACAGTTCTAATTCACTTCAACCAATAACCACCCACTGAAAGTGGCTCTGTGCATAATTCTAGAGCCCACTACACCATAGTATCTCTACAACAGTCTGTAATTGAATTATAATTCTCTGATGAAAGTTAGTTATATTTGCAGAATCTATTAGTTATAACGTTCCAATCATCAACCATTTCTAAAGTCTAAGACAATCTATTTAACCCAAATACTTCTTAATAGATAGATCTAAAGTTTTTCTTGACTTACAAGTTTACAAATCTGGTGCAACACGATGAACAAGGAAAATAAAGATAATTAACTAATAGAAACAAAACAATTGATCTTAAACACTTTAAGCAATCCCTAATTATCAGCACACTCGGGAAAAAATTAAGCTCTCACAATGTTTGAGAAACCCTGATCTCTCCTTATTCCACACTTCTAATGACCCCTTGAAACTTCAAAGAGTCGATACTCCATTCATAGAAAAGGCAGTGACTCAACCAAGTCTTAGCCATGACCATTTCCTTGAATAGAAGCTGAATATATTAAATTACTACAGAGAAAATTTTAACTAAATAAACAATATTTGTCGTAATATGCACTGAAAATTCATGTGCCATAGCGGTAAGTTGTTCGTTTTAGTGTTAAAAGTGTTGAGTCCCATCATCTCGACAGATATATCACAACCTCCTAAAATATAAATAAATATTAAAGACTCGATAGTTTTTATCAACTTTCAAAACAACCTAATGTGTGAAGAGAAAACATCTTACTTGATTTTGCTTTTTCAGCAGACCTCTATCCCTCATTTCACGCAGAAGTTTCTCCGCCTTTGCATTTTCATTTTTTTCAAAGAGAGTAAGAATAAGTATTTCGTACGATGTAGCATCGGGAAAGCAACCATTGACTTTCATTTGTGATAACAAGGTCGTTGCTTCATCAAAGTATCCCTCCTTACAAAGCCCATTGATCATAATATTATATGTCGTGACACTTAGATGATAGCCTTTAACCAAAATATCCTGAAAAATCACTTGTGCATCCTTAAGTCTTCCATCCTTGCATAGTCCATCAATAAGTATATTGTATGTCCACACATCCGGCATAATACCTTTGTCTTTAATATTTTTGACCAATGCAATTGCCTTTCCAATCTGATGATTTTTGCATAAAGTGTCTATTAACGTATTGTATGTGACTATATTAGCTGGTGTACCTATATCATCCATCTCATCAAGAAGCTCCCAAGCACAAGAGATTCTCCCTGATTTACAGAAACCGTCAATAAGTGAACTGTAAGTTACCGTATCAGGATTAAGTTGTTTGCTATTCATTTCTTTAAAGAGACTCATAGCTTCATCGACCCTTTTACTCTTACAAAATCCATTAATAATGATACTGTAGCTATAGACACTAGGAGTCACTCCCATTCGCATTCATAGTGTTGAATACATCTATGGCCTTGTTCACTTCATTGACTAAGCAGCATCCATCCATTAATGAATTGTAGGTAACAACATCGAGTTTTACGCCTTCCTTCATCATCATAGCTAACACATTCCTAGCTAGGTTCATCTTGCCTTCTTTACATAAAGCATCAATAAATATATTAAAGATATAAATATTTGGTTTGATTTTGTTCAAAACCATTTCATCAAACAAAGCAAATGCTTCGTTCAACTGACCAACTAGACAAAAGCCATAAATAAGAGAACTATAAGTGACAACATCAGGATAAATTCTTCTTAAAACCATTTCAGAATATAAATCACGAGCATCCATTATAAATTTATCTTTACACAAGCTATCAATGATTATACTGTACATTACCACATTTGCCTTGACTTTCCCATCAATCAATCTCAGTAGTTTTATTGCGGCTCTTGATTCTCCCACTTTACATAATTCACCAATCAGGGTACCATAACTAACTTGGTTGAATTGAAATCCATGCGCTACCAATTTATCATGAAAGTGTAGGGCCTTCTGAATCTCACCATTTAGACAAATACCTTTCATAAGCGTAGTAAAGGTTATCGTATCGGGATGATAACCCATTTTGATAGTTTTACCAAGAATAGAAAAGGCGAAAGTCATTTTACCTAAGTGGGAGTAACAATTCATCAAGATAGTCAAAGTGGCAATATTTGGTGCAATTCCTTTGAATTCCATTTGTTGAGAAAGAGAAATAGCAGTAAGATAATGTTTATTAATCCTAACAAGAGAACCTAAAATTTTGTTAAATTGGACAATGGATGGGGTAGGGTTCATATGAAGCATGCGATGGAAGGTGGAAACAACATCATCAACATTGGGAGAGTGAGAGTATAGCCTTAAGGGTGAGTGTGAGTGAAAGGGAATAAGAAAATTAGGGTTAGAAATAGAAACGAACCTGAACCTTGAAAACAACATTTGAGTGAGAAACAGTGACGAAAGAAAGAACGTCGGTGAATAATGAACGGCACGGCCTGTTGAGGTAGATAGCACCGATGATATTCGCGACGGTGGGAGTAAAGAAGGAGCGCTGGTGAACGTTTAACGGTGAGAGAATGATTTGATTTGTTAAGTTAAAATAAATAAATAAATTCATTTACCTTAGATGCATGAAATACCTATCTTACCGTTAAGTTAAAAATAAAAATAAAAATAAAAAACTCATTTATTTTTTCAAAAAAAAATAATAATAAAATACATTTGCCTTCTCATTTCTTATCTTAGCCCACCGCACTCATACCAAAAAAAAAAATAAGTATATTTCTATTTTTGTTAAGGATACATTCACATATTTTAAATTTTTTTCAATAAATTTTTTCTATGAAATATATGTATAATTTCTATTTTGTTCTGTACCTCGCAGCTGGTAGGGACTGCAGCAGGTAGGTCTCCTGCTGTCTAAGTCGAGTCTCAGAGTGATTCCGAGTGGGGTACCTGTGATGCCACTTTGAGGCTCAAGTCAGTATTGAGAATTGTAGAGTGCAGCAGAGAATGCGAATGTACCTTTTTAGTCACTATCTTCAGAGTTTCATTACAAACTCTTATGTCTAAGATGATAAATAAGTACACTCTTGTATTTGAAGTACCCGCAGTATCACCCCTATGAACTATGTTATCCTATGTCTAGGTCTTAGCATGGAATTAACAAAGCTTCCTTTATTAAACAACTAACAAAGAATCCTTTATTAAACACTTACCCACATTAGTTCTTAAGTTCTAATTACAAACCATGTATGTATTTATAACTCTCTTTTTTTGTATAAATGGATGTAGATCCTCTGCAAGAATCAGCAGAGACTAATCCTCTCAGTCAGCAGATCTTTGTATTTATAACTCTACTTAGTCTAAGTGATAAATCTCAAAAAAATGTTTGGAAGAAGAACTAAAATGTACATATCGCATATAAACACTAACTTGATTAAAAGGTCATGATAAGGTTAAGTATCCAACTAAAAGAGTTTAGCTCATGCTAGACATTACAAGGCATATATAAACAAAATAGATCATATTCATATATTTGATATCACAGAAGGAAAACAACAAAGTGAGAATTACACAGTTGGAAGTGAAGAAAGAAGTTGTCAATTCATTTCTCACCTTCTTACAAGAGAATGAAAACTAAATTCTACTTACTATCTATCTTAATATATGGTATCTAGTATGAGAGATGATATATTTTACAAATGAGAAGTGAAAGTCTTTATATGGCTTCTATTTGAGTTTTCCTTCACAAGAGGGTTTGATTGATGGTGAAGTTAGGGTTAGCTTTATCATCTCGGTCCATAAAGTAGTTTATTTCAACACTCAACCAAGAGAAGAGGTCCTCTAATGAATGACCAAGTGTCCCTAAGAGATTCCACCTTTGTGAGCTATGAGTCTATGGTAGGCGCCAAAATGTGCCACTTGCATCTGCCTTTATGACTAAGCATGACATAATCAATTGAGTGCTGGAGCATTTTGATGGTTTAAGATCTCTTCAAGCATTGTAGTCAGTTTCCAGTGCAGGTTCATCCGGCGCAGGTGCATTGAACAAACACATAAAAATATATACAAGATGCTAATTTATATGCATAACCCTACTTTCATCTTTGAATGTTGTTTTTTTATTTTTATAACTATTTTTACTATTTATTCTTTCTTAGAACTAGTCAAATAATTAGGTTTAGATGCGTAAACAACTCTATGTCCTCAAGTAATGACCCGATTTTCGCTTCTAGTCATAAACTAGTTTTGTAGCTGCTCTTAAATCACGATGAAGTGGATAACGCGCATCTAAACATATGCCTACTTTGTTTTGTTTTTCGGTTTCATATTGGATAAAAAGGTTTTTGATTTAACATTTATTTCAAATATTTGCATATAGTACGACTACTTTTTTCGTCAACACTTCTACGGAAACTAACATACCATAAAAGAGAATCAAACAATATTTAATTAGGTACCCAATCATATCCTTCACAAAAGTTTAAACCCAAATCCAAATAGTAAAAACTACAAGTGAAAATGATTCAAACTTGAATTAATATTAATAGAAATGAGGCTACAGTGCTATATCATTAATTTTAGTTCTTACATTACAATAACGAATTCTAAATAGTAATATAATGCATACAATATTTCTTGGCTAAGCTCTAAATTATACTTTTTTCAATTTAGAAAAAAAAACAATTAATTTACCTTTTAAGGCGAAAATGCTATGCCAGTAACATGTAATATTTCTTGAAGAGACTGGAAAACAAAATTTAAGTGATTTTACTATTACATTATATGATTTTACTATTTAAATTGTAGCTATTTTAATTTTATCATTGAAAATTTTAATTAGATGATAATAATGCGTAACTTTAGATGTTTGTAATTTTTTTTTTACCAAAACAAACTTATAGCATTTCATTCATAATCAAAGAGTCAATACAAGTGGGAATATAATCAAAAACGTGGGAGCTAGCATAAGAACTTGATGCTCTCACAAGGTGTGAGCAACAAGATTTGTTTGCCTCCTGGTTTCCTAAATGTTTGTAATTTTTAATTATTTATGAAATTTCAATTTTTACTCTTATTTTTGGAACTATTAAATAACTTTGGGAAAACTAGTACAATTAAAGTTTATAATTTTATTATGTCATATAATTTATCATTAAAATGATAAAAGTTAGACTCATTTAGTAAATTTTTTGAGATAAATAAATAAATTAAACTTATTTTTGCACTCAAAAAATTTATTGTCCACCGTAAAAAATAAATAAAATCTAATTTTTTTTTTTTGATAAGCAAATAAAATCTAATATAAAAAATCTGATGAAGGTGGTAACGGATACACCGATTTGAAATTCCAAATCAACCTATTTCTATTTCCTCTTTCTTTCTCACATACATTCTCCCTTTGCTAGAAGGTAATTCTTTTTTTCCTCTCCATGTCTATGATTAATACAAGTATTCACCGATTCAGCTTTACCTCTGTCCAAAATTCATCGTTTTTTGATGGAAAGCCAGTTTCTTGTGAAGATTATTGCTTCGTGATTTGATAATGATTATTATATTTGTGAGATTGAGCTTTAGATGTTTGTTATATTGTTACTGAAAGGTCTAATTTTGCATGCTATTATCAGGTTCTAATATTTGGGAAGATGTCTGAAGTGAAAACCAAAGGAGATTTCATCCAATGGCTTGGACCTGACATTTCAATAAAGGTTCTCAGTTATCTGGATCATCCTTGTGACCTTGTTCGTGTATCTGCTGTTTCTAGTTCTTGGTATCGATTTGGTAAGCCATTTTAGTTCTATTACTTGCAGTGCTTTAGACTCCAAATGTGTATATTTCATTTAAAAAGTTTTTGTGTATGTCAGATCTGTATGAATCAGTTGATTTGAGCTTATTTAATGGCATAAGAACTTGCGAGACTAGCTGGGAAAGAGTAGGTCAACTGCACGCCCTAAAAAAATAATATTAGGGTGGACCTACCCTCTAATGAGGAGGTCAACCGCACACCCTAAAAACATAATATTACGCCAACTTCTTATAAACATATATATATATATATATATATATATATATATATATATATATATATATATATATTTTGCACACCCTGAGAAAATGACTTCCACCATAAAACCCTTAATTTTGCACCTAAAACCCTTATTTTTGCACCCAGTCCATACTACACCACACTCACACAATCATTCATATCAATTCATCTGTCTCCTGTGTGCATAGAGAATAATTATGAGTTGTGTAATTTAATTAATTAATAAATATATTAAAATTTAATTTTTATTATATTTTTAACGATGTATGCTTTTAAAATTTTTGGACTCCCTGACACAGGGACCTAGGTCTGCCACTGCAAGCACTTATATGATAAATAAGTGTTTAATGAAGTCACTTATCTAAACAGGACCTACATTTGTAAATGGTGATGGCTTGCTTCTAAAAGTTGAACATCCTTAAAAGTTATATGCTATTGTAAGAATTATTTCACCTGTTTCTTTCACCTGTTTCTTTCTTCCAAGGTTGAAAGATAAGACATTGAGTAGCTCAAAGTTCTTTGACTTTCTTGTTTTGTGGTTCCAATAGTGTTATATGATATTATGTTCGTAATAGTATTAATCAATATGCAATCTGAATATTTTGCAGTTGTTGAAAATGGCCTCTGCAAGCAGCTTTGCTTAAAAATGGTTCCTGAAATATCTGTTGTTGTTCATAGCATTGAGGTGGACAACATGATTGAGCCTGTAAGCGATGTACTTGGAAGTTGTATGAACTTGGAGCGTCTCAAGAGAAACCATAAAGTCTATGCCTTCCTAGCTTTTGATCTCACTCGTATGATGAGAACGAAAAACTGCATCTCAAAAGCCATTATTGCTTCCAGCACTAATAACTACCCTGATGAAAGCATTCAGAATACATTGGAGCCTGGAGATAGAACTGAAAACAGCATTCAGAATACATTGGAGCCTGGGGATCGAACTGAAAATAGAGCATCATATTGGTTGAGCGGGGTATGCGATCCTCAAGTTCCTGAGAGTTTAGTTTATGAGCTATATTCCAAAGTATGTCTTGTCACGGAGGTTCATGTCCAACCATTCCAAGGTTAGCTTAGTAAATAAGTTGATGAATTTTGTATATCAAGTTGAACTGAAGACTGAGTTGTTAACTTGTCAGCATATTTTCATCTTGAACTGTTGCTTAAACTGACAAATATATTCACTTGTCAGCATATTTTCATCCCGGCTCCCCTATATATTCAGCTAGGGCTATCCGATTCAGAATTGGCCATCCGAGATACCCATTTGATTTAGAGTATGCTATAGCTGATGGTATGGCTCGTAGTTACATGGTGGGGCATAGTCAATTCATATGGACATATACGTCACCTAGCTTCCCAATGTTTCAGGTTAGTTGTATTATTGAAATACATGCTTTGCATATTCTATTCTATCCTTTCAAATTACTCAACAAAAAGAAAGCTTGAGATTCATAATTTCTTTTTTCTGGCCATCATTCATTTACTTATGTAATTCTTTTTATGGTTAGAATTGAAAGGGAAGACTCCGACCAGTCATGTGTAGTTGTCATGACTTTTTGCATGTTTGAGTTATTTGTTCTCAGCTACAGATATAAGTCACAATTACTAGGGGATTAATAATATTGATATTTCTTAGGTGCATGTATGATATACCCAAGATACATGACTATGTTCAGGAATCTTAATGCAATTGCTACAACTCTGAATACTAGTATTAATTCCATTTCCAACGGTACTGATAATGCACATACAGAGTAGTTTACTAGAATATTTAAGAAAGATCCTTGGAAATAGAATTTTGTGTTTCTTTTGGTTGAGATTTGGGATTTGATAATGTGCTGGTGATGAATTGTACAGGAAAACCGATTGCAACAATTCAAGCTACCTAAACCGGCTTTGTGCATTGGAGGTGTGCTGCTAGTGGAGATGTGGAATAGAGTTCATGATTCCATGGGGTTTGTTTCTCAAATCTTCTCTCGTCGTCTTCTCTCCCATGCACTTACTGAATTAATGATGTTTGGCCATTACTGTCAATTAAAATGAAATTAAGAAGTTGGTCTCTTTCTCTTTCATCTGTTCACTATTCAATTTGAACTTGCCCTCTCATTGAATCAGTGTTCGACGGAGTGTTGCTAGGACTTCTCATATAATAAAAAATTATAATATTAGTTATATAATGTTGAAAATAAAATAGAATGCTGTAAATAATGATAGAATATCATGTAATTAGGAGTAGGATATCATGTTATTATTCAAGACATTATTTATAGTTATTGCCGTGAGCCTATATAAAACAATCGCCGCTGTGTAGTTTAAACGCATGATATTCTACATATGTCTCTCTGTTTTCTCATTCAACATATAATATTACCATACTTCCACACTGAATGCTTATAATAACTTATTTTGTTCTGTTAATGAGATGAAGAACTGTAGCTTCTTTCCGTTTGTTCTTTTTGTTACTTCAATGTCTACAGCTTAGTGTAATAGTGTTGCAAATTTTCCAAGTTGAATAAATTTTTCAATTAAAAAGTCCTTTTAAGATAAAAGAAACTAAGTTTAACTTGTGTCAGAAACTATTATGTACAAGACTCATCATTTCAAGATCTTTTCAACTTTTCTTTTCCCCAAAGTGTTTGTAAAGAAGTTTATCTAAATTGGTTCTATCAAGTAACTATTTAGGTTTTCTAAACATCTGTTTGCTTATATATTTTCTAACTACAATTAATTTGATTACTGTGGTGCAGCATCTCCCATGTTCGTGTAGTAGGACTACCAATTTCACCAGCATTTGATGTGAGTCACCATCCATCAGGAAAGTACAACTTGAAATACTACCCTCAAAGAGATAGTTGCAAGGTAACTAAATTTTGGAGAATACCTAAACTTGGAAGGGATCTTAGAATCATAACTCGTAGAATCGTAACACGATTCGTAAGAGTCTACATATTTTACAAACTTCTATATATGTGCTTATAAATTCATATATTTGCATATAAAACACCATAAGTAAGCTTCAATTTAAAATCCTAATAAGAAAGTCATACATAAACGCAACTTAACAAGTAACAACTCAAAATAGTAAATACTAAAACACAAGTTTTAAACAAATAAAAGTGCCAAAAGAAATAAATACCTAGAAATCTAAAGTAAATCTTGCAAGACATAATCATAATCACTCGTGATGTCTTCTTGTCCATCCTCTCTAATTTCATGTCCATCATATTCATCATCCAAAGTAGGAGAACATTCTTTTCATCTAAAGAAACAACAACATCCTCTTCTTAAACCAAAGGAGTAACAACATTCTCTTCATCCAAAGGAACAACAACAACCTCATCTTCAGCCAAAGTAACAACATCCCCTTCTTCCAAAGGAGGAACATCAACATCCTCTTCAACCAAAGTATCAACATCCCCTTCATCATCTTTTTGGACACCATCACAATCTTGAAACCGGTTTTCTTGTTTTCTTCTTTTTAAGCTAATTTTGAATTAGTGATGATGTAGATAACATTGTTCAATAGTAGATTGTTCTTCAGCACTATGCACCAACTTTCCAAGACATTCATATAGGTCACGCTTAACCTCGACATCAGTTTTAAATCCAAGAGCATATTGATTTTGAGGGTTAAGATAAAGCCTGCAGAATGCAATGGCCTGTGGAGTTGGTTGTCCCACCTAGTATCAACTATCTTCCATATAGGAAAATAATTAAGAGTAGAATAAATTTCATTAGTTCAATACCAAAACAACACAATCAAAGTTCAATTTAGATGCAAAAGTACAAAAGTTCAATTTAGAGATAAAAGTTCAATTTAGTTGTTTTTAAATGTTTCTATTTGATCTGTTTTGTAGATGGGTGGTACATGCAATTTTGAACCTACTGTAGTTGCATTTACATGGGCTGATAATGAAGACAAGAACGATGAAGTCGGTAATCAGATTGAATCTAGTGTAGCTGCAGTTGGTAATCAGATTGAGTCTAGTGTAGCTGCACCTGTAATGGAAGTTATGGAAACAGAAAGGAAGAAAACAACCAAGCTGTTGAAGAAATTGAAGGGAAAACTATTAAACTTTTTCCTTCTTGTATCAGTGACTTTCAATATGTTTCTTTGTATTAAGTATGTGTTAGGTGTTTATGGGAAGGATGCATCACTAGGAAGCTTGTAATATGATGTTGTAATGGGATGCATCGGTAGGTTTTAGGTGTTTATGGAGTTTATGAGTAATTGTATTGGTGATGTATGTTGGTCTTTTGGATGAAATGAAATGTGTATAGATGCTATAAGGTGATATAATTGTGCATAAATTTACACAAACCGATTTTACTTCGTTTCCCAAGAATTGGTAAAAAAACTTGATAACAAACTGATAACCAACAGATTTTACTCATTTTTGCAACATACAAGCTGGTATAAATTGATACCAAATTGAGTTCAGGTTTTGACTAAGTAGATTTGGTATAAATTGGTATCAAACCTGCTAAACATGTGGCTGCCTACAAGAGTGATTAATCTAATCGATTATATTGTCAAAGGCTTCATTTGGAGTGGGCTTGGTATTAGGAAACCTAAAGAAGCGGGCTAATCCCTCGAGTCTGTTAAGACCATAATGGGCGGCAAAACTCTCCCTCAAGAGATTTAACACTGCTGCATGCTCAATATCCAGTGTATGTTTGGATACACATTACCTTTCCCACAGCAGATAAAACCACGGTCATATTTCCGCGTCTAATCATAAACTAGTTTTGAAGCTGCTCTTAAATCACGGTGAAGTGGATAACGCACATCTAAACTTATGCCTACTTTGTTTTGTTTTTCAATTTCATATTGAAAAAAAAAAGAGTTTGATTTGAAATTTATTTCAATTATTTGCATACACTACGACTACTTTTTTCATCAACACTTCTACGACAACAAACAGACCATAAAAGAGAATCAAACAATATTTAATTAGGTACCCAATCATATCCTTCTCAAAAGTTTAAACCAAAATCCAAATAGTGAAAACTACAAGTGCAAATAATTCAAACTTTTTTTTGAATAGTAATGTCTTTCCAATAGTTTTTACCACCACTACAATGACTGTCAGAAGAAATACAATTTACATCCAGATTCAGGATTTGGGAAGATTAGCATATATTAAAGTTTAAGGTACATGTGTTCTAAGTGATGCTAACAGATTGTTTATAATTGTCTGTATCAATGCAACCATGTTGGAAGGCATAATTATGGACAAAACTAGATTGTCAAAAAAAATAGCACAAAACTAGTTATCAGTTCAAGCTACCAGAAAGTATGCCAACAATCTTATCTCAAGGACAACTTGTCAACAAGTTAAAATTTATATGTCACATTTCTTCAAAAAAAAATTTATATGTCACAAGATGGAATACTATATGCAAATAACCGACTCCAAATAGTGTTTTTAAAGCGGATTTTGCACTAGTGTACTAAATATGTTTCTCCCTGCACAACTTTGAGATGACTCTTATCTACGATCCAAAATCAATTTTGAATCAGAAGGTTTTAGCGAGCCTCTAGATCCCTTTCTTTCGCTTAGGAAAAGAACACTACCAATTCAGTACATGTTTCCCAATTTCTACTAAGTTTTTGTCACACCCAAGATTCGAATCTGAGACCTTGGAGTGGGATCTGAGTCTAGTTACCACTCGGACCAACTCTTGTTAGTACTATGCTTACTTATTTTGATTACAAGTATCTTTATGTTTTATATTTTTAAATTTTAATTTAACTTTTTATTGAAGTATCCGTGTCGTATCATATCTTAATTTTTAAAATTTTCTTGTATCCACGTATCGTGTCGTATCGTATCTCGTATCCGGACTTCATAGATGACATATTATCAATGGAATATTATATACACAATAACATTAAAACTCCACTAACAACTATTATATAAGTAGTAGTTGGGCTCAAATTAAGTTTTCGTCCGATAGAAGTTCTATTCACCAAATTATTATCTAGATATAATAAGTTTACACACAAATTTATATAAAACTTTATTAAAAAAATTGGTATTTATATGATTTCTTTTTATATATATATATATATATATATATATATATATATATATATATATATATATATATATATATATATATATATATATATAAAAGATTAGAGTAGGATTCAAGTAATTACTCCAAGAGTAACTCCTCTCCTTGGATATTGGGTTGGGTAAATCTATAAAAGTACTCGCGAAGTAATTTTAACCCTAATCAATATAAAATTATATTAAGTAAAAATAACTTGCTTATAGAAATAAAATAAAAAGTTGTTAAGAGTCTCACATCGGAGTGATAGGACTTGAAAAAGATTTTATAAGTGGGGGCAATCCTCACCTTACAAGCCGGTTTTGGGGTTGAGTTGGGCCCAAAACCACATTCTAATATGGTATCGGAGTCAATCCAATATCCGTTGGGCCACCCATTGTCGGGCCACCCGCTCCAGATGTTTATTCCTGGGTTAACCCACGCACCAGATGTCTGTTCCTGGGCGTCAGGGAGGTGTGTTAAGAGTCCCACATCGGATGTGATATGGCCTGAAAAAAAGTTTATAAGTGGGGGTGTTAGAGAAAGTGATAATTGACCATGTACCAAGGTCAATTGCTCAGTCAACCAATCCAGTCAGCAAACCAAGTGGCACTCCACTCACCAATGGAAATGACACGCAAGATAATTTGAAGGAAAGGAAAATAGCAAGCTAGGCATTCTTCTCTGTTGTAAAACTTATAGCAATATTAGTTTGTTATAGCATAACTGATTCAGTTAGAATCAGTTAGCAATTCCTCTTGTATAAATATCAATGTAAAGCATTCTGCAATCTCAATGAAATAAACCCTATTACTTTTCATTCAATAATCTTTACATGGTATCAGTAATCGTGTGATCTTACCCACGCTCCGCGAAGCTCTACATTCATCACCAATGGCGGATCCCGGTGCGCCAAAGCAAACCGATCTACCTCTCAATCTCTTCTCTCATGGATCTGCATCTTCTGCAACATCGCATGGTTTTGCTTACACTCCCAAACTCACCATCAAATTAGACGACAAAAATTTTCTTATGTGGAATCAGCAGGTTGAAGGTATCATCACCTCTTATAAACTTCACAGATTCCTGGTCAATCCAGAAATTCCGGCCAAATACGACTCGGAATCGAACAAAATTCTTGACAAGATCTCTGATGCTTACGAAAAATGGCTAGTTCAAGATCAGTTACTCTTCACATGGCTGCTTTCCACACTTTCCGATGGAGTTCTTCCACGGGTGCTCACGTGCAAACACTCTCACGAGGTATGGGATCGAATTCACAAACACTACTACTCGCATTTGAAAGCAAGAATTCGTCAACTGCGTTCTGAGTTCAAGAACACGAAGAAGGCAAACAGATCAATTTCTGAATACATTATGCGAATCCATGCTCTTGCGGACTCTCTAATTTCAATCGGTGAAAATATTTCCGATCAAGACAAGATTGATGTTCTTCTTGATGGATTGCCCGAGGAATACAATGCCTTCGTCATGATGATTTACGGGAAATCCATCACGATACTCCTTCGCTCTCGATATATGAAGCCTTGCTTCGTGCAAGAAGCACAATCGAGAAGACCGCAAGATCAAGAGTTGGCGACACCTATGAGTGCCAATATTGCTCATGCCTCGCGCCAATTTCAATCAAACAATCGTGGCCGAGGCAGAAACAACCGTGGAAGAGGCCGCAGCCGTGGTCGTGCCTCTCCTTCTGACTCTCCTTCAACCGGGAATAGACCTACATGTCAAATCTGCAGCAAATACGGTCATGTTGCAGGGAACTGCTGGTTTAGGTTTGATGAGAGCTTTGATGCACCAAAGATTGGTAGCAAGAATACTAATGAAGCCGAAGGCTCCAAAGATAACAACACTGGTGGTGATTCCTCGAAAAAGTCTCAGCCACATGTGAATTTCGCCACCACTGAAGACATAGCAGATCAAGACTATGATCTCTGGAAAGGTGACACAGGTGCGTCTCATCACGTAACACCATTTAGTGATCATCTAGATTGTAGTACACCATACACAGGCACCACTAAGGTTGCTATGGGAAATGGTTATGGCATCCCTATTAAATCCATAGGATCATCTACATTTGCATCACATTTCAATCCAAATGTGCTTTTACATATGCATCACTTACTACATGTGCCTGCCATTAAGCAAAATCTTTTATCAGTATCTAGATTTGCCAAGGATAACAATGTTTTCTTTGAATTTTATCATAAACACTGCCTTGTTAAATCACAGGTCACTAAGCAAGTATTACTCAAGGGATTTGTGGGCAAAGATGGTCTCTATACTTTCAAACTTCGCTCTTCAAGAGCTGCTGTTAATTCTCATGTACAATTGCTAAATAAATCTGTAGTTCCTTCTGTAAATACCATTGCTCACACTGTAAATTCTTCACACACAGTTTCACCTAGCTCTGTCTTTGAATTGTGGCACTCAAGACTTGGCCACACAAATGTAAACAATGTTTACTCTGTTCTTAAACAATGTAACATTTCCATTCCAAATAAATGTACAAATTTTGTGTGCAAAGCTTGTTGTTTGGGCAAATCTCATAAATTGCATGCTCCATCATCTACTACTACATATACTAAGCCATTTGAACTCATTCATACAGATTTATGGGGACCTTCCCCTCATTCCTCTAAATCAGGTTTTAACTATTACATCACTTTTGTGGACACTTTCACTAAATATACTTGGATTTACCTTCTTAAGAATAAATCTGATGCACTTCATGCATTCACTCAGTTTCATGCTAAGGTATCCAATCAATTTCAATCTTCTATTCATCTTTGTTCAACTGATTTTGGGGAGTTTCGTTCTTTTACACAACACTTGGCAAATCTAGGTATATCTCATAAAGCTTACATGTCCTTATACATCACATCAAAATGGCATCAGAGAACGTAAGCATAGACAAATTGTAGAAATGGGACTTTCTCTACTTGCACATGCATCTTTACCTGTTGATCTTTGGGATCATGCCTTTATAACTGCTGTTCAATTGATTAATATACTGCCTAGCACTGCTCACAAGCCTCCCATATCCCCACATCAACTGTTGTTCAACAAGGCTCCAGAATACAGTCATTTAAAGGTGTTTGGCTGCAGTGTGTTTCCATTTCTAAGGCCCTACAATAAACATAAACTACAGTTCAGAAGTGAAGAATGTATTAATCTGGGCATTTCTCCAAACCATAAAGGTTATAAGTGTCTCAGTCCAACTGGCAGAATTTACATCACAAAGGATCTTATTTTTGATGAAACAAAATTTCCTTACACAACTCTGTTTCCTGTTACTACTACTACATCAGTTTCACCTGCAGAAACTTCGTCTTTTCCTCTCATTCCTCTCAAATCCCTCCCTCCTCTACCTCAGCCAGAGACACCAGTTCCTCCACCTGTAACAACTGATACTTCCACCACTATCTCAACTGATACTACATTACAATCCACACCAGTCCCTCCTACCTCTACTACTACTGCTACTGAACAACCAGCAAGTACTTCACCACCTCCTAACCCTACAAACACTGTCTCCACTCATCCTATGTTGACAAGAGCTAAGACAGGTCACTCCAAGCCTAAAATCTTTCTCACAGTGGCAGAACCTTCTACAGTTAAACAAGCCCTGATTAATCCACAATGGAGAGCTGCCATGCAAGCAGAATATGATGCACTCATGCATAACAATACCTGGACTTTGACCTCATTACCACCTCATAGAAAGGCAATTGGATGTAAGTGGGTCTATCGTATAAAAGAAAACACTGATGGCACCATCAACAAATATAAAGCTCGGCTGGTTGCAAAAGGCTTCAACCAGATACCTGGTAAGGACTTCACAGAAACATTCTCCCCAGTGGTCAAGCCTACAACCATCAGGATTATTCTCACACTTGCTCTCACCTACAAGTGGACAATGCAACACATAGATGTCAACAATGCTTTTATCAATGGCTTTCTCAATGAAGAAATATATATGAAGCAGCCTCCTGGTTTTGAATCTACAGATGCCTCTCTAGTATGCAAGCTCAATAGAGCCCTCTATGGACTAAAACAGGCCCCTCGGGCTTGGTATGATCGATTAACAACCCAACTAGTTAAATTTGGCTTCTCCTCTAGCAGATGTGATCATTCTCTCTTTGTGTATTCACATAAAGGGGTCACACTCTATGCACTGGTTTATGTTGATGATATCATCATCACGGGCTCTTCTTCCAAATTAATTTCTGAGCTTATTTCCAAACTTCATCATTCCTTTGCACTCAAAGTTTTGGGACCTCCTGATTATTTTTTGGGCTTGGAAGTTAAGAAACTGCAGAACGGTTCCCTGCTCCTCACACAAACAAAATATATAAGAGACTTGATGCATAGAGCTCACATGCAGGACTGCAAGGGCATCTCCACTCCAATGCTGTCAAATGTTAAATTGAGTAAACAAGGTACTGACATTTTCCAAGATCCTCATTTATATAGGTCAATTGTGGGTGCATTACAATATGTAACACTGACACGACCGTAATCAAGCTTACGGTGTGAATAAACTTTGTCAGTTTCTCTCCAAGCCTCTTGAATCACACTCGAGGGCTGCTAAGAGAATTATTCGTTATCTTTCTGGTACAATGCATCATGGTCTGCTGTTACAAGCTGCTTCTGTTGATCACAAATTCTCCCTGAGGGTGTATTGTGATAGTGACTGGGCTAGTGACCCAGATGACCGTAGGTCTGCCAGTCTCTGTGTTTACTTTGGACCAAATTTGGTAGCTTGGACAAAGAAAGAAACAGAGTCTAGTTGCTCGTTCAAGTGCAGAGGCTGAATATAGGGGTATGGCACTAGCAACTTCTGAATTGCTTTGGGTACAATCATTACTCTCTGAATTAAAGGTTCCTTTTCATACTCCTACGTTGCTATGTGACAATTTATCTGCTGTTCTGTTAGCCCATAATCCTATCCTGCACTCAAGGACAAAACACATAGAACTAGACATTCATTTTGTACGAGAAAAGCTAGCTGCTAAATCCCTGCTGATAAAACATGTCCCTGCTTCATTCCAAGTTGCTGATATCTTAACAAAACCACTGGGTACAGCTGCTTTCCAGGATTTACGAACCAAACTTAGAGTTACTACTCTGCCTAAGTTTGAGGGGGGAATGTTAGAGAAAGTGATAATTGACCATGTACCAAGGTCAATTGCTCAGTCAACCAATCCAGTCAGCAAACCAAGTGGCACTCCACTCACCAATGGAAATGACACGCAAGATAATTTGAAGGAAAGGAAAATAGCAAGCTAGGCATTCTTCTCTGTTGTAAAACTTATAGCAATATTAGTTTGTTATAGCATAACTGATTCAGTTAGAATCAGTTAGCAATTCCTCTTGTATAAATATCAATGTAAAGCATTCTGCAATCTCAATGAAATAAACCCTATTACTTTTCATTCAATAATCTTTACAGGGGGCAATCATCACTTTACAAGCCGATTTTGTGGGGTTGAGTTAGGCCCAAAACCACATTCTAATAAAAGTAAAAATAACTTTACTAGTCGACGCAACAAGGAATATTATAAACTCCAAACTTGGGTGCAAATACGCCTCTTTCTCCTGGACTGAACTCTGAATTATTCCAGACCTCTTTTTCCTGGACACCGAAGTGGGGTCAAATACGCCTAACAAAAAACACAAATAATAATATACCGATCCAAGTCACATGTCATAATACTAGTTTTTGGTAAAAATAAAAAATAAAAAAACTTTCAGCGAAAGCTATTAGAATCATCGACACACATTGCAATGGAATACAAGGCTTTACCGTTTAAGCTTAATACTTTTTAGCTTTACACTTTTCCAAAATTCATCAATTTTTTGTGGAAAACCAGTTACTTTGAAGAATTTATCTTCGGAATAACCAAGTTTGTGAAGATTTTTGGTTTGTGTTTTGAATATGATTATTATTTGTGACTTTAGATGTTTGTTTTAGAGTTTCTGAAAGGTCTAATTTTGCATGCTATTATCAGGTTCTAATATTTGGGAAGATGTCTGAAGTGAAAACCAAAGGAGATTTCATCCAATGGCTTGGACCTGACATTTCAATAAAGGTTCTCAGTTATCTGGATCATCCTTGTGACCTTGTTCGTGTATCTGCTGTTTCTAGTTCTTGGTATCGATTTGGTAAGCCATTTTATTCAAGGTTCTAAATAGCGGTCGCGGTCACTTCGTGGTCGCGTTAAGGCTTTTGCGATTTCGACTGTTACGGTCGTCGCAGTGTGAATTAATCACATAATTTAACTAAAATTATTTGTCGCGGTAACGGTCACTACCTAGTATTGAGACAGTTTTGTCGCGGCCGTTTTCAGCGTAACAGACCGTTTTTTAAAAACCTTGGTTCTTTGGACTTCAAATGTGTATATTTCATTTGAAAATTTGTATGTATCTCAGAGCTGTTTGGATTAGTTTATTTGAGCTTAGCTAATGACATAGTAAGAACTTGCGAGACTGGTTGGGAGAGTTTATTGAAATAGCGAATGACATATTCATAAACTGTTATTTCCATAAGCTTTTCTGGATAGCTTATGAAAATAGGTTATAGTTTATATCAAAGTAGTTTGACTTTATTTTATCTTTTTTTATATAGAGTTTTTGCACAAGCATTTATATGATAAATAAGTTTTTAATTAAGTTGTTTATCTAAACCCGGCCTAAATTTGTAAATGGTAAATGATGGCTTGCTTCTAAAAGTTAAACATCCTTTAATGTTATATGCAAAGTTCTAAATAGCGGTCGCGGTCGCGTTAAAGCTTTCGCGATTTCGGCCGTTGTGGCTGTTGCACTACAAGTTGTGGTCGTCAGAGTGTGAATTAATCACAATAATACCTAAATTGTATTAAAATTATTTGTCGCGGTAACAGTCACTATCAAGACAATTTTGTCGCGGCCGTTTTCAGCGTAACAGACCGTTTTTTTAAAACCTTGGTTATATGATCCTGTAAAAATTACTTCATCTGGATATTTCTTCTATGTTTGAAACATAAGGCATTGAGTAGCTCAAAGTAGTGTGATTTATTTTTTTGTTTTGTGGTTCCAATAGTGTTATATGTTATTATGTTAGTAATATGCACTCTGAATATTTTGCAGTTGTTGAAAATGGCCTCTACAAGCAACTTTGCTTAAAAATGGTTCCTGAAATATCTGGTGTTGTTCATAGCATTGAGGTGGACAACATGATGGAGCCTGTAAGCGCGATGTTCTTGGAAGGTGTATGAACTGGGAGCGTCTCAAAATAAATCATAAAGTCTATGCGTTAATGGCTTTTGATCTCACTCCTGCTGCGATGAGAACAAAAAACTGCGTCTCAAAAGCCATTTTTACCAATGGAGTTCATTCAGAATACATTGGAGCCTGGGGAGAGAACTGAAAATAGAGCATCATTATTGGTTCCTGAGAGTTTAGTTTTTGAGCTATATTCCAAGGTTAGCTCAGTGATGAATTGTGTATATCAAGTTGAACTGAAGATTGAGTTGTAATATTGAGGATCCTGATTCCTGAACTCTTGCTTTAGCTGACAAATATATTTACTTGTCAGCACATTTTCTTCTTGTACATATGTTCTGCAAGACCTCGAGATTGAAGGTTAATATTGAAAATTCTAGATCCAACCTTCTAGGACCATTCTTGGAGGATATAAAGTAGCCAATTTTGAGTTCATTGTTGAATTTAACCATACTCACACTTTAGGTAAAGGTGGTAATCTTGGCTTGCTAGTTAGAATAGTGTAATATAATTATGGCCATTTATTGCTCACTTCCCTACCTATATTTATTTTATGCAGAACTTGACAACTTGTGGTGGCCTAATAGAATGTGTAATATAATTGATTGTGTGGCCAAAGCTTCATTTGGAAGGGGGAATCATCATAGTCATTGGGTTAATTTGGAAAGAGTGCTAAATATCGCGAAAGAAATCCTCACGAATTTCGGAAAACCAAAAATGTCAATTTTTTATAATAAATAAATAAATAAACGGAAAGTATCGAAAGAGAGCAATGTTTGCAGGAATCACGATAATATAAACCAATCACATCATCATCTCATGATATTTCGGCAAGTCAATATAAACGATGTTCCATTAGCACAAAACTAGTTATTGGTTCAAGCCACCACAAAGACTTTATGTCAAAACATAAGATGGAATGCTAAATGCAACTAACCCCTAGTACTCTTATTATATAAAACATATTTGGCCCTGCACAACTTTGAGGTGACTCTTATCTAAAAACCAAAACAAACTGATTGCTATTGTACATGTTTCCCAACTTCTACTGAGAATTGAGGTACTTTATTCCTTACATTTTATTAATCATCAACTATAGCAGCCCCAGAACCAAGTAGTGCACCCAAGACAATTTGCTCCCAACGTCTCACACCCCTCTGCACTATGCTCGAGGTTAATGACCGCAGGCGTGAAGGACTACTTGAGTCTCTTTGTGATGATGATGATGAAGATGTGCAACTAGTTGTTTGAGAGCAATACTTCACGGTGCACTTTCCAGATGGGTGGTGAATTTTAACATCAAATGCTGGTGATAGCGGTCGTCCGACAACTTGAACATGGGAGATGCTGCACCATAGTAATCCAATTTATCAGTCAAAAAACATGTAAGCAAACAGATGCTATGAAGCACTGACGCCAACACAGACACCAGACACGACATGACACGGACACGCAGACAGCGGTTATAATTTGAAAAATACAATTGACGTGTTTGTGTCGGTGTCGGATACATGTCGGGCACCGGACCCGTCTTCAATTGGAAGTGTTGGGGCTACAGAGTAGATGATGACTTTTTTTTCCAGAAAGTGTCATTGGATATTAGGAAACCTAGACAAGTCACTGGACAAAACAAGCAATGGTTCCTAATCCCATCATGAGATAAACAGGATGAATTATTATCAACAGGTTATTACTATCTAAGAAAATGTTGGTTATAATCTTTTAGTCCTAATTATATGAATCTTTGACCCACTTTCAGATGCATTAAATGCTAAATTTCTTTTGTGAACAATTGGAAAATATATATATATATATATATATGTGTGTGTGTGTGTGTGTGTGTGTGTGTGTGTGTGTGTGTGTGTGTGTGTGTGTGTGTGTGTGTGATGACAGGTGAAAGGGAAAGTGGCTAACTTCTCAATTTCATTTCAATGGACAATAATGATCTTCAGCATATGTGTGAAACAAATAACATTAATTTAATGTGAGCATGTGAGAGAGGAAGAGAGAAGATTTGACAAACTAACCATATGTAGAATAAGTCATCCATTTCTTGCTTTTGAACTCTACCCAACAGCTCCACTAGCAACACACCTCCAGTGCACAGAACAGGCTCAGGTAGCTTGAAACGTTGCAATTGATTTTCCTGTACAGTATGTCACGAGCACATTTCAAGTTTCACACATGCACAGAATACCATATGAAAAATGCAGATTAATGAGTGATAATCAAGCATTCACGACGCCATAAAGGATATGGTATCACGTATAGGAAACAATCATATATTAATTGTAATCATCTCATACTCTAGATAGCCTGTGTTGGTTAATTTCCTTTTACTCTCTTTCCTACATTTCAGTGATGTTCTAGTTCAGCTATAAGATATGCATCCATCGACTGCTGGAGTAGTAATATTGACCATCAGTCAATCATGAACTGAGCTGTTCCTCGAGGTAGCAAACGATTCATTAGTTTGGGAAACACACAATTCCTATATCAATAAGTTATCTTATGCACATACATAAATAACCATGGCCTTGAAAAACAATATGTTGCCATCTTATTAAGCTAGAATAACCATGCAAAACAAGGTGTCGTTCCTCGTTCTTATACTCTTCCATATAGTTTTTTATGCACATGCTTTTGACCCAATGACATCACCAATGTGCCCTTTCTCATGCTCCTGTATTCTCAGCCCTTACATAGCTGAGCACATAGTTGATAAGACACAACCAGTACCTCTTAAGTTACCCTTCCCTTAATTTCCATTCTGGTTCAAAAAACGCTGGTGATGTTTGTTGTATTGCATGTGAAAATGCCATTTCCCTATCGTATGATGTATTGTGGATATGTGTATTGAACAGAGGATTTTCCATACCTTCCACACCAGGTATGGCTGGAAATGTCATAGATCGAATTCTTCTTTTTTTTTAATGGCAAATGTTAGTTGCTAGTTTTATTTGTTAGAAACGTTCGTGGGGAGGATTTGAACCCACAATCCCTCATCTCTCAATGAGGAAAGTTGTTGAGTCGGTCGAAAATAAAATACATGGATGATGCACACAAGGAAAAGAAATTAGATGAATCTCAAGCTTTCTTTTTGTTGAGTAAATTGAAAGGATAAAAGAGAAGATGCAAAACCAATATTTTCATACTACAACTCACCTGTGACATTGGAAATGCAGGTGAAGTATATGTCCATTTGAATAGATGATCCCCCAACATGTGTTTAGAAGGCCTATTCTCAGCTATTTCATGCTCTAATTCCATTGGGTATCTTGGATGGCCCATTCTGAATCGAACAGCCTTAGCTGAATAAATTGGGTAGCCATACTGAAAATATGCTGACAAGAAACATAAATACTTTGTCAGCTAAAGCAAAAGCTCATGCTCCTCAACATCACTTGTTCAACATGATATACATGATTCATCAATCTACAGAGCTAACCTTGGAATGGTTGGAGATGAATCTCCGTGACAAGACATAATTTGGAACATAGCTGATAAATCAAAGTTTCAGGAGCATTAGGATCATTTTCCCCTTCACTTGACCAGTATGATGCTCTATTTTCAGCTCTATCACTAGGCTCCAATGTATTCTGAATGCTTTCATCTGGGTAGTTGTCAGTGCTGGATGCACTAATAGCTTTTGAGATGCAATCATTCCTCATAGGAGTGAGACCAAAAGCCAATAACGCATAGACTTTATGATTTCTCTTGAGAGACTCCCAATTTATACAACTGCCAAGCACATTGCTTACAGGTTCAATCGTGCCATCCACCTCAATGTTATCAACAACCCCAGGTATTTCAGGAACCAATTTCAAACAAAGTTGCTTGGTGAGGCCATTTTCAATAACTACAAAAAATAGTTAGAGTCCACCATGCTAGGACCATTTGAACAGCAAAATAAAGCCAGAGTACAATGAGCTATTCAATTCAATGTCATATATTTCCAACTTGGAAGAAAAAACCATGTGAAACAAAATTTACAGGACAGTATAGCATTAGAGAAGTTCAACTATTCGAAACAAGCCATCACGATTCTCAAATTTGACGTAGCATTCATAAAAACTTCTCAAATGAATAAGAATTTGAACAAATAATAGATACACATTTAGAACATAAAGTCCAAAGCACTATAATAAGATCCTATTAGCACTGCAAGTAACATAATAGAACTACAATGGCTTACCAAATCGGTACCATGAACTCGAAACAGCAGAAACTCGAACAAGGTCACAAGGATCATCCAAATGGGTGAGAACCTTTATTGCCATGTCAGGTCCAAGCCATTGGATGAAATCCAATTTGTTTTTCACCTCAGACATCTTCCCAACAATTAAAGCTAAAGCTCAATGCCACCAATACTGTAAATCTGTAATCAAAACCCAAACTGAAAATCTTCACAAATTACTTTAGGAATGCAATGAAAATTACACATTACTGAGTTGCAAACATGAGTGAAAATTACACACTAAACCCTCTTACAATTAAAACACTGGACTTTGCCAACCCACAAACATGATTAACAAGTAGCACCTCAGAGAAAAATCACCAAATTTGATAAAACTGTATCACTTGAAAATTGACTAAAAAAAAAGAAAAATAAAAAAGGGATTTTTGCTCGGGAAATGAGGTTGATGAACAAATAGAGCTACACCGAAATAAAGAACTATGAAAAAGTATAGAAATTAAGTTACGATTAGAAATTATAAACATGTGTATTCGTATTCATAGGTATTGAAAAGAAGAAGAAGAAAAAAAGTGAAGTTTAATAGGTTTTTGAGATAGAAAAGGAATTACCTTTCAGAAGAAAATGGCGATGGATTTGGAAACTGCTTCCGGAATCAGAAGAAAGAGTATGGATTTTGAGATGGCTATTACTTTTTCACATCCTCCTACTCAAAACACACCCCACAAGGGTGTGTGAAAAGCAAAAGCAGCGCCAACAAGCATCTCTTTTTCACAAAATTTTCACTGTTCGAACACTGCCTTCAAGCAGTTCGAATGACATCGTTCGAGTGTGTTAAATTTTGACTTCACACTCTCTTTGGGCGTTTTTCACGCATTCGCATGGCGCTGTTTGGCCGTTCGAACGGCATCGTTCGAGTGTGTTAAATATTCACTTCACACCCTTTTGTGCGTAATTTCACCTGCTTGAACGAGTCATTCGAGCGTGTTTCAACAAAGTCGTTCGAACGATCTTTTAAACACGTCCTCACAGCGTTTCACGCCAGGTTATTTTGGAATAAAATTTGTTAAGGGGTGTGAAAGAATACAGAGGGTGTGGGAAAAGTAAACGCCTTTTGAGATAATAATGCAGGCGTTTGCTTTTCACACCCCCTCTCACTCTTTCACACCCTTAACAAATTTTATTCCAAATATACCTCGCGTGATGGCGGTTGAATGACCTTATTCGAACACGCTCGAACAACATCATCTGAACGCTTATAAACCGATGAATGTGGTGTGAGGGTCCATTTTTTGTAATATAAAACAGGGTGTTCGAATAAGGTTATGCGAACTGGTTCGAGTGACCCCATTCGAACAGGTGAAATTGCGCACATGAGGGTGTGAAGATTTAACACACTTGAACAATGTCGTTCGAACCTGTTCGAAGACCCGTGTTCGAACAAGTGAAATTTCGTGAAAAAAAGAGGTTTTGGCTGGCCTTTTGGTCTTTTCACACCCTTGTGGGGTGTGTTTTGAGTAGGAAGGGGCGTGGAAAAAGCAATCGCCATAATGTGTGAAAATCGATTCGCACATTTATTTATTTATTTATTTATTTATTTATACAAAATTTGAGAGGAAGTTGCTATCGGCACCCACTGTTTTTTCGGGTTGGGTTCCGCTATAGTCATGGGAAAGTGTCATTAGTGACAATAGACATCATAATTAAATTAGATTTAGATATGTTTTTACTCTTTATAAAGTATTATGTTACCAACATCATGCCGGATAAGTAGTAGGTACATTGTGGTCTTGCCCAATTTGAAGGATTAATCTCTATAATTGCATTTAGAGAATGCTCTGTTTGTAACAAAAAATATAAGTAGTAAATAATTGAATCTTTTAATCATTTGGTCATGTATTCGATTCTTGGCCAGTTAGACACAACTTAAGATTAGATAAAGGTGGTTTGACATTATAGTTTTTTTTTTTTGGTCAATTGACATTATAGTATTTAAAACGTGTGAAGTGGCAAATGTTAGGGTGAATGTTCAATAGCAAATTGAAAACAAATATAAGTGGAGATAAAAAATTGAGAAAAAATTATTTAAAAATGTGAACACTCTATTATAGAAATTAAGAACATATTTAAATCATTAAGACACGTGTTGCTTTTTTGGATTTTTTAATTCAATTGTGGATTACAACATTTTTTGCTTTACATGGTTTTAGACTTTTTGTCTTTTCTTCTTGTTTTGTATGCACCCGATTTCTTCTTGAACAATAGCAAAAAGTTTCAAAAAAATATGTAGATTTGGAAAACAAAAACTTTGTGTCATTCTACTTTTCACATCATTTTTGAGTTTGCGTCATTTTCGTTGAAACATTTGTGTTGGTTCAATTTTTACACTCAATACGGGTTGAACACAATTGGTTTGATGCAAATTTGTTGGAAAATGAGCAAATAAGAGCCAAAATATGTTTTAGAGATGCGCAGGATACACACAAACCTTTGGTCTAGATTACAGGGACACCTTTTCTCTAGTGGCCAAAATCAAATTGATTCGCCTATTTATTGCATGGCATCTATTCATCATTGGCATCCTCACCAGTTTAATATTAAAAATGAATTCATGCATGGTGAGTTGCTGGATTAAGTCTTCATGGACCAACCCCCAAGTGACTCTCGGCTTGTATGCCACCTCTTCCAATCCCTCAATGGTTTGAAGCAATCTCCCCTGGCTTGATACAAATTGGCATGACTAGGTGTGAAGCTGACCACTTTGTATTTACCATTCATTCTTCTAATGGAGAGCACATCTTTGTTGTATGTGTAGATGACATTGTGATTATTGGAGATGACACAGAAGGTGCCCAACGACTCAAAACCCATATTTCAAATAGCTTGCCCAACGACTCAAAACCCATATTTCAAATAGCTTAACACAAAAGATTTTGATCCCTGCAAATACTTCTTGGGGATTGAGGTTGCTCAATCCACTACAAGCATTGCCACTAACCAACGAAAGTATGCTTTGGATATCCTCACTAAGATTGGTATGCTTGATTGTTGCCCTGTTGATACCCCCATGTATCCCAGTGCCAACCTTCATCCGGATCAGGGGAGCCATTGAAAGATCCTAGAAGATATATGCGCCTTGTAGGCCGACTCAACTTTTTTCTTTGTTACTAGACCAGATATTACATTTGAAGTAAGTGTTGTCAGTTAGTTTATGAATGCTCCTTGTGATAGCCACTGGGATGTGGTCACTCGTATTCTTAGGTATATCAACACTACAAGAAAAACTAGAATTACAAGGCATAACTTTCTCATGGATTTTAATCCGAAACTTTCCATGATTTTTGTACTTTTTTGGGGATTTAATCCGCTGTAAAAGCGTTTAAGCGGAATTTTAATATTTTTGGCGGAATTTTTGAGTTTGTGGCGGATTACAAAGTAGAAGAAAAAGAATGGAAAAAAATTTAAATCCGCCGGAAAGGACATTGATTCCGCCGAAAAGTACCAGTCAGTCAATGCATTGGTCCACGCGTCCCAATGATTCCGCCGGAAAGGACATTGATTCCGCCGAAAATGACGCGTCGTGAAACGCGTCCCAGTTCCGCCGAAAATTCACACTAATCCGCCGAAAAGTTCCACGCGGTCTTCAATGCAGCATGTGCAAATTCCGCCGAAAACGAACTCATTTCCGCCGAAAAAAATTTGAATTTCACAGGCGCTTTCTTTCTTCTCTGTTTATAAACTCAAATCTCTCTCATTCATTCACACTCCTTCACACCTCAAATCTTCATTCTTTCTTAACACTTATCAAAACTTCTCTCAAATTTATTCTCTCAAACTTCTTAGAAAGTCAGATTTTTCTCCTCCTCTCTTAAACTTTTGAAGGTATGTATAGATTTATTATGTTAATAAAATTACAGAAATCAAATACTCTTGCTTATTAATAAAATCATATGTTGATAAGTCAATATTTATCAACAGAAAAGTGAATTTATGAAGATAAATCTTTGGCTCCAATAGAACAACTAAATAATAAAAACATTCGGTGTTAATATTTTTTGATGACAAAAAACAAAATACAATATTAAAATAATGAAAATATTTATTAAATTTTAATTTGCGTTAATATTATTAAAAAAATACGAAATATAATAATAGAGTAGTTAAAAATAATTATATTATCATTTTTGTTAAAGTTAATAAATGAAATATTATTTGATTAATTTGTTAAATTTATTACAAAAAATTATTTAAAAAGAAAACGTTTAAAAAAGAAAAAATTTATTTATTGTTTTTTAAATTTATTTTTTAAAAAAAAAAATTAATTTTCGGCGGATTAATGTAATTTCCGGCGGATTTTTAAATTTTTTAAAAAAAAAATTAATTATTTTCGGCGGAATTTTAAAAAAAAAAAAAACATGTCATTTGGCGCGGATTTTTCCCGAAATGACAAAATTCCCGGAAAATCCGGGGGAAAATCATGCAAATTCGCGTCAAATTTCGAAAATGACAAAAAATCGCCGGAATTATCGGTGGAAATTCGCAAAACACGTTGCCACCAGCATTTTACCGGCGGAAAAATCCGCCGAAAATGCACGTTTTTTCGGCAGAATTTGGTGTTTTTGGGCGGAAAAATCCGCCGAAAATGCACGTTTTTCTTGTAGTGCAATAATGCATCAGGGAGATGACTATTATATGAAGATAGTGGCAATGCCAAAATCACATGTTACTCATATGTTGACTGGGCAAACTCACCATCAAAAATTAAAGGAGATCTACATCTGGATATGTGTTATCATTGGAGGAAATATGATCTCGTGGAGAAGCAATAAGCAAAATAAAAGGGCTAGATCCAATGTCTAAGCGGAATACCTGGCTATGGTAGTAGCTGCCTCGAAACTTTTATGTCTAAGGCAACTCCTCCGACAATTGAAATTGGGAGACTTCCAAGATACAAAGCTTATATGCGATAATCAATATGCATTTCACATTGCATCAAATCTGTTTTCCATGAACGAACCAAACACATAGAGATAGATTGTCACTTTGTAAGAGAGAAAATACTTTCAGAAGAAATCACTACAGAGAAATGGAAGAGATAGTCACATGAGGAGAGAGAGTACAAATAAAATTATTGTTTTATTATGTTTTTAATCAAATCAATGTTGGAGAAAATTTTATTTTCCCTCAACTTACGGATAATGTTAAGCAAGTATTGTGAAGAACTGTCACTATGGATGAAATTGTTGATGCGTTGAGTCATATGCACGCCTACAAGTCACTTAGGCTAGATGACTTACGGGCAAAAAAATTTAAGCAGTTCTGGCATAGCGTTGGAGATAATGTATGTATGCTCATTCCTCAAGCTTTTGCTATATGTACATTTATTCCCTCCATAGCTGAAAACTTAATTGGATTTGTGGTTTCATGAGATATGTGGGATTCTTTATTAGCCTCCATGTTGAGTTAATGACTTTTTACCATGATATAAGATTAGCTTGAGAGAAAAAAATATCATGATGTTGTTTGCTACTCTAATTCTACTTTGACTATTCATCTAGTGCGCAAGGCTGTAATATGTGGCATCATTACACGACTATCATTTGTAGCATTATGGAGCTTACTGCTAGAGATTATAGTTTTCAGTTATCTCACACTTTAGGGGAAACTAATGCAATTGCCGACTTTTTTTGCTAAGAAATGAGCAACTAATTCAGTTGACTAGTAGGAGTTTAAAGATCCCTCTTAACGAAATCAATCAATATCTTCAATGTGATGTCTCCAAAATCCTCTTTACGATGATGTAGTTTTTTTCCTCTTTGTTGTTGTTTTCTTTTTTATTTTTCCCACTCTTACCCAATTTTTTTAATTGGAGTGCTTTAAAATTGAGTCGGTAAAAGAAATCCATTAAAATTGTATTATGAACACACTAAAAATGCTAATATTTACGGGGTGCTTTTAGGTGAGGTGTTAAATCAAATTTCTCAGTAATGAATCGTTAAATATGATCATAGAATGTGATATAAAATTCATCAACAATTGAGATTTAATTGTTTTCAATCTTAACTACTTGTTTGGCAAGAGTAAATATAAAAATGACATAAATGAACATTTGTAATTAATGCTTGAATATGACACAAAAATCATTTAATGGTGGATAAATGAAGAATTTAATTTAATTAAAATAACAAAGATAAACGTGGTAGAAAAAATAAAATACTATAAACTATTAGCTTAAATGCTATTGATCAATACTAATTTGTTAAGTACTACCAATTTTATGCTAATCACCAACTACCTTACTACCTGATGTTATTTTCCTCGGTGTATTAACACTATTTTAATTAATGAAATGAGTTAAGAACGCTTCTTCAAATATCATTTAAAAAAACAATATAAACTGCTGAAGAAACTGAAAGACGCTAATGTTTTCTCTTTTATCCTTCACGGTGTAAAAGAAGCATTCGCCGAAGTTACTTGCTCGTGTAAAGTACCGAATCTAACTCCGATTGCCACCGCTTAAACGCACCCACACAACAGATATCTTGAGAGGGAGAAAGAGGAATGCATGCAACTAACCAACGCAAATAAGAGAAAGAGGAGAAGCGAAGAGAATGAGAATGAGAATGAGAATGAGAAGAGGGCCATGGCATTCAAGAATCTATAAACAAAAAGGTACCCTGCGAATTAGGAAATTGAAATCACTTTTATTGTGAGATTACTCATCCTTATTCTTTGCCCTAGAGTAGAGACACACTGCAACTCCAAATCCTCATACCCTCTTTGCTGAAGGTAATTCTTTTTCCATCTTTCACCTAATACAGTAGACTTCCCTTTTTTCTCTCCCTGCTTATGAATACACGCGTTTACAGTTTCTGCGCGCACCTTTGTAGTTTTAAACTTTTCCTGATGTTTGCATGGATTTACTTCTCCCTTATATAGGTTTTACTGTGGTATCTATGATTGCGACCAGGATCTATTAGGTTTGCGGTCGCATCCGCTCTTTTTGACAGCCTCTTTTGTGTAGTCTAGGATTGCAACCAGGATTTATAACCTTGATGTGTGCATATATAAGCTATTTTCTTTTTTCTTTGCATTACCCTGGTTTAGTGATTTTTCAAGTGAGTAATTTTATAAAGTTTCCTAATTTTCTTTTGAGGCGCTATCTTGTAAACATGTTTTTTAGCGTCTGGGAAGTTTTCACTTTTTTGTTTTTTTATGTTCCAGTGCTTTAATCATGTGAGGGTCAATTTTTTTATAAATAGAATGATTTTAACTCATTTATGTTAAATATTCCTTGCATTCCTCAAAGTTTAATTCATTTCTGGTGGAAATAAATCTAGTTGCTTGAAGAATTATTCTTCCAAATCACCAAATTTGGGAAGATTTTCAGTTTGTATTTTGATATCACTATTGGTGGCATTGAACTTTATCCGTTTTGGAAATATTGACCGACCACTTCTGCTTGCCATCAGACTCTAGATACTTGGGAACATGTCTGAAGTAAAAACCAAAATGGATTTCATCCAGTGGCTCAGACCTGACATGTCAATAAAGGTTCTCACCCATTTGGACGACCCTTGTGACCTTGTTCGTGTATCTGCTGTTTCTAGTTCTTGGTACCGATTTGGTAAGCCATTTTAGTTCTATTACTACTACTTGCAGTGTTAGGATTTTATTGCTTTAGACATTATGTTAAAAATGTCTATCTTTTATTTGTTTAAATGCTGATTCATTTGGAAAGCTTTTATGTATGCTATATTAAAATTGTGAGTTGTGATAGCTTTCTCGTAAAGTTGAACTTCTCTATTGCTATGTTGTCCTGTAAATTTTGTCTCCTGATTCTTTCTTCCAAGATCAAATAAGGCACTGAATGGCTCAGTGTTCTTTGGCTTTTATCCATGATTCAATTGGTATTAATATGCACTCTAAATATTTTGCAGTTATTGAAAATGGCCTCTGCAAGCAACTCTACTTAAGACTGTTTCCAGAGTTTTCCGGTATTGTTCAAACCGTTGAGGTAGACAACATGATTGAGCCTATTAGCAATGTGCCTGGCAGCAGTATAAATTGGGAGTGCTTTAAGAGAAATCATAAAGTCTACGCGTTACTGGCTTTTGGTCTCACACCTATGAGGGACAATTACATCTCAAAAACTAGGTATGCTTCCTGGGTTAAGTACTACCCGAATGAAATCGTTCCGAATACGTTGGGGAGTAGGGATGGAATTGAAAATTGGATTCAATACTTGCCAAGTATAGCGGAGGTTCATCCTTCTGTTCTTGTCCTTGATACTTTAATGTATAAGCTATCTTCCAAAATATGTCTTGTCACGGAGATTCATTTCCGGCTATCTCCAGGTTAGCCCGGTATACATGTTAGTGTTTTGTGTATATCAAGTTTAACTGAAAAATAAGTAATGTTGAGGACTTGAAGATTTGCTTTAGCTGACAAAGAATCTATGTTTACTTGTCAGCATCTTTTGATGAAGATATCCATATATATATTTAACCAAGGCTGTCCGACTCAGAATGGGTTTCGAGATACCCAAAACTGCTTGACATTCCTTTAGCTGGTTATTTGGGTTTGAATTCCGTAGTGGTGGAAAATGGAGTCAAATGGACTTATACTTCACCTGTATTCTCAATGTCTCGGGTAAGTAGCAGCGTAAAAATACAGCTTTTGCAATTCTCTTTTGTCCTATCAAATTACCCCCCCCAAAAAATGGTTGAGATTCATCTAATTTTTTTTCCTGGGCACCATTCCTTTAGTTATGTTAGCCTCATTTTGGTTTGAATTGAGTTTTCTTATCCATTCTAAATATCATTATCTAATTTCATGCAATTCCAGCATGGTGCTTGATGTGCAGCTTATTTGGATAGAGTATACTATTAGGCGAAACAGTGAAGTCGTTGGTGGCTAAAGTTTATCAACAGTAGCGACTTAACTTAGATAGTAAAATAGATGAGAGGAATTTAGACTTGTTAGCTTTGGAAACAGAGTAGTGACTCAGTTGTAAATGGGAAAACCCTTGGAAGGATTGTCCCCTTAGATTTTCCAAGATTGAAGAATTTGGTGGTGTTCATGAAGACAACTGGTGAATATGAGATGTAAGTAAATGCTCTTGATGGTAGCCATTTGGGCAATTGTTTGAAAGATAGATGAAGAAGTAGGGCATTGGCAGGGAAGAAGTACACAAACTTCCACGATATGTCAAGTTCATGGATGATGAAGGTGAAACTGAGACACAACACAGTGACGATTCTGAGTCCACCTTTCATGAGTTTCTTATGTCGGCAAGAAAAGTTGCTTTACCTAATTTGACTCTAGCAACTCAGTGGAGTTGTTTGATTGGGTGGAGAAGCATTTATGGTCCACTGGATGGGGCCGACAATGAACGTACGACACACGTTTATCATCAAGGAAGGTGCAGTGATGCTCTAGTTCCAAATCTTCAGGACGATGCTAATTTGCCTTGGGAGGGGTTGCTGGCAGTGTTTATACGAAGGCTTGCAGAAAGAGACATACACTGTGTAATTGTTATGAAAGATTCTTATGTCAATGCGATCTGTCAACTAATCTAATGCAAGATTTTGAAGTCATGTTGGCACAAGTGTTTGAGATTCCAGAGAAGCAACTATCAGTGTAATTCTTAGGTGGATTAAGACTTAGAGGTAAACAGTGGAACTGTGGAAGAATGGGAAATGCGCCCTTCTCTGTTTTTTACAGCTATTGGTTATGGTGAAACCAGAATAACAATAGGCAATTTGAGAGTGCCTTGCTTTCTAACTACTGAGTCCCTAACCACCTAAAAACCCTTCTCTCCTCTTATTTATAGATTTTGTTTCAAAGAATTCTCTCGATGTCTCGAACTACCTATGTAACTGCTTATCCCTCCTCATGCAATCTGCTGCAGGGAGTACTGTTTGGGAGGGAAATAGAGTCTTCAGTGCACTCCACCACCGAGCCTTGTGGAAGTTGTACGTACTCAAACTAACTGCAAAGGAGCAGGGCAGCTGCTACACCAGGGATATGTGGGAGGGGAGATGTTTCAGTGTGGCCACAATTTGCTCCCTTTTGTAGGTGCCTAGAAAAAAGTATACATTTTAATGATTTTGGCAAAAAGTGAACAAGTGGATAAGGGACTGGAGATTGTAAAGATGGAAACCATCTTGGTACAGCATAAGTGGTAGATACTTGGACTCCTTAACTATCTGATCAAGGGTTTGATTCCTGGTCGGTGTGGAAAAGTATCTGGTGGGAGAGGTCAACTCCTTAAATAGATCTCAGTACTTCAGAGGATTAGTCTCTGCACTTGCACTTAGAGGATACCTTGATTTACCTAAAAAAAATTAATCAAAAAAACAAGATGGAATTTTCACAATGGATACAATCATATCTCAGTTCCTCAATTTTGACATTGCTGACAATATTGAACTTTAAGAGGATGGTATTGATAGGGCCCAGAGTAGTTGGTTAGAACAGTTAAGTAGTTTGGTGGTTATAACTTATAACTGTTATTATGAGTAAGGTCTTTGCATAATTAGTACTCCCTCTGGACCTATTTATAAGCAAAAAAGCATTTTTTAGATTCATTGGGAAACTAACATGTATCTAGACTATAATATAGTCCAAATATATTAATTTTTCAATGAACCTAAAAAGTGATTTTTTGCTTATAAATAGGTTCGGAGGGAGTAGTAGGTTAGAAGAGGAACATTCTTTTTTTTTTTTTTGGAAAAAGTGCAGTGGGTCAGTACTAAATGGGGAAACACTTTGTTGAAAGGTTGAGACTACTATTCCATCGGCATTAGTGTACTACAGTGTACACTTCAAACTTCCAATCCTTAGCGTGAGTGGAACTCTGAACAAAGCGGTAATACAAAAATTAGAAATAGAATTACTACCCCCTCTGTATACCAACCAACTCTAAGAGAAACTTTTGATGCGGACAGTGACAACTTCAATATTTGCACCGTCGTTGCGAAATACGACACCATTCCTAACTGTCCAAATACTACAACATACTCTTAGGGTATGTATGGATAGTCTAAAATGAACGGAGCGGAGCGGAATGAAGTGGAATGGAATGGAGCGGAGCGGGACGGAGTGGAATGAAACTCCCATTCCATTGTTTGGGAATTTTACAATGGAACCGAATAAAATTCCCACTCCACCGTTTGGACCATGAACGGAATGAATCATATAACTTTTTATTCCTTATTTACCCTTATTTAAAAAACACTATCTAGAATCCTTTTTAAAAAAATTGTGCAGAATCTAACTGTAATTATTTCATTCAACTCTAGATATATTTTAGTATATTAATTAATATGATTATTTCATTATTTAATAGAAAAATAATATTCATAAAAAATTAATCTTAATTTGGTCGACAAAATAAATTAATCTTAATATTATCTAATAAATTACATTATTTTTGACAAATATATAATATTATCTAATAATTTCTGTAATTAAAATGGGAAGGGACAATTTTAACTTGATTTATGAACAATTAAAAAAATACAAAAATATGTGCAGTAGGAAGGCATATTCGGTAGTTTTCATTTGTTAATAGCATATTTTGGTTACTTTGTGTAGTGTTACACAGTATGTAGCATAATCGTAGTGAATATGTGGTAGTGAATATGTGATAACGATGAGCAATGAACAACATAGAGAGGAAAAAAGAGCATGACGAGGAAGATGGAGGAAAATAGAAGAGGGATAAATATATATGTAATAATGTAAATAAGGTGAGTCATTTCATTCCATACCGTCCAAATTGGGGGAAATGAAATTGAGGGAAAGTGGTGGAATATAATGGAATGCATTCCATTGATTTCCATTCCATTCCATCCATTTTTTAAATACCCAAACAATGGAGCCCTTTCTTATTCCATTCCATTCCATCCCATACCACCGATCCAAACATACGCTTAACCAAATTAAGTAAGTATTTAGTCATTTTCACCTTCCCACTTTTGAACAACTTTCCTAACCAACCAGCATGATATGAACAGTATTTTGCACCGAGAATATCAAAATCTAAACGTAATTTTTATCCATATGCATATATGCATATTGAGCTGTTCTTGCTCCAAAACAATTTCGGTCCCTACCAATTTCCAAAGACCAATTGCTTCTGTAACTTTGTGGGAGAAAGAGGTATTCATGCAAGTGCAACCAACGCAAGTAAGAGAAAGAGGATAAGAGACTCTTCGGCAAGCCAAACGAGAATGAAATCGATGCAGAGAAGAATTGAACAATTGAATTTGATGGAAACAGTTTCCATGCTTCACATCTTATATCAATCGATTGAAAGATATAAACGAAATCAACATCTTCACTCTTAAACAATGTGAGTAAATATACCTTTCTCTTTCTCAATTTTCGTTTAATTAAGCTCCAAACGAAAGGGTTTGGAATTTTAGTTGATTTTTAGGGTTTCTATACTGATTTTGGTTTATGTGAGCATGTGTTGTTTGATCTAGGTAAAATATTGATAAGAATTCTGCTTGTTTATTGTTTTGAAATTATTTTAATTGTGGCTATTTTTAGTTTTGAGAATTTTTTTGGTTGTATTTAGTTAAATGAAGATTTTTAGTTGTGCTTCTTTATAATTGTAAGGTTGTTGCTTATAGGTTTTAAGCTACATGAATTTGGAATTGTTGTAGTGAGTAGTATATTGTTAGTGTTATTTCTGTTATTGAGGATCATTGGTTTCCAAGGAGTGTCCTATTTAGGATACCTCTTTGATACTTTGGGATACAACTTCAAAACCTTAGCTTGAAGCTTCTTGTAAAACCTTGTTCTTCATTGTGTTGCAAGAATAGATGGAGCACGTACTCCTTTATTCCTTCTTTGAGGATATAAAAAAAAAAGACACACGGTTGTGAGATGTTAGTGAAGATGTACATGATCCGTTTGATAGCGTTGATGATACACTTCTTGAATTGGCTGAGTTGTCTCTTGGTGAACTAACTTAGAAGCTTGTCTTTTTTTTATTGTGATGAGATCATGAGAATGAGGAAATGAAAATGATACAACTAGTATTAGACAATAGATAGTAAGCAATTAAACACAACCAATATTTTTTTAAGTAGGACAAGTGGTATTCTTTTTGTTGACATTGGTTGGGGAAAAATGCACTTATGCTATACTTACCCAGAAAAGAATATGTTTATTTATATAAATAACAGAAAGATATCTCTCTATACATTTTTGTATAATTACAACTTTTTTAAGTTGCGATCATCATCTGCATATACAGTTATATATAAAAAAATATCAATGTCCCGTTACAAATGTTATGCATTCATGTTAATTATGTATTATTTTTTATAAATTTTCATTAAAGTAAATAGGATGTTCGTATCTTTAGTTTTTAAAAATTTCCCATTTCTGCGTCGTATTGCACTGGGGTCAGATCAAGGATCTAGATAGGGGGGAGAGAGGGAGAAAGATCTCTGCGATTAAAAATTCATTTTTTTTATCCAACGGTAATTAAGAGATATCACACCGCGTAACTTGTACGCTTTAAGTTCAAGAACCTATAAATAAAAAAGTAACCTACGACAATATCTCACTGAATTAGGAAAATAAAATCACTGAGGTTACTCATCCTTATTCTTTGCCCTAGAGACACACTGCAATTCCAAATCCTTTGCTATTCTGGTGTGTCTGTTTCCTCTTTCTTTCTCAGATTCAAGGATCCCTCTGTTATCTTTAGATTCATACTCTCTTTGCTAAAAGGTAATTCCTTTTCCATCTTTCACCTATTACAGTAGACTTCCCTTTTTTCTCTCCATGCCTATGAATACACGCGTTTACAGTTTCTGCGCGCACCTTTGTAGCTTTACACTTTTTGTGATACTTGCATGGATTTACTTTTCGCTTATATAGGTTTTCTAAAAATATTAGGGATTGTGGTATCTATGATTCCAATCAGGATCTATAAGGTTTGCGGTCGCATCAGCTGTTTTTGACAGCCTCTTTCGCGTTATCTAGGATCGCGAGCAGGATTTATAACCTTGATGTGTGCATATATAAGCGATTTTCCTTTTTTCTTTGAGGCGCTATCTTTTGATCATGTTTTTTAGTATAGGCAGAGTTTTCGATTTTTGTTATTTCTCAGGTGCTTCAATCATGTTAGGGTCAATTTTTTTAAAATAGAATGATTTCAACTCATTTATGTGAAATTTTCCTTGCATTCCTAAAAGTTTAATCGATTTTTGGTGGAAATAAATCTAGTTGCTTGAAGAATTATTCTTCCAAATCACCAAATCTGGGAAGATTTTCACTTTGTATTTTGATATCACTATTGGTGGCATTGAGCTTTATCCGTTTTGGAAATATTGACTGACCACTTCTGCTTGCCATCAGACTCTAGATACTTGGGAATATGCCTGAAGTAGAAACCAAAGTGGATTTCATCCGGTGGCTCGGACCTGACCTGTCAATAAAGGTTTTAACCCATTTGGATGACCCTTGTGACCTTGTTCGTGTATCTGCTGTTTCTACTTCTTGGTACCGATTTGGTAAGCCATTTTAGTTCTATTACTTGCAGTGTCCAGATTTTATTGCACTTTGGACATTATGTTAAAAATGTGTATCTTTTATTTGTTTAAATGCTGATTCATTTGGAAAGTTTTATGTATCCCATATTAAATTTGTGAATGCGATGGCTTGCTCGTAAAAGTTGAACTTCACTATTGCTATGTTGTCCTGTAAATTTTGTCGCCTGATTCTTTCTTCCAAGATCGACTAAGGCACTGAATGGCTCAATGTTCTTTGGCTTTTATCCATGATTCAATTGGTATTAATATGCACTCTAAATATTTTGCAGTTATTGAAAATGGCCTCTGCAAGCAACTCTACTTAAAACTTTTTCCAGAGTTATCCCGTATTGTTCATACCATTGAGGTGGACAACATGATTGAACCTATTAGCAATTTGCTTTGCAGCAGTATAAATTGGGAGTGCCTTAAGAGAAATCACAAAGTCTATGCGTTACTGGCTTTTGGTCTCACTCCTACGAGGAACAATTCCATCCAAAAAACTAGATGCGGTTCCTCGACTAATTACTACCCAGATGAAAACATTTGGTATACATTGGGGCCTAGGGATGACATTGAAAATTGGGCATCATACTTGCCAAGCATAGTGGAGGGTCATCCTTGTGCTCTTCTATTTGATACTTTAATCTATAAGCTATGTTCCAAAATATGTCTTGTCACGGAGATTCATGTTCGGCATTCTCGAGGTTAGCCCAGTATATATACTGGTGTTTTGTGTATATCAAGTTTAACTGAAAAATAACTGATGTTGAGGATCTTGAAGTTTTGCTTCAGCTGACAAAGAATCTATGTTTACTTGTCAGCATATTCTGATGAAGAATTCCCTATAAATTTAACGAAGGCTGTCCGAATCAGAATGGGCCATTCGAGATACCCAAAACTACTTGACATGCCTGGTAATCCCGTAGCGGTGATAAATGGATTCATATGGACTTATACTTCTCCTGTATTCTCAATGTCTCAGGTAAGTAGCAGCGTAAACATACAGCTTTTGCAATTCTCCTTTGTCCTATCAAATTACCCCCCAAAATAAAAGCTTGAGATTCGTCTATTTTTTTTTGGGCACCAATCGTTTAGTTATGTTATTCTCATTTTGGTTTGAATTGAATTTTCCTATCCATTCTAAATATCATTATCTAATTTCATGTAATTCCAGCATGGTACTTGATGTGCAGCTTTTTTGCAATAATGGTAATTGTCTCTGATAGAGCATAGAGTATGTTGGAAATATAATCAGGAGTGTTTGAAATAAAATTTAATTAATGCTGCACATTCCAAGTATAATCAGAATTCATTGTATCATAGAGTTCAATGCATTTTTAGATTCATTGTATCTTAAGAGTTAGTGCTAGTCTTAATTTCTCTTTGGTTAAGTGTGTTTTTCACTCAAGTACTTCAGAAGTTCCTCAGAAGTTGGTATCAGAGCGGGTTCTATCCTCCTCCGCCTATTCCACTTTCGTGCTGCGGCAAGTCTAAGTTGTTGGTATGCTTTTCAAACACTGTCAGTACCGTTTGTGTCTGCTGCCAGCACCATTACCCGCCACCGTCAGCACCGTTTCCGGCCGCCCTTAGCACTGTTTTTGTCTGCTGTCCGTACAACTCCGGCCACCGTTCGACAACTCCAAACACTGTCAGTGTAACCTTTTATTTTGGTCACAGTCACACACTTTCAGCTGCTGCCTATTTAATTTCAGAGGCCATTGGTCAGTGTTCGACCATTGTCTTGTCAATAATTGAAAATCTCAAATGATGTTACAAATTCAGGTATTGAATGTTGAGAAGATTGATCCTTCACAACATAATATGTCAAAAGATGCTTCAACTTGTATTGTCTCATTCCCAGTACTCTGATATAATTTTGTGGTTTGTTTTTCTCAATCCATTCCTTCTAGATCTTGAATTCTAGATTCTGGTGCTTCAGATCATATTGCTGGTAATTCTTCCCTTTTCTCAAACTTATGTCCTACAAAATTTCCTCATTTCATAACCCTTGCAGGTTAAAGCTACTGACATTGGTCAAGTCTCTCCTCTTCCTTCCTTAAAATTAAATTTTGTCCTTCTCATCATTGGAAGTCCTTTTAATCTAATATCAATCAAGAAATGACTCGCACTCTCAACTATTCAGTTGCCTTTTTCTCTGATTCTTTCTATATACAGGATCGAAGTACGGAACAAATGATTGGCACGGGCTCTGAATTGCATGGACTGATTCTCCAAGTGTTCTTCGTAATCTCTGGGTCATCCAAGTTTAAACAAATTAAAGAAAATGGTTCCTAACCTTTCTCATTTATAGTCTCTTCAATGTGAGTCTTGCCAACTTGGTAAGCATGCTCGTTCTTTTCAAAATAAAGAGAAAAGTCAGTCCAAGTTTTCATTTGAGATTGTCCATTCAAATATTTGGGGTCCTAGTCGTGTCACTCCAATTTAAGGCTTTCGTTAGTTTGTAACCTTCATTGATGACTTCTCAAGGTGCACTTAATCTTTTTATGAAAAACTGATCTGAATCGTTTGAAATATTTCAGAATTTTTCCTCAAAAATTTCTTTCCAATTTGCTCGATCTGTTTACATTTTAAGGAGTGATAATGCCAAGGAATATTTTCTGCCTCATTCAAGTCTTTTATGTCATCTAAATGAATGATTCATCAGTCTAGTTGTCCAGACACCCCACAACCACGTGCCATCTTTTGTGTTAAATAACCAGACTCTCCATTCCATTTTAATCCCCGATGAATCTCCATATAAACTTCCTCTACGTGTTTTTGGATGTACTTGTTTTGTTCATGATCTTTCTCTAGGAAAAGACTAGCTCACCACTCGTGCAATCAAATGTATTTTCCTTAGATATTCTAGAGTGCAAAAAGGTTATAGGTGCTACTCTCCTTCATCACACCGTTTTTTTCTGTGCAGATGTGACCTTCTTTGAAGATACTCCATATTTCACTTCAAAGGAGGAAACAATATCTCCATCTACAGTCTTTCCCATTCCTCTTCTTAATCCTCCATCTGTCAATCTTCAAGGGGATGATGCTCGTCCTTGGAACACTTATCATCGCCATTCTCGTGAATCTACAGTACCTCAACCAAAACTTGAGTCTAACGTTTTAGAACCAGTCTCAGCCTCTTTACCTTCTTCAGACCAACCTTCATCTCAACCAAATCCCGTTTCAACATCTTGACCCTCACACGACCAACCTCCATCTCAGCCGAATCTTGAGCCCAATGTTTAAGTACCTGATCCAACTTCTTTACCTTCTTCAGACCGGTCTCCATCCACTTCAGACTTCACAATTGCTATTCGCAACGGTATTCACTCCACTCGTAATCCTCATCCTTTTTAATTTTGTTAGTTATCACCGTCTCTCTCCTATTCAATACGCTTTCACCTCCTCCTTGTCTTCTATTTCTATTCCCAAAACTGTTAAGGAAGCTCTTTCCCATCTAGGATGGCGTATGGAAATGATTTAAGAAATGCAAGCTTTGGAATCAAACCATACTTGGTCTCTGGTTCATTTACTTGCAAGTAAGAATCCTGTAGGATGTCAATTGGTCTACACTGTAAAAAGAGGACCTAATGGTAATATGGATTGTCTTAAGGCTCGTCTTGTAGCCAAAGGTTTTAGTCAAATTTTAGGGCAAGACTTTGGAGATAATTTTTCTCCAGCTGCAAAAATGGCTTCAATTTGGTTCTTCTTATCAATGGCAGCGAAGAATCAATGGCATCTACATCAATTAGATGTCAAGAATGCCTTCTTTCATGGAGATTTAACTAAGGAGGTATACATGGAGCAACCTCCTGGGTTTGTTGCTAAGGGGATGTCAAGTTTGGTCTGAAACTTCACAAATCATTATACGATCTTAAACAATATCCCCGATGCTGGTTTGGGCGATTTATCCTAATCCTGTAACAATTTGGAATATTTAGAGTGAAGTAGATCAGTCGATATTTTACAAGCCTTCATCAGATTTGTGTATCTATCTTGTGGTTTATGTAGATGATATTGTCATAATAGGAAATTATCATAATGGAACTCAAAAATTTAAAGAGCATATTTTTCATCACTTTCAAATAAAAGACTTAGGTTGGTTGAGATATTTTCTGGGCATTGAAGTTGCACAGTCAAAGTCAAGAGTTGTTATTTCCCAAAGAAAATATGTTCTTGATATTCTTGAAGAAACTGGAATGATGAGTTGCAAACTGGTAGACACTCCCATAGATCCAATGTTAAGCTTCTTCTGGATCTAAGGAGAAGTATTTTCTTTCCCAAGTAGATATCGGAGATTGGTAGGAAAGTTGAATTATCTAACTGTAACCAATCAGACATCTCTTTTGTTGTCAGTGAAGTGAGTCAATTCCTTAACTCTCCACGTGTTGATCATTGGAATGCAGTTGTTAGAGTTTTAAGATTTACTAAAGGATCACCGGGAAAAGGATTTGTTTATCAAAGCAGAGGACATAAGGATATTATTGCTTATACACTAGGTTGGGTCTCCTTCTGATAGGAGGTCCACCTCAGGATATTGATTTCTCCTGAGAGGAAATCTTTTTTCGTGGAAAAGCAATAAACAATATGTGGTTGCAAGGTCTAGTGCTAAAGAAGAGTATTAAGTTATGGCTTTTACTACATGTGAGCTAATATGGCTAAAACAACTCATTCAGAAGTTGAAATTTTGTGATTTTGGAACTATGAGGCTAATTTGTGATAATCAAGCAGCTATTCATATCGCATCTAACCCAGTTTTCCATGAGCGCACTAAACATATTGAGATCGATTATCATTTTATTCATGAGAAGATTCTCTTTGAAGAGATTAGCACATCTTTTGTTAACTCAAATAATCAATTGGCTGATTTGTTCACCAAAGCTCTTCGAGGCCGAAGGATTTTTTACATGTGACAAACTATATGCTTTTGATCTCTTTGCTCCAGCTTGAGGGGGAGTGTTCGAAATAGAATATAGTTAATGTTGCACATTCCAAGTATAATTAAAAATCATAGAGTTCACCTTTCATGAGTTCCTTATGTAGGCAAGAAAAGTTGCTTTACCTAATTTGAACTCTAAGAGGATGGTATTGATAGGGCCCAGAGTAGTTTGTTAGAAGAGTTACGCAGTTTGGTGGTTATAACTTATAACAGTTATTATGAGTAAGGTCTTAGCTTAATTAGTAGTAGAAGGGTAGAAGAGGAACATTCAGGTTTTTGGAAACAGAGCAGTGGGTCAGTAGTAAATTGGGAAACACTTTGTTGAATGATTGAGACACCCTGCTATTCCATCGGAATTAGTGTAACAATGTACCCTTCAAATTTCCAATCCTTAGCGTGAGTGGAACTCTGGGAAATTGTTGGAAATTGAGCGCTCCCTTTGGTTGAAATTTGATAAACACATTCTATTTTTTTCTCTTTAGATTTCTCAGTTCTTTCTCTTGTGGGTACGTATCGGTCTCTCAGTAATTAGCAGGTCTTCAGCTTGATTAGTTGGCAAGATGAGACTGGAAAAGTTACTCTGGTAATATTTAAGGCATGAATTCTAGATTATCACCAAGATCCGTATTTTCTTTGAGGTGGAGCAACCTCATGGTACTACTGTATATAGCAAGCATGGATTTGATACTTATCCATTTTAATTGCAGTTTTTTAGCATACAGTACTCTATGCATTTGTATAAAATTTGAAATGCATTGGTGACAGTGGCAAAAATTCAAGCTAGCTGAACCAGTTCTGTGCATTGGAGGTATACTGCTAGTAGAGGAGTGTGGTAGATTTGGAATACATGATGAGAATCCGTTATTCTTCTTAAGGTTTGTTTTTCAAATCTGCTGTCTTCCACTCTCACACGCACACAACCGACTTGATGTTGTTTCGCTCAAAAATTGTCCGAGGAGTTAAGATCATTATTGTCAATTAAAATGAAGCTGGGAAATTGGTCACTTTCCTTTCATTTGTCCACTCTTCAATTGCACACCTGCACTCTCTAGACATCTATGTCCCACTCATGAGTCATGTCAAGGGCTTTGGTGGAAGTTCATCATATTATTCTTGGCATTAGTCTTCTAAACTTGACAACTAATATTCAAAAGAAAATATTTTGTCAAAATGTGTAACATATAACTTTTTATGCATTTATGGAGAAGTTAAATGACAGTGCTTATGCTTTCTAAAGAAACTAAGATGTAAAACCTAATTTTAACTTATTATTGAAGCTATTATTTAAAAAGGATCATCTCAAGTGAGAGGAGTTTTGTAATGAGAGGGTGAAAACAAAAAGTCATGTACGGACCAGTTTTATTTCTCTCATCCTCTCATACTCATTGCAAGGTTTTCCCCTTAAGTGTTTGTTAATAAGCTTATCCACCACACTCTTAATGTCAAATTGACTCATTCGGGTAAAGTTGTCATATTTGCTTATTTGTTTTACAATTACAATAAATTAAGTTACTGTGGTGCAGCTTCTCCGATGTTCAACTTGTGGGATGGTCACTTTCACCGCTAATTGATGTGGAGATGCAGCATCCATCGGGGAAGTGTACCTTAAAATACTGCCCTTGAACGGATAGTTGTAACTTATATGTCTTCAGTATCATCACCATCAAGAGACTCAGCAATCCTTCATGCCTGCTGCTACTTATTTGGATTATGGTTTAAATTTATGTAATGGATATGATATGATTTGGTACCTTATTTAATATTGTCTGATTGTTTTCTGGAGAATATTTTTATGTTGAAAAATAGGATTATGGTTTAAATTTATGTAATGGATATGATATGATTTGGTACCTTATTTAATATTGTCTGATTGTTTTCTTGAGAATAGTTTTTATGTTGAAAAATAAATTTAACTTGCATGAAAATTTCCTAGAAGTTAACTATTTTTTCCATAGTACTTTCAAAGAAATAGTATTAGGTGAGAATCTCAATTTTAGTCCATAGTACTTTGATCCTTCAAATTAGAAACAAACTAGGACACAATATTGGGTGAGAATCTCAATCTTAGTCCAAGAATATTGGAGACCTCGTGTTGCAAGTGCATGTTGAACATAGTTATGGACATTTTCCACAAGTTCTTATCGATTTGGATACGAGAAATCATGTGAGACAAATTGTTATAGGATAAATGGATACTAGGGAGAATGATCTCCGGTAATACCCTAACTCAAGCTAGGAAAGGTAAGTATTGAATACCTTTTGAAGGAGATGAGCTAAGAGAGGAATAAAAGAGGAATTCATAGAGAGAAGTTTGTATTAATTGATAATGATTGGTTGATTCATTCATTTCATGATTGCTCTGATATATAGGCAAAGGAGGCTACAAATGATTAGCCACTCAATGCTAGATGCTAGGAATATTCTAACCTAGACGATACACCAACTTCTAGAAACTAGGTGAGTCATTCCATGGGAATACTCTAGAGCATGGTGAGTCATACAATAAGACAAAAGCATAAAAGTGTTAGAAATTAACCTACTAGGTAAAATGGTAAATACTAATATTTATTTACTATGACAATTCCCGCCCCTTCAAACATCCTTGTCCTCAAGGATGAATATTTCCATGTGCCATGCTTAGGAGGTAAATCCTTCCATTTGATCAAGATCTTAGCAGCTTGAACACTTCCTCTTTGAATTAGCTTCCGGTGTAAGACGATCGTCATTTTAACAAGTTGAAAGATTAGGAAGGATCTTTTTTTTTTTTGACACGTTAACAATCTCATTCTATTGATAGAGAAGAAACTGAGCCCAAGGCATCATTACACACAATAGTTTTGATAAGGTCAGGGACAGACCCCTGCCATAATCTAGACCCAACCTGCTTAGCTAAACCAACAAGAGCATGAGCTGCTTGATTACACTCTCTACGAGCAAAGGAAACAGAAAAACCTGGCATATGAGCTAATAAAGAAATACAATCAGATACAATAGGCTCTATAGCAGTAATACACTTAAGACCAAGACAACACTGGACCACATTTTCAGCATCAGATTCAAAACAACATTGTGAATAATTTTGAGCTCTAGCCCAGTTAATTGCCCACCTCAGACACAAGGCTTCAGCAAGAGTTGGAGAAATGGAACCCTGAACAACTGTAGTTGCAGCAGAGAGGACCAAACCAGAATGGTTCCTAGCAATGAAGCTCCAGGCCGATGAGCCATCCAAGAAACAGCCAGCATCAACATTGATTTTAATTACCCCTGAAGCTGGAGCAATCCAATGCAAAGGAGGTGCCCTACTGCTAACTCTGCTAGTTTTCAGGTTTGCTATGTTGAAGTCTTCCACAAACTCAGAACTTCTGGCTGCTATTTCAATAGGATTGAACTGCTTGTTGTTGAAGATCAAATCATTCCTAGCCTTCCGGATCTTCCACAAAGTAATGCTAAAAAGTCGTTTCTAGCCAAAGTATCGAATAATGATGAGCGGTCACGGGAACCAAGACATGATATCGAGTTCATGGGGATTCTAAGACCGAGAGGAGAAGAAAACCACACCAATTGTGTAAGACTACAACTCATGAATAAATGGCTCCTAGATTCCATGGCGAGAGAAGCATATGGGGCATTGAGTATCCAAAGCAATTCCTTTCCTCTCCAATCTACACCTAGTAGGAAGAATGTCCTTCACTAGTCTCCACAGAAAGTTTCTAACACGGTTAGGGCTTCAAACTTCCAAATAGCCTTCCAAAGCTTATTGCGGTAGAGTTAGAGGATTCTGTGGGGGTGTTTCTAGAACTGGCGGTCTTAAGCATATGGTAGGTGATGACAGAGTAGTTACCATGGGTTTCCCAGTGCCAAATCAACCTGTCAGCAGGAAGTCTCCAAGAAAGGGGAATGTTCACAATTTGCTTAGCTTCAAAAGGATTGAAAATATTGAAGATGAGGTTTCTATCCCATTGCTTTGTATCATTATCAATCAAGCGCGAAACCATGGCCGTGGGTTCCAAAGTAGTGACAGATCGCATACCTTGAAGTTAGATTGCTCTGGGAGCCAATTGGAGTTCCAGATGCTTGTCTTTTCACCATTCCCAATATTCCACCTAGCACCTTGTTCAATCACTTTCCTAGCCGAGAGGATACTTCTCCAAGCATAGCTTGGTTGGTAGCCAGTCTTTGCTTTCATCAAATCTGTTCTAGGATAATATCTGCCACTGAACACCCGAGACATAAGAGAAGTCTCATCATTCATCAACCTCCAACATTGCTTGCCCAACAAAGCAGTATTAAACTCACTGAAGCCTCTAAACCCCATTCCACCTTTTGATTTTGAGTTCCCCATCTTGGACCAACTAATCCAATGTATCTTTCTTTGAGAGTCAGATGATCCCCACCAGAATTTAGCAACCAAAGATTCAATCTCCTTGCACACGCCATCAGGTATTTTGTAGCAGCTCATTTTGTAGATTAGGAAGGATCTTTTTGGTAAAGGATGGACAATAACAAAGATAAGATTGACACTCGGTGTAGGCTTGTTGTTACTCTTGTTTTGGGACCCATCAGTTGTTGCAAGATCAAAACCAGAAAGCTTAGCACTAAAGTTTGCATCTAAAAGAATGCGTTTTTTTTTCCCACACCCCCTCCTACTCAAAACACACCCCATAAGGGTGTGAAAAGACCAAAAAGCCAGCCAAAATCTCTTTTTTTTCACGAAATATCACTTGTTCGAACACGGCCCTCGAGCGAGTTCGAATGACATCGTCGCGGTGTGTTAAATCTTGACTTCACACCCTCTTGTGCGTAATTTCACCTGTTCGAACGAGGTCATGCGAACATGTTCGCATGAGGGTGTTCGAACACCCTATTTTATTACAAAAAATGGACTCTCACACCACATTCACTATTTTTACCTGTTCGGTTGACCTCAACCGAATATATTCAGTTGCCCATCCCCGAATCGGTTAAAACACGCACTCTACTTAAGGATATTTTTGAAATATTTGGAGTTAAGGGGTGTGAAAGAGTAGGAGGGGGTGTGGGAAAAACAAACGCCTAAAAGAATATTTGAATGTTTCAAATCTCTTTGGATGGCTAGAGGGTGACCGTGTTCATGCAGATATTTCAAACATCTTGCTGTGTCAAAAGCAATTTTAATTCTCATTGGCCAAGTCAATGCAGAGCCATGAGAAGGTCCATGTGATAGAGTTTCCAACGATCCATTTTGCATTAACTCATAGACAATAATCCTGGTATCCTCATTACTGATACAACTCAGTAGAGAAATCACATTTGGATGTTGAATTTTACTTAACAAACCAACCTCATTCTCAAATACGTTCTCAGCATAGCAACTTTCTCAACCACTCATGCCTTGTAGGAACCCAAGCAACTACTGCTTTCTCAAAAAGCATATGTTGGCAGGACTGGGAAGGGATACCAAGAAGTGTTCTACCATGCATGGAATCAACAAATAAATATTGAACACCTAGGTAAGTAGCCCTTCCAACAAAACCAGTTTGAATGATATCCATTTTAATGAATAAATGATCATGGCAATGCACAACAACTAAATGCATTTCAAATTCTATCAACATGCTAGTGAAAATGCAATTACCCTGCCAAAAATTCTTGCAATCAAAATTCAACCATCTTAATCAGCACCCGAAGCTTCACAGCTTCAATTTCTTTCGCATCCTCCATGGGTGAACACCAGGTCGATGGTCTGATACCAATTGTTACAAGGTAAATGGATAGTAGGGAGAATGATCTCCGGTAATACCCTAACTCAAGCTAGGAAAGGTAAGTATTGAATACCCTTCGAAAGAGATGCTAAGAGAGGAATAAAAGAGGAATTCATAGAGAGAAGTTTGTATTAATTGATATTGATTGGTTGATTCATTCATTCCATGATTGTTCTAATATATAGGCAAAGGAGACTACAAATGATTAGCCACTCAATGCTATAGATGCTAGGAATATTCTAACCTAAACGCTACACCAACTTCTAGAAACTAGGTGAGTCATTCCATGGGAATATCCTAGAGCATGGTGAGTCATACAACAAGACAAAAGCATAAAAGTGCTAAAAATTAACCTACTAGGTAAAATGGTAAATACTAATATTTATTTACTGTGACACAAATTTTAGCCAAAAGGGAAGGTTACACATTCTTTTAGGGGAATAGAATATGAGAATTTGTCTCTTTTGCATTGTTTGTCAAAACTTTAGTCATAGCTTAGCTAACTATGAGGATCGACAAGATGGTCAGATTCCTTTGCATGAAGACAAGGTGAATGTTAATTTGCACAAATGCATGTTTCTTGTGTATCATGCACAAGCTGCTTTTACCTGCTATAGCAAGTTTTACCTTTTAAAATCAGTATATGCAGAAGTAGCCAATAGACTTTTTAAAAACACAAAAGGCCCCAAGGGCCCACCCATGTGGTATTTCAATTTTTATTATAAAAAAACAACAAAAATAAAACAAATTTGCTGTCTAATATCTATTTATACAAACAAACAACTTACAAAATTACAATTTTAGACATCTTACTTTTTTGACACATCACCACTTTTATTTTATTTATCATTTTTTAATTGTATTTTCTCTTCCTTTCTCACTCACTCTCTTTCAATCTTGCATTTCCCAATATTTTTTACTTATTACACATCTATTATTAGTGGCCCCACACCTTTTATTTAAAAATATTTATTTTCTCAATTTTTTTAATCCACTATATAATCTAATATAATTAAATTAATATTAAATAATCTACAATTTACTCCTATTTACTATCTAACCTAATATCTATTTATACAAACAAACCACACTTAATCTATTTATACAAACAAACCACATTTAAATTACTCAAACAAGCCTCCCTATTTACTTGACAATTCATCTGACTAAGGACAACATTGTAATTTACTATCATATTTTTATCAAATTTCTTCTCTCAATGCATTTTCTTCTCAATCCCACTTTTTTCCTACTTTCTCTTACCTTTTTTTTTCTCAAAATTCAAAATTCAAATCAAACTCATCAACTTTCTTTACTCACTATCTACTAATCTAATCTAATATCTATTTAAACAAACAAACCATACTTAACTTACGCAAACAAGTTTCCTTATTTATTTGACAAATAATCTAACTAAGGACAACATTGTAATTTACTATCACATTCTTTTTCAAATTTCTTCTCCCAATGCACTTTCTTCTCACTCCAAATTTTTTTAAAAAAATTTCTCCTTTTTTTTCTTTCAAATTTTAAAATTCAAATCAAATCAAATCTACTAATAAACTAAAATAATCAATCTAAACTACGAGATAACTGCACTAATATATAAAAATACGGGATAACTTCACTGATATATAAAAAACACTATATTAATATATCAAAAAAAAAGGAAAACTTAATGACTATTTCAACTACTGGTTAATATTTAAAACACGGGATATCTGTATTGATATATAAAAAACACGGGATAACTATCCTGATATATAAAAAAACACGGGATAATTGCACTGATATATTAAAGTTAAACAACAAAACAACCAAATGGCTCTTTTCACCTCACTCAAGGAAAATATATCTGAGACATTCTCCTCAAGCATAATCTTCATGAAGCTCACAGTTTTCCCACTCCCATGATGGCAGGCAACAAACTCACCAAACTTGGAAATGACAAGTTTCATAATCCATTTCTTTATAGGTCAACTGTTGGAGCCTTGCAGTATGCAACTATCACTCATACGACATTAGTTTTCTTTGTTAACAAAGTGTGTCGGTTTATATCGAATTTCTTAGACGATCCACTGGGTTGCAATTAAGCGCATCTTGAGATACCTCAAAGGCACCATCAACTGGGGTCTTGTGCTTAAGCCAACTTCCATTGCACCTATCTCTCTGTCTGCGTATAGTGATGCAACTTGGGGGTCTGATAGTGATGATAGAAGATCCAACTCTGGGGCTTGTGTTTTCCTAGGGCCCAATCTTGTGTCCTGGTGGGCTAAGAAGCAAGCAGTGGTCTCCAGGTCAAGCACTGAAGCTGAGTACAGGGCCTTAGCCTTAGCAACTACTGAAATCTTGTGGCTACAGTCTCTGCTTACTGAGCTTGGCATTCCTTATACTACTCCAACAACATTTTGTGATAATTTGAGCACCGTGTCTTTGGCTCACAATCCCGTGCTTCATGCTCGCACCAAACATATGGAATTGGACCTCTTTTTTCTTTGTGAAAAGGTCCTCCAAAAACAACTCAGAGTGCTTCATGTTCCTGCCATTGCCCAGTATGCTGACATTATGACAAAGGCTCTTCCTCTGTCTTTGTTTGACGACTTCAGGACCAAGCTCACTGTGTGCTCTACACCCAGCTGAGCTTGCGGAGGAGTATTAGAAGAATAAGCTTTAGCTTGCCTAATATTGCAAAATAGTGTACCATACACCTTTCCTATAGCACACATAGTAACATTACTCATGTAACTAACACAGCTTGTATATAAGCTGTTACTGTACTCAGTTTTCACTTGATGAAAAATGAAATAAAGTCAAGAAATTCTCTCTGCAATTCAGTTACAATAGGTTTAGATTAGAATATTCTGGAACCTCCTTCTACGGTTTCTAACAGACTTATCACAAAAAGACAAATTTCATCTATCACAATTACACAATAAATAATGCCTTCCTTTGTAAATAATTTATAACTGAGATAACCAGTGTCCTTTTTCAATCTGCACCACCCATTACAACCAACCCAAAATCCACGGTCTAAAACAACTTGTGCACAATACACAAGAAAGAAAAATTTGTGCAAATTAACATCCACCTGAAGACAATATACAAAACTATCTATAAAGGTAAAAAATCAAATGCTCCTAAACCAACTTTTAAATATGTTCATGTCGATAAGGTTGGTGAGAATCAAAAAGGGAAAGAAACTACAGTCGAAGTAAGTTAGTGATGGCAACAAAATTTGAATTCGACTTGAGTTTGATGGGGAAACCTCACTTTGACCACGGACGGGGCGAATTTTGGGTTGTGGATACCCGATCCACCCCCTCCTCAAACCCACTCAATCAAACATTGATTATGAGTTTTTATCTTATTTTATGTATATATGCTTATTCATTTTTTTCGTGTATTTTATTTATATTCAATCTAACTATATTTTCAATAGAAAAACCTACTTTAATGCTTTCGGCTTTATTTTGTCATTGTATAATAATTATAGTTTTATTAGATTAATTATTGTAAGGCTTAAATATATGTTACTCCATGCAAATATATTCATTATCCATTTACCCCCTGTAAAAATAAAACTTTTAAAAAAAACCTTGCAAATATAAATTATTTCTAGTTACCCCCCTGCTGTTAGATTTTGTTAACAACGTTAAGTGTATGTTGAAACACTTATTATTTGCAGGGTGGTAAATGGATAATGAGCGTATTTGCAGGGGGGTAAATGGATAATGAAGATTTTTTTGGGGTAACATATATTTCTGTTAGGGGGTAAATGGATAATGAACATATTTGCATGGGGTACCATATATTTACACTTAACGTTGTTAACAAAATCTAACAGCATGGGGGTAACTAGAAATAATTTATATTTGCAAGGTCTTTTTTAAAAGTTTTATTTTTACAGGGGGGTAAATGAATAATTGGTATATTTGCAGGGGGTAACATATATTTAAGCCTTATTGTAAATATAACTTTTGAATTTTTCTACGGTTTTTTTTTGTACCCCCACCCCATCCCCATAAACCCCCACCCACACTGAAAACCCCAAAATGCCCTTCTGAAAACGTATTTTTTTTAAAATTTTTTTGGCCAATCGTATATACACTTGGGGGGGTATATATACGACCTTTACATTTGGTCATCGTATATACACCCCCAAGGCGTATATACGATTGGAAAACCCCCATCTTAATCGTATATACGCCTTGGGAGGTGTATATACGATGGAGCAAATAAGGTCGTATATATACCCCCTCGTGTGTATATACGAACCCCATTGTATTTTTAAAATTTTTTAAGTCAAATAAAAATTATATAAGTCCTAAAAATAGGTTTTGTGTGTAGTTCGTTAAAACGAACGAATTTAGGCTAAAAAATCGGTTTTCTGGAAACATACTCCGATCGTAATGAAACCACAGCCATTAAATCCGAAAAAAAATCAAGAATCAATACTCCCTTAGAAGGGACTTCTTACGGGACTACAGCCTCAAAATCCCAAATTCCATCGTTTACTATTTTTTACGATTTTTTTTAATTTTTCATAGTCTCCAAAAAATCTAAAAAATTTTGTATAGCCTTATTTTGGTTTTGTTAGATTTTTAGTGGTGTTTTTATAATTTTTTGGAGTAGTTTTGACTATTTTAACGAATTTTTAGTAGGCTTTTAGTAATAAAAATTAAAACAAATTATTAAAAAAAATAAAAAGTGCATCGTATATACCCCTTTGAGTACATATATACGATTGGACAAAAAATACCCATCGTATATACATACTCAAGGGGTATATACGATTTATTTATTTTTTTTTAAAAAAATTAAATTTCAAAGGGCATTTTGGGGTTTTTGTTATTGGGTGGGGGTTTATGGGGATGGGGTGGGGGTCCAAAAAAAAAACCCTTTTTCTACAAATAGTGGAGGAATCAAGGCCCGCGAAGAATCCCAACCTCGCATGGGCCATGGGTAGCCCGCGGGCCCGTGATTAAAACAAAAAATGGTAACTTGGTAAGCCAAAGTCACTCATGCCATGCGGTATTGTCACCTCCTCACTGTCTCCTCGTTTCCCAAATTAATTAATTCATAGTCACCAAAAAAACAAATTAATTAATTTCTATCCTCCAATTCCAATTTCCCAAATTAATTAATTCCTATCCTCCAATTCCAATTCATCAGTTGCCTTCGTTATCGTCACTCATCAATTCATCATCAGTCATCACTCATCAATATCATCAACCATCCCAAATTCCCAACCCAAGTTCCAATTCATCATCACGCTCTTTGTATCCTTTCAACTCTCAAACTCAAAGTCTCTCCTCATTATCCAACAACCAGCAACAGATTATTCATGGCTAATCTAATTGTTGGATTTTATAATTTTAATACTCACATAAAATATGATTTTAGTAAAAAACAATCGTGTTAAAATATTGAAATTGAAAAGTGATGATAAATGATTAATTGTATTGAATTAATTTTTTATACAGTTCATTGTGTTATAGAGAAATAGAAAAAAAATTGGCGCACAATGCGGGCTAGCCCGAAGCCCGTGAGCCCGTGATAGGGTGGGCTTAATGGCTGAAAAGGTTTAGCCCAAATTGACATCCGGGCTTTTTAGCCCGGACCGTAGAAGCCCAAGCCCGATGTGGGCCGGGTAGCCCGTTTTGCCAGCTCTAGGTAAAACCCACCCTACTAGAAATGGGAGTGGGGAAAGGGAGGAAAAACCTTCCAACTTGGTCGCTGCCATCCCTTATAAATTTTGTTACAAAGCATTCTCTCGAACTACGCTTATCTAAAAAGAATAGAAGCTAACATAGAAACATGGAAACCAAAAAAAATGTTAAAACTTTAAAGGATGGATGAACTTTTAAAACACTTAGAATAACATCAACAAAAAACATATTTAACTAGTTATTTTGCTAAATAATAAACATTAAAATAAAATATTTGTAAAAAAATAAAGGTAAAAATAAAGTTTTTTTTACAAATTCAAAAATTGATTCATTAAAATAAGATATCAGATACAACTTGGAACAAAATTAGAATTTAGAAGTCTTAAAACTAGTGAATAACCTAGAAGCTACTACAAGATGAATGACTTGTTGGTTTGTCTCTAAATAAAACTAATCATTTTTTTGGTTATCGTGTTATCGGTGCTCAGTATACATTGGCTTTGTCAGTGACTAATATATGTCGGAGAAACTGACTGGCCGGGTGTAACCCGACTTTGCCAGTTTGTGTGGTTCTCCTCTCCCAACAAAGTTTTTGTCACACTTAAAATTCGAACCCGAAACCTTGGGTGGGATCCGAGCATAATTACCACTCAGATCAACCATTGTTGATATAAAACTAATCATATAGTTTGTATTTGAGTGATCACTGTTCTTAATGTCAAATGACTCATTCGGAAAAGGTTGACATGTTTGCTTATTTGTTTTACAACTATGATAAATTGGACTACTATGCTGCAGCTTCTCCCATGTTGAACTTGTGGGACGATCACATTCATGCCTGTTGTCACTTATTTGGATTATGGTTTAAATTTATGTAATGTGATGGATATGATTTGGTGCCTTATTAAATATAGTCAGATTGTTTTCTAGAGAATATCTTTTATGTTGAAAAAGAAATTTAATTGCATGAAAATTTGATAGAAGTTAACTAATTTTTCCTAAGTACTTTCAAAGAAATAGTATCTACGTAGTACTTATAGTTCTAATTTATATATGTATTTATTTTGTACCGGTAAGTAGTTTTATAAAATGAAAAATAGTTTTCGATATGCATCAATGTTATGTTATCAACTAGTAGGATATCTGTGCATACGCACGGGTGCTGCCGTGCGTGTTCTTTTCATGAAAGAAGTTAGACATAATTTAAATAGTCTGGACAACACTTCGTGAAAAAAAAAGATAAATTTAAAGTAGATAAAAAATAGTCTCAAATAAAAAAAATATAAATATTAAAATCCAAAAATATAAAAGTATCATTTAAAAACAATCTGTGCATTTATCCCGTGTTCTTTTATATATCAGTGCAGTGTTTTTTTATATATCTGTGTTGTTATCTCATGTTTTTTATATATCGGTCACGTAAAGAATCCGTGTTTTTATATATACCATTGCGATTATCCCTTTTTTATGTATTGAAATACAGATTATCTCGTCTTTTTATATATATCGATCATGATTATCTCATAGTTTCAATTAATTATTTTATTTGATTAGTAGATTATAGTAGATAGTAAAAGATAAATAGTAGATTATAAATATATCAGTACAGAGTTTTTTTATATATCAGTGTAGTTATCCCGTGTTTTTATATATCATTGCAGTTATCTGGTGTTTTTTTACATATCAGTACAATTATCCCGTATTTTTTTAATATATCAGTGCAGTTATCTCATAGTTTCAATTGATTACTTTAGTTGATTAGCCAATTATAGTAGATAGTAAAACATAGATAGTAAATTATCAAATATATCAGTGTAGTGTTTTTTTTTATATATCAGTACCGCTATCTCGTGTTTTTATATATATCATTGCAGTTATCCCGTGTTTTTTTATATATCAGTACAGTTATCTCGTAGTTTCAATTAATTATTTTAGTTGATTAGTAGATTATAATAAATAGTGGAAAAAGAAAATGAGTGGGTTTGATTAGAATTTTGAAATTTGTCATTTTTTAGGTATTAGTGACAAATATTTGTCATATGCGTTTTAAATATTATTCAGTAGTTTAAATAGTCATTTAAGTTTTATTTTTTTATGTTAATCCTGTGTGTTTTTATATATCAGTGAAGTTATCCCGTGTTTTCTTTATATTAGTGCAATTATCTCGTAGTTTTAATTGATTATTTTAGTTGATTAGATAAATAGGTATTAGATAGATAGTAGATTATCATTACCAAATATTTATCAAGTGTTTTATTATATATTTGTGACAATTATTTGTCCTTGTATAGGTATTAATGACAAATATTTGTCACATGTGTTTTAAATATTAATCAGTAGTTTAAATAGTCATTAAGTCTTCTTGTTTTTTTAGATATTAATCTCGTGTTTTTTTAGATATCAGTACAGTTATCTCGTGTTTTATATATATCAGTGTAGTTATCTCGTATTTTCAATTGATCATTTTAGTTGATTATAGATTATAATAGATAGTGGAAAAAGAAAGTGAGTGTGTTTGATTATAATTTTGAAATTTGAAAAAACAAAAAAAATGAGAAAGCAGGAAAAAAAGTAGGAGTGAGAAGAAAGTGCATTGCGAGAAAAAATTTGAAAAAAATGTGATAGAAAATACAATGTTGTTCTTTTTAAGTGTGGTTTGTTTGAGCAATTTAAGTGTGGTTTGTTTGTATAAATAAATAGTTAGATATTAATCTCGTATTTTTTTATATATCAATGCAGTAATCTCGTGTTTTTTATATATCAGTGTGATTATCTCGTAGTTCCAATGATTAGTTTAGTAGATTATAGTATATAGTGGAAAAAGAAAGTGGGTCCAATGATTTTTTATATATCAGTGGGGTTATCTCATAGTTACAATGTTGTCCTTAGTTAGATGGGTTGTAAAGTAAATAGGGAGGCTTGTTTTGGTAATTTAAGTGTGATTTGTTTTTATAAATTGATAAATATATTAGTAGATAGAAAGTGCGTGAGTTTGATTTGAATTTTGAAATTTGAAAAAAAAGTAGGAGAAAATAGGAAAAAAGTGGGAGTGAGAAGAAAATGCATTGCGAGAATAAATTTGAAAAACGTGTGATGGTAAATTACAATGTTGTCATTAGTTAGATGAATATGGTTTGTTTGTATAAATAGATATTAGATTATATAGTAAATAAATTGTAGATCAGTTAATATTAATTTAATTATATTATATAGTAAATTAAAAAAATTGTGAAAAGAAATATTTTTAAATAAAAGTTGTGGGGGCCACAAATAGTAGATGTATAAAAAAGTGAGAAATACTGGGAAATGTGAGATTGAAAGAGAGAGAGTGAGTGAGAAAGGAAGAGAAAATAGAATTAAAAAATGAGAAATAAAATACAAGTGGTGATATGTCAAAAAACTAAGATGTCTAAAATTGTTATTTTGTAAGTGTTTGTTTGATTAAAATATAGGTTGTAAAATATCAATAAGAGGCGATAGTAGATTATCAATAAAAGTGTAAACAAATTTTAGAGGGAAAAGAGAATATAATTTTAGTAGAGTAACTTAAGTAGAGTAGTGTTTGTATGAATTTAGAAATTTAGTTAAAAAACTAAAGTGAAGTGAAGAGAAAGAGAATAATTGTTTATGAAAAAATAAAAGTAAAGTAAAAAGAAATAAATGAAGAAAGAGAGTATAGGAGAAAAGTGAAAAGGAGGAAAGAGAGTGTAATAAGAAAGAGAAAAAAGAAAGAAAGTGAGTGTAAGAGAAAGTAAAAAGTAAAAAAGAGAGTGTAAGAAGAAAGAGAAAAAATGAAGAGAGTGTAAGAAGAAAAAAAAATAGTAATGACATTTTTACCCCTAAATTGAATATGTGTCTTGTTAATAAGAGATCTAAATTGGTCATTTTGTAGGAAGTTTGTTTGTATAAATAGATAAATAGATATTAGATATTAGATTAGAGATATTACATTAGATAGATTAGATGTGTCTTGTTAAACCATTTTCAATTTTATTAGTTAAATGATACTACTATTGATGATAGCTGCAACAGAAGTGATATGAAGAAGCAATGTTATTAAACACGGACCGACCCGGTCGGTCGGACCGGTCGGACCGTGAAACGGCGCCTAGGTCGGTTCGAGTCACCTATTGGATCGTGGTTGTTCCAGACCCGGTGCGACCCGTGAGCGGAAGGCCTCAGCCCGGTGCGATCCGGTGTTGACCCGGTCTGGGTTGCTGATTTGTGCTTGTTTTTATTTTTAAGTAAAACGACGCCGTTTTGCTATTTTTTTTTAAAACAAAAGCTAAATTTGAATTCAATCTTTCTTGTTCAGTTTAACTTTAAGGTTTTTATTTAATTTCTGATGCATCTTTTATGAGTTTTATCATTGCTCTAGCTTTCTTCAATCTTTCTTTTTTCTAATTCAGTTTAACTTTAACATTAAGGTTGTTATTCATCTTTCATTTCAGTTTAGAAGCACTGTTTTGATTTATCTTTAAGTTCTTTCATAATTTCAATTTTAAGTTATGTGTAATGTTGAAGTTGTTGAATGTAGATGCTAAATCTTTAATCTTGAAGTTTGTTTTCAATGAAGAATGATATTTAGTTGCTGTTGTTGTTGTTGAGTTGAATATTATTCAATTTTAAGTTATGTGTAATGTTGAAGTTTGTTTTCAATGATGAATGAGTAGTGAGTTTTTTGACAATTTTATTGTATGGTAAAAATTCATAGCTCTGCGATATGTGAATATACAACATGCCTAATTTTAACAGGTTTTAGTAGTGTCATGAGTCAACTACTAACCCCTCGGTCCGCCCATTGACCCAGTGACTCAGTGACTTGCTCGGGTCGACCTCCGATTCGATTTTAATAACATTGTGAAGAAGTGATTAAAAAAAGGTCAGATCACTAGAACTTTTAGCAACATTAGCATCTTAAGAATACTCCATTTACAGAAACTAAAATACCTATAGGAGACCGGACAAAGACCCAAATTCTTGTACCTCATAAAACGACGGTACAACTTTCTGTCCCACAGTACAACTTCCAGATCACAAAAAATTACGAAAATATTATTTTTGTTTCCTATTCAATAATGTTTTCTCTCACTATCTATCTCCTATCTCATTTTTCTCTATTATTTTCTCTACCTCTCTAATACTTTCTCATTTCCTGGCCTATCTCTTTCATCTTTCATTCTCTCACCTCTCTTGTATCTTCTCATCTCGTGACATCTCTCCCTCATCTCTCTCTCTTTCTCTCTCTCTCTTTCATTTTCACCATCGTACGTTTTTCTTTGTAATTTTTTAATTATATTAATATATGTTATATAAAATCATTATAAACATTCAAAAAATTTATAGTAAAATTCACTTTTTTTAGTTTCACTTTTTTTTGTTTGTGCTATCTACTGTTTACCAAACAACAATGTGCCGCACAAAAACTTGTACAATTCTATCCCGTCAAGTACTGTCTAGTAATATCCTATTTACAAGTCTAAGAGATCCACAACAATACCAACAGAAAATTGAAATTAGAACTTAAAGGACAACTTTCCAAATTTGGCTCATATGCTAATATTAATATTAATATTAATCAAGTACAACTGGCATAAAATCAATGTTTTTTGACTTTTTCTATGAATCTATGAAGTTGAAGCTTGATGAAAATTGAATATATATATATATATATATATATATATAAATCAGCTGTCAAGAACTGATTGGTATGGAAAATATCTGGTTGCAAAAAAGTATAACAGAAGAAAAATAAATAAAGCGGAATGGAGGCACAAATATATCGTATAACAACCGTTCTTTAAATTGTCAAATAGATTACACTTGTTGCAGGCTAGACAAAAACCCTGGAATACAATCTCTAGATACCTACTCGAGTAAGAGTCAATGACAAATTCCATCAAGGAAATGAACACAAGAAAACCAAGAAAACAAGGCTGGGAGGAGGGACTATTTGAAGTATCCTGTACATACATAATAATAATAATAATAATAATAACAACAAATTCGAATTACAGTGACAAGTTGAGTTAGTCATGCCTTCCAGCTAAAACCCATATTATACTCTAGATCACTGCTAAACAATGGGTTATCCTGAAGCTCTCTGGCAAATTCCTCAGCCACATCATGCAAAGGGTTATTATTTTGCGGCATATCAGATGTTCTCTGGTTGAATCCACCATTATTGCCTCCAGCTGCAGGAGAATCACTGGTTGCAGCTGATTTGAAGCTATTACTTCTTGAAACGGATCTATTATTTCCCGGTGCGCTGGCAGAGCCTCCAGTTGCCGGTGGAGTTTGGCCTCCATAAGCCAACCCATTATTTGCCATATTCCCACTTGCATTGGGAGTTTGGCCTCCATACGGCAACCCATTATTCGGCATATTCCCACTTACATTGGGTCCGCCGAGAGACTGTGGTTGCACTCCACCATTGTTATTTGACATATCCTGCAGTAATTGCTGGATCATCTGCTGTTGCAGAGTTTGATTTCCTTGAGATCCCTGTGAATGATTTTGTTGCAGTAAACTGTTTGCACTTAATGACCGCTGTTGAAGCTGGTGTAGGTGTTGTTGCTGCTGTTGCTGCTGTGAAGGTAGATGGGGACCACTACGAACAGGTGAATTTTGCATAGAACCTGGATTTAAAGCAGCACCGGCACCCTGCAAAGCACTTGAAGAGGGACTCTGATTTGAATTATGGAAAGGCGAACCATCTCGCTGAAGTGAGTGAGGGCTTGAATTCATCGAGTTTTGCCTCATGAGAAGATTCTGGTTTGGATTATTGAAAGGGGATCCATCTCGCTGAACTGAGTGAGGGCTAGAATTCATCGAGTTTTGCCTCATGAGAATATTCTGGTAATTGTTCAGTGCTAAAGCAGCTTGTGCTGACCCGGTCAAAGCACCGCGATTGACCATATTTTGATTATTGTTTATATGGTTATTCAATCCAGGATTTAAAGCCATCAGCTTATTAAGGGTGTTTCGATCAGGTGGAAGACCTTGAACATTTGCTAGCTGTTCCATCTCCTGCATCTTTTGCGACTGGAGCTTGCCCGCAGTCGCATATCGAGAAAAGTTTTTCAAACTCTCTGCAGGTAAGAATTGAGGATTAATAAATAGGGAAACAACAGAGGCTGCTGCAAATTTGAAACAGATTTCCAAACTAAAATTATAACAGCTGCAACAATGTTTAATTCAACTCAATAGTGTACTATACAGTAACAAAAAACACAAGATAATCACCAATTGGTCCAATTTTCTGATCATGACAGATATCTACTAGATCTTTCATGCTATTGCAAACCTCCGAAATCTGTCAACCATAAAAAAAAAGCAATGGCTTGATTAAATGCAGAATAAGGAATAAGTATTCTCTATACTATAGAACACGCAACAGAGACTATATTATAAAACACTCGGCAATTTACCTGCAAAGTTCTCACAAATCTTTTTGAAAAGCCCAAATCATTTAGCGATTGTAGCTCCAAACTCTTTGCAAGCTGACGACCGGCCGTGAGCACCCTGAAGTAAAAGAAGCAATATATTAAACATACTACCAGCTTAGTTGTTAACTCGTGCAATCCTCACTCCAGCAAACAAATAAACAATATGTAATCTATATACTAAAATATTAACTGAACTGCTAATTAATCAAATTCTTTTTTCAACCTTGTCCAACTTACATAATACGTAACAGGAAAGTGGAAACAAAGTTAAGAAAAAAGGGAAGAATTCAAGAAATTCTTTACTGCTAAAGCTGTCAGATGCTGATAGTCATAAATAACCTCATCCTCGAACAGTTTCCGAAAAAACAGAATGCATTATAGATAGATCACAACATCTACACAAGAGGCATGCAATCAAGAGATACGAGGTATCTGAGAAAAATAATTTACTTAAAGTGTCAATCAGCTTGGAATAAAAAAGCATTCACTTACATGTTGCTGTTTGTTTGCAAGTCTTGCTGAGAAATCCCATCTGACCCGCTTTCAGTAATTGTATTCTGGCATTTTTGAGCTACTTGAACTAATTGGTTGACCTGTAAAAGTGAACATTATAAGAACTAGCTTCCAAAATAAATAAATAATATATCTACGCTATCATACCAATTAAGTTAATCTAAATGTGGTGTCGCACAATCTAAATAAAGTTTATAGGTGACAAATCAAGTCAATGATATGACGCTTGAGTAACTCTTTGCATGGCCAATTGATATTAAAATAAATAAGGGATTTACGATCTTCTAGCTACAATTTTCTTCACTCCTTAATACAAAAGAGGGGGCATTTATTATACAGTGCCCGAGGAATTAAAAGCCCGTAGAGACTGAAGGGTAACTTTTGCTTTTGATTACTCAGATATTAAAATAAATAAGGGATTTACGATCTTCTAGCTACAATTTTCTTCACTCCTTAATACAAAAGAGGGGGCATTTATTATACAGTGCCCGAGGAATTAAAAGCCCGTAGAGACTGAAGGGTAACTTTTTCTTTTGATTACTCATAACCATCCACATTATACAATAACAAAGGAGATTTCTCAAATAGTTACCAATTTCCATATCCAGATGTCTACATTACGTGTGCCACTATTTAGAAGAACTCAGTAGTACATACATATATACACAAAATAAAAGAAAATAGAATAATACCTGTGGCGCAACTAACTTTCGAGGAAGAAGTTCTTCATGGCGCCTTACACAGAACTCCCAAGATAATATCTGTGCAAATTAACAAGAATTTGGGTGATCATTTACTGAGAAAATATTCAAATAGTGAATAATTTAAATACAGCGAACATTTATGACCTTCAGGTCTTGAGTAAAAACAATACGAAGTTGACCCTCACGAACAACACGAAGCTGCTCATATACACACTCTTGAACTGCTTTTGTATATTCTAACATCATTGCACCAGAAGGAAATCTTTGTTCACGTGGGAAGTCCAAAAATAGAAGTTCATCCATGAGTCCACTGCCAAATTTGACAACGTTGACTCTAGGTAGTATATCATAAGTTGCCTCTGTTTAAGAAATCCAGAATGCAGATATTATAAGATTAATAGTCAGAAATAAGAAAACATGCTGACAATCAAGACACAGATACATCAAATGTGAAAAAAGAGTAACTCTTATTATTGCAGTTTTCAGACAGAAAGTTAAACAAAATAAAATACTTTGATAAAAAAAAACAAAAAAAATACAAATGGAAATTTTATAATGAACCAAAAACGTTTTTAAAATCACATTATGACAGAATAATATAATATTCTCAGTTCCTTACCAAACCCCCTTCTTCCACCAGATTTAGAACCACATAGATCACACTGCCAAGCATTCTGAAGAAATAAATAGCCACGTCAGATTATCTACTCATCAAAGACTCAGAAGTATCAGCACACAAAGAGGGTAAAAAGAGGTAGAAATAAAATACTAACTGCAGAAATTCCATCATCTTATGATAACCTAATCCACTCTATTAAAATATTCAATTCAAGATCGATCATTATAAAGTATTAAGGCATCATCCTATTCCTGGAACAAGAAATAGAAGGATAATAAAAAGTGCAAAAACCAACCGTAGTTGCTTGGGGTAAAACACCATGTGCATGTTGCCCAGCGTTACTATGTAATGGCAAGCACCACCTTTGCTTTGCACGAGGAGAGTAATATTCAGCCACAAATTTCCTCCAATAGGCAATACTATTATCCTGAAACCAATAAATTGAATATCAGGCATACGGTATTCAATCAAAAAGTTCAAAAGTACACAAGACATAAAAGAAGCTGTTCAGATGATATACACTAATTCATTTAAATGCCCTGAATGGAAGGGCTAATGCTTCAAACAAAAACAAAAAAAATAAACAGATGCATCAAAAATAGATTGAAAACATCCACCAACCATAAACCTTGCGTCTCTAAGGACCAAAAAGAATATAGACATGTGATCACATGTGAAGCATAAACAGACTCACATTTGGTCGTTGCCTTTGATGATAGAGGTACTGCATTAATCTGCGGGCACATACACCATTAACACCACCATCAAATGGACGCTTCACACCAGATGAGGGCTGCATCATTTGTTGCTGCAATTGCTGTCTCAATTGCATTTGTTGCTGTTGATGTTGCTGTTGTTGCTGCTGCTGCAAGTGCAATCGCTGTGCTGGGGGTAATGACTGAAAGATTTGCTGTTGCTTCAGCCTCTGCTGCTGCTGGAGCAAAGCCTGTATCTGTGGATTACGACCCTGAAATTGCATTGGATCTTGTCTCTGAAGAAGCTGCTGTATTACCTGTTGTTGCACAATATCTTCTTGTTTGATGTCCAGCCTAGGCTTTTTTAGCAGGTGTGATACAGTACTTGGATCTTGAATGAAAGATCCTACTACTTGTTGTGCACCCATTTGGCGTGGAGATGAGGCAGTTTGAGAAGAACCCAATGGAGTAGCAGTAGAAGCACCATGCTGCTGATGCTGCTGCTGCTGCATTTGTCGAGCATTCTGATCTTGATGAGAATTCTGCTGTATTACAGTAGAACCATCCATTGCAGGTGACCCAGAAATACTAACATTATGTGATGTAAACGATATGGGTGAGGCAGGTAATCTTACGTAAGAGTCTCCATTAATGCTTGCACTTCTCTGCAAATGGGGACCACCAGAGAGAGCAGAATTTGCATCTGTTACTAGGGAACTGGCTCCAACGCTCAGTGTTGAGTTTGCCACATTGTTCAAAACTGCATTTTTCATATCCCCAGAATCTGGACCAAGATTCTGATGACCGGTTCCAGGAACTGTATTAGAAGTATTAACCAAAGATGAGCTTAAGTGAGAGTTAACTAAATTCTGTGACTGCCCCTCTCCTTGAAAGAAAATTCCAGAACTTGATGATGATTGGGCTAACCCCCCTGCCACCCTAGAAGGTGCCATAGGAGGCATGCCCACTTGACGTCCAGAATCTATGAAGTTTTCCAGAGCCAGGGTTTACTGGCACTAAAAATATCCTCAAACAGTAAACAAGTTCAGAGTAACAGGCAGATTGAGAGCATCAATCCGGGATAGTTTCTTTCCTTTTAAATAAATCTACAAGTGCCTCTGCAACTAAATGCAACAAAAATTCAAACTTTATTCCCAACTCTGCACAATTGCTGATACAGATCTAACAAAACAAGCAAAATATACACATTTATTAGCTCAAGAAAGAACTCCAGCTAAAACTAATTCGACCAGATAAAAAACAAGCCTGATTAAGAAGCATATTCCCATTTCCTAAAAACATACCAGCCAAATTGAACAATTATAAATTACCATTTTAAAAGAAGGAAACTTGCAATAGAACAATTTCGTTCACAAAACCCTAATTCTATTCATCAACGAAAAGAAAAACCAATAGCAGAGAACACAAAACCTAGAACCCCCAAAATCCCCTCAATTCACACATTCAAAACCCTAAAACCCAAAATCATACTACAAAACAGAACAAATCTGAAAATACATAACCATAACCCCAAATTTCACTACTAGAAACTCAAAATCCCAAAACAAAACAACATAAAAACATCAATTCCCATCCCTAAACAACGAAAAACACAACCTTTAAACTCAACACACAACACAACAAAAAATTTAAAAAATAAAACAAAGAAAAACATGTAATAATTCTTGAATATCCTTATTATTATACGTATTTATTTAATTAATTTAAAATAAAAAAAGAGAGAGAAAAAATGAAAAAGCAACAAGATATTCTAAAGATCAAACAATGGTGACTACAAAATTGAGTGAAAGAGAGTGAAGAGTACTAAAACGAATCGTTTAAAGAGCTACTCACATCGAAATCGCGAGCTGAGAAAAGCGAAAAACGTCGCTTTCTGGAAACGTAATTAGAGAACTTGAAAAATGATTAAAAAAAGAAAACAGTGAGAGAAAGAAAGAAAGAGTAAGAGAGAGAAAGAAAGAAGATGAAGAGAGAAGCAATCGTTAATATTCATCATAATATATAGCCTAGTAGCGGGAAGGTACTGAGAGTGACTTGTTATTACCGGTTATGGGACCTTGGTTTACCGGTTATAAGCGGTTGGGATTGTTGCACGTGTCTTGAATGTGACTGTTGAGCTTAGTCGGTGAGAGATTCGAAGTCCGAATACGAGGTGTGTTGTTTACGTGGCGGATTTTAAGTGGATGATGATTTTATAATTTCTTTTTCGTACGCGTAAAACAACAATTATCTATTGTTTAATTTAACGAAAAATCACAAAAACAATAAAATGGTTATAATAATAATTAATAATTAATTTAAAGGAAAATTTATGGATTTGGATTGAGTGATATAGTTGTAGGTAATTTTGGTGACTCTAAGTTTTTGTTTGGAGGGAAAAGAATGAAAAAGAAAATTAGGTGAGATGCGAGGGAAAATAATTTTGACAAAAGATAAATTCAAACGGCTAAAAATATGGATGTCTTTTTCCGTTTTAAAAGCACTCAATCTCTGACTAAAATCTATGTTCTGTTATATTTTTGTGGAAAAAAATCTATTTATCATCTGTTGACCAAATTACAAGAGTTCAATTATTTTCTTGTTGTGTTAAAGAGAAAGGGTGATCGATACAAAAAATTAATGATATTTATGCCTATATTTAATATGAACCTCTTAAAAGATGTTAAAAGGTGGACCTTTATTATTTTTAGTAAGAAATGAACTTTTTAATAATGAAAAGCGGAAAATAAAAATATTTTTTTATTAAAACTTACTAAAAATAAAGGGGTCCACCATTTGACGAGTCAATATTAGACACTCCCGATATTTATAGTATTTATTATATTTATGTGTGTTTTATTTTTCATTCTCATTTTATTTGACACAACACGTACATGATAGGATGTATACATATTTTAGTATTGATTATTCTTTCAATATATTTATCTATGAAGAACGTAAAATGCTAAGAACGTGTGTCTTCGTTTCGTTTGGGAGTGTTTTTCCTTCAACTCTAATCTCTTAATTTCTTTTCTCAGTTTATACTTTTGTTTCCCTTTTAACTAGATCTATGAGGATACATGCTTTACTATTGATAAAATTAAACCTTTTTTTTGGTATTGAATTTTTTTTGTACACAACAATTTTGGTCCTTATATGTCATTATAGTGCAAGTGTTTTTTATATACAACAATTTTGATCTTTGAATGTGTAGGATAATGTCATAATAGTCTTTGAACATTTTAAAATTGCATAAACATCCCCAATTGTCTCTATAGTAAGTAAATTAGGTCCTTGAATGGGTCTGTTGTTAGTTATTATGGTCCTTAGATATATTTTTATTGGTCAATTCAGCCCCTAAAATTACAAACAAACAAGATACTTAGGAAAGTGTTTGTAGTTTTGATATATTCAAGAACTATAATGACATCGCCTCACACATTTAGAGATTAAAATTATTATTTACCCTTAGTTTTTTGACACCTTGAGTACAAGTGTTGTTATATGAGATAGGGTAAACTGTCATTTTGGTCCCTAAATGTGTGGGGCGTTGTAATTATAATTCCTGAATATATCAAAATTACAAACATGTTCCTGGGTGTCTTTTTTTAGTAATTTTTGTGACACCCTAAAATTCCATAAGACATAACTTCCAAATATTTAGCATTACACTTGAGTTTTGAAGGATTCACACATGTAAAACAAAAATCTAGCTTAACATAACTAGCTTAGCCACAATAAGATCCTTTGAAGCTAGGACTCTGATCATGATCCAGTGACCAACACTCTACATTGGACTACTGACGAGCAATCTGAATATACTCTTCAGCTATCCAATGTTATTTGTTACCTGGAAACATCACCCGAAACATAGTGAGTTGTACAACTCAGTAACAAAGAATATATGAAAAATATATATATTTACTTGATGTTTCCAGCCATATCTATGTGCAAGATATGGAAAAATCCTCTCTACAACATAGAAAGTATAAATAACATCCAAAGGTTTTTCATTAAAATGTCGTTCTCAAATAATAACAAAGCACAACAATATAGGGGAAAAAATCACGTTGCATAAAAAGATCAAAACACGCGTATATCAAAAATATCATAAACAATACACTATTATACTATGTGCACATAGACCACATTATCTCTTCGTCGTGGCAAACAGATATCATAGGCTGTAATATCTCTTCGTCACGGCAAAACAGTAGTCACAGGTCGTATTATCTCTTCGTCACGACAAAACGGTAATCACATACCATATTGGCAAAACGGTAGTCACAAAGACTATGAGCATGTAGCTCATAGGCTGCATTATCACTTCGTTGCAGCAAACGGCTAACACATTACAAACATTTCAACATATTCTTCTAGTATGGCTGATAAACATATCTAGTTGAACTAAAATACAATCGACTGATTCAAATTTTTAAAAATTCAGATGAATCCAAAGATCCAAACTTCACTTTATAACACAACAAGAAGACAAGCATATGCTGCAATAACCATTAAAGAAATCAAAAAGCTGAATACACTACTATTATCATAAATCCAAAATTGCAAACCACGTCTTGTCTTCCAAGTGCTATCAATGTTTTTTTTCCTTCTTCCCAAATCATCAGTTTACTAGGCAATCAAGCATGACACATCTTGTCCCTATCCACTAATGTTTCAGATGTTCAGAGCTACTAAAGCTTTATGCACAAAAGAATTTATACCCATATGCACAAAATTAAGTTGCTTGAGATTCAAAAAGGCTGTGATGTCAAAATTAACTTCATAGGCTTAACCTTGGGTTGAGAAAACATGATTTTTCTACCGTAAACTATTGAAAACTTCAACGAATTTCAAAACTTTATCTAATGAACAATATTTCCCCAAAACTTTATCTAAGTATACAAGTATCTATAGGTTTCAATTCATGTTTTGCCTTATTCAACTACTAACTCAAAAATATAAAAATATGGTTCACTCCATATGTATTCACATTCAAGTCAACAAGTAATTACAAAATTTATATATTGTAGGCAAGATTGAAACATTTCACACACAACATCTAACAAACACCTTACTGGCAATCCAAAACTAACTATTTTCTAACACAAAAGCAACACCATTTTTATCCTCTATCTTTTAATTTAAAATCAACAACAATCATCATTCATAAGTTAAATTGATAAGTTAAATAAAAACCTAAGCACACTCTAAGAGAGGTTTTGAAGGGATTCTTTGTTACCTATTTCTCCTTAGAAGCCTTAGGGTGAAAACCCCCAATTTTTGAACAGGAACCCTAACCATCTTCCATGGAAGTTGCTTCCTTGGATTCAATCTCCATTTCCGTTCTTCAATAGTTTGAATCTAGGGCTGAAACATTTTCTTTGGTTGAATTTCTCTCTCTCTCTCTCTAGTTCTCTCTATCATTTCTTTCTTCGTGTCTCTCTCTCTCTTTTTTCTTTTTCTGTTTCTTTCTCTCTTTTCAGCGTGAGGATATGGAGTAGGTGAGGGAATGTGAGAGTGATAGGGTGGGTTCTGAACAAGTGGGGTGTATGGTGGGATATAAGACAAAATTTACTAAAATGTTATTACTCAATGAGCCTTTATTTGATTATTCTAATTTACTATTTGGTCCTAACAAGAACCTCAAATAAATTAGTCAATTAAATAATACTCATAATTAAATAGTCCCACATTTTCTTAGTCCTTGGGTAAAATTACTATTCTACCCCTAAAATCTAGATTTGCTCTAAATCACCAAATTAAAATAAATTTGGGATGTTACATTTTAGGCCGTAAATTGTCAAATAAAAAACACACTAGCTTCAGTGCCCGTCCGATGGATTGGAAGCACAAATGAAAGCGGAAAAAATGCATTAAGAAAACAGTAAGAAAAGTACAAAAATAATGCATTAAGAAATTGAAGAGTCTCATACAAACACAACCATTCTTGCTTGAGTATTGTAAAGTAAGAAATAATACTACTTTGTTAGGGCATTATTCTACTAATAAGAAAAGTAATAAACAACACACTAAACTCTAACAACATGAACAAACAAATTAAGAGGAGAGCCTCCAATCCTCAGCTTGAGAACATCCCCAACCTTTAAATGTTGTTCCTTGACAAAACGCAACCATTCTTTTCCACACAAATACTTCTCTGCTGTTTAACGGTTAGCCGTGCGAATAGAGCACTCATAGGTCTTATTAGCTGCAACGTGGCGGAGAGAGATTGTCTTCAAAGAGACTGGTATATTCCTCCCAATCACTTTTTGGGAAGTGCTGTTGTTAGAACATAAGAAAAGCAATGTGAGTCTATGTTCATAAAAATAAAATGGAAAGTAACTGAAATGAGGAAATCTATAACAATGGAAAGTAAACTCGCCATGACACCAGACTTTTTGCAGATCCACTCAGTGACATTCTGATTCCACACCAAAGGGTCAATGTTGTCCAACATAGCAGTGGTGCCAGGAGAGGGAGGACAGTCAAAATCAGAAGACGAAGAGGGGATACAATGAAACATATTTGATGGAAGAGCCCTGTTTAACAAACAACACATGAATGAGCACCACAATCAGAAAACTAAAAACAAATTAGGAAATAAATCTTGAATAGAATATAATCCCTAAGAAGGCCAATAAAGTAGAACAATACCCTCTTGTTCTGAGAAACACGGTAAGGGACCTCTCCAAAGGTGAAAGGCGTGGTTTCTTATTGCTGGAAGAAGCCATCGAAGTAAGTTGAAGGAAATGGAGTGGAGTAACGTATTTAAAGTAGGAAAATGAAATGTTAGATGAGTTAATTAAAATGAAACAACAACCAACGAATGATATTAATGAGAAAGTGTAGTTCATTAGTCTCAATGCCCGTGCGATGCACGGGGAACGGTAGTAACGGCTCAATAGTACCAAAATCTGAGTGTAAAAAATCAACAATTATAGAAGTAATGAGTGAATGTAAATACACTAAATTAATATTTGTTAATTACTAGTGTTATACTGCATATGTACTGCAGACAGTCTAATTTTAATGTGGCTATATATATATATATATATATATATATATATATATATATATATATATATATATATATATATATATATATAGACACACACGTAAACTAAAAAATACGTCATTGTATATTTTTATTTGGCTTATACACACACACACCATATCCATTGTATATCCCTCATTGTATATTTTTTATTTGGAAAAAAATACGTAAATTAAAATATATTTATAGATCTTATTTTTGATTAATACAAAAATACTTAAAAAAATATAAATTATATAAAGATATTAGATTTTGACATTATTACACAAAAAGATATTATATTTTGATTAGAAGTAAGGAAGTAAGAAACGACATATATGCAATTTTTTTTTCTAACATAGTCTATATCATACCAATTTCATAATTATTTGTGTTTTTTATACCATTATGTGCGAACTTGTTTGAATGTTGCTGTTTGACATAAGTGTACGAACATGGTGCGTAATAGCGAACTTGTTTTGAGACGATGCTCGCGATCCAAAGGTCTCCAACCGTGAACAGAATGAAAGGTTCGCGGGTTAGTTGACGAAACACAATACGCACATGTGATGGAGTTGGTCTTAGAAGGTAAGTGAATTATAACCATAACATTCCCCAACCAAAATTGAAATGTAGCAACGCCCATGCCAAAATAAAAAACAACACACCGTAACTAATGCTTTATTCATCTCCAACTTTGCCTCTTCAGGAACTCCAACGATTTTTTGTCAAAGAAAAGCAATTCCGTCAATTTCCTAAATCCCAGTTCGGCGTCAGCCTAGCAAGAACCTGTTCCATTTGGTGTGTGTACGTGGGTGCGCGGTGTGCAAAATTTATTTGGAAGAAGCAGCAACACGAGTCGAATGCATGCACCTGCTCATCATGTAAGTCTATATTTGCCAACATTTTATGTTGAGTCAAATTTATTGTTTAATGTCATATATAGGCCATTTCATTTTAGTTTCAGATTGTTTAATGGCACAACTCATCATGATATCATGTGTCTGTGAATTGCTAAATTGCCGGCCGACCCTAGTAACCAATTTACTATTTTTTTCCTCAGTTATTTTTTACTGGACTTTCAAATTTATCTTGTTGATGCCCTTGTTATTTGTTATTTGTTGATGCCCTAGTTATTTGTTAAAAATTCTATTCAGTTAATGAGGAGAAATGAACTGAAACAACTTTAAGAAGATTAGGACAGGCACAACAATATTCGATGTCAGGCGAAAGTAAAATTGTAACTTAGCAAAATACACAACAATTATAAAAACTAATAATAACGATTTTAGGCGAACGATCAATAATAATAAAAAACAAATAAGAGTGTGTAAAAAAGATTTGGCCAGGCACAATAAGACATAAAGATGACCCTTAGAAGCTACAAATTGTCAAATACTTTTCGATAGACAACATTCTTAGTACGTGTGCAGAGTTTTTTTTCCTCCTTGAGAATGAGGATCTTTAGACCACTTCTTGACTTCACACGTGATATAGCAACATACAGCTGACCATGTGTGAACACATGCCCAGGCAAGTAGATTCCAACATGAGATAGAGACTGACCCTAACTATTGTTTATTGTCATTGCGAAGCATAGCGACAAAGGGTATTGTCGTCGCTTAAATATAAACGGTATACCAGGATCACTTGGAACCAAATTCATTCGCGGAATATATACTGGTTCACCAATATTTTTCCCCGTGAGTACGGTTGCACCTATTACATTCTTCCCCAAAGATGTTACCATTAGCCGTGTGCCATTGCATAGGCCAGCGGCTTGGTCAATGTTCCTCATGAGCATTACAGGGACACCAAACTTATGCCGCAACTTGTGATTTGGTATACCAGAGCACTTTATTTCGTTTAGAAATTCAATAGTAAACCACTCACTTTGAATATCGTTATCTTCATCGGACTGGCATACTGAATCTGAACTTAAGTATTCCACTTCATCTCTGGGTACTAAAGACATTACAAAATCATTGACTTGCCCCAAAGACTCTAGAGTTGGAGCCAATATTCTCTGTTCCTCAAAAAAGTGTGGTCTATTAATATTTTCAAGCAAATCTGGATAGGTAAAATTAATCAACGCGCTAAGTGGATCATTTGGTTCCATAATCAATAAATCTTGTGGAATCTCTATGTCGCTCTCACCATTCTGGTCTGAATTATAATCTCTGTCACCAACACTAAGAATCCATTCAGCAAATTCTCTCATTTTCTCATATTCACTCTCAATATCGGATCCATCAAGCCTCATGTTAGTTGTGAGCCTCAAAACTTTACAGTTTGACCATAATTTTGATGAATTTATAGCAGAGGAAACTAATGCACTTTGAACGCTTTCTTATCACTGGTAGTATTTGTGTAAAATCTCCACCAAACGGTTTATCAAGGTTGGCAGGATCAACTATAGACATGATGTCACGTAGTGTGCGATCAAACGCTTCAAAGCAAAATTTCTTCGTCTTGGGTGCCTCATCCCATATAATAAGCTTCGTGTGGATCAACAAATTAGGCCGTTTTATATTAATAATGATTCCTTTCAAACTCTTCACAAATGTATTCCTCTGGTTACAAAATGAATTGAATACTGTTTAACCACAAGCAAGTCAAATGAAAGCCAGACCTAAATATAGTTGTCGTTGACATGTAACAGTTTTTTTATTGTCAAGATATCCATAAACGTCTCACCAGGTTTTATCCTAATTACTCATTATTCCAATTATATTATTGACATTGGAAGGCAAATTCTTGTTCAGTATGAACAAAAGCCATATTTATACCTAATGTTGAGAAGAAAATGATCAGAAAAGGAGTAAACTTAGTTGAGTGCAATAAGTTAAATTATAAATATCAATAGTTGGATAAAACAATTATATTTTCAGTAGGATTATATTTTTCATTTGGATAAATAAGAATAATGAACTACATAAATAAGAAAATGATTAACAGTAATTAACATAGGAACTGACTAAAATAATGATATTTATCATTTCCATTATGAGTGAAGTTTATTTAATTATAAATGGACAGAAAATGTATTGATAGATATTAACAATAATATCAAAAAAAAAAATGGAACAATGTGTTTTCTTCATAGCAATGATTCCGGTAAGGTTGAAATCTTGTGAACATTTCACATTTCCAGCTTACAAACTATGTACGGCGTTTGAATTTGAGCTTTTGTTTATGTATTAATGTAAACAAAAAATAATTCATGCCAATCAATTAAAAAAAGATTAATTATAGATTGCAGAAATTATAACTTTAACAGTTTAAAAATACCATAACTTAGTAGTTCAGTAAAGAAGCCTTTAAAAAAATTTGCTTAACAGTTGAAAAAAATGGCTCAAAATTTAAACAGTTCGATTCGAACTCGAACTGACGAACCAAACTATTAAAACGATTCGATTCGATTGAATCGCAAACATAGTTCGATTTGATCGAAACGATCTAAATGCGATTCGATTTAGTGCGATTAGCATTCATTGTGAATCGAACAACGATGAACAACCAATTGTACACATAGCAAACAATTTAAAGACTCATTTTACTGACTGGTGTGCATCGAGCAAGATTAAATGTGATTTTTAATCTAATGTTGTAATGATTTTGTTTAAGATAATTTAAAAGTCCATTTCAAACCATGCAAAAAGTATAGTACTTGTATACACATAATCAATATTGAACATTGATTTAACGTGTTTGTTGGGTATTCAATTAAAAACAATTAAACGACAAACATATAACAGCAAAATTAGCAACACAGGGGGTTTATATCCATATTTGTAGTCTTGCTATATAAGCCATATAATATTAAGACACCAATTGACTCAGTAACCCCATTTATTTAGTGGTAATTGCATTAGTACCGTACAATTGTAAATAAAATCCAAGTATAGTCTGGATAAGTTACAGAACATTGGCATTACACAAATTATTGATTCTGAGTCCCACAAACTCAAAGAGGAACGGGACATAATTTGAGTCAAAAATCTGGACTGCTGGTTAACCCGTCTTGTTCTTAATAGTATTGATCAGCACACTCAGTGGTTCATCGTCGCAGAGATCAGCACACACCCTTTTCCCATTTCGAATTTCATCATCAGTCTCAGTAACGTCAACTATATCGCGCTTGATAGAACATGAGCCAACATCGTTGGAAGCTTCATCAAATTTGGCCAGTAGGTTCTATATAACAACAAAATTTTGTAAGATAATAACAACAAAGACATGAAATGTATATAATCATGTTACTAAAAATGTATATAACACTCAGTGTGCATCAGGAAAATTTTATTAGTAGGAAATGAAAAGATGGCTTATAATTTTTTTAAAAAAATATATAGTTTCATTACAGAAAAATCCTAAAATACTCAAATATCTACAAATCACATAGTTAAAAAGGTAAAATAAGTACCAATTATTCTCTATTTTACTTATCTCTTGTGAAATTTCTATATCTAACTTAAAAAGTTATCTTATGGGGTCATTTTTTATTTTTTTTATGGGGGCAAAATAGGTTTATTATATACATTTCTAACCAAAATAATTTTTTAAGTGGGGGCAAATGCCCCCAATTATATTACAAGTGGATCCGTCCCTGATAACACGTATACCTGCGGAGTTCCATTCAATTCAACTGTGATGCCTCCTGAAACAATCTTTCCAACCCTAACTTCTTCAGTTGCAGCAGACTGAGGTCACCAATACAACAAATACGTTTTAATACATTAAAACTCGCGCCGAATGTATGTGAACATAAGTTCGAACCCAGTGAATTGGGTACAACATACCTTATGTGGGTACCCACTTTCAAGGAATTTTTTGATGAGAATTGGGTCATCAATGACTTTCTTCACACGAAAAGTTCTCTGAAACCTGGTGTCAGATCGACCATCACAATGAATTTTGAGCAGCACAGTTTTTCAATGGTAAATGGGGTCTTGTTTGTGTTGACATCGAGAACCTTCCATTTTCTCACCAGTCTCACCAACACCGTAGTGTTAGTGTCAGATGTAGTGAGGGCTTTCACTACATGAACATTAGGAGCAGCTTGGACAACTTGCCTTGTAGATGGAGCCATGACAGAACAAAACGCAAGAATTGGGAAACTTTAGGAAGTAGTGGACTTTGGAATAAGGAGTAGGGAAAGTAAGCATAACACTGTCTGAATGGAAATGTCTAACTCATATATATATATATATATATATATATATATATATATATATATATATATATATATATATATATATATATATATATATATATATATTTAATGGAGTGACATTCAAATTTCAAATAAGTGGGAAATTTAAAATTTAAGTTTGAAAACTTAATTTCAGAATTCAAATATGAGAAGGTCAAAATTACATTAAATTCGAAAATTATTTTAATTTAGTTATGTGTGAATTTCAGCTTTTAAATATTTTTAACACACATTCTGGTAGCAATATTCTCTCTAGAAAATTTATATGCGCAGAGAAATGTTTGGTTGGTGCCATAATAGTGTTAACGGTTACAAAATTCTATGGCATAGGTGTGTTTCATTACAATTTATTGTGTAACTTATACATAATTAAAATACATTATGTCAAGATTAACACCAAATTGACAACTTTCAAATTCAATTGCCTATTTCTGCCGAGTATCAAGATATAGGTTTGTAACCGACATTTGACCAGCAATATATTTATAACTTTAAAGTATATGTCCCCACATTAATATAGGAATAAATACAAATAATATAATATGTTTGTTATTTTTTTTTTTGCAGATCGCCAACTAAGCTTAAAGAGGATGATGTAATACTCCAATGCTTACATGACATTTTTTGGAATTTACACGTAGGCAATGTATTAGTGAGGACTTTCATAGTTGTATATTGTATAGATAATATAGGAATAAATACAAATAATATAATATGTTTGTTATTTTTTTTTTTTTGCAGATCGCCAACTAAGCTTAAAGAGGATGATGTAATACTCCAATGCTTACATGACATTTTTTGGAATTTACACGTAGGCAATGTATTAGTGAGGACTTTCATAGTTGTATATTGTATAGATATGTAAAGCATAATTAGAAATCAAACCGACTCCTTGTCATCCTAAATAAGTCTGAAGGGCTGAATAAAAGACAGCTGAGAAAAAAAAGAAATAAAACTGAAGAACATTTTGTCTTTTTACATGGTCTGATTAGTCATTGCTCATACACCATTAATTCGGTTGGACCTAGAACTTCTCAAACCATACATACACTATTGATCTGATGAAATTGCGAGTGGAATGCCACATGCCCAAATGACTTGATATAACAACTCCAATGATCCTGCAGCTACACAATGAAAGAAGTCAAAGGAACAAACAGACATTACACTCATTTCACAAACCATGCTTTAAATATTTGCTGATCAGTAATTAAAATAAATTCTATAAAATTATACTAATAGGTCAACTTCTGAAAATCCTGTCATACTTTGGAGCATTTTTAAAATTTTAGAGCTATTAATGATAAATAAACTTACCAGCTTCAAGCAAAGCATCATTGGAAATGAAGTAGTGACTAATTTAGCAGTTCTTCCAATTCTGCATTCATGAGTTAGCTTTGATTAGTTTCTAAAAGATACATAAGTTGTTGTCGGCAACATAGTGAAACCCAAAAAATTCATGTGCATACCATAGTGATGGAATATCCACCCCTATAATACAAAGATACATATAGTAGTATTAAACAACAGCAAGTTAAGGTGAACCTACACCAAGTAGCAAGTTAAAATCATGCTATCCTTGATCATGGACTCAGTTCCAGCTCTGTCAAAAACTACAGAAGCAACAACTCCAATCAATATAGAAATTACAAAACATTAAAAAAAAAATATTAAGGATTCACAATGATATTTCACACATTGAAAATTTTCATAAATTGCCACATTTAAATATCAGCAACATTTGACACCAATCATGTTCAATCAGTCCTAAGTTCCACACACAAAATAAGAATGAAAATAATAAGATTACCCTTTTAAAATAGAACATGTTCAACATAAAGGAAATCATTGAACATGCTCCGAAGCATGCACGGATAGAAGCTTGAGACCATTTCTACATGTTCAAAGAAAAACAATTATGTACTTGTCAGAGGCAAACAGAATAAAGAAGCAAATGTAATCCAAAATAGAAGAGATGACACCATCTCAGAATAGGAAATGTCATTCTAATAGGAATTATTGCCGAGTTGTGTTCTTCTGTGATGTACGTAAATTATCAAGATGATATATATATATATATATATATATATATATATCATCAATATTAGAAGCTATTTTTCTTATGATAGTTTATCTAAACCATACTTAGCTCATCCATGCTTATTCACATGCTTAGAACACTTATGAAATACATCTTCTATGTAAGCCTTGCTGGAAAATCAGCCACATTCTAATGCAAACACCCACTATAATTACCCCTTTAATGAAATGAGATGCATTTGCATTGGCTATATTAAAAAAAAATCACCTTGTGGAGACCTTGTAGCCTTCAATCATTTTCCCAAATATTCTTCAATCCTTAAAATCCATATTGCAGATTTAGACTTCAAACCAACACACACTGTCAAGTTTCTCAATGCCAATAACAAAGAGGGCCATTAACAAAGAGATTTGCACTAACCTGAGGGCCCAAGTCAATAACAACTCCACAGGCTTCCTAACTCATCAGCACTTCCACACGCAGAGGAACTCAAGCGATTTCCTTGCTGCAATAAGGAATCAATCAAATCACACACCAGAACAGCAACTCAATCAATAACAGATTCACACTACAATACAAATCCACACACACCTTTGCATCTTTGACGCCGCAAGCTGCAGCAAGAATGGAAGCTCCGGTTGAAATGTTAACAGTGTTTGCACCATCTCCTCCTGTGCCAACAATGTAACATATAGTCATGTAACTTTCAAATTGAAGCTATGCATATAGTAGAGGGGAAGGGAATGGAAAAAGGTAAGATTAACATAAAGATGGATATCAGTCTAGGAGTTATATTCTTGGATGCTCCAACCAGCTCCAGGTTGTTTTATTCACTCCTAGTTTTTCAATTATCTCCCTAACTTTGTCAGCAACTTTCCATCTATCAGCCAAAGCATATATGTTAGCGAGCAACATGTAATTTCCAGAGTTATGTGGCTCAACCTCGAATAGTTTAGCTGCTGCAAGCTCCCCTAGTTCCACTTGTTTATGAATGCCAGTAGCACTTAAAAGAGATCCATAAATTCATGCATAGGGTTCCATTGGCATTCTTTGAATCAATTTTGTAGCTTCTTTTAATTTACCAGCTCGACCTAGCTGCAATCGAAAGTGAAGAGAAAATCAAGACAAACCATTAGAACCCAAAAACAGCAATGAATCTCACTAAACCATTATAACCCGAAAACAACATTTCACTCACTCTTCACATGCTTGAAACCTGTCAAACCAAAGAAAAAGGAAATTTACAACAGCAATAAAAAAAATTAAAGAAAATAGAAGAGAAGGAACAATGAAAACAATTTAACTATTACCACTACCACATGTCTGGTTCAACCTCAAAGAGTTTAAACAAATAAAAAACCAGCTTCATGGTCTATTTCAATGGAATTCATTTCATCAAACACCTTACACTCATTCCTAAAGCAACCCCCCACAAATAAACTGCATGGATCTATTTTAAACTACCTTTCAGTACATAGTCCCTTATTGACTGTGAATACCGCTTTATTTGTTCTTCCAATAGGCCTAGAAGTTACACTTGTTGCATTGGGGTTTAGGAAATGATTAATAATCATTGTTTGCTATGGAGACAATATATTTGTTCTCTCATGATATTTGTTCTGAAATAGGATCAAATTAATTTGTTCAAAAACTATCTCAATGTTTTATCCTAGATGAAATAGGATCAACTCTACTTGATGAATGTTCTTTCAATAACAATAATATTAAATATCTAACACTAAAAAAGACTTGTTGCCTTTTTTATGCTTGCAAGTTCACGGTGTTGGAAAGGAGAATGGTTTGTAGGAAGCTTTTGGTAGGAAGGGAAAAGGAGACTATGATTTCTAAAGTGATGGAATACTTTGTTTATTTGCTAACTTGCTTGTTTTGCTTTGCTTGGTTTACAAATGAGAGGCTCTCTCCTATTTATAGGCTCCATGGGAGAGTTCTACATAACTCTAGAGAAGTTTCTACACACTTCAAGTGAGTGACTTTCTACTTACATCTAGAGAATATTCTAGACACTCTAAGAGAGTGAGAGAGTTCTACACACTTCTCTCAACTACTTATTTAATATTGCATATTCTACTTCTAATCTTTTCTACTATTTTCTAGAATCTTCTTTAGACTATAACCCTAAAGCCAAATGGGACTAACACTTGATTAGTCTAATGGGCCAAATCAAGTTTACCTTTCAACACCCACTCTTAAACTTGATTTGTCATTCCAAGTAGAGTTCTCAACCTGACGAAGTCTTCATGCTTGAGAGGCTTAGTGAAAATGTCAGCTACTTGGTCTTCGGACTTCACATACTCGACTTGCACATCCTTTCTTGTTATGCACTCCCTTAAAAAATGTGTACTCTAATTTATGGTACACAGTTATTCAAATATTAATCATAAGTTAGTAGTTATGGTATATAGTTTGAAAAACTTGTTAACACCCAAAAGTTGCAAGTACTTAGCCGAATAAGGTCTCAGATAGCTGATGGAAGATTAGACGATTAGAAGGTTTAGTTTCACGAAGAGCAACTTCTCTAGCATCATCTAGGACTTACGGCTTATTAGTTCTTCTTTTCTGAATAACTTTCAAAGTAGCACTAATGATACACATAGTGATATGATCTAGGATGGCTACATATAGTTTTTACAGATCATTCTTGAGTTGATTCATGATTTGTAAGAATTATAGAAGAAAGTGATTGAACTTCAAGACAAGCCTAAAAGGATAGACAACAAAACAACGAAAGTAACAAAAATGAAAAAGATGGAAAATAATAGAAATGGAGAAGAAGATGCCACAGTCTTAGAGAGTGATAAGTCAAATGAGGATTCACCATAAAGATATGAAAACTTTAATAAGAACCAAGAAGGTTCACCCAGTAACTCAAAAGAGACAAAGCTCTCAAAACTCACAAAGGAGTGTTTCTTATTTCTCAAATTCAAAGTTCCAAAACAAGAAGACAAGGATATTTATAGTCATACCGATCATCAAAGGCTCCTAACATTTCCTTTTCTAGTTTGTCGGCTAAACTTAATGTAACATTTACTTAAAGTATGTCCTACTAGTTTCACCTCTGCCAAATATTACTTGCACCTAACAAGCCCAGTTAAATTGGCCCTTATTACAAGATTAAACCAACTAGTAAAAGTCTTAAGTCCAAGGGTCGTTTGGTCTCCAACACATAGGATAAGGCTTTTTGGAGGCATAACGTTCATTCTTCATTATTTGGCCGATGTACTATCAACCGAGGGGACGGACTATTGGATGCATGATAAGTTCAAGAAGGCAAGTGGATCATGCACGTGTGGGTATCGTGCTAGAGTAACCAACCTTTCACAAACGCCTAATCCCAGGGTTTTCAGCATGTAATGGGTATCATGCGCGTTAATATTCTTAACTCATATATCGCTTTTGAGCGTAGTTAGTTTTAAGCCTAGTAATCATTGCCAACAGAGATCATTTGTGTACAAAAATACTAGGCTTGTAAATATTGTAACAAACGAAAGTCAAACAAACTCTTATTCAACACGTGCATGATCCACTTGCCTTCTAGTTAGTGGGGCAATTTCTCATGTTTTTAGCGTGTAATGGGCATTGTGGGCATTTATCTTAGCCGATAAACCATTTTTTTTATCGTAGTTAGATGTAGGCTTGTAATTGTTGTCAATAGAGCTCATTTTTGTATAAATACTAGATATGTAAATATCTAACACACAAAAATCAATCATACTCTTATTTTCAAAGATTTTTACGTCCATTTATCATACATTTTTCTAAGTATAGTACTAGAGTAACCAACCTTTCACAAACGCCTAATCCTGTGGTTTTCGGCATGTAATGGGTATCGTATTGCGTTAATATTCTTAACCGATATACCACTTTTGAGCGTAGTTAGTTTTAGCCTAGTAATCATTGCCTTAACAGAGATCATTTGTGTACAAAAATACTAGACTTGTAAATATTGTAACAAACGAAAGTCAAACAAACTCTTATTATCAAGAATTTTTACGTCCCTTTATGATGCATTTTTCTTAGTATAAACCCTATAGTAACCTACCTTCACAAAGGCCTAAATTAGAGAGGGAATTAGAGAGCTCAAGCTTGTTAGTTGATCATCGGCTAAATGTTAAGTTTGACAAGAAAACTCTATACCTTAATACATAAATATCGATAGTTATGAAAATTAGCAAAACTTTCAGGAGTAATTTGGTTTTTCCTAATTGGGGTGTCCTCAAAATAATTTGAGACTGAGGATAATAAGTGTCATTTTAGGTCCAAGATTTAGGAGCTAACGGACGACGAGGGTGTGAAACATATGCTAGAGTTACCTATGTGCACGACAATTGTAAAAAATTTCTCGATTGTAATAGAATTAGTAATAGAAATCTGTCACTCAAAAATAAAATGAACCAAAATAAAAAAGCCACATAGATGCACAAAACCGGGAAAGAATTCCCTCATGTTATTTTCTCTCATGTTCAATCTCAACCATTAATTTATTATGGAAAATGATTTTAAGTTGAACCCAACATTGTTCCAAGTAGTAATCCGGTTTCGGGTTAACGCTCAAGTTACCCATCCCTTCCCTAATATACCCTACACATATATTTAACATTTGCGAGCTGTAATATTTCAAAGTAAGTAGTTTGATGTTAAAATTTAACTATTTGAGATTTATCTTAGCAGTAACATCGACTCTTTATTTCTATAGTATTTGCAATAGAAATAGAAATTATACTTACTAGTATGATTCACCCGTGTCAGCACGGGTTGACATACACTTGTAAATTAAAAATTGACAATTTTTTTTAGGAATTAAAAAAACAGAAGTTGTATATTTAAGTGTATGGTGTGAGATATTAAATACTCTGAACACTATCTAAAAATTTAGCTATTATGATGCATAATAATTTTAGAAAAATGTATTATCAACATATTAAATTTGCATATTAAATTATTTGTCAAAACGTATATATAAAGGGGCTTTGTAAAGAGGGATTCTTTGATGAAGCAACGACCTTGTTATCACAAATGGAAGTCGGTGGTTGCATTCCTGATGCTATATCAATCGTACGAAATACTTATTCATACTCTCTTTAAAAAAAATGAAAATGCAAAGGCGAAAAAACTTCTGCGTGAAATGAGGGATAGAGGTCTACTGGAAAAGTAAAATCAAGTAAGATTTTTTCTCATCACACATTAGGTTGTTTTGAAATTTGATAAAAATCATCTAATCTTTATATTAAGATTATTTTGCTCTATATATTCTGCCTACGTGTGTTAGTTATTACTATAAGTCTGCTGGTACTAATTTACTATTGCTATTAGAACACATGCAAAGAGAATAACTTGCTATACTTTGTGCACATAGACCACATTAAAATTGTGTGCGCTATATCATAGATATCACAAACAAGACACTTGCTATACTTTGTGCACATAGACCACATTATCTCTTCGTTGTGGCAAACGGTAGTCATAGGCCGTATTATCTCTTTGTCACGACAAAACGGTTGTCATAGGTCGTATTATCTCTCCCTCACGGCAAAACGGTAATCATAGGCCGTATTATCTCTTCGTCACGACAAAACGGTAGTCTTAGGCCGTATTATCTCTCTGTCACGGCAAAACGGTAATCATAGGCCGTATTATCTCTTCGTCACGACAAAACGGTAGTCATAGGCCGTATTATCTCTTTGTCACGGCAAAACGGTAATCTGAAAGGGCTATGAGCATTTCACTCATAGGCCACATTATCTCTTCGTTACAGCTAACGGCATCCAACAACAACAACAAATCGAATACATCAAAATAAATGTTTCCACTTCATAGATTAGATACTCACATAGTACTTTATAAAAAGATAATCATGCAACAATCATGTTTGGTCAGAATTTAAAACACATAGGAATCCATTCTGCACAATTCAAGTATCATTGTCTAGTAACCATCTAAGCAGAGTTAATTTTACTTAAGCAACTTTGAACTAGACTTCATTCAAGTATACAAGTACCTAAAATTTCCATCAATGTTTGACCTTACTCAATTCTTAAGATAGAAAAATATGAAAAAGGAAGTTCACTCCATACATATTTACACTCAAAATCAACAAGCAATTAGTAAATATACTAACGTTGAGAAAAATCAAATTAACATGCAATAATTCACACACTACTTCTCACAAACACCTTGTAGGCAATCCACAAACCACTTTCCTCTAACACACATACAACACCATTTTTTTCCTCAATCATTCAAAATCAACAACAATCATCATTCATAAATTAAAAAGAAACTTAAACACACTCTAAAAGAGGTTTTAAAGGGGATTCATTGCTACCTATTGCTCCTTAGAAGTTTTTGGGTGAAAACCCCCAATTTCAGAATTGGAACCCTAGCCATCTCCCATGAAAGTTACTTCCTAAGCTTCAATCTCCATCTCTTTCTTCATAGCTTGAACCTTGGGTTGAAAGATTGAGCTCCACCTTGTTTCCGTCTCTCTCTCTCTCCTTTACGTTTTTTTTTTCTTTCTCTGCTAGTGTCTTTCTTTCGTTGCAGCCCGTGAATGAGGGAGTAAGTGAGGGGAAAATAAAATGAAGTTGCTAGGGTGGGTTGTGAGCTAGAGTGGTGTATGGTGGGATGCAAAGCAAATTTATTAAAATAGTATTACTCAATGAACATTTATTTAATTATTCTAATTTACTCGTTGGTCCCAACAAGAACCTCAAATAAATTAGTTAATTAAATCCTACTCATGATTAAATAGTCCCACATTTTCTTAGCCTTTGGATAAAATTACTATTTTACCCCAAAAGTCCAAATTAAAGGAAATTTGGGATGTTGTTACACATGTAAAGTGTTTAAGATCAATTGTTTTCTTCTTATTCGTCAATCATCTTACAATAATGTTACGTAGACAAAAATTTTAGACAAAAATAGACAAAAACCAACTTACAACACCAATTAACTAAGTTTTTTAGACTATTAGCCAACCTGTTATTTCACAGTTTTCGAGGCGTTGATTAAAAACTTGGTTAATTGATCACTTGGTTAATGACCTAAAAAACTTGATTAATTGATATTGTAAGTTTGTTTTTGTCTATTTTTGTCTAAATTTTTTTTTTATTCCAAATAACATTGTTGTTTTTATTTTCCTTGTTCATTCTGTTGCACTAGATTTGTCAACTTGTAAGTTAAGAAAAACTTTAGGTCCAACTATTACGAAGGATTTGGATTTAAATGGAGAGTCTTGCATCACTTTAGAAATTGTTGATGATTGGAACATTATAGCTAACTATGATGTAGTGGGTTCTAGAAGTATGATAAATGAATGATATAACCTGTGTATCTGAAGCTGAAAGCTAATACTGTATTCCACACTTTATCAGAAAAATTGATAGTATTGGAGTAGTTGCATAGGTTGAAAGCTGATAACCATTGATTCATAATTATTGTATCCACATTGAAGTTGAATATGTGATAGGTCTGTTATATAGTAGTAGTTATAGTAAATGTTTGTTATATTAATTAAGGTTTAGTTAGTTGGTTGAATAGTTAGTTAGTCAAATAACAATAAGGCATGTTGCCTATAAATAAGAAGGTAGTGGGATAGGAATAGGGGTCTTTGTCAATTGTATACACTAGAGGCCATTTGGTTTAGGAGAGAGGTTGGATCTCTCAAATATCCAAAGCAAAACATTCATGTAATAGTCCTATTTCGTTCAATATACCAGTTGGTTCCTATCAACTGGTATCAGAGCATGTTCGATGCGCAAGGAAGGTTCATTGGGTGTGTTATACCCCAATTTTGTCTGTCTTCTTTTTCTCGCTTTAGTCGTTTATTTTTAGTAAGGGCGTGTTTTGGAGTCGCATGATTACGAGAATTATTAGTGTAGAGTCTCGGCATTAATTTCAATCACTCCGTTCAACTAAATCGAAATGTCGTTGTTTAAATCAGGCACGCACGCGAATGATCGATCTTTTCGCGCGTTCTTCAATTTAATATCCGTATTCGAGTTTGGTCGTACGTGAACAGGTCTACCTAAAGGCATTTTTCTCAAAATTTGGTTTAAATTCAGACTTAGTAATGCGATCGAGTTAATTTTGTGGTCTCTTAGTCAACGCGCCCATTTCTTTTATTTTTGGTCTAGTTTTAGCGTATTTGTCGAGTCCATTGTTTCGTCTTTGTATTTGGCCTGATTCCTTTTTCTTATTATTTTTTATTCTTATTTTGTTTATGCAATCCAAAAATTCTATTTAGTTTAATTTACAGTTTAAAAGTGCTTAAGAGTCCCAAAATATCAAAAATAATTCTACTTAGTTTAATTTACAAGTTAGAAGCACTTAAGAGTCAAATAAGTCCAAAAATACAAAAATAAATAAATACTGAAAATGCAAAAATAACAAATCCGAAAATACAAAAATAAATAGCAAATCAGGGTTTCAAGCAAAGATTCCAAGTCAAGCATACCGCTATTGGGCTTGGGTTCCAACCTGAAATAGGGTAAAAGCCTGGTTAAAAATAATAAATGCCTTAAACCTAGTATTATACTATAAATAAGCAGTCTACTAGCAGTCAAATGACAGAAATCAGAGCAGAAAATTAAAATTACCAAAAAAATAGGATTAGAGTTTCACATCGAAACCCTAATCCAATAAACACGGTTCTAAAATCGAATGTGGCAAGAGCGGTTCAAGGCATCACGATTCATGATCGGTCACTTAAACACGCAAGGAGAATCAAAACAGAGGCTGGAAGTCAAGTAAGTTTGGTCCTTACGTTTGATGCAAAATACAAAAACATGTAGATACTGAAATGCTTTAGTTTCATTCATATGCTTCACTGTGTAAATAAATTAGTTCCAGAAATCAACTAGGCCTTAAATTCACTCTAGTTTCAGAAAAATAGCTTGTATCACAAACAGAATACACAAAAACCAGATTACATCTAACCTGTCCAAAAACAATTAATTTAAATTAGTGATTAGTTAAGTTAGAATTAGAGTTTCTGTCAATAAGAGGTTAGTTTCAAATAATCGGATTAAATAGAATTAGGAATTAGGTTGTTATATATCAAAATTAGGGGTTTTAGAAAAAAACTGAATCAGATTAGGAATTAGGATTTGTATAAAATTCGAATTAGGAATAGAACAATGTTTCGATCCATAAACTGAAATTAGGATTAGGGTTTTTAAAATCAGATTCAAAAATCAATTTGGGAATTTGGGAGTTTTAGGGTTTTTAATCAAATCAATCAAAATAAAAATTAGAGGAAGATGGAAAAAACCAAAGAATGAAAGAAGAACAGGGAAGAGGGAGCGAAGCTCACCTTCGCAGTCACCGGCGGTATCCACGTCGCCGGCGCCACCTTCACCGCCACAAATGCCGAAGCTGCCACTCCCTCTCCTCCTAGAAACTGATCGTCCTCCTCCTTCCCCAAAACCGCGACAAAGCAAACTCTCTCTCTCCCCGAAATCTCGCCGTGATTTTCGCCTCTTCTCTCAACGAGTGCGCGCGCCGCAGCCGGGAAAGGAAAGGGTTATGTCTGGTTTTCGGTTCTTTCAAGCTTAGGGATATGTTGGGCTTCTTAGTTTTTTTAATGTTTTTAATTATTTCGAATACTAATCACACCCCCTTCGTTCATACGCGCACTCTCCTCACTTAAGCCGGGGCCGCATACTTTGGGCCCTCCTATGCGAATCGGGCTTTCCTCTTTGCACCTCCAATTAATCATACAATCCTCGTGACTAATGAAACCTCAATTTACAATTTTCACCCCTCTGCTTTTTCGTTTAAATTCTTTTATAACTCAAACATAAATAATTTTTCTCTGAGTCAAATAAATGGCTAAATCGGTTGTACAACCAGGGTTAGTCATTATTTTAGGACCAATGATTCATCTGATTCAAGTAATCCTACAAAAAACTTAATAAAATATAAATAAATCATTTTTTCCAAAAATAAGCGGCTAAATCGGTTGTACAACCAAGGTTAGTCGGTCATCTAGCACTAATGAGTCATCTGATTCGGGAGTTCTAGAACACCTATTCTAAAATTAATCCACCTCACATCAAACCAATTTCTTTCAAAAAACTCAATAATCCTTTTCAAAAAGTAGGAGACTAAGTCGGTTGTACAATCGGGTTAGTCGTCCTAGAATCGATGGTATCAGACAGATTCAAGGAATCCTAGGATCCCTACACTAAAAACACCAACCAATAAATCTTTTTCGGGGAAGAACTACGTAGCTTTGATTCCTCCATTGCATCTGGAGGTACGTAGGAGCAAGACTCAAACTCTTGTCAAGCACTAAAAACCAAAAACATAAATAAGTCTTTTTTCTACAAATAAAAGGGTAACTATTAAATAAATCTTAAATTAATTAGACAATAGGATGTCGTGGGGTGCTAATACCTTCCCACACATAACGACTCCGAACCTTAACAACGCCTTATCTTAAAACTTAAAAGGGATTTTCCGAATTTGCCCTTAAACTAAAATTTGGTGGCGACTTCCTTTGAACCTTCGAAGAATCCATTCCCGATTTTTTTGGCCGCGCACAGTGCACCATGGATCCAAGAATTGTTGAGGAATTGGAGCAGCGTCTTCAAGATTATGAGATGTGCGATCAACGACGCTGCGTCAAGAGCGCTAGCGCGAATGGAGGCGATGATCGCAGCGTTGCATACGAAGAATTCAGGTCATTCAGACCCGTGCGACCCGAGACCGAAAGATAAAGGAGCTTTTCTTGAGAAGATTCACTTATGCGCTGCGGAAACCAAGAAAGGTGACCTGGAAAAGAGTGGTGAGGTGAAAACCGAGAGGAAAAGCCACAAATATGGTCCAAGGAAAATATTGCACAAGCCATGAAGATGAAGGGGATCGTAACCAAGAAAAGGAGTCATCGCGACGTTGAAGGGAAAGCAGACCAAGTGAACCAAAGGAGATGGAGTTCCACAAGAGCTCTCTTGGGGTTGAAGGGGACATTACCATCGATGTTCTATAGGTGGAGGCATCATCAATAGAAGGGCTGCCTTGAATAGACGAAAACAGAAGGAATTCGCAACTACTGGAACATTAAGACCCGTCATCAAAAGAAGAGTCATGAATAAAAGAAGACTGAAGCAACTCGCCATTGCCAAAAAATTCAAGAACTCAAACCGCCATGGTCAACGAACGAAAACAGAGATAAACAAGGACTTGTTCATTGGGAAAATATAGGAGCGGTCAAGACGAAGCAATGGAAGGTGAGAGGTCCTTGATCACCACCACCATCCACGTCCAGGCCACCGGACGCTGTCACAGCCGCCGGAGAAAGGCCAAACCAGCACACGTTTTCTCTTGAGCAAACGTGGGTGCGAGAAGTTCGAAGCAAAGACACAGAGAAGAGTGCAAGGATACCTTCGTGGCCTGAATCGGTGGAATTGGATCTTACACTGAATTGGGTATTGGGCTTCAGTTCAATTTTAATGGGCCAGGCCCAAATTACTGTGGGTAAGAAAAAGACGAGAAGTCAAGATGTGCCAATCTTGATCCTGAATCCAACAGAACCCGACCCGAATGTGCAAGAAAGGAAACGCTCCATCGTCGCCGTTGTTGATGTGTGCGTCGTTTTTGTGGGTTCAGCCGCCGAAGCGAGTATCACTGTTCTTGCCGTCCGCCGGTTCTCTCACGCTGACTATGAGGTGGCTTTTGATGAAACCACCATGGGTAAGTGTTAGCTTTTACGGTTGCACTAATTTTTACGAAAATGACGTAACTCGGGAAAGAAACATGCAAGAAGAGTTTTTGCGACACGACACTTATCCTCTATTATCAAATGGAGATTTGTTTAAGAGTGCAAGTAAAGTCAATTGTTGTTCATAGAAAAGAAGGTGGACCATTGAATGAATTTGTGAAGAAGGTTCTTATAGAGTTGAAGTCTGCATGTACCTCTGTTTGATAAAATGCATGTTAGGGACTCCTTTGGTAAAGACGTGGTGGTATGGGGGCACACCGAGAACAATCCTTGTGGGGTTGCTAGTGAATTACGGTGTGTATGGAAAGAACAAATTATCGATGCATATGATGTTTGGCGGTGGCTTCCTAACATATTGACTCCAATGTACTTGGATGATGCTTCTATCACAACATTGGTGGCAAAAGATCATAACGCCCCAAATTTTATTAGAAATTATTTGGAGTTAATTTGATAAGATTACATTATTTTGATTTATCGTGTGGTTGAGCCATTAAATTAGTTGAATAAATATACTTTTATATTTAAATGTATTTTTATAAGTTATTTGTGATATATGATTGTTATTCATATTTATACTTATTTATCTTGTTTGTAATAAAATACTAGTGTTTGAGATATCATTTCTTTATAGAAATTATTTTTAAGCTATTGAGATATTAAAATAAGAGTTGTAGTGAAATTGGGGGTTTTTAAAATGACTTAGAGGTGAAATTGCACTCATTACTCGTGCATACACCCCATTTACTTGTTAAAGCACGCCAAACCCACTAAACACAAACCAGCTTGCAGCCCAGCCCATGTGAAGCCCACGCGAATAACCCGACCCGGCGCTGGCTCTTCTTCTTCCTCGCGAGAACAGATGCAGAAAACGGCAGCCAAGGAAAAACCCTCATGCCATTTTCCCCTCTCTTGCGTTCTCACTCCCCTCTTCACGGTTGAACCCCAAACTTCACCTTCCCACTCGGATTTTGCCACTGATTCCGTTTCTGGCCTCAGTTCCATCGTTTGGTGCTTCGTTCTGTCAGCTGCAGTAACGCCAGCCACCTTCAAGTCGCGATTCCGACCATCTTAAGCGTTCCTTGCGTGAATCAAGCATAAACTCGAGTCCTTCTCACCAGAATCGACCCACCATTCGTTTAATTCTATCAATCTCACAGTTTCGACCCTCTTGTTCATCCAAGGTCGTGTTCCACGTTCGTGTACTTCGAACCATCGTCTCGGTTGGGTACTTTTCGATAGGTACTCCTTTTCAAAACACAATTGATTAATTAAACGAGCGATTAATTATATTTGATATATTTAGTGTATGACTTTGGATTTATCATTTGTTGTGATTTTTGCATAATTGTTCGTGTTGGAGTATT